>CANIUD010000271.1:12500-636127 GCA_947470075.1 Closterium sp. Yama58-4
ATGGGGCAGCGGCGTTTGTTTGATGCACACTGCCAGGGCGCACGAGTGGATTTTTGTCCTTCCAGGCTGTGCCTGCGCCCTTGACCGCCCTCGGGGCATGTCCTCCCCTCCACTCCACCGCCTTCCCACTCTCCTGCTCGCCCTCCGCCACCTCTTCTCACTCCTCCGCTCTCATCTATCCCTCCTCACCCCTCCGCACTCGTCTCCTTCCCATGGCCCATTCCTTCCCATCTCTCATCTCACACCCATGCAATCCATCACCTCGTCGTGTTGCTCTTCCACGCACCTTCCCTCTCTCAACACTCTTTCCCCACCCCCACCCCGCCCCACACCACCCCACCCCGCCTCGCCTCGCGTGTGCGTGGTGGCGAGCAGGCGGGTGCGGGAGCTGGAGCGGTACGTGTGGACGGTGAACCAGGGCGTGGACGAGGAGGAGGTCATGACGTCACTCTCCGAGGACATCCAGAGGGACGTGCGCCGCCACCTCTCCTACGAGCTCATCACCAAGGTAAGCCACCTCTCCTACGAGCTCATCACCAAGGTACAGCTCCTGTCCATCCAATCCACCCTGCTGTGTCTCCTCCTCGTCGTCCAACCTTCCACGTCATGCTTCCACGTCATGCTTCCACGTCATGCTTCCGCGTCATGCTTCCCTGCTCATCATGTCCCTCCCATCGCCTGATGCCTCCCTGACTCCCTGCCTCACCTGCTCCCCCCGTCCCGCTCTCCTTCCCCCCCCCCCCCCCCCCCCGCGTGTGCGCGTAGCACTGTGTGCTGCTCAAGGGCATGCCGGAGCAGGTGCTGGACGCCATCTGCGAGCGCCTCAAGCAGCGCCTCTACATCGACGGCACCGTCGTGCTGCGCGAGGGCTCGCCCGTGTCGCGCATGTTCTTCGTGCTGCGTGGCACGCTGCAGAGCTCCACCACCAACCGCGGCCGCACCGGGTTCTACGAGGAGGTGCTGCTGGGGAAGGGCGACTTCGTGGGCGAGGAGCTGCTCGTCTACTTCATTGAGAAGTATGCCGAGGTGTCCAAGAAACAAAGCAGCCGCCGCTCCCTCCGCCGTGAGTCCCCCTCCACCCACTCCTGTCCAGCCCGCTCTCACCCCACTGCTGCACAGCCACTCCACCTGCTGCCATGCACTACCACAGCTGCCATGCACTACCACAGCTGCCATGCACTACCACAGCTGCCATGCACTACCACAGCTGCCATGCACTACCACAGCTGCCATGCACTACCACAGCTGCCATGCACTACCACAGCTGCCATGCACTACCACAGCTGCCACTCATTGGTCCGTGCTGCATCTCCCTAAAACCCTGTCCCCCCTTCCTTCCCGGCCGTACCGTACTGTGGTGTGGTGCGCTGGCAGGCGATGTGAAGGTGGGGTCGGCGGTGATGCCGGAGATGCTGCCCAAGTCGGAGCGCACCTTCTGCTGCATTGGCCCCGTGGAGGGCTTCTCTCTGGAGGCGGCGGACATTGACTTCGTGTGCACGCAGTTCTTCACCGTCATGCAGTCCGACCAAGTGCAACACGCCCTCAAGTGCGCCCTCCCTCCCTCCCCCCGTCTCCCCCTTCTCCCACCCCACACGCACACACGCACGCATACACCCTGTGCTGCTGGCCCATCCTGCATGGCCGAACATTTCTCCTTCCTTCATTTCTCTTGCTCTGCCTGTCTCCCCAACTCCCCTTCCTCTCCCGCCTTGTGTGTCTTCCCCCTGGCAGCCTGTGCTCGTTGAACCGGCGCATGCGGGCAGCCACGACCATCCAGGTGTGGTACCGGTCGGTGCTGCGGCGGCGCCTGAAGCTGCCCATCGATGTCATGCGCCAGGCCATCCGCACCAAGCGCATCGGAAACCTCCTGCGCTCCCTGCGCGCCCAGGCCTCCTCCACTGAGGCCGGCTCCGGCACGCATCCCCGCGGGGGGGACGGCTCCGTGGGAAAAGGCTCGGGCAGCGAGCACGGGTCGGCGGAGCACGGGCCTGGCAGGGGCAAGCAGGCGAGCCCAGACAAGAGGAGCGGCAGTGGCAAGGGGGGAGGGCGGGTGGTGTTTGAGCCCAAGGATAAGGAGAAGGGGAGTGCGAAACGGGGTAAGGTTTACCGCGCGCTGAGGTCGCTGGGAGGTGGAGGCAGGACATCAGAGAGCCATGGCAGCGAGGAGGAGGAGGAGGAAGGAGGTGAGAAGAAAGCCGCAAACGCAGAAGCAGCAGGTGACGAGAAAGGTGAGAATCAAGTGACCGTGGAAAATGTTGGAGGTGGCGATGCAAACAGCGTACAGGAAGAAGGCATTCCCAAGTGAATGTACACACGATTTTAGGGTGGCTTCATTTCATAGAAGAAAAAACAGAGAAATCGTAGCAGTTGTTATTTATCCCTAGCATGTTATTTATGGTCAAAATGAAAATACGGAAACTGAGAGTTCAGAGGATGTCTGTAAATGCCAACTATATTAGAAGGAGTTTTATCGTTTTTTAAGGATGAAAAAACATTAAATGAATTCAAACATCCACAGCCATCTGATGGTGGGAGGTATTAGGCAAAGCAGTATCTGATGGTAAAAGTGGTCGTTGCCAGGCTTTTGTTGTCCCTCGCTACCAACGTTACACTTGTAGATTCCCATTTTAAACCGAAGCGCTGGTGTCAGTCGGATGGGGTCAGTTGCGAAAGGTCTGGTTCAAGTTGCACGATTCCGTTTACAGGCCGACGACCCTCTGCGCCGTGCTGGAGCCAGAACCCGTCTGCAAGACCAACCTACCAGGCGTGATCTGGTTGGGGGGCGACACTCGTAGATTGGTGCGCTCGCGAAGCCGAGGCCTCGTAGATCGTCGCAATGTGTCGCGTGGCTGTCACCGTCTGTTCAGCGATGCGTTTGATATGACTGCAGCGTCAGCGTCCACGGTGGCAAGCACGATCAGAGGAGAGCGAGCGACTCGTCCGTAACGCGACGCGTCTCAACAGATTGTGCCATGCTCCTCATTTTTTGCCTTGGTCTCAGCTGGCAGAGGCAAGCGCAGGCAACAGAACAGACATGTGGCGTAGACGGGTGAATTCGAACAGCAGTCAGTGAAAGCAAAATGAGGCGCGCATGAAACAACGCCAATAAACTTTCAAAAATAAATTCGAGTCGTTGCGCAGAGTGGAACAGAGCTGCTGCATCTCATCGCGTGGCACCACTCTGCGTCTCTTCTTTCTGTCGGTACCAGCTGATCAGCCACTCCGCGTCGTCTTAAGCGGGCGCCATCATCCATTCATTTAGTATTTATTTTGAAGCTATTCTTCGAGGAAACTTGAAACTTAGTCATGGCAGCAGTTGTCTTACATCAAAACATCGTCAGCGAAGGGCCCCCGTCTTTTCCTTCCCAGCATCTTTCGATGGACCCGTCGTTCCCTTCGCAAGGCAATCCCCCAGCATGCGCAGGGAAGGTAGTAGCAGAGCCTAATAGGACGCGCCTTCGCGCCATTCTACCGCGCCCAGGAGCGGGCAGCTGCAGCAAGAAGCGGTCCATTCCCGATGGCGGGCTGGCCGGACAGGAGCGCCCGCGTAAGCACCTCGTGGCGCCTTCGCCTCAGCTATCGGTGCCACCCGCTGGCCAAGGGAGCGCCGTGCCTGCTCCCCGTACTCCCTCTCCCATCTCCTCGTTCACCTCGTCGCTGGCTCTAGGTGCCGCGAAACTTCGCGGCATTCCTCGAACTTTCGCGAAGCCAACGGCCCCGGCTGTCCACGAAGCAGCACGCCAAAACCAGGAATCCACAACGGCGCGTGGGTCCGCGCTGGACTCTCTGTTAGCGGCGCAACCTACACCCCGCACACTCCTGTCATCACCTCCCGCTCACAATTCTGCTCCACTGTCCTTCTCCACGACTCCTCCGCCGCCCCTTCTGGCTCCGCGGGCGGGCTACGACCCGTTGGCGTTCGCGCGCGGCATGCAGGCGCTACACGGCACGGCGCTGGGCCGCCTCATGCACACGGCGCCCGACATCGTCGTTGACGGAATTCCTCGCCGCCTGCTCGCGCCGTCGCCAGGCAGCACAGCAGCGAAACTCGGACTGCTAGCGCCCAGCGTGGCGCCCGTGCTGCAGCAGTCCGTTCCCGCGCCTACTAGTGCGAGTCAAGCTGCAGCAGCGGGGCACGCGCTGCCGTGTGCACCCACCAGCAGCAGTGCCGGCCCCAACTGGTCGTTTCAGCCCACCACGGGTGCAGCGGCGCAAGCTGGAAACTACGCCAGTTGGTCGTCCGCTTGCCCGACCCCTCCGTCGCAGCTCGCTGCCGCATCGCCTACGACGAGCAGCAGTCCCGGCGTAGCTTGGGCGCCACCCGCATCGCTGGCCGCGGCGTCGCAGGCTCCCCTGGGCGACAGCGGTGCTGCAGCAGCCGTCACACAAGCTCCCACTGTCGTCGCTTCCGCTTTCACGATGCATGCACCGCCCTCAGCCCAGGCGTTCCCGCCAGCGCACGGCTCCGCCGAGTGGCCCGGAAGCACGCCAGCGACGTGCAGGCCCGCGCCGCGCGGGTCTCTCAGCGCGTGCAGCGACGACGGCACAACGGGCAGCCCGCAGGTGTCGCACATGCTTCCCCCGCTTCTACCGTTGTCGTCGGGGTGCTTATCGCAACCAGACAAGGAGCCCTGGCCTCTCGAGCGCAACCAGTCCGTCACCAGCAAACCCGCTACTCAGCTCACCGCCCGCGATACCTGTACCAGTGGCGCTGCCGCAGCTCCCGCCGGCGCCCCGTGTCTTCCGCCTTCCGCCTCCCCCTCGTCCTTTCAGGAACAAGTTCTGGCCGTTCGACCTTCCCATGAGACGGCGCGCGTGATTTGCGGCGACGGGGCCCCACAATCGCCTCTCCACACCTTTCTCACCTTAGCACCTCCGTCTAAAGGACCGCCCCTCGCTCTCCCGACGAACCCGTCCTCCGCACAGGCTGCATCGACGCACGTGGCGAGTGTGGTGGAGGCACAATCGCTGGCTGATGATGACTCGCTGGCTGTAGAGTCGCTGCTGCTAATCCGTGCTCTCTAATTTGACACTAGACTGAGTTATCCCCGTTAAAAGAAATATAGGCTAATCAGTGCACTTGTGAAACTTACACCAAACTAACAAGGCAGTACCCATGCATCATACTGCTTTGTTTAGAAATTTAATTATATTACGTAAGTTACTGGGATAATTACGTCCATGATAATGTTCCTATGCACCTTGCGCTGCACCACCAGAAACTTTGGTGAAAAGGTAGAGTGTTAACATGTGATTTGGAACTAAAACAGTGAGGAATTTTTTTTTTGCATTTGAACAGTCTCATTCAATTTTCTCTGTAGCCGGGCTAAGATTTGGTTTGCAAGTTTCACTTGCTGCGGCATCTTGAAACGCGTAAACCAGCGACGGTTGTGTTTCTCTCTACTGTGGGGTACTAGTCGCTAAACGCAACCGCCAAGCAGGCGACGGTTGGAATTACCCGCACCCTCCGCCCCTGCCCTGACATCCGCCAGCTGCAACGCGGTTCGGCTGGCACTCCTGCCCTCTTGGCAGGCACCATGGTGGCATTGCACAGCGGCTGTTGCGCCGCGAGATACTCTGATAGTACTAGCAACGCCGCAGGTTGCCCCAATAACTTCTTTTCTGAAAGGAGGTTGTCTAACCACGGCTGTAACAGCAGAAAAGCCTTACTACCTCGCACCAGCAATTTGACCTGCTACGGGTTGCCCCTCCCTTCTGCTTGCATGCGCGCCACGCTGCCGTTGGCTATTGCTTGCCCGTGCTCCCCACGAGGGGCTCGCAGTAATAAACTTCGTCCGAAACCTTCTATGGTCAAAAACACGTGGTTTTCCGTGCGTGGACGCACCCCTAGTCGTGAGCGCCATCTTAATGAGCTAGCGAGGCGTGAAGAGACAGAAACTGTCTGTGAAGCGACTCAACAATGACTCGGACCAAGACAGGCGCCCATGGCGTCATGGCGGTGCGCCATCTCTTGCCGCTCGTGCTGGCCGTGGCGCTCGCTGTGCTGCCGCCGCCATGCGCGGCGGTGAACGTGCAGCGGAGTGCGGGCAGCGCCGCACCCATCGTAACTGACCCGGCAGAAGGTGCGCCAACCCCGGAGAGCGGCCTGTGCTGCCGCCGCTCTGCTGCTCTTGCTCTCTGCTCCTGCTGTCTCCTTTATCCTGTGCTGTTACCTCCCTGTGTGCCTTCTCCTTTTGTGTGCTTTCCTGAACCATCGCTTCATCTCAGGTAGCCTATCTCCTGTGCTATCCTCTTGGGTATCAATCCCATCGTGCTTTTAGATAATCTCCTTTTGTCCCATCCAACTGTCACTCTCTCCTCAACCTTTTTTCCTCTCCCCCCTTCCCCCGCCCCCCTTCCATGATCCCATGTGCGTGCGAACCAGTGGAGGTGCTGAGGGCGGTGCGGGGGGCCATAACGAACGCGATAGAGTGGCTGCCGCACTGGGCGGACGAGTTTGACCCGTGTGGCCCGCTGGGGTGGTCGCCCGAGATCATCTGCAACATCTCCGCTTCCGGCGCCGCCACCGTCACCTCCATGTATGCCACCCTGGCACCTCCATGTATGCCACCCTGGCACCTCCATGTATGCCACCTTGGCACCTCCATGTATGCCAGCCTGGCACCTCCATGTATGCCAGCCTGGCACCTCCATGTATGCCAGCCTGGCACCTCCATGAATGCCAGCCTGGCACCTCCATGAATGCCAGCCTGGCACCTCCATGTATGCCAGCCTGGCACCTCCATGTATGCCAGCCTGGCACCTCCATGTATGCCAGCCTGGCACCTCCATGTATGCCAGCCTGGCACCTCCATGTATGCCAGCCTGGCACCTCCATGTATGCCAGCCTGGCACCTCCATGTATGCCACCTTGGCACCTCCATGTATGCCAGCCTGGCACCTCCATGTATGCCAGCCTGGCACCTCCATGTATGCCAGCCTGGCACCTCCATGAATGCCAGCCTGGCACCTCCATGTATGCCAGCGTGGCACCTCCATGCCTCAAATGTCAGTACCTGCAGATCAGCCATTCTCACCCGTCCGCCCTCCCTGCACCTCGCCCTCCCCCTCCGCGCTGCAGCTCACTGCGTGCGGGCCTGGAGGGGTCGCTGTCGCCTGCAGTGCTGCGCCTCCCCAACCTCGAGTCGCTGTGAGTTCACCCCAAGCATCCACATCCGCTGCAAGCCCGTGCATGTCTATAAGTGATCTGAAGGCCTGATGTGTGCGTGTGCATGTGTGTGTGTGTGTGTGTGTGTGAATGCGTGACCCCCATGATGAACAGGGTGTTAGGGCAGGTCAGTTTCAACGCCACAGCACTGCTGCCAATCATCAACGGCCTCACACAGCTCAAGCAACTGTGAGCCTCCCACCCTCCCTACCCCTCCTTTTCTTCCCCCCTCTTCCTCCCACCTTCCCCCATCTTCCTTTTACTTACCTCATGTGCCCAACCGATTTTGCACATCTTCGTCCCGTGCCCCATCATGCTTCTCATGCGCCCCACATTCCTCCCAACCGTGTCCCCCTCTTCTCTACCCGCTGTTCCCAGGGCGCTCATATCAACGGCGCTCAACTACCGTGGCAGCCAGCTCGCCCTCGCCAACATGACGCGCCTGCAGGACCTGTGAGCTCCCCCGCCTATCCTCTCTGCTCTTCTGCCCAACCTACCACCTGTACTGCCGAGCCTGTGAGCTGTACTGCCGAGCCTGTGAGCTGTAATGCCGAGCCTGTGAGCTGAACTGCCGAGCCTGTGAGCTGAACTGCCGAGCCTGTGAGCTGTACTGCCGAGCCTGTGAGCTGTACTGCCGAGCCTGTGAGCTGTACTGCCGAGCCTGTGAGCTGTACTGCCGAGCCTGTGAGCTGTACTGCCGAGCCTGTGAGCTGTACTGCCGAGCCTGTGAGCTGTACTGCCGAGCCTATGAGCTGAGATCTTGAATTCGTTTGGCAGAGAAAGCTGTCTGACTCCACCTCGCTGACGCTCCTTGTCTCCTCCCCCCGTCCTGTGTCTCGCCTGAGCAGCACGCTGCAGCGTATCGGGCTGTCAGGGCGCCTCAGTGACCTGCAACTGCCGCTCATGCCCTCACTGCTGCGCGTGTGAGTGGGGGAGGGGCAACGAAGGGGAGCTATAAGGGGAGGCATTTAAAAACGGGAATTAAAGGGGGGCATGGTTGCAACTCATGCAGGGTGGCTGGAGGGGTGTGTGTGCGTGGTTTCAGCTTATATGTGTACGCCTTCACGTTTGCCGGTTCCTTTTTTAAAGGATTCACATGAAGTGCCAACTCCCGCCGTGCCTGTAACCGTTACCCACCCTCATGTTCCCCCCCTTTCCCCCCCTCTCCCCCCCGCGCCCGCCATGCAGTGACCTGTCAATGAACAGCCTCACGGGGGAGATCCCTGAGGAGCTCGCCTCTCGCCCCTTCTCCCACATGTGAGCTCTCGCCCCTTCTCCCACATGTGAGCTCTCGCCCCTTCTCCCACATGTGAGCTCTCGCCCCTTCTCCCACATGTGAGCTCTCGCCCCTTCTGCCACACGTGAGTCGCATGGCCCTTTTCTCCTTTCGCATGAGCGCCCCTGTTGTCTCTTCGGAGAACCACCGTGGCCTGTGCTCGCCTGCTCGCCCTGCTCACTTGCTCTTATGCACACCCCTCTCCTCTCCTCTCCTCTCCTCTCCTCTCATCTCCGCTCTCCTCTCCTCCCCTCTCCCCGCGGTGCCTCCCTCACCCCACCCCACCACACCACACGGCCCTCACCCCACCCCACCAGAGACCTCTCCACCAACTCACTCTCAGGCGCCATCCCCCCGGCTCTCATCGCCTCGCCTGCCCTCGTCAACCTGTGAGCTCCCTCTCCCCCCCCCCCCCTCCTCCTCCTTCTCCTCCTCCTCCTCTATCTGTCTCCGTTCCGTATTGCACTTTCTGTCCTTGCCCTCGTTACAGCATAACGCGTGTCTCCAATGGTTTCCAATATGATGCCATTCCCCTTTCCCTCCCCCCCCCCTCCCGCCATCGTTTCTTGTCTCCCCCTCCAATGGCAGCATTCTGTTTGCCAATGAGCTGGAGGGCGCCATTCCGGACAACTTCACCACCGCCACATCGCTGCAGTACCTGTGAGGCCACGGCAGGGGCTTAGACAGGAGGCATGGATGTTAAGCAGCATAGATGTGAGCAATGGCTAGCATTCAGTTTCAGCTTCAGCCGCTTGCGTTGTTGGCGCAGTCGTCCCTTATTCCTCTTCCTTACTCCTCTCTCCCTCCTCCCTGCATCCATGCCCCGCCACCACAGCGACCTACAGAGCAACAAGCTGACGGGGTCCATCCCCCAGTCCATTGAGACCACACCCTCACTCTACTACATGTAACGCTCTCTCTCTACTCCATGTAACGCTCTCTCTCTACTACATGTAACGCTCTCTCTCTACTACATGTAACGCTCTCTCTCTACATGTAACGCTCTCTCTCTACTACATGTAACGCTCTCTTTTTACTACATGTAACGCTCTCTCCTCACCCTCACCTACCCGGTCTGCCCCTGCCCGCCGTGCTGTCTGTGCAGCGACCTGTCAAACAACGGCCTGACGGGGGACATCCCGCAGATCTACAAGGAGTGCTCCTTCGTTGAGCTCTCGCCCTTTCTGTGAGCCCCATCCCGCCCACCCCTCACCTCTGCTTGCACCTGCTAGCCCGTGTACCATGCATCATGCCCCATGCATCATGCCCCATGCATCATGCCCCATGCATCATGCCCCATGCATCATGCCCCATGCATCATGCCCCATGCATCATGCCCCATGCATCATGCCCCATGCATCATGCTCCATGCATCATGCTCCATGCATCATGCTCCATGCACCACGCATACACCATGCCCCATGCACCCTTTACTGCTTCACATGCATCTTCTCGAGCGTTCCAATCAACTTGTCCCAACCCCCACCCCCCATGCATGTGTGGCGGGCAGCAACCTGTCGAGCAACGGGCTGACGGGGTACCTGCCTGGGAGCATCGGCGAGTACTCGCTGCGCAACGTCAAACACTTCGTGCTGTCAGTGCTGCCTCACCCTCCTGCCGTCTCACCTTTCAATTGCTCCTCTTCCTCTCACTGCCACCTCATCCTCTCACTGCCACGTCATCCTGTCAGTTTCCTCTCCTGTCATCCCTTGCCTCATCTCTCGTGCTGCTCCCTCACACCCGTGCCCTTTTCCTTCAACCATAACTGCTGCTTCCCCACCCTCCTCCCGCCCTTGACGTAAACCAACAACCTATCCCCCCCTCGCGTGCAGGGATGTGAGTCACAACAAGCTAGAGGGCGACATTCCCCAGCAGCTCATGCTCTCGCAGTCCACACTCTTGTCAGTGCCCCCTCCACCCCTCTCCACCGCTTTCCGTTCCCCATTTCACGTCTCATTGTACCACGCCAACCTGCCTCTGTCTCTGTCTCTGCCTTTGCCCCTCGCAATCCCTCGACACCCCCCATGCCCTGCTTCCCTCCCAATGCGTGCCACTCCTTCCATCGTCTCACCTGTTATCTCTCCCTCCCCTCCCCCCCCACCCACCAGTCTGGACGGCAATGCTGGTTTCTGCAACCACCCAGGGTATCCTGCGCGCCCGGCCCGCGCCCCCGTCAAGGCTGACACTGCTGCCTCTAGCGAGTCGCCACATGCCTCACAGCAGCAGCAGCAGCAGCCTTCCTCCGGCCTGTCCCCTGCAGCAGTGGCGGGCATAGCAACAGCAGCAGTGGCGGGGGTGGCGGCGCTGGTGCTGGCAGCGCTGGTGCTGGTGCACATGCGGCGAGTGGAGGGTGCAGGGAGGAAGGAGGAGGAGCAGGTGCTCAAGGGCAAGGCCGACCCCACCGACGCTGTCAGCCTCTGGCTGCCTGACTCGGCGGCGGGCGGCAAGAAGGGGGCCAGCGGCAAGTGGACGTCTGCGGACTCTAGCGGCAAGACCAAAGGTGACCCATCAATTCTTGATCTTTCTCGCTCATGCTTACTCCTCCTTTCCTCCACCTCACTCCTCTGACTCCTGATCGTTTCTCTGTCCCATTGCACACATCCCCTCTTCCGTTCTCACATCTGCTCTCTCTCCTGCCTCCCGTCCCCTGTTCCCCCCCCCTCCCATCCCCTGTCCCCCCCCTCCCAGTATTCTCGGAGAAGGCAAAGAAGGCGGCAGCAGCGCGGCTGGAGGGGTCGCTGCTCTTCTGTCTGGACGAGCTGATTGCGGCTACCAACGGCTTCCACCCCACCGCGCTGCTGGGCTGCGGGGGCTTCGGCCACGTGTACCACGGCATGCTGCCCGCCCTCGACGAGGGCGAGGAGGGCGAGGCCGTGGCCATCAAGGTGCTGCACTGGGACGAGGGCCAGGGGGGGGCGGGCGGGCAGGGCGAGCGCGAGTATGAGACGGAGGTGGACCTGCTCAGCCTTGTGCGGCACCGGCATCTGGTGCGGCTGGTGGGGTTCTGCAGTGAGGGGCAGCACCGCATGCTTGTGTACGAGTACATGCCCAGGGGCAGCCTCGCGCAGCACCTTCATGGTGAGATGCCTGCCTGCCTGTCTTCCTGTCCCCCTGCTCCCTGCTGTGGGAACGACTCATTTGTTAAGCACTTACCACCTGCATGGGCAGATGCTTACACTTGTTATCCATCCCTTATCCACCCTTTCCTGTGCACCCTTTTTGTCCTTTCCACTTCTTCCCCTCCTGCGTTACCCCTCATCCAGGCGGGCAGGAGGCGAGGCTGCCGTGGTCAGCGCGGGTGCGTATCGCACTGGGGGTGGCGCGGGGCCTGGCATACCTGCACGAGGGGTGTGTGCCGCGCATCGTGCATCGCGACATCAAGCCCAGCAACGTGCTGCTGGACGCCAACATGGAGGCGCGCATCGCTGACTTTGGGCTCGCCAAGATGCTACACGACCATGAGAGGGATGTTGCCACCCGGGTGCGTAGTATGGGTAGAGAGGCCATGCCTGCTAAAGTGCACGCTGATTCTCACTGCACGCCCTCACTTTGAAGCAGCTGCACCGCTCTGCATCCCTCTGCACCTGCTGTGTTGCTCTACACCCGCCTAGTCTTTGTGTGGAGCTGCTCTGACCACTCTTTCTCCCCCTTATCTTCCTCCCCCCTGGCCCCCAGCAGGTGCAGGGCACGTGGGGGTACGTGGCGCCTGAGTACCTGGCGGGGGCGGCGGTGAATGAGAAGGTGGACGTGTATGCCTTCGGTGTGCTGCTCCTCGAACTCGTCACCGGCCGCTCTCCCCTCGGCGACTCCAAGCTCGTCACCTGGGTGCGTGGGACACATACACATCCACACACATGCACTCACACCCCACGTGTTGCTTTGTTTGCACTTCTAGTGGAAGGCCTTGTGCCCTCTTGCTTCCTTGCCGGTTTGCTTCCTGTCCCCCTTGTTTCAGATCTTCTCCTCACTTTGCTCCTTCTCCTCCCCTGACCACCCTTTCTCCTTCCCATTCTCCCCTGTCCCCCTGTGCACTGGCAGGCGGAGGAGGTGGTGGCAAAGGGTGAGCTGGGGGCGCTGGTGGACCCGCTGCTGTTCGGCGACTACAATGAGGGCGAGCTGAGAGGCCTCGTGCACATCATCTTCCTCTGCCTGCACCACCACCCCGATGACCGCCCCGCAATGTCCCATGTGAGTGCCACCATGTTTGAGCGGCACGACCCACGGGATGACATGACGCGTGCCATGTGAGGACAGGCTCGCATGCACTCCAAGGCAGCCCTATTTTGCACTGTGCCACTCTGAGCTGTGCCCTCTCTCGTACCATCCTGCACTTCCTAAACCAAGGCTCCCCTGCCCGGTTGACTCTCGCCCATCATCTCTGCATCCCTCTTGGCGCTCACAGGTGGTGCAGCTGCTGGAGGGCGAGGCAGCAGCGCAGGCAGCAGGCGGGCAGATCACCCTGCCGCACATTGCAGTCTCCCTGCCGCAGTCCACCATGCCTCACATGAGCCCTCCTCAAATCTGACCTGCCATAGATCGCATGCGTGCGGGTAACAGTAGTAGGAATGATGGGCATGAAGTTTTCAGATGGCTTGGCATTCAGGTGTTGGATGTCTAATGAGCAAGAGAATCTTCATGCTGGATGCAGCTGAACAGAAATGGGTTGTTTATGTCATTCCAACCTTTTTATTTTCATTTCAATTCCCTGGATGTAATGCAGACTTCTCTGTACTTTTACCCATAATAATGAGTTCGTTTCCATAATGTGATCTTCTATATTAGAAGCATAATCAGTACCCAATGTGTGCTCCAGTAGTTGGGAAGAATGCACTCACTCAGCAATATCATTTACAAAGAAAGCATCAGATCAGAGCAAGGAACGTATGAGTGATGTGGGTCAGCTGTATGAAGAATGCAGACAAAGAGTTGAAACTCGTTAATTATCATTGCACCGCCACAGCCTTGGCCGATCTTTTCTTCATCAGGTCATCTAGTGTTAATTAGCTTTCTTCATTGTGGATAAGGATGCCGTTCAATAGGAACTCATCCTCAACTCAGGTTTGAGATTCTTGGAAGTCCAATCAGGTTCGGGTCATGCACTATTTGGTCATCCGAGATTCTTGGAAGACCAATCAGGCACATTTCAGACATACTACTTGAATACCATTGGTCCTCCCATGACCCAAAGTGTACAGTGATGATCCAAAGTGGCTTTAATGACCCGAATTGAGATACGGTACCATGCTAATTCGTGTCGAGTAGTACAGTAATATCGGCAGTTATGTTTGGTTTCATGCACTTCGGTTTATGCACACAGAAATTTATTGTAACGATACATATTAGTGGTTTATAGAAGTCAATTCAGCATGACAACTCTATTCAGCATTTCATGGAGATGTTTTAAATAAGGTACATAGATGAGGAGTTTTGTGATGTTTCTTATTCCATGCTTGCTGTCCTCATTTCACCTTATTCTTCCTGCTTTCGGTACAGGGGGAGCAAGGGCTGGGCTTCGCCAAAACCACAAGGCCTAAAGGCGCGACGCCGCCATTATTCGCGGCTCCAGTCCATCGTCATTACAGCCCAGGGTCACCAGTCCCGACTGGTCATGCGAGGTTCGCGAGTCAGCAAGGGTTACACATTTGAGTCGCCACCAATCAACGCTAATTATATTTCGGCTTGGTTTTGCTTTCACGGCAGGTGCGACGTGGTTTGGTTTTGCTGCCAAGACCCCCTGCGTCATTACAGCATAAGGTCACTGGGCTCGCTGGGCTGGGGCCCCTCCGTCTGTTGTTTGGCAGCCACCACCTAGAACAGCTAGCTGCTGCTCCGCTGCATTTTGGCAATCTCGCCACACATGAAGCCGCAGTACTTTTGCACGCGCAGGTGAGAAGAGCACAACCAAGCAATCCACGCAGGACACGACTAGACTGGAGCTGGCATGTAGTTCTTCTTGTGGTCTGTAGGCTTCTTCCATCTTCCCACTTTTGAATTCGATTATTCTCCTTCAGTTCTTTTTACCGCAGAACAGACACAGAATATAGGTGCCAGGCGCATACCCTTGCGAAGCTCATAACATAGATTTCCTAAGGCAACGATGGCGAGGCATCGCGTTTCAGTTCAGGCGACAATGGTGGACATGGCAACGCATTTCCTGCGCTTCTTGAATCTCATCGTGCTGGCTGGAGGCGTCGCATCAATAGTAATCATGCTCATAATCCGCCCCGTGCCGCTTTTTCCTCCTGGCTGGGGCTTCATCCTGCTCGGCGCGCTTACAGTCGCATCCGGTCTGCTAGGGGTCGTGTCAGCTGCGCGGCCAGGATTCTTCTTTGACTGCCACGTGTTCTGCCTTTTGGTTTCCCTCGCGGGCTTCCTCGCGTCGTTCCTGGTCATCTTCCTGCGTCTCGATGTAATCGTGGGGAACTTGGGCCCGGCGGTAGAGAGCGGCAAGGCGCGGCAGCTGGTGAGCACGGAGGGCGCCATCTACCTCGTGCTCTTCGTCACGCAGCTCGTCGTGCTGCTGCTCGCCGCCATCGTGCAGTGTTGTGGCGCAGTTGAATATAGCGATGCCTACGAATCGATTTCCCCCGTTAGAGCCTCAACCCGCAGATATGAAGAGCCTCGGCGGCCGCGGATGGAGGCTCGTGCAGCTCCTCGAATGCCGGAAAGACCTACTGAAGCCCCCCGGCGGTGGATTCCGGCGAAGCCGGCGGAGCCGACGCCGCCAGCCATGGGAGGTGGCGTGGAGTATTCGGGCAGAGTGGTGGGAGATAAGACGCAGAGAATGGCGGAGCAGCTTCAGCAGAAGTACGCGCACTGGGTCAAGCGCGACACGCAGTATGACGTGGAATCCACCACACCGTTTAACCCCTCAAAACTCTACACAGGGGATGACTGAGAAGGTCCCCGTTAGCAGTACCACTTTTCCTCATACGCGTGATTGTACGCCATGGTTTGCTGCTGTTTGTTGTCCTTGCAACAGACCGATGCTCCCATAGCACCAGTTGCCATACCCTCGCCAAAAGTGGGAGCATTGGCACCCATAATGTTGATACTAAATGGGAAACAAAAGTTTGCCCTAGTTAGACTTGAGAAGTAGGAGTGAATAGAAAGGGAGTAATCGTGTTAGGAATAAATTGTTGTTTGGCATGCACGATAATAACCCGGACTGCCACTACCAAGGATGGGTTTGGCTCGATCACATCCGCATCAGCAAAAGTGCAGCGTGCCACGTGAGTCGAGAAGGCCTATCAGACGCGGAGACAGGCGCACACGATACATCCATTGGTGCCGCCTTTTCGCCTACTGCTCCCTCCTGCATGTGCGGGCCCAAGGCAGATTTGTCATTCACCTCGATTCGTAAATGGAGTACACGCTGGCAGCATCCAATCAGCTCTGTTCCTCGGTGCCACCTCAGCTGCCTCAGTGTCCATCTCTTCCCTCCTGCTTCCCTCACTTCAATTTCCGATCCGGCCCCTGCCTTGCCTTTGAACGTATCCCTGCCTCGCCTCACCCACTTTCTCGTTCTCGCCTTTCAATACTGAAGCTGGTGATTTCGAATCTACCTGGTCGCCATGTCGGCCATTTCAAGCCCAGTGTCGAGCTTTTTGCGAGGCGCTGTTGCTAACAGCTACGCCGAGAGCCTCTCGAGCAAGTCGTCTGTTAGCCAGCAGTCTCTTTCACTCACTTCCTTCAAGAAGCACTCGGTGGCGTCTGCCGTCTCCGCTCCGCGCGCGTCCATTTCAAATAATGCGGACTTCGGCAAGCCCGAGAATCCGAGGGCGAGCCGGATCGTGCCGTCCGCCGTGGCGAGCGAGACCGCAGCAGTGAGCAGCGCGCCAAATGCATTCCACGTAAGGAGCCGGGGAGGGTCGGTGACATTCACTTAATGACGTTCTCTATACATGTCTGGATAAAGCGTCAGATTTAGGGTTATGTCTGAATGCAATGGCTGCAAAGAGGCCGATCAGGTCGCTCGGCCTCGTCGCGTTAGTTATCATCGTGTCGTCATACAATCTCACCGTCGTGCGTGCTTCTCATGAATCTCTCTTTCTGTGTCGCCTTCTCGTCGTCGCCGTCGCGCGTCCCTGTCTCACCCGCCATTTGTGTTGCCCGCCCGCGTCTCGCTCCTTGCGCTCACCTGCAGACGGAAAACGGCTACCTCTACGTCGAAGATCTGCGCGTTGCTGACGTGGCAGAGCAGGTCTGGCAGCAAGAAGACAACTTCCGTCCGTTCTACCTCTACAGCCGTCCGCAGATCCTCCGCAACTATAACGCGTATGTGGACGCGCTAAAGGGCCTACCGGGGTCTATTATCGGGTACGCGGTGAAGTCGAACAACAACCTCAAGGTGCTGCAGACGCTGTGCGGCGCGGGCAGCGGCGCCGTGCTCGTCAGCGGCAACGAGCTGCGCCTCGCGCTCCTCGCCGGCTTCGACCCCTCCCGGTGAGCCATCTCCCCTCCCTGTTACCCCTCCCAGTGAGCCATCCCCCCTACCCGTCACCCCTCCCAGTGAACCCTCCCCTCCGCTTGCTTAGGCGCCATAGTTGCAGCCCAGCACAAACTGTCCATGGTTGAACATACGAGCTGTCCATAGTTGTCCATGGTAGAACTACTCATACGAGCGTACAGAAAGAGCCGCCGTGAGGCGCGTCTCGCGAGGCCGCGCGCTGCACCCGCAACCAAACCCCCCCTCCACGCGTGGTGCAACCAAACCCCCCCTCCACGCGTGGTGCAACCAAAACCCCCCTCCACGCGTGGTGCTCCCCACTTGCCTGGCAGGTGCGTGCTGAACGGCAACGGCAAGCAGCAGCACGAGCTGGAGCTGGCGGCGCAGCACGGGTGTCTGATCAACATCGACAGCGAGTTCGACCTCGAGCACGTCACCGCCGCCGCCGCCGCCACCGGCAAGGTCGTCAACGTGCTGCTTCGCATCAACCCCGACGTCGACCCGCAGGTTAGCATGGGGGGAAGGAGGCGGGGTCCTGGAGAGTGAAGGGGGGGTAATGGGGGGGAAACGGGGAGAGAGGGTGATGCGACGGATGTTGCAGCACACGCTGACATCCACGTGACGCCAAGTGACCTCTCACTGAGCCTTAACACCGCGCTCCCCTCCGCCCACTCCAACCACCATTCCCTCCACCCTCCTGCCCGTTCCCCTCCCCGCTCCGCGGTCGCGTCATGGGCGCAGGTGCACGCGTACGTGGCGACGGGCAACAAGAGCAGCAAGTTCGGCATCCGCAACGAGCGCCTGCGGTGGTTCCTCGACCAGATCCGCGCGCGCGAGGGGAAGCTGCGCCTCGTCGGTGCGCACTGCCACCTGGGGTCCACCATCACCAAGGTACACTATGGAGAGTGCAACTGCTGGATTGTGTGCGCCTGTGCCAAGGTTGTCTCTGTACCTCGCCTCCACGTGCCTCTCCACCTCTCCCCCTTCCTCCTTCCCCTCCCTCCCACTCCCCTCATCCTCCTTTCCCTCCCACGCCCCGCTCAACCGTCCCCGCGCTCCCCCCCCTCCCCCCCCCAATGTGCATGGCAGGTGAACGTGTTCCGTGATGCGGCGGCCATCATGGTGGGGTATCTGGACGAGATCCGCGCGCAGGGCTTCCCCGTGCAGTACCTCAACATCGGGGGCGGGCTCGGCATCGACTACACTCGCTCCAATGCCGTGCTGCCCTCGCCCACCGACCTCATCGACACCGTGAGCCGCCCGCCCGCCCTCCCTCTCGCTCACTCCTTCCGTTTCCGCCACGTGCTGCTTGGCTCTCTCAGCTGGCTCTGGGTTTCTGGTGCTTACCCCCTTGTGCACCTTCCCCTCTGCCACCCCCCTCGCCCCTCCTCTCCCCCATGCCGCCCCATCAGGTGCGCGAGATAGTGACGGACCGCGGGCTGACGCTCATCATCGAGCCGGGGCGGTCGCTCATCGGCAACACGGCGGCGTTTGTGTGCCGGGTGATTGGGGTGAAGAGCAACGGCAGCAAGGACTTCATCGTCGTCAATGGCTCCATGTCTGAGCTCATCCGCCCCGCCCTCTACGACGCCTACCAAGTCAGCAACGGCTAGAAATTTCTTTTTTTCTTCTTTTTTTCCCCGTAATTCCTTACCATCTCCCCTTCCCTGTGTTCCTGCTCTGCATGCCTGCTCCTCCTAAGGGCGCGCCAGATCCATTACAAGGTGATTTGGCTGGAATATAGTCGACCATTTGGCTGACTATATCTTTCGCCAAAGTCGACAACATGGTCGACTTCAAAAGCGACCAATATCCGGCCACATTTACAGGGCCGAAAAATCTGACACATTTGGTGGCCGATTTGCAGGCCGCTTTGCAAATGTGTCAGATTTGCAGTTCGCCAGGGTGGCCGGATTGTGCGACGGAGTCGCAGATGCAGTACTTGTGTGACACGTTGTGTCGTATGAAGTGGCGACGTCGCGTAGTGACTGTAGCGATCTCAGGTCGACAAAGTGGTCGACTTTCGATTCGACTGCACATCGGAGCTTTGTCGAATGCTGAACCGGCCATCAAACTTTTTACAAATTGCCGGATTTGGTGAAGTATACGAAAATCTTTGCGGATGTCGCAAATGTGTTACCTTCGCTGATTCCGGCTGGCCGGATTTTTCCGACAACGGATCTGACACACCCTAAGCCCCATCCTCAAACCCCTGCCTCTTGCCCTCCCCCTACCCCTCCCCTGCGAGCAGCACGTAGAGCTGGTGGCGCCGGCGCCAGAGGGGGCGGAGGAGCGCAGCTTTGATGTGGTGGGGCCTGTGTGCGAGTCCGCTGACTTCCTCGGCAAGGCCCGCACTCTGCCCACACCCGCTGAGGTCAGTGCCGCTGCCAGCCACTGCTGTGGGGAACAGGGGGGAGCGTATGAATTCTCACCCCAACAGAACATTGTTGGTGACGGAGTAGTCTGGGACCTGGTCCGGGTGCTGCATACATTGCTTGTGTGCTCTCTTCTTAGTCTGCATCATTCATTCTGCCTCACGTGCTGCTGCTCTCTTTGCAGGGGGATGCTCTGGTGGTGCATGATGCTGGAGCGTACTGCATGGCCATGGCCTCTACATACAACCTCAAGATGCGCCCTCCTGAATACTGGGTAAGCAAATCGGTTTATTGGCTTCCTTGTATTTTAAAAGCATCTGTTGCCCTTTCCTGCTTGGCTTGCAGTGGTGTGATCCAGAATAACCTCATCCTTTTCGTCGGTGTGTTATCAGGTCACCGAGGAGGGAAAGATAGAGAAGATTCGCAGGGGAGAGACGTTTGATGACCACCTTCACCTGTTTGAAGGTCTATAAAGAAGGATTCGTTGGAATGTGTAAAATTATAGGGTAATGCATGCTATCCTATGTTAGAAATGATGGTGATATATTTTTATACACAAGCTTGATGGAACTGCTGACCAGAAGAAAAATGAGCTTCTTCCTGATTAGAAAGCAGCGAATGTAGCGGACATTATACGAACAGCACAAATGAGTTTTTTGAAGTCTCATAACGGAGTCTCTGTCTTGCCTAAATGACTTTAGACACGTGTCTGACCATACATCCCTCCCGTCCCTCAGCTACTGGACCTCGGAACTTTCTTCTCTCGTCGTGCCCCATTGGTCCAGCACAGCACGGCCAATCCTTTTCCGCCATGCGAATCATCTCCCGCCACAAATCCATTCAGAAACATTTCTCAAGGCCCTTCCGCTGCTATGAACAGGCTGGTTTTCGGCAGGGGTGTACGCACGGGAACCAGAATGCACGCAGCCAGCTTTACAGGCCAAACCCGCCCTCCGCCCCACCTGCCAGTGTGATGTGCCCCTGACCCCACTCCATCATCTCTCGACCAGGGCTATTGCTAGGATTTTTGCTAGCTCGGACGATCCGGGCCCCTGTGAAAAAGACCCTGTAAAATCCGAGCCAGCGGGAAAAAAACCTTGACGAATCCGGGTTCGAGCCAGAAAAGGCCTGAAAACATGC
The DNA here is from genome assembly GCA_947470075.1 of Closterium sp. Yama58-4. NCBI lineage: Eukaryota > Viridiplantae > Streptophyta > Zygnematophyceae > Desmidiales > Closteriaceae > Closterium > Closterium sp. Yama58-4. The sequence continues at coordinate 32,909 of CANIUD010000271.1, forward strand.
ATTACCAGAATTTCGCGGGAAACTCACAGTGGGTTGCGCGAGGGCTGGGGAGATTGGAGATGGAGTGGCTCTGGAGGGGTGAGCGAGATACTTTTTGTAGACTTAGAAAAAAATACGATGAGGAAGAGTACATAGGGAGAACAGGGCAATCAGACACTCTCTCCTTATTGGCCTTCTAAGCCATGTCGACGTAGAACGGGGCAATCAGACACATGGAGGCCAACAAGGAGAGAGTGGTTAGGAAATTCACTAAAATTGGCCCAACGTGTGTTTAGAGGGAGACCGAGAGGAATGCAAGGCAGGTCGGGGAGAACATGTCTGCTAAAATTATACGGGTCCCCTTGAGAACTCCCCGGAGAGATCCGAGCTGACTCAAAAATCACCCTTCAGTTTTACGGGCTGGTCCGGAAAAAACCTTGTGAAAATCAGGGCTCCTAGAAAAAACACCCTATAATTTCAGTCAAAACAGGGTAATTGCCCTGATAACTTAGGCCCTGCTCTCGACCATCTCGAGGCAGTTCAACCATCTGTACAAAAAAAAGCATTTGCTGCTGCCACTGCTGTATGCCATCAGCATCACATTGCTGAATTGCCAGTTAGTCCACGAGCCAATCCCCTCACTGCATTACCGATTAATCATGGCCAGCGCGTCGTGCCTCGCAAAGGTAAACCTGCAGCCTTCACCATGCGCTGCCGGTCTCAGAAGCCAGACCGCTGACTGCGCGTCGTTGCGCAAGAGCGTCGCGGTGCAGTCATGCGGGGTGCGGAGGGGAGTGAGCGTGCGCGCACAAAAGGACGCGGAAAGGGTTGGCGTGGCGGCGGCGGCCGTGGCTCTGACGGCGCAACTGACGGCCGCCAATGCCGCGTTGGCCGTGGACGCGGACCAAGTCCGAGAAACACTCGCCCAGGCATGTACCGCGTCCCTTCTCAGGGTCTCGAGTCACCTCATTCGTTACAATACTTTAAGTTGCAGTATGGAGCTGTTGTTTTAAGGGTTTATTCATTTCCTCGTCCCTTCATGCCCTGATTTTTATTTTCTCAATATTTCACTCCCCACTCCGTAATCCTTCGAATTGTCCAGGTGGAGGAATTGGCAAAGCAGACTGCTGACTTGGCAACCAAGGTGTACAGCACGAGCATTGACGTGGCAGAGCAGGTGGTGCGCGTCACCAAGCCGCTGGTGGAGGCGGCAGCGCCGGTGGTGATCGAGGGAGCGCAGGAGGCGATAAAGGCGGCGGCACCGGTGGCGTCGGACCTCGCGGAGAAGGCCACCAAGGCGCTGCAAGACTCGGGCGTCGACGTCGCGCCTGTCGTCGAGGCTGCTAAGGTACGTTTCGGGCTGCAAAGGTAAAATAAGCCGCGTATGTGTACGTTTCATACTGTTGTGGTACGTTTCGTACTATTGTGGTACGTTCGCCCTTTGCATCACTCGAGCTTGTGCCGAACCTGACGCATTCACGAACTAGCGTTGCACGAGGAAACCATGCTGATACGGCCTTGATCGTATTGCCGAACTTGTTAGAGCTATGACCAAACCGAGGTTCAACAGCACTAGGGAGCCTTGAAAGGCGGTGGAGCGATAATGAGAAGCTTGGAATGAAGCCATGCCTCGGCATTCCGAGGCTGTGAGTGAGAGCGTGAAAGAGTACTCTGGCTATAGCAGCCTGCGGCGCGAATTAATGCTTTATGCTTCCGTTGCCGAGTCGAGCGGAATATGGTGACGTGGCCGCACTGTTGGCATCATGTGGGCCCATCAACGCCGCAACAGTGACTCCTCACCGTCGTGATTGCCCCCCCAGCTTTCCACCCGTCTCACCGGCCCTTATCTCACCGGCCCCCACCTCACCGCTCTCCATCACATCTCACCGCTCCCTCGATCTCACTGCCTACCATCTCACCGTCTCAAATCTCATCACCTCTCCGCATCCCCCCCTTCCCCGCTCCCCTGTGCGGCTGTGGGCGCGCAGACGGCGGTGAGCGTGGCGGACGGCGTGACCGACAGCACGGGTCGCGCGATCACGGCGGTGACGCCGTACGCCACGTCAACGGTGGACCTCATCAGCTCCGCCGACCCCACCGCGCTCTCCATCGCCGCTGGGGGGCTCTTCGGGCTGTACCTGCTGCTGCCCTCCATCGGCCGCGGCATCGCCTACTCCTTCCGCGGCTACGCAGGTGCGCTTCCGGCCGCTGCTGCTGCTGCTGCTGCTGCCGCCGCCGCCGCTGCTGCCGCTGCTGCTGCTGCTGCTTCTGCTTCTGTCACTCCCACTCGCACTTGCTCGCACATCCACTCAGTCCCAGTGGCCTCAAGGCCTCCACCTATGCATAGGAGCATTTCCCCCTTTGTGTCCCCATCACTCTGCCCCAATGGCCCCCACCTTTTCCCCCGTCGCCACATTCTAAACCCCTTTCCTCCCCCTTCCCCGTCCCCCTCCATCCCCCCCAATCCCTCGCCCCACCCTCCACTGCCAGGCGATCTGACGGCAGCGCAGGCGTTGGACGTGTTGGAGAGGGAGGACAGCGTGCTGGTGGACGTGCGCTCAGAGGACCAGAAGCTCTCCTCCGGCGTGCCCTCGCTGCCCCGTGGGCTCTCCCGCAAAATCATCTACGTTCCGTGAGTCATATGCTGTGCGTGTGCATGCCACAACTCCCTCCTTGTCATCTTCTGCTCCTGGTAATCTCGGTTTTCGTGCTGCCTCCTCCCAAACGCTTGACCTGACAATACGCCTGAACCCTCACCCGTTAATAACAAAGTGGATCAAACTAAACGAATGCTAAATCCCATATACAACTCCACACAAAGAAAAGAAAGGTTAAGGTGACAGAGCAGCTCAAAAGCCTTCAGGTGACTTGGAGTCTGACTAATAAATATCCCCTTCCTTCCCCCCCACCTCCCAAACCCCCTCCTTCCCCCCCTCCCCGTGCATGTGTGCAGAGTGGAGGAGGTGCCAGTGGAGCTGAGGGATCAGCTCAAGAACCCCTCAGACACGGAGGCGGAGCTCACAGCCATCAAGGTGGCGTCACTCAAGAGAATTGGCCGCCGTGCCAAGCTCCTCATCATTGACAAGTCAGTGCCCTCCCTCCCTCCCTCCCTCCCTCCCTCCCTCCCTCCTTCCATATGCCGCCTATGCCATTGTTTTGTTTTGTTTGTTTGTTTGTTTGTTTTTTTTATTTTTTTCCTTTTTCTTTTTCTTTTTCTTTTGTCTGTGTGTGTGTTTTTTTTTTAACGTGCTCTTTCTTGATTCCGTCCCACACGAAACTCTTAACTCTTCAGCTTCTTGACCCTCAAATCTCCCTTCTCCCTTCCCTTCTTTACCCACACACTCTCTCTCCCCTGCCCCTTCCCCCTCCCACTCCCCCATATCAAACGTCACCTGTCTCCTCCCTGCAGCGACAATGAGATTTCAAAGCAGGTGGCGCGGTCGCTGGCATCGCTAGGCTACCGCAATGTGTGGGTCGTGCGTGACGGCGTGGAGGGGAGGTCGGGGTGGGCGGCGAGCCAGCTGGCGATCGACTCGTACGACGGGCCTCCCACGAGCTGGTTCTCCGTGCCGTCCTACTCGTCGGGCGGCACCAGCAAGGAGCGCACCGGCACCCAGAAGCTCGGCACTCAGTCAAGGCTCGGCACGCAGTCGGTGTCTGCAGCTGCCTCCACTGCTGCTGGGGAGGAGTAAAGCTGCGGATGTGGGTGCAGCAATGGCAGTTTTGTCAAAAGCTATAGGTGCTTGCCTTCTTTTGTAAATTAGGTTTGTGTTGCTCCAACTAAGGAGTGAGAAAATAATATGTTTGGAATGATGGTATGGTGAGTAGGAAGCGTAGCAGCAGGGAAAAAGAATATATATCTGAAAGTCACCTAGAAGTGTGGATGAGACATGGATTGTGATTCGTAACTTCAAATTCATAGCATAAGCTGTTGGAGATCGGAAAACAATGAGTCCCACTAAATGACGTACGGGAGCAGGCACGCATTCAACCCTTCGTCAGGCCTCCGATCACTATCCCCCTGAGGCGCCCCTTTCCAATTTCGCCCCCTCCCCGCGACACCATGCCGCTTCGCCCTGCAATCACAGCGCCCTTCATTTCCGCCTTCCGACCGTGTCCCCTGCACTTTCTTCCGCGCACCTTTCCGCCACCCATCACTCCGCCCATGGCTGCGTACGTCCCTGCGCTCGTCGCTGCGCCCACAGGCGCGGACCTGGGGGAAACCCGCGGCACCGTTTTCACGCCAAGCCGCACGTTTCTCGGAAGCCAATCCTCGTCGCCATCGGCTCATCGCGAATCGTCGCTTCGGCCTCTGGCGATCCGCTTTTCCTCCTCGCTCACCAGTCGCGCCACCTCCGCCACCTCCTCTCCTGCCCAGCAAATCCCAGTCGCCACCGCCACCTCAGCACGGACCAATCTCCGCGGCGGCCAGAAGCACAGCGGGGGAGTCAGGGGGCTGCGCTGCGCAGGTCGAGCGGACGCGCTGGCATCCGGGGAGGCGGGCGCGAGGGCCGCGCGGGGAAGCGAGAGCAGCGCGTGGCAGGTGGAGCTGGTGCCTTGCCTCACGGACAACTACGCTTACCTCCTCCGCAATGCCGCCACTGGCGCCGCGCTCGTCGTCGACCCCGCGGAGGCTGCGCCCGTGGAAGCGCGACTGGCGGATTTGGAGGGGCTGACAGGCGGGAAGCTGGCGGCTGTGCTGTGCACGCACCACCACTGGGACCACACGGGTGGCAATCTGGCGCTAAAAGACAAATTCGGCGCCACGGTAGGTGGGATCTTTGTGAGGGGCCGACCCTGGGTGCTGAAGCCCTGAAGCTGCGGCCGTGTGGCCGGTTGCTCCCTCGCACATCACATCACGACATGGCTTTCTCGTTGCTCGTTGCTCCCCTCCCCATGGCTCCTCACCCCGTCCCTTCTCACCCCATTGCTTTTCACCACAATCCCTGCGCATGCTCCCCTGCTGCAGGTGGTTGGCCCCGCTGCTGACCGCGACCGCATTCCAGGCATTGACGTGGCACTGTCAGATGGTGACACGTGGCAGTTCGAGGGGCTGGAGATGCACGTGATGCACACCCCCGGTCACACCCGAGGTGCGCCCATGCCACTTGTGGAGGGAGAGGAGAGCGGGCTGAGCCGTGAGAGGCAGTGCAGGGTAGGGAATGTCAGTGAAGGGGGAGAAACAGAGTGAGTGAGTGCACAAGAGCAGATTCAAGCCTTCTGCTCCAAATCTTTCACCACCACTCCTCTTCCTCCCCTCCCACCTTCATCCCCACTCAATCATCCTTTGGCTCAAATCCACCTTCTTCTACACCCTCTCCTCCCTCCCACCAGGCCACTGCACGCTCTACTTCCCCGCCCTGGCAGCGCTGTTCACGGGCGACACACTCTTCTCCCTCGGCTGCGGCCGCCTCTTTGAAGGCTCGCCCTCCCAGGTGCGGCCTGCATTGCCCTTCAGTCAACTGCTGGCTGACACGCCTGCTTCCCTGCCCCCTCCCTTGCTTTCCCTCCCCACTCCTTTCCTCGTCCCTTTCTCGTCCCCCTCCCCCGCGTCCCTGAATTCCCTCGCCCCTGATCCACTGCTCACCCCCTCTCTCCCCATCCCCATGCAGATGTGGGCGTCTCTCTCCCGCCTCGCCTCGCTGCCCCCTCACACCAAGGTCTACTGCGGCCACGAGTACACGCAGGTGACACCCGCTCCTCGCTTTGCTCTCTGCCCTTGCTCCTTTTGATTCTCTGTTACCCTTCCTGCATTCCTGATGACAGATGTTTCGTAACTTGAATTTGCATTCTAAACACGAAACTTTTCTGGTCATGTCTCGTGTGTGCTATGTGTGGGTGTGTGTCTGTGACGGGAATATGGGTGTCCCAAACGACAGGCCAATGCACGATTTGCCATGGCAGTGGAGCCAAATAATGCCGCCCTGCAGCAGCGGGTGGACGAGATCACCCGCCTTCGATCCCAATCGCTGCCCACCGTGAGCCCCCTCCCCTCTCTGCCCATTCATCTGCTAGATGTGGATGTGCATGTTGCATGTGCATGTTGCATGTTGCATGTTGCATGTTGCATGTGCATGTGCATGTGCATGTCATTTTCTGCACTGCCTTTCTGCCCATCACTGCTCGTTCCCCCATCTGCCCATTCACCAATATCCCCATCCACTCGACACCCCATCCACTCAGATCCCCAGCACAGTGGGTCAGGAGGCGGCCACCAACCCCTTCCTGCGCGCCGCCAGTGCTGAGATCCGCCAGTCGCTGCACATGAGTACTGATGCCGCTGACGTGGACGTCTTTGCTGCTCTCAGGCGCATGAAGGACAACTTCTAGCCCACGCCTTGTCGTGCCTTGTTAGCTATTAAGGCCCACAGTTGCTTAGTGTGCCGCATAATGCGTTTTTGCAGTGTATTCATGTGCTAATGGTGTGGCTGTAGGTCCTGGTTGTTAATGAAAGCCCTGTATTTGCGGTGAACAAGGAGGGGCACATGCAGGTGGCATCAACACGGGTCCGCATGACGCACGGTGGTGAGCCTATGCTGCGGGACAGCTGGGCCTGCTTCGCTCCAAGGCATCTCCCCTGAAACGCGTCACTGTGTCAAACTGGGTGCTGTCAACCCATTCGGTCAAAAACAGGCGGTTACCTCATGAATCCCCATTCTGTCAAAACAGGTGGTTAGCACATAAAGTGAAGTGGTCACCCCATGATGTCAAACGGCTGGAACTGCTTCTTGAAGGCATCAGCCATGGCTGCCTCCTCCTCTGCCGTCTCCTTGCACGCCCTCCAGTCGCCCCTCTCCGGCACCCCCACCATCCCCGCCACCACCTGCACATGGCGTCATGTGTGGGGAACAGAGTGGGGTGCAGGGGCATGGGGGGGTTGGAAGAGCATGGGTACGGGGACCCATATATCTTATGGGAGTTGCACAAGGAGCAGGAAGGCACAACACAAGCACAAGCACAAGCACAAGCACAAGCACAAGCACAGCACACATCACTCACTAGACCTCACGAACCCGTACTGCCCCGCCTTGCCCCGCTTCTCTCACATGTCCCCCAACCCCAACCCAGCTCACCTGCCGCACACCCAGCCTACATGGACCCACGCCTAGCTATCTCTTCCATGCCACACCCGCCTCTCTCTCCCCCCACCCGTGCCGCACCTCCCTTCCCAGCTGCATGGGCAGCTTGGCGCCGCGGTCGATGGCATGCACGAGCAGCGACCCATCGGGCAGCTCCACTGTGAGGTACTGCCCTCCGCGGCTGTGCTTCTTCACCTCGTCCACCACCGCCATGTGCTGCCCCTCTGGTGTGTGGAGGAGGGATGAGGTGGAGCCAGGAGTGGGGAGAGGCGATGAGGTAGAAATCACGGAGGTTCGAGGAAGGAGAGACCAGACGGTCAAACAAGACCAAGTTAACGGGTTCAGGTGCATCCACCGTGGCTTCAAGCTCAGGTGCTTCACCAGGTGTTCTACACAAAGGTTCAGGTGGGTTACCAGGTGGTTTTGGCACGGTGGCAAACTGGAAGTTGTGGGAGGCAGCAGCGGCAGTGAAGGCAGGAAGCACCTGGTCCGCCTTGTCCTGGGGGATGGGCACCACCTGCCATGCATGCATGCACGCACATATAGCAGCCATAGGGGGAGAGGAATGGAGGGAGCGTTAGAGAGGGGTTAGGGCGACGGTGCATTAAAGCCAGGCAGGCAGCACCTGGTCCGCCTTGTCCTGGGGGATGGGCACCACCTGCATGCATGCACGCACATATAGCAACAACAGGGGGAGAGGAATGGAGGGAGCGTTAGAGAGGGGTTAGGGCGACGGTGCATTAAACCAGGCAGATAACTCCTGGTCAGCCTTTTCCTGGGGGATGGGCACCACCTGCATGCATGCATGGTGAGCAGAGGTGGGGAGATGAGTGCTCCCCAGGCGCGGCAAAGATGGGTATGCGTGCGTGCAGGGTGTGAGACGGGTATGCCCTAAAGCAGCCATGGGAGACGACTTCTGAGACGCCCATGTGGTGTCACTGCCACCCCGCCTGCCACATTCACACTCACATTCACTTACTCAAACTGACGCTCACACTCACTCCACCACACTCCACCACACTCCACTCACTCCCACTCACACCCACACACACCCCCACTCACATTGACATGTGCGTGGGTGGCGGCTCTGAGCTGCAGGAACCGCTCAAACGCCACCACCGTCCGCCCCTGCGCTTCAAAGCACCGCCTCAGCGCGCCCATGTAGCGCCACATCTCCGCCAGCGCGTCGGATGGCAGCGAGATGACACTAGGGAAGTGCTCTATAGGGAGGATGAGCACGTGGCCCGGCACGAGAGGGCCCTTGGGTAGGGCGACATAGCAGTGCTCGCCCACCGACACCACCAGATGGGTCTCCACTTTAGGGGACGCCAGGCAGAACCAGCACGGCGCCGGGGCAGGGGGCGCTGCTCCCCCTGCTGCCCCCCCAGCTCCCCCTGTTGAGCCCCCTGCGCCCCCTGCTGAAGGAGCAATCAGAGCGGCGAGGGAGGCGGGGGTGAGGGGAGGGGGAGTGCCGAGGAGGCCGGGGGAGGTGGAGGGCAGCGAGTGGGCGAAGCGGCACGTGTCACCGCGAGTGCAGCTGCCCCGCCGCACAAAGTCAAAGCACACGCCCTTGGGGAGGTCTGACGCTCCGCCACTGCTGGGCCCCACGCCCGCAGCAGCAGCAACCGCAGCAGCCGTCGCAACGGCAGCAGCAACAGAGCCAGGAGCAGCGTTCCCGCCTCCCCCCTGCCCCTCCCCCGCTCCTCCCCCCACTCCTCCCCCAGCCTCCCCACCCGCCAGTGAGTGCCTAAATCGACAATCCGTCCCTCTGCTGCAGCTGCCCTTGCTGAAATGCTCAAAGCACAGGTTGCGGGGCAGCGGTGACCCATCCTCCAGTGTGTGCATGAAGCGACACGCATCGCCCCGTGAACACACCCCCTTGCCTGATAACTCAAAGCACACCTGCGGCCCCTCCCTGCCCCCTCCCCCTCCCCCCGCACCCCCATCCCGCCGCGCCCTCTTTTTCCCTGCAGCGTACCGCCAGTACTGCTCCCCCTCACCCGCCCCCCCCGCCCCCCCCGCCCCTCGCGCCTCTTCCTCCTCTACCTTTAATGCCCATGCAGGCTTTACCGCCGCTTCCCCCCCTCCTTTCCCCCCATCAGAACTTTCCCAGAAGGTGCGCTTTGCAGCGGCCTCCTCGGCCTTCGCCTGGGCGGCAGCGGCAGCGGCGCGGGCGGCACCGTCAGGGGCGGCGAGGCTGCCGGACCAGATTTGATTCTTTGCGGCCGAGGGGCGGGGGAGGAAGGGGGAGGGGGTGGCGTCGGGCGGGCGGGCGGCAAGGTGGGAGAGGGGGAGGGAGGAGGCGGGGCGCAGGGAGAGCGCGTGGAGGAACTTCTGCTTCGCCTTGTTGCCCACGGGGGCCAGACCTATGAACCGCGTCACGGCGCCCGATGCTGACGTGGAGGCGTCTTCTGCTGACGTGGCGGAGGAGTTGACGTAGGGTGGGCGGGCAAAGAAGACACCCGCGCTACCGGCCACGTGGTAGCTGGGCGGCAATGAGTGTGGGGTAAGGGGAGGAAGAAGCAGGGGGAGAGAGGGGGGACATGATGGGACAAGAATCAATCATGGGATACTGTATGAATGCTGCTCAAATCCACGAGCAGGCACATTGGTGCACTGCACGCACAACCCACCCAATTACATCCCCATTTCCTCCCATTCCACCCCTCCGCTCTCCCTCCTCCCCCCTCCTCTCACCGGGGCATGAGCTCCTTGGCCAGCGTGGCAGCAACAGGCGACCCCACACCCGCCCAGTCCACATTGGCATGTGCCGGTGCTGACGTGGCGGGTGGAGGCGAGGGCAGCGGGGAGGGGTGGGTGAGGGCAGCGACCCCCTTGGGCCACTCGTTGGTCAGCAGCACGTCAATTGCCGCCCCGTCCGCCCCCGCATCCACCAGCGCCTCCACTGCCACCCGCTCCTGCCGCCCTACTGCCGCCCCCTCGCCGCCCGCCTGCCCCGAGAGGTACGTGGCGGGATCATATCTGCCGCCCAGATAGGCCACCTTGAGGCCTGCGGGGCAGGACAGGGGAGGGACGGGGTGGAGGGTAGGTGGGGTGGTGGTGGGGTACAGTTGGAACAGTGGTGGGCAGTGGTGGGCAGTGGTGGGCAGTGGTGGGCAGTGGTGGGCAGTGGTGGGTGGTGGTGAGGCGGATTGGATCCACCAGGCAGGCAGAGAGGGGATGGCTTAATTTGGCCCCTGGGCACAGAGCAGAGAGCTCACAGCATGCATGATGCATGATGTATGATTGGCCACTCACGCACCGCACAGGTCAGCAATGCCTGCTCCGCGCAGCCATTCGATATTGTCACATATCTTCACACGCCTGTGCGACCGCCACTCCCCCTCCCCCACCTCCTCGTCCTCCTCTTTCTCACCCCCCCCTGACTCGTCCCCTTGCCCGCCCGCCCCGGCCTCTCCCTTGCCTTCCTCCCCTTCCCCTGCTTCATCATCCGCTTTGCTTCCACCCCCCTCCCTTATCTCCTCCCCCTCCCCTTTCTCCTCCCCCTCCGCTTTCTCCTCCCCTTCCCCTTTCCCCCCCTCTTCTACTTCCTTCTGACCTTCCTCCCCTTCTGCTTTTTCCTTCTCCTCCCCTGCCTCCCCTTCTTTCCGCGTCGCTGCCCCCCCGCCGCTCCGCTCAGCTATCTCCAGCAGCCGCTGCGCGCCAACTCCAATGTCGCCAATAAAGAACGTCGGAAGTGGCGCCTTGGCGCGTCCCGCGATGTAATCCTCCAACTCTGATTGGCCGCCCGCTCCGCCTGCACCAGCGGTAGCGGGATCGGCGGGCGGAAAGAAAGCGCCGACGCAGAAAAGACAGTCGAATGGACCGTTGGACTTGTTGACCTGTGATTGATGGAGCGGAGGGCGGGGAGAGAGGGAGACGGTGAAGAGGACAGAGGAAAGACAGAAAATCAGAGGTTCAGATTCGAAGAAGTGGATGAGCCCGAGGAGATTACGGCGAAGAGCCCTCGGGAAAACGGGATCGTTGCTCATCAAATCGGTTAACACGGAGCGGACAAGAAATACTCTAATCGCGAGATTCCCCACATATCAGCACCCGCTACGGCGACTCACCGCAGCGGCTCGTTTGAAGAGCTGATTCAGGCGACCTTCTACGTCGCCCGCGAAAAGGTATCGGCCGTGAGGCTCGGCCGCCATGGGGAAGAAACCCGTACGATGCGCTGGCTGAATGAGTACGACCTAGAGTTCAGACTGCACAGCAGGTTGAAGGCGCCATTTACTGGTTGGGTCTGGAATTTGAGATTTGAGGTTGTGCTGTGCAGCCCATTCAAATTAGGGTTCTTATGTCGAAGGCACCGAAAGAACAGCATGTCGAGAACATCTATTGGTTCGAATTTAGAGATCTTGGCTCGGCAACTAGGGCACATTTGATTCGTTGTGGTGCGCCCTCAGGTTCGTCGTCACGCCTTCGCAAGACTCCGAGCCACTCCCAAGGCTCCTCTCAAGCATGAATCTTTCTCGAGCTTTGCTCCAGAAGGGTCCGAACCAGCAGCCAAGAAGTTAAACAACTCGAACCAGAATTCGACGCTCGGCCATACCACTGACCAATAGGAGAGCAGTCTTGTTGGTCATTAGGGCTCGCATCAGGGGCGGCTTGGTTGTGGACTTCGGGCGGGGCGAGCCTGGCGAAATGCCATGATTGGAGACTCCGTTGGTTTGGGAAGATTGGTGGATGTAGTGAAGGGAAATCTCGCGCAATTTGCCGGGCAGGGCAGAACAAGAGCACCCTCGATTTTCTCCTCCCAACCACCCTCTCGATTTCTCCCTGCGCCTCGCCTCACCTCCATCCTTCCTTTCCATTCCAAGTCGATCCCTCTCCGCTATCTCCGCGCCTCACATCACATGCTCTCTGTCTTCCTGCTCGCTGGTGTCTTCCTTACGACAGCGAATCTAGCGAGTAGATATTGCCGGTTCTCCGAAGCGTAGGTCGAGTGGCGCACTGCGGTATTGAGTGGACATTAGATAACGGCGGTGCTTGACATCATCTGAAGCAAAAAAAACGGCATTGGCTGGAAGTATCTAGGTTTTACTCTTTAAAAATTACGAGATCCATTATCAAAATGTGTTTCTGAAGCGTCGTTTAAATCGCGGCGCGTAGCCGCCTCCGCCAGCCTGCCATGTCGAGCAACAGCAGCAGCGGCGGTGGGGATGGCGACGGGGAAACGACAACGCCGCAAGTGGTGTTGACGCGGCACGGGGTATGGCTCGCGACGGCCTTCCCCGACTCCTCTGTGGGCATCGGCGCGAGCTGCGGCGTGCCCGGCGGCGCCGCTTTGCGTAGCGGATCTCGCGGCGGCGTGCGACGGAGGGAGGGGGCCGATTACGCGGTGCCGCGTCATGTGGTGGAAGAGACCAAGCGGCAGTTGCGGCCGCTGCTTAACGCGCTTAGATTCGTGGAGTCGAGTAACAGGTGCGGAGCGCTCGTCGGCGTTGCACCCACTCTTCTGGTCTTGCACCGCTCTCCGCCCTCTCATTCCTTCTCTCATCTAAGCTCCTCGTTCCGCCGTTTCCGCACATTTTCCAGGGTGAATTGCCCTGACGGCGACAACGGGAAGAGCATCGGGCCGCTGCAGATATCGGAGGAGTACCATCGCGACGCGTGGGGGCCGCTGACGGGACCGTGGTCGCAGTGCAGGTGATGCTCGTAGCGCGGCTGTTGGCGCTTTGCGTTCATTGGTGGTATTAGCGGCTATTAGCGGTATTAGCGACTGTTAGTGGCATTACCGAATATCAGTGGTATTAGCGGCTATCAGTGGTTCATTAGTGTCATTAGCTGTCAGTGACGGTTATTAGCGGCTATTAGCAGTTACTGACGATAACTAGCGGCTAGCAGTTTATGGCGATTCGGCTGTTGGATCGCCGTGCATGTTCACCCTTTTTGCAACTCGGCGCCTTATTTCCTTTCTTCCTTTCCCGCTTCCCATGGCGGCGCCGCGGCGTGGCGGAATGGCGGCGTGGCGGCTTGCGGCAGGGAGCTGGCGCACGCGGAGGACACGGTGGTGTCGTACTGGATGCGCTACTGCCCGCACGCCATCCGCACACTCGACTGGGAACTCCTCGCTAAGGCGCACAACGGTCTGCCGCGCCCCCACTCCCCCCTTTCTCCCGCCTCCTTCCCCCCATTCCTCCTCCCGTCCTCTCCCCCTCCACGCCCTCCGGACCCCCTCCCTTTTCCCGATCACCGTCTTGCTGCCCTACCCCATCATCCCCCTCTTCCCCTCTTCCTCCCCACACCCAATTTATCACTACCCTCGCCTCCATCCCCCGCCCCATCCACTTCCCCCACCCGTCTTTTTTCCCCCGTCCCATCCCCACGCGCCTCCACTAATCAATCCCCCCTCGGTGCAGGCGGGCCGCGCGGGACGCGCTACAGCAAGACGCAGCGGTATTGGGGGAAGGTGCGCCGCCACCTGCAGCACCAGCAGGCGCTGCTCATCCCGCCCTCCGCCGCCACCATCCCCCCCCAACGCCCCGCGCACCTTGCGCCCTCCGCGCTGGCAGCTCCTGGAATTCGAGGTGCGTGCACCATTCCGCGGGTGGGCTGTTCCGCGGATGAGTGGTGTGCGAATGCGGTGGGCACGTGTTCGCTGGGCGCACTGCAGCGGGTGACTGCTGCATGTGGTGGTGCAATCACGGGCTCCCCATAATGCTCGCCTCATTACACACCATTTTGTCTCATCGCCTGCTGTCGCCTGGTGCCGTCCCCTTGTGTTGCTTTGTGCCTGCAGACCCGTTGCTGTGTGGTAACCAGTCCGTGGTTACATGGTGCGCTGTGGAGCAGCAGAGGCGGAGGGCGCAGGGCGCAGGGGAGGGGGGAGAGGGCGAGTGGGCGATGGGGGTGGATGAGCTACGGAGAGTGGCGGTGGTGGTGGAAGGAGGGGGAGGGGAGAAGGGGAAGGGGCAAGAGGGGCAGGGGGATGGGAAGGGGCAGAGAGCGCGAGGGCAGTTACACCAGGTGCAGCACAGCAGCAGGCATCATCACAGCACTCGCCCCGGGAGAAGGAGACCTCGCAGGCTGCTGCTGCCTGTGCGCCTGCTCTCGCCCTCCTCCTCACTGCACTGCACTGCACCGCTCGCCCACATCCCCTTCGCGTCTGCCACGTCAGCAGCCATCGCAGCTGCCACGTTGGCGTATCGTCCGGCCTCCCCTCCTTCCTCCCCCAACTATCTATCTACTCCCCCTGCTCTCTTCTTCCCCTCTCCCCGCCCTTCTGCTTCCGCCCACTCCGCCCCTCCGTTCCCCACCTCGCCCCCCCACCGCCCCTCCTCTCCGCCCGTCCCTTCCGCGTCCCCCTTCCCCCGGTCGCTATCCCCCTCCGCATCACCAGCGCCAGCGCCAGCAGCGGGGGCGACAGCAGGGGCTGCATGCGCAGCACATGGCGCCCCTTCCCCCCTCCTCCTCGCGGACTCCCCTTCTTCCCCCCGCCCTCCCTCCCCCCCGCACGCCACTTGCCAAGGGGACGCGGGGGTGGGAGTAGGGGGAGAAGCAGCACGCGCATCAGGGGGCGGACGTGGGGAGGCGGTCCTAGAGGGGGAAGCAGCAGGGGATGCGGAAGGGTCTGATGAGGCGGTCGTAGAGGGGGACGCGGTGGATCTGGAGTTGCTGCGCGCGCTGATGGGGGGAGATGCGGGGGAAGGGCGGCATGGGGGGGTTGGGGCGGATGAGAGTGACGAGGGGGGTTGGGACAAAGTGGGAGAGAGAGGTTGGGGTGTTGACATGCTGTTGCAGTTGGAACAACAAGGTGGGGAGTGGGAGGATGGGGAGGTGGAGGAGGGGCGAGAGCGAGTGGTGGTGGCAGAGGGGAGTGTAGAGGGGGGTAATGAGGGGGAGCAGGAGGAGGGAAGTGAAGGGGAGCGGGAGGAGGGAAGTGAAGGGGAGCGGGAGGAAGGGAGTGAGGGGGAAGGCGAGGTGTGGCAGCAGCTGGCGGCACTGATGGGGGTCGCTGGTGAGAAGGGGGCCTTGGGGGGCGTGGCAGCAGCGGAGGCAGTGGGGCAGGGGGAGCAAGAGGGGCAGGAGTGGCAGGAAGGGCAGGAGGGGGGTGATGAGGGGCTATCATACAGGGAGATGGCGCAGTGGCTTCTGCAGCACACCACTGACGTGGTCTGGGAAGGCGAGGGGGAGGGGGAGGAGGGGGAGGAGGGGGAGGAGGGGGAGGAGGGGGAGAAGGAGGGGGATGATGAAGTGGGTGGGCCAAGAAAGGAGGTAGGGGAGGAGAAGGCGCAAGGGGAGACAGCAGCAGAGGCAGAGGCGGTGGAAGGTGCTGCAGGCAAGGGGAGTGAGTGGCAAGGAGCTGTGCTGCTGGAGCAGCCTGTGCCAGTGCCTGACGCTGAGCTGGCAGGTGCTGCTGAGCTGGCAAGTGCTGCTGAGGCGGAATCTGGGAGCAGCAGCAGGGGCGGCAGGGGAAAGGGGGGGCGGATGAGCAGCGTGGTGTGGGAGGTGGTGGGTGCATGGGACCGCCTGCTGTGGGACGACCAGCCGAGCAACGTTGCTGTCGCACCATGTGCTGCTGCTGCACCCACCTGTGCCGCGCCGAGCGATGCCGCGGAGGCCGCAGCAAGCAGTGCTGTAGTGCCGCTGGGCGGCGCTCCGATCAATGCTGTCGCACGAGAGATGGAGGAGAGGGAGATGGAAGGCACGGCACGGGGTGTGAGCAGAGGTGCAGAGGAGGAGGGTGCAGAGGAGGGTGCAGAGGAGGAGGGTGCAGAGGAGGGTTCAGAAGAGGGTGCACTCATCCTTCACCCCGCCGTCGCCCTTACCTCATCCCTGTCTCTCCCCTCCCCCTCCACTCCTCCCACTCCCCTCCCTCTCCGCCTCGACCTCACCCCCACCACTTCACCTCTCTCCATTTCCCCTGCTTCCCCCCTCCCCCTGCAGCGCCTCTCCCCTTCCCCATCCCTCCCCCTGCCCCTCTCCCCCGACCCCCTAGCAGCAGCGGTGCTGCAGCTGTGCTCGCTGTGGTCTCACCTCCACACGGACCTCCGAGAGAGATCACGCACCTTCCACCGCCTCTCCCTCTCCCTCTCCCTCTCCCCCGCCGGTGCCGGCAGTCCCGGCGCTGCCGCCATCCACTCTCTCACCAGCAGCACCGCTCTGCACCGCACGCACAGCTGCATGGATGCCTGGTCGCCAGAGGCAGTGTTGGTTGAGGTGGAGAGGTTGCAGAGACAGTGTGAGGCGGCGGAGAGGAGAGGCAGAGGGGGGAGGGGAGACGGGTGTGGGGAGGCAATGGGGGTGACTGTGGATGGGGAGTTTCAGCTGGAGGAAGCTGCCAGGAAGGAGCATGAGCAGCGGGCGGCGGTGATGCGGGCGGTGCGGGCGGCGATGGGGCGCGGGGAGAGGCTGAGGCTGTACGACCAATGGGGGGTTGACAGGTGGCAGCAGAGCCGGCTGCACACGATAGTGTTTCAGCGGCTTTGGAATGAGCCCATGCTGTGCGTGGCTTGAGGTGCTTTCATGTGATGGTGGTTAGATCTGCTCTGATATGCAAGTGGCTTGAGCTGCTTCTGATCACCTTAGAATGGTCAGAAAAAGATTCATTGAGTCCTTCACCCTCCCACTTCCTGCCCTCTTCCTCCCCCTTGTTGCTGCTCTTCCTCCCCCCTCTGATCCCCTTTCCCCCGTGCCCCGCTCCCTGCTCTCTCCCCTGCATGCACGCCCCAGGTGTGCGGAGAGTGCGGCACTGGTCGCCAAGTTCCTTCCCTGACATCAATTGACTTGACATCACATCGCATTCCCACCTCCCACGTAGACCACAAGGCTTGTGACCAGGGGGTTTAGTCCCCGTGCTAGGTATCCGGATTCAAAAGAACAAGCATGCTGTAGATAAGGGAAATAAGGGAAACAGAATGGTGTTAATAGGCGTTGTTGACTAGACAAATGGCTGATTGTCAGTTTGGTTCTAGGCCAAAAAACCCCCATGCAAGTTGGACCAGCTGATGGAACGTGGAGGAATGCAATCATTGGCCTCAACTCAACTCGCAGCTATGTTAAAGTGACCAGTGAGCCACCACACTACACTACAGCTACAAGCTAGCCTAGCCCTAGACCCGGTTTGTGGCACAAGCAGTGCATCGACCACAACTATAACCATGCGTTGGTGCATGTTATTACCGTACCTTGCCCACTGAAGCAGCTGCAGTGGCAGCAGCAGCCGCAGCGGAGGCAGCGGCGGCAGCAGCAGCAGCAGCAGCAGGGCAACGTATCAGAATGGTGGTTAGACAAAGCGTAGCAAAGATAGCAGATGAAGGTGGTGGTTAGAAGAAGCATCCTGGAAGGCTGGCACCCGTGCTTGTCTGGGCAAGGCACAACAGCTGGGGTGGGGTCTGTGCAAGTTGAAACGGCTCCGAATCGCAGTGGTGGTGGGTGCAGAGCTCCTGCACCTCGCGCTCCTCCCTTGGCACCACTGTTGAGCCGCCTTGAACGATAGCAGGGCACCAGCACCCCGAGCACATATTCCTCGTTGCAATGTGTGAGACATCTCAAGCCGACTGCTGCACCTAGAGGAGGCTAGAGCCCGTCTCTAGGAACGTCAGGCACAGGGCTGTATCTCTTCTGCACGTACTCCTGCCCTTGCATCTCCACTGCCACCTGCCCCATGCCCACTCCTCCTCCCACCACATCCCCTGCCTCCACCACGCCCTCCGCTCCCTCCCCCGCCCCATCCCCCTCTCCTGTAACTCTATGCTTCCCCTTCCGCCCCTCCCCCCTCTCCCTCAGCTTCCCACTGTGCGACTTCTTCTTCCCTCCTTTCCGCCCACTCCCCCCGCCCTCCCTCCCCGACCCATCCCTCGACCCCGACCGAGCAACACCCGCCCCGGCCGGCATCACGCCGCCCGCCTCCACGAACTGATCCGCCATGTGCCCGCCCTCGTCCTCCCTCAATTTCGTCACCTCCACCAAGTCATACTCCCTCTGCGCAGGCGATTTCCCCCCCCGCTGCGCGGGAGACCTACCCCCAGACGACCCTCTAGACCCAGGCCTAGACCCCTTGCTGTGGCGCCGCGCAGGGATGGCAGCAGAGAGCTCGGGCTGTTGGGGGTCGGAGGGGACGGCGGGGGGCTGTGGGGCGGAGGGGTCGGGGATTTCTGCGCGGAAGTGGTTGCGGGAGGGCGGGATGGGCGAGCACAGCGCCTCGTACACGTTGCGCACAATGCCTCGGTTGTTGGGGTTCACCTTCTTGTCGTAGCGGTACCGGAAGTTCTCATAAGTCGTCTGTGGGGCACACCGGATGAAGGAGGAGGGTGGCGGAGGGGAAGGCGGACAGAGATGGGGTGGATTGGTGGAACGGACTTGCCAATTTGAAATGAATGCCAAACTGAAAAGATTCGGTTTTAAGTTCTGGGATTCAGGTGGGATGGGGAGCAAAAGAGACGCACCTGGTTGGTGGACATGAGGTAGAGGTGGAAGGCCGAGAGGCCCCCCACGAACCACACGGCGAGGAACGTGTACGCCATGAGCACCGCTGCCATGGGCGCCTGCCCCAGCGCCTGCCACACCGTGCGCGTCTCTCCGCCTGGCTCGTACGCATTGTCCATCAACACCTGGCGGAGGGGCGGGTGGAGAGGGGCGGGGGGCGAGGGAGGAGGGGTGTTGCGATGCGAGGGCAAGGGAGAGGCGGCCGGGTGCGAGTAGACGGATCGTGGTGGGTTGGTGGAGGGGCGAGGGGCGACAGGAACGACAAGTGCGTGGGCAGCAGGTGGGGCGGAGCAGGAGGGGCGGCAGAGAGGGGTACCTTGATGAGGTAGGCGGAGAGTGAGAAGACGTAGATGCAGAGCGCCGTGGTGGAGCACACGAAGAGGAAGAAGAAGCGGTAGTTGCGCTGCAGGGTGGGGGGAGGGGAGGTTGGGGCGGAAAAGGAGAGGCAAGGAGAGGCATGAGATCAGAATGAACATGAAAGCCGAAAGGCGACAATCCAGATGGGCTCATTACAAGCCCTGTAAAGTGCATGGTGCCAACTCCCTTCCTCCCCTGCCTCTGCACTAGCGTGGCTTTCCCCCTCTCCTCCCCTCTCTCCCAGCTCATCGTGAGAGCCAAGACTGCATCGTTATGCGCCCTATGAAGTGTCTGATGCCAAGACCCTCTCTACCCGGTCTCTGCACTGGCGTGGCCTTCCCCCTTCCTCCCCTTTCCCCCTGCCCCTACACCTACCTATACCTCCCTCCCCCTGCCTGTGCACCGCGCGCCTAAACCCCTCCCCCTCCCCCCGCACCTTGCCAATGCACTGGCCCACCCACGGGCAGTGGTGGTCAAATCTCTCCACGCAGTTGTTGCAGATGCTGCAGTGCGAACACCGCGGCGGGCTGCCGCGCACAGGGAGAGCGGGTGGCGGGGGACGCGGGGAGCACGGGTGGGGGAGGAGGGGAAAAGGGAGAAGATTCTTGAGAAGTTGGAGTGAGCGCAATTCGGAGACCCAGCAGAGACGGATGGGGTAAAGGAAGGAGCGGTTCCATTGATACTTATCTGGCTAAAAAAGGCTATCAGGATGCAGAGAGCACGCACCGTGCACTCACCGGTACAGCATGCACGTGTCGCAGTATTTGACCTTCACCGTCTTGCCCTTAATCACCACGTCCTTAGTCCGCGGCAGCCGCCGCCCCCCCGACGGCCGCGGCGCCTCCACGTCACCGTCGGGCTCGGGGGGCTGCGTGTTGCGCGGGACTATGCCCGGATCGCGGCTGGATGTGAATAGCAGCACGCATAGATCCTGCGCGCCGCGGCGTGGGCGAGAGGGGGCGGGGATGTGGGATTAGAGAGGGGGGGAAGTGTGAGGAGGGATGCGGGAGGGTGGACGGGGAGAAGGAATGGGAGGGAATGGTTGCGACAGGGGGAAGGTGTAAGAGGGGGAGGGAAAGGTTGGATGGGAGGGGGAGGGGGGAAAGGCAGATGAGGGACGGGACGGATGGGATTGGAAGGGAGATGGGACAGGTGGGATGGGAGGGAGGATGAGAGAAGGCTAATGGGAGAGGAGATGGGGAGGTATGGATGGGAGAGGATGGACGGGGGACGGAAGCCGCGACGAGGAAGACGGGTTGAAATGGGATGGGCGTCGATGGCAGCTGGATTGAAAGAGAGACCTACACGCATTCACTACACGCATGCGAGCTTTAAACTAATCCCGACCAACAGGCTGAACACGGACTATGGAGGATGGTAGAGTGGATGGGGGGCGGGGAGATAGGAGCTGTGGAGGTGAAACGAAGATGGCAAGCAGGAAGGCGATAAATTCATAGTCTGAAGCGTCGGAGTAAGGTACAGCGACAAGGAGACGAGGATTTGGAATTGGACGAAGCATCAGTATGACGCACAGCATCGAGCGTGCGAGAATAGGCGAGCTTGATATGAATTCAGCTTCGAGAGTAACGAGATAAGGAGTCCTCGGTGATGGGTAGGACGTAGGGTGGCTACAAGTCACTCGCTACTCACCCACACTACGAGGCATATTCCGACTATTAGTATCGCGATGCCACCCGGGATTTTATTAATGAACTGAGCGCCAACGAATATGCAGAACAGCGTCCCCGGTATGGATATAAGGGCGATGGATATGAAGAGCGACCGCACGTCCGGACCGAATATGCAGCGACCCCAACAGAAGAAATTCTGCAAGGGTAAGAAGGCAGATTGGGTGTAAGAGCACGAATGGTTGGAGTTGTTTCAGCGGCGAGAGAAAGTGGTAGCAATTGCTGCAGATTCCGACGAGGGAAAGCGGTAGACGACCTAAGGCATAAAAAAAGGAATCTATTAGAAAGACTTACGTTACTGCCTTTCCAAGCCTGATACACCTTCGTCATTGCAAGAATCTATTGACCGTCATTCCTAGCGTTATGAAACACGAGTAGGTTCTAAGAAGCACGCGTAGATTTGTCACACTTCACATATGCTAACTGCCAGGAACGCGTCGACTGCGGTGACTAATTAGCGGTCACGCACGGCAATTCAATGAAGCCACGCGGAAAGATGGACGGGAGTCGGAGCGAAGCAACGGAATAGGAATAACGAGGACATGTTGTGGTGGCAGACTAGTTGGCTGTTTCAGCCAGGATCGCTACCCACAAAGCAAGTGTACACGGAGTGCAATTGGGGGATTCACAGGATACAGCAACCACGAACAAACTGAGGGCGTGTCTCAGATGTTGGAGTCCACGTGGGTCCGGCTCGGACCTGGCGGACCAGCTCAAATCCAGAGTCTGAACCAGGGGTTGACCGGGACGAGGAGGTCGGGGCTTGTAACCCCGATATACTGTTCGAATGCCACTAAAACGGTGCCATTTTTTGGGTCCTCCGGACCAGTCCGCGCATGGTCAACCTTGTTCTGCGAAATTTCTGTTTTTCGTATGTGTCACGCTAGATTTTTTGTCCCGACGAAGATAAAAGGTAACTCGATTTCAATTTCATCGCAACTGCTGCAACTCGCAAATACTGTGCAGCCCGAGACGCGACCCATCAGGCAGACCAGTCCGGTGTCTGGTCCAGCGCTGTTCCGCCAAGTGGGTCCGTCGGACCAGAACCCCGGACCAGTCGTAAAATTCTGGTCGCGGACCAGATCCAGCGGACCCGACACATGAGACACGTCCTGAGGAGCCAAGTCAAGGTAGGGGAGCGGAGGGTGCGCGGGAGGGGCTGGGTGGTTGGCGGAAAGGCGGGATGGGAACGGGGAGGATGGGAACGCGTCGAGAGTGCCGTGCGGACGAGGTTGGTTGGACGACCGCTGGTCCCCTCGGTTGCTTGTCGCCCGCACCGCGGGGTGTTGTTCTGCCAAGCTTGCGACGAGAAGGTCGTTGGGGATTGCTCCAGAAGGTTTTCGCAGACCCACCAAATTCAACCCAATTGCGGCTGGCGGCAGGCGTGAGTGACCTCTCTCTGGCTCAAATGTTCGCACAGGAGGCGCACCGACACAACCAACTCTGACGGATTTTCAGATTGCATACACCCGCCAACTAAAAGGAACGGTAACAGAGACGACGAGAGCGAAGATATACGCGGTAGAATGCGGCTGGCTGTGTGGTGCTAGAGTGGCAGCCAAATGCTTACACAGTATCGAAGACATCACTACATGAAACCATCTACCAAACTAGTGCTTCCTCCTAACAAAGTGGAAGATCACAATGTGAGTCCTATCCCATCGTCTATATGACAGGGCTGCATTTACCGGGGACTAACATAGTTCCTCCTTAGAACAGGTCGCACTGAGGGCAGGGGTATATTGAACAAATTGAAGTAGCTACTGTATGATTGTGGTTTGGGACCAATCATCTGCTTCGGACAACTTCTGAATTGTGGGAACCGCTTCAGAACCTCAGAGTTGCTCCTCAGCCCATAATCCCCAATCTTAGGGTCCCTGAACCCTGCCTTGTCAATACTCGTGGCGAAATAACGCATGCGATTGAGCGCAGGCACGGAGGGGAAAGGCGCGCAGTTAGGCATGTAAATCACATATTTAGGAGAGCCTGACGGGGTGGCTGAAACGAGCTCTGCGTAGTTTTCAGTGGGCAGACCGCTGCAGCCTGAGGTGACTGCACGGCTGTGAGCAGCATCTGTGCCGTTGTTGCAGTCGATGCCATTGATGCGGTTCTTCCCACAGAAGTTGGTCAGATACGGATAATTCTGCAGACAGCACACAGAGCAAAGGGAGTGGGGAAATGTCATTATCAACGCAAGGTTGCTGCCGATGAGAGGGGGTGAGAAGGATGGGAGACACGTAGAATTCAATGCCATGCTGAATGAGACAAAAAAGACAGGAGGGTGCTGGGTGCAAGACGCACCCATCGGATCTCTGGCGTCTGAAAGTAGGTTTTGAGGAGGCGGTTCCAGTTTGGGCCGGCATAGTTGTCGCAGTTGTTGAGGTGGTTGTTCTGGCACGAGATGTACCCCACTGAGAACTGTGTTGTGTTGATCATCACCATGCCCAGAATCATGTTGCTGCAGGTGGCGGGGAGACAAGAAAGCGCAAACAGAGTGGAGATGGGGGAGCAGAATGAGACGATGCGGAAGGCCAAGAGAAACAATATCGAGAGCAAACTGTTTTCATGCGAGCAGCACGAGAACAGCAGCCAAAGACAAGCACTGCCGTTAAGAATAGCTGGAAAGCCGAGTGAAAGCACCCTGCGTGTGCATCTGCATGCGCATCTGCATGAGCGACTCACTTCTTTCCGGAGTTGAGCTTGAGCCCATCAGCCGTCTGGTCGCACACAAGCCCGTCCGAGATGACCCCACTGGACACCCAGTCAATGTACAGGCAGTGCCCGCCACGGTACACATAGTTGCACCGCAGGTAATTCCCCGGGTTCACCCAGTGCGTGTCAAAGTAGATCCCGCTGTTGTCCAGCCGCGTGTTTGCCCCTGTCTCGCCAAAGTCATGCCGAATCTCATTGTAAGCCACTTTGGTAAGCATGGCATCGCCCACGTTGTTCATGCCATGGCCCATCTGGATCCCCGCGAGGGTGAAGTCGTGCAGGCGGTTATTCATCACGTTAACCCCTATCCCGCCCCACAAAATCATGATCCCCACACGTGCTCGCTGCGCCTGCTCCCGCCCCTCCCCTCCGGAAAACAGCTCGTTGTTTGTAATCCACACATTGGAGCGCTGCAGCGTGGGCCCATGCCCAGAGTACGACACACGGATGGCTGCTGGCCAGTTGGCAGGATTCACGGTGACCCGCATGTTGTCAATGCGGGAATACGCCGCACGCATGACGTCAATGCGTCCGTACACGGTTCCCTGTGTGACTTGCACGGCGAAGACGCGGAAGAGGAAGATGGCCGGGCAGGAGTAGCGGCCGATGTAGACGTCTCGCACCTGGTCAATGTTGGGGAATGTGCAATTACTGGTATCAGAGTCCTTCCCGGGGATGACTTATAATAATTTTCACAAGTGACTCAGATATAGCGGGGCAGGAGTAGCGAGTGGTCTAGACATGGCTCACCTGGTCGATGTTTGGGAAGCGGCAGATGGTGGTGTCAGAGTCCTTCACAGGGATTTGGAAGTTGATGCCGTGCACGAGTATGTTGTGCGTGTTGAACAGCTCCAACACTGGCGTGCTGCACATGCGAGGGAGGAGGGGGGATAGGTGGGGCAGAGATGGCAGGTAAGGATGGAGAGCATAAGAGAGTGAGGTGAAGTTGATGCCGTGCACGAGTATGTTGTGCGTGTTGAACAGCTCCAACACTGGCGTGCTGCACATGCGAGGGAGGAGGGGGGATAGGTGGGGCAGAGATGGCAGGTAAGGATGGAGAGCATAAGAGAGTGAGGTGAAGTTGATGCCGTGCACGAGTATGTTGTGCGTGTTGAACAGCTCCAACACTGGCGTGCTGCACATTGGCGAGAGGAAGGGGGGTGGGTGGGGTAAAGGTGGCAGGTAAGAAAGGATAGAGAGCATGAGCAAGTGAGGGGCATGCAGACATTCCAGGGTTGCTGTAACTGTCTGAACACCATGGCGATGTAGCAACGCCAGGGCGTGTACACTAACACACCATGCCACACCATGCCACACCATGCCACACCATGCCACACCATGCCACACCATGCCACGGCCACTACTCACGCAGTGTTGGGCAGGGAGATGGTGAGCCTGCCCGGGCGCGTGGAGTTGAAAATGGTGCACGAGAAGTTGGCTCCAAACACCAGGCCACGTGTCAGGCGCACGTTGCTCCACAGCAGCATGGTCACGAGCGTGTCGTTGGGGAGCGTGGCGCGGCGGAGGATGTCGCGCTCGAACCCCACGTTGATGATGATTGGCGGGTTCGGCACCTTGCACGGGCGCGCGCACGAGTTAACGGACACGCGCGGCGGGCCTGCGCGGAGGGGATGGGGGAGCGGAAGAAGGTGATGGGATTACGGGGGAGAAGGATGGGTGGGAGAGGGTGGTAGAGGGAGCGTGACAATGAGGCGGCGAATGCGACGCAGGGATGAGGAAGGCAGCGGCGAAAGCGTCGCTGGGATGAGGAAGACAGCGGCGAAGCCAGCGGCGAGTGGGGAGTGGAGGAGAGATTGGAGAGGCTTCGGATGCAGCAAGACCGCGCGCGGTCGTACCAGGGAAGTTAGCAGCCGAGGGGTCGTCCGATATGTAATCCATGGTGCGCGCCGTCGCCCCATCGCCGCGCGAAGCGTGGCGAGAGGCGCTGATGTCGCCGTCGCCGTCGTCGTCGCCAGAGCTGGTCGTCGCGGCATCGCCGATAGCGACGGCTGGGAGCAGCAGGCATGATGCGATCACCACGGCAGCCATTAAGGCACGAAACATGCTTCCTGACAGCATGTCGACCCGTTTCCTGACCGGAATTGCTACGACAGCTGACGTTCGAGTCAAAGTGACGCCAGACATGATGCTCGCGTTGGCTCTCAGCCAGCACAAAGTGCGACGATAGCTCGCTCGTCGCTACTCGTACCTATCAGCGGAGTCCCTCAAGGAATCCGCTTGGTGACCTCGCAAGATACCTCAAATTCAGAACTCAAGTCCGTCAGACCGGCTATCATGTTTCGTGGAGCGAATGCTACTAGGAACGACTCGCCCAACACCATCCCGCAAAGTGATCCCATTCCCAACGCAAAGGTTTCCACGGTTGCCTTGAACGAGTACCGTGTCGGGACCTCGAGAAGGTGCCATGGCGCCGTACCCGTTGGGGCCAGGAAGAGAGCTTCAGCTGAAATAGCAGGTGAAGGCAGATGTGAACGCAAAAAAGACAACTTCAAGGTCCGCGAAGCCCACGATAGAAGCAGCGAGTTCCACGAATAACGAGGCTACAAGCGAACAAGATGTTGTCCTCATTATACAGGGAGTTTCATGGATTCGTTATGAGTATTCTTGCTTTTCTTCAGCGTAAACATTGAATTTGTTGGTGCACGGCACTGATTGGCTGAGCCTTTACAGCCTGATAATGTCGGAAGGAAGCCGCACACGCAGCATCCCAGCTCAGGAAGGTTCAACCGTTTAGGTCGACCTTGAAGTTGTCAACGAGTGCACTTCTCTGACCACGATGTCAGCACGACGAATCCAACGTGGACCAGGCTCTGATGACGACAGGATGCCCGCGGAATAGAGCCAACGTGCTCGGCACTGGGTGGTTCGTGTAGAAAAATTGGTGGAAATTTCTCCACGTGGCGAAACCAAGCTCCAGAATCCGAGGCGGCTCCAGAATTCCGCTTCGTGTCCGCTTCTCCGCCTCTCTTATCACGCCTTTCCCACCACTACCGCGCGCCCTACTGGATTCCCCGCGGTCGCGGATGAAGGTGGTGGGGGAATTGGGGGAGTGCATCAGCACCCGCACCTCCGTCCTGCTTCGCGTGCGCCTTCCTGCCCTCATCAGTCAGCGCCGCTCGTCCACCACTTCTCCGCACGACTCCCCATACCGCCTTCCCCTCTTCCGCTTTTTCCCTCCCCACTGGTCAGGTCCGCGTCAATCCCTAACACCGGCGCAGTCGAGCCAATCAGTCCACCAACTGCCATCATCATCTATATTTACATCCAGTCTGTTCCCCATTTTCAATTAGTCGCTAGCTTCATTCATCTCAGTTGCGTGTCGACAGTGTCTAGATATTATTTATTTTATTAACGCCATGGACGCCATTGTCGCCCACTCCCGAGTTAGCTTGAATAGCTCGTTTCTTTCCCGAGCAGATGTCTCCGATGCGCCCCTCCTGTCCCGTCAAATTGCCTCCGCGCGACCATCCCTGCCGCCATTGACCCTCCCGAGAAGGCGTCTCTCTCTCCGTGCCTCAGCCGCCAGCAACGGCGCCGCGGTGTCCCCGAATGGCACTGCTCGCCCTCACAATGGCGCCTCGTTCTCACAGAGCGGCGTCGCTTCACCAGGACGGCTTGAGGGCCCGGCCACTATCCTGTGAGCCTTCTCCTGTTATTCTTTCACTTGGTCAAGATCACGAATCCTTGCGCTAACCGATCTACGGGCTCGTCAGAAAACCACCGACTTGGTCTTGGCTGTTCATCTGACAGTTTTCTTGTTCATGCAGTTGGGGAGATGGTCCCATGCCGCTGGTCGAGCCAGAAGCGGCGGAGACGGATAGGGAGGCGCCGAACAGACCGCTGTCACCGAGGTCGCCGGCGCGCAGTGAAGTGCCCGGCGTGCGACGCGTAGAGGAGGCGATTGCTGCCATCCGACGAGGAGAGGTGAGCGCGACTAGGGCGGTTGGGGGAGAGGGTTCGGGCATCAGAGAGCTAGATCGTGGACTGGGAAACGAATGCCGCGTGATTCGCAATAGGTCGTGGAAGCTGACAGCGTCTGCTTTATTCAATCCAAGTCATGTACCTGTGCTCCCCTGTGCTCGTGTATAACTGCGCGAACAGTAGTTGATCCACGATCTCATATTGATTTCGTTCGGTGACCATCCTCGCATGGTCGCAGATTGTGGTGGTGGTGGACGAACACGCGCGGGGAGTCGCCGATCTCATCATGCCCGCGTCGCTCGCTACGGCGGAGCGCATGGCCTTCATGGTGCGCCACGGCAGCGGCATCGTCTCCGCCGCCGCGTCCCCCGCCGTGCTCGACCGCCTTGCCATCCCGCCCATGCTGGCGGGCGCCGAAGGCGGCGCGAAGAACGGCTCCGCATCCTCCGTATCGGTGGTGAGTCCATGACCCCCACAGTGCCATTCCCAGGGTAGTGAAGTAACCAGACTAGCACACAAGCCCACCTCTCCCTCGTTTATCCAAGCACCAGTTCTGCGTATGCAAACCCGTCCTTCTCCGTCCCCGTCTGCATCGACCGGCCCAGCTTGCAAAGCTGTCCTCGGTTTACCGCCGTTTCTGCCCTTTCCCGTCTGGCTCTCCATTCGACACTTCAAAGCCACTTAATCGTCACTGCCCTCCGCACTCTCCTCCCTCTCCCCCTCCCCCAGGACGTGGCGGTGGGTACCACAACGGGCATCTCAGCGGCGGACAGGGCGCGCACGCTCAGGGCCCTCGCGGACGCGCGCTCGCTGCCCGCGGACTTCTGCCGCCCGGGCCATGTCTTTCCGCTCCGCGCGCACCCAGGCGGAGTGCTGCGCCAAGCTTCCCGCGTGGAGGCTGCGGCGGACATGGCGGTGCTGGCGGGGCTGCCGCCCGTGACAGCTGTCACGGAGCTGCTCAATGATGATGGCTCGCTGCCTGATGCCGCCCAGACGCAGCACTTCGCCGCCCAGAATGCGCTCACGTTGATCTCCATCCAGGACATCGTCAGGTGAGGCCCCTCACATCCCTTGCCTTCCCACGTGCACGGGCATGCCATGCCGTCCCACATTCCTTGCCTAGCCACAGTGCCATGCCATGCCGTGCCCCATTATCATGCCCTCCATGCCCTGGAGGAATCTAAGTGTACGAAGTCACCCAGTCATGCATCCCCCTCCGCCGCCTGCTCTGATGGTTCTTGCTCCAAGTCCTCACGCTCACCCTCCCCTTCCCCCACCACCCTTCTCCCCGCCCCTCGCCAGGCACCGGCGGCTGGTGGAGCGTACAGTGCGGCGTACAGCACTGGCGCGGCTGCCCACGGAGTGGGGCACGTTTGACATCGTGAGCTACATCAGCGATGTGGATGGCGTCGAGCATGTTGTCATGGTCAAGGTATGTATCTCCCTCCTTCCCTGCCCCCCCACTCCTTCTCTCCACCAATGATCCGACCCTCCATCTCTTATGTGGCCAGTTTGTTGAATGACTTAGTTGACTAGCACAGCTAAACCGGCATCTCCTCTCCTTCCTCTCTCTCTCTCCCCTCTCACTTCCCAGGGCGACATCTCATCAGGCGAGGACGTGATGGTGCGAGTGCACAGCGAGTGCCTCACGGGTGACATTTTTGCATCCGCCCGCTGCGACTGCGGTCCCCAGCTGCAGCAGGCACTGCGCCGCATTGAAGCCAAGGGGCGCGGCGTGTGCATCTACCTACGTGGGCAGGAGGGCCGGGGGATAGGGCTAGGCCACAAGCTACAGGCATATAACCTGCAGGACATGGGGCGGGATACAGTGCAGGCGAATCTGGATCTGGGCATGCCGGCTGATGCCAGAGAGTACAGTGCTGCGGCGCATATTCTGAGAGATCTGGGCGTGCGGTCGCTGCAGCTGATGACGAACAACCCTGCGAAGCTGACAGCGATCAGTGAACTAGGGTTTGCTGTCACGGGACGCGTGCCAGTGCTCTGCCCCATCAATATGGTGAGTTGCCCTGCCTCCCTTGTACTCTATTGCTTCCTTCTTGTCATCTGGCTCTCAGCCTTCCCTCTGCTTCCCCCTCACCCGCATTTCCACTTGAGTGGTGCCTCCCATGTTCATCTCACCTCATTTGTCCAATGACCTACACGCTCACAACATTTCCATTTTCTGTGTATCCCTCTGCTATGGCAGGAGAATCGGAGATATCTGGAGACAAAGCGCGCCAAGATGGGCCACCTGTATGATGCTACGTTGGCACAGCCCATCAGCGGCGGCTGGGAGGCACGAGGGGAGGATGCAGAGGAGGCGGAAGAGGTGGAGAGAAGAGTGTAGCTGGGCTAAGTGGGATGACTTAGTAATCATAGGTGTAGATCAAGCTGCTCTCTTCATTGTTGAAGTCTGTGATTGTGAATATGCTTGCCATTCATGCATTGTTGAATGTGCATTGTGATTAGCCAGCTCACAAGAATGTCACTACCACCATTTATCAGGCGATATCTGGGTACTAAGAAGCTTTCTACCCTAAAAGTTTCAGAAGCCACATTTGTACGACACTATTCTACTGAAAACTGCCAAACATCTTTGGCACACTTTTGTACAATTCTCTATGCTGCTGTACATACCATACCATGATCAACTTCTCTGACTGCTTGTGACAGCTATATTGAAGATAGCAAAACAAAGTTCCTTGCCAAGTTGTACCATCCTAACAATAACGGAATTGTGTGCTTTACTTCCCCTCTCCAATGAGAACCGTAATGTGCAGTACAACACAGAGCATGCAGCTAGTCATTACACATGTTGCTGTCAGCCTACACCACACCCAGATCTGGCGGCTGCTGCAGCTCACACCAAAAGCACGGGTCAGAGCAGTAATCCAAGCATCCAAGTGCCCAACCAGTCCTCCCTCTCTTCACCATGTCATTCCTCCTCCCACGAATGCTACGGTATCTCCCAGACGGCATGATAGCTTTTCTGACACGCCCACCCACTCCAGGCCACTTCATCCCACACCTTGTTTCACATGGCAGTAAAACCCTACAGCATGCTACAATCTGACCACCGCCTGCTGCAACATCACCCATATTGAGCGTCTGCCAGGGTGGTTATCCACCCCTGCTCCTCCAATGGATGCGTCACCTTCAATCTGCTTCTCCCTACCCACACTCCACCCATACCACTCTTCCTGTCTCCCCAATCCACCCTCCCCGCTGCACCCACCTCCAACCCCTTTTCATCCCTGAATACCCCTGACACCCACACCTGCACCCCTCGCCCCACCATCCCCATCCTCTCCCCCCCATTCCACTGCTCCCTCACGAGTGAATCGGCTTCCCATGGGCGGCCAAAGCAGCCTCTTTAACGGCTTCAGTCAGCGTGGGGTGAGCATGGCACGTGCGAGCTAGATCCAGCGTCGTCGCACCATGCTCCATAGCCAAAACACACTCCATGATCAGTTCTCCTGCGCTCGGCCCCAGTATATGCGCCCCCAGCACCAGATCCGTCTCCTTATCCGCTAGAATCTTCACAAACCCCTCCACCTCCCCCATCGCCCGCGCCCGGCTGTTCGCTTTAAAGGGGAATTTACCCACCGTGTACTCCATCCCCGTAGCCTGCAGCTCCTCCTCGGTCATACCCAGCATCGCCACTTCCGGGTGCGTGTAGATAATCCCGGGCACCGTTGCATAATTCACCTGCCCGTGCCCGTTCATAATGTTTTCCACGCACGCAATAGCATCCTCCTCCGCCTTATGCGCGAGCATGGGACCTGGAATCACATCCCCGATGGCATACACATTCCGCCGTGTGCTCCTGAAATGGCTATCCACGAATATCCGTCCGTTCATGTCTCGTTTCACGCCCACCTCGTCTAGCCCTAGCCCGTTCGTGCAGGGGACTCGTCCTGCCGCCACCATCACCACGTCAGCGTGAACCTCCCGCGTCTCGCCCTCCCCTTTCGCCGGCGCTACCTGCAGCACCACGCCTTCGCCTGACGCGTCCCCGCGCACCACCTTGGTCCCCAGGAGGAATTTCAACCCCTGGGATTCGAGAATGCGGTGGTACGCCTGCCGGATCTCGTTATCCATGTACCCGCCAATGCCATCCGCGAATTCCAGTATAGTCACGTCTGCGCCCAGGCGACTCCATACGGACCCCATTTCGAGTCCGATCACTCCGCCGCCCACCACCAGCATCTTTTCCGGTACCTTCTCAAGGCACATCGCGCCAGTTGAAGATACGATTTTGTTCTCGTCAATCGGGACCCCGGGCACCTGCCGAATGTCCGAGCCCGTGGCGATGATGATATTCTTCGCCGAGAGGACTTTTTTAGCCTGCCCGACCTGCCCGTGCGCGTCTAGCAGGCTCACGGTGACCTCGTGGGTGCCCGTGATGCGCCCCGCGCCCTTGACGTAGTTAACGCGGTGCTGCTCGAACATGCGCTCGACGCCCGAGGTTAGGCTTTCTATGGCGTCCGCTTTTAGCGCCATCATCGCCGCTAGGTCCACTGTTACGCCGTCCACCCGCACGCCGTGCTGCGCTAAAGAGTGCTTCGCTTCGTAGAACTTGCGCGAGGACTCCAGCAGGGACTGGGGGGAGGGAAGGGGGAAGGGGGTAGGGGGAAGGGGGGGTTGAGGGGCGTGTGTGGGGGAATCGACGGAGCTGGGGCGAGGGGGGTGTGGGGGGGGGCGGAAGAGTGCTGTTTGGTTGCTGTGGGTTACGTTGCGGTTTTTTCTAACAGATTTTTTACGTGCGTGGGTTGAATCAAGT
This sequence comes from Closterium sp. Yama58-4, assembly GCA_947470075.1. Lineage (NCBI taxonomy): Eukaryota > Viridiplantae > Streptophyta > Zygnematophyceae > Desmidiales > Closteriaceae > Closterium > Closterium sp. Yama58-4. The sequence continues at coordinate 64,885 of CANIUD010000271.1, forward strand.
GTGAGCACTCACGTCCTCTACGTTAATATCCAGTACTTGTCAACGCTTCCCGCGCCAAAACCACGCAATCTCATCACAGCACATACAACTAACAACGAGTCACACCTTAGAGGGGATGCATCCGACGTTGAAGCACGTGCCTCCGAGCCGCCCTCGCTTCTCAACGCACGTCACCTTCAGCCCCACCTGCGCCGCGCGGATCGCCGCCGCGTACCCGCCGGGTCCGCCGCCAATGATCACCACGTCATTCTCCTCGCGGCCGCCGCCATCGCCGTCCGACGAATACCACCGCTGCGCGCCGAACCAGGAAGATCTGGCTAGATTCGCCGCGATGTGCGGCGGTTGTGTATGGCAGCAGGCGGTGATGCTATCGACAAGGCTAGGAGGAGACGAAACCCTAAAAAGTGCGTCGACGAGCGGCAACCCGCGCCTGCGTGCTGCTCTGCAGGCTAAACGCGAATACATGGCGCGCAGCCAGCGTGTCGGGGAACGCTGGCGGGCCCGGGGTAAGTGGAGAGAGAAGATGTCGGTGCTGGCGAGCAAGCTGCGAGAAAGCTCTGAGAGGCTTCACTTAAGAGGAGATTATGGTGAGAGAACACAGCCGCGCTGTGCTAGGCCGCTCGAAGACGACACCAATGGATCAGGCATAAGTGCCGGAAAAACAATAAGCGCTGGAGTAGAAATGTATCAGGCGACTGGACTGCGTGCGACGGAGGCGGCCTTGAGATGGTCGACAAAAGGGAGATTCGACATGACGGAGGAGGGACGCCGAAATGACGCAGACGAGGGGAGGACGGAGGGCCATGTCACGCTGATGCGGTCCCGAGGAAGATTGACAGGGACCACTCCGCCACGTAGATACAGTAACACCCAAGATATTATTTCAATAGAAGAGGTGTGCAGGAGAGAATCGTACATCGATGGTAAATTAAATCTATATAATAAAGTAAAATTTCACTTACAAATGAATATAGGAGCAACTGTGCATCATTTTGCATACGGTAATCAGGGCTCAAACTTCTTATCATACAATTCATATCACACCTCCATTCTCCAATCGCACATGCCCATTGGCCCGCCTCCTTACTCATTCCTTGCCATACCTCAACTTTCCTCTCCATGCAACCCCACATCCTCACCTTTGCTAATCTCAATCTCTCCATCTTCTCCCTCTGCAGCTTCCGCCTCTGCGCCTTGTTGACTTTCCTTGGTCTCTTCCTCTCTTCCCAACCTGTCTCCTTTTCTTAAATTTTCCTCCCTTGCACCATTCCTCATCGTCCCACTCCCTCCTAAGTCAGGCACCAGCATTGCAGGTGCAGCAGAAACGTTGAGTGACCGTCGCAGGCACCCTAACAGTCTCGTGATTGGCCGGGGTGAAGCACGGGATACCCATCTGGTCGGCTATTTTGTCCCGCAGCTGCGCCATCTTGGCACGCTCGCCATGCACCAGGATGACGTGGCGCGGCGCCAGGTGGCGGATAAGATCGGTGATGCCCTTGGCATCGGTGTGTGGGGAGAAAGAGAGCACATGCACCTGCCGAAAAGGAGGGATTATTTTGGGCACAGGTTTCAGAATCTGGGTGTGGTCCCGGTAATGCAAATGCTTGCTATGCACATCCCATTAATGAAAATGGGAGACCACCTGTCCAATACTGCTACTGCAGCATAGCCATGGACTCATGGCAACCCTAAATATCCTGACAACACACCTGACAGTTGACTGCCACTTGCGTGCTCTGGTCGATGGCTACCCTCCCTCCCCCTCCTCCTCCTCGTCCTCCATCCCCACCACCCCCACCACCAGCGGCGGCGGCGGCATTGGCGGAGGCCATGGCCATGATCTTGCCGCCCACCGTGCCGGCCATGCAGAACCTGGGAGGGAGAGAAGAGGGAAGGTCCTGGATCTAGCATGGGGCAGACGGCCTTGCTTCGGTGGCTGAAGGGTGCCCCCATCTCCACTCTGCACGTGTATGGCGTGGCTAAGGGCATTGCCAAGTGAGTGAGGGGCGGATGTGGTCGAGTAGCGAGAGCGAAGAAGGTTCTGGAGAGTGGATTCCACAGGCTCTATTCCTTGTAGCAGGAGGCACAGGGCCTTACTTCCTCGCTGGCCCAAGGGCGCCCGCATCTCCACTCTGCACGTATCTGGCGTGACCAAGGGCATTGCCAAGTGAGTGCTGATGTGAGACTGGGTTGAGTCGAGAGAGACGCAGGGGTTTTAGAAGGTGAGTGGCACGGGTTCAATTGCAGCGGCCCGGTGGAGCTCGACAAGGCAGAGCTCGCCGTTGAAGTTTCTGAATGGACTCATCTCCCAGATATCCTCTCCCAGATCTCATCTCCCGGATATCCTCTCCCGGATATCCCCTCCCGGATATCCCCTCCCGCATATCCCCTCCCGCATATCCCCTCCTGCATATCCCCTCCAGCATATCCCCTCCCGGATATCCCCTCCCGGATATCCCCTCCCGCATATCCCCTCCCGCATATCCCCTCCCGGATATCCCCTCCCGGATATCCCCTCCCGCATATCCCCTCCCGCATATCCCCTCCTGCATATCCCCTCCAGCATATCCCCTCCCGGATATCCCCTCCCGGATATCCCCTCCCGCATATCCCCTCCCGCATATCCCCTCCTGCATATCCCCTCCAGCATATCCCCTCCCGGATATCCCCTCCCGGATATCCCCTCCCGCATATCCCCTCCCGCATATCCCCTCCCGGATATCCCCTCCCGGATATCCCCTCCTGCATATCCCCTCCAGCATATCCCCTCCCGCATATCCTCTCCCAGATCTCATCTCCCGGATATCCTCTCCCGGATATCCTCTGCCGGATATCCTCTCACCCCGGATAAAGTGGATACACCCCAGCCATGCACACCCACTCACCCGGGCAGCACGAGCAGGTTGCGGGGGTGGGGCGCCCAGGCCTTGAAGGCGTGCAGGGAGAGCCCCCCTGAGAGCATGCCAGGCGTGGCAAACAGCACCATGGGCGATGGCGCGTCCAGTAGCACCCGGTCGAATGGCCGCACTGGAAGCAGAGAGGTGCATGTGAAAGAGAGCGAACGGGTCGAGGGGAGGGAGGAGGAGGATGGGGGAGGTGGGCGTTTAGGGCGAAAAAAGTGCAGGTGCAGAGTGCTTTTACCCTGTGCTGGAGCATACAGGGGAACTTGTGTCTTGTGGAGCTTGTGGAGATGCTTGCAATGGGAGCACTGACAGGTGACTTGCTGCAGCATGCACAGCATGAAATTTGGCATGGAATGGCATGGTGTGGCATGATGGCATGTACCATGGCGAAAGTCAAAGTTGTTGCGGTTGGCATGGGCTGACTGGATGTGCTGATTGGTCCACGTCAGCAGAGTCTTGTAGAACACTGTGGCCTGGGAGGTCAGGCCTGGAAGGAGGGGAGAGGCAGTGGTGGGGCGGAGAGGGAGTGAGGAGGGATGGAGGAGGTGGGCAGACGGGAAGAGGCGAGGGGGAGGAAGGGAGTTGAAGTAGGAGTAGCAGAGTGAAAGAGCGTAGGAGGGGCGAGGCGGAAGCACAAACACACACAAACACAGCTAGCGGCAACCGTGGCTGTAGCTGGCGGCGGCGGGCTGCAGCTGCTAATGCGGTAGGCTGCAGCAATGGGCCAGAGCATGGGCGGCAGGCCAGAGCAGCGGGCGGCTTGCAGGCGGCAGGCTGCAGCAGCGAGCGACCCGCTGCAGCGTGCGGGCGGCAATCGTTGGCACCAGTGGCGACCGCGAACTGCAGCTGCCGGATAGCTAGCGTGCTGGGGGCCTACAGGGCGTGGGGCGAGGCGCGCCCGGACCAAGGCGCGCGCCCCGACCAAGGCGCGCGCCCGGACCAAGTCGCGCGCCCGGACCAAGGCGCGCGCCCGGACCAAGGCGCGCGCCCGGACCAAGGCGCGCGCCCGGACCAAGGCGCGCGCCCGGACCAAGGCGCGCGCCCGGACCAAGGCGCGCGCCCGGACCAAGGCGCGCGCCCGGACCAAGGCGCGCGCCCGGACCAAGGCGCGCGCCCGGACCAAGGCGCGCGCCCGGACCAAGTCGCGCGCCCGGACCAAGTCGCGCGCCCGGACCAAGGCGCGCGCCCGGACCAAGGCGCGCGCCCGGACCAAGGCGCGCGCCCGGACCAAGGCGCGCGCCCGGACCAAGGCGCGCGCCCGGACCAAGGCGCGCGCCCGGACCAAGTCGCGCGCCCGGACCAAGTCGCGCGCCCGGACCAAGTCGCGCGCCCGGACCAAGTCGCGCGCCCGGACCAAGTCGCGCGCCCGGACCAAGGCGCGCGCCCGAACCAAGGCGCGCGCCCCCGGACCAAGGCGCGCCCCCGGACCAAGGCGCGCCCCCGGACCAAGGCGCGCCCCCGGACCAAGGCGCGCCCCCGGACCAAGGCGCGCCCCCGGACCAAGGCGCGCCCCCGGACCAAGGCGCGCCCCCGGACCAAGGCGCGCCCCCGGACCAAGGCGCGCCCCCGGACCAAGGCGCGCGCCCGGAGCAAGGCGCGCGCCCGGAGCAAGGCGCGCGCCCGGAGCAAGGCGCGCGCCCGGACCAAGGCGCGCGCCCGGACCAAGGCGCGCGCCCGGACCAAGGCGCGCGCCCGGACCAAGTCGCGCGCCCGGACCAAGTCGCGCGCCCGGAGCAAGTCGCGCGCCCGGAGCAAGGCGCGCGCCCGGAGCAAGGCGCGCGCCCGGAGCAAGGCGCGCGCCCGGAGCAAGGCGCGCGCCCGGACCAAGGCGCGCGCCCGGACCAAGGCGCGCGCCCGGACCAAGTCGCGCGCCCGGACCAAGGCGCGCGCCCGGACCAAGGCGCGCGCCCGGACCAAGGCGCGCGCCCGGACCAAGGCGCGCGCCCGGACCAAGGCGCGCGCCCGGACCAAGGCGGTCGCGCGCCCGGACCAGGGCGCGCGCCCGGACCAAGGCGCGCGCCCGGACCAAGGCGCGCGCCCGGACCAAGGCGCGCGCCCGGACCAAGTCGCGCGCCCGGACCAAGTCGCGCGCCCGGACCAAGTCGCGCGCCCGGACCAAGGCGCGCGCCCGGACCAAGGCGCGCGCCCGGACCAAGGCGCGCGCCCGTACCAAGGCGCGCGCCCGGACCAAGGCGCGCGCCCGGACCAAGGCGCGCGCCCGGACCAAGGCGCGCGCCCGGACCAAGGCGCGCGCCCGGACCAAGTCGCGCGCCCGGACCAAGGCGCGCGCCCGGACCAAGGCGCGCGCCCGGACCAAGGCGCGCGCCCGGACCAAGGCGCGCGCCCGGACCAAGGCGCGCGCCCGGACCAAGGCGCGCGCCCGGACCAAGGCGCGCGCCCGGACCAAGGCGCGCGCCCGGACCAAGGCGCGCGCCCGGACCAAGTCGCGCGCCCGGACCAAGGCGCGCGCCCGGACCAAGGCGCGCGCCCGGACCAAGGCGCGCGCCCGGACCAAGTCGCGCGCCCGGACCAAGGCGCGCGCCCGGACCAAGTCGCGCGCCCGGACCAAGTCGCGCGCCCGGACCAAGGCGCGCGCCCGGACCAAGGCGCGCGCCCGGACCAAGGCGCGCGCCAGGACCAAGGCGCGCGCCCGGACCAAGGCGCGCGCCCGGACCAAGTCGCGCGCCCGGACCAAGGCGCGCGCCAGGACCAAGGCGCGCGCCCGGACCAAGGCGCGCGCCCGGACCAAGGCGCGCGCCCGGACCAAGGCGCGCGCCCGGACCAAGGCGCGCGCCCGGACCAAGTCGCGCGCCCGGACCAAGTCGCGCGCCCGGACCAAGTCGCGCGCCCGGACCAAGTCGCGCGCCCGGACCAAGGCGCGCGCCCGGACCAAGGCGCGCGCCCGGACCAAGGCGCGCGCCCGGAGCAAGGCGCGCGCCCGGAGCAAGGCGCGCGCCCGGAGCAAGGCGCGCGCCCGGAGCAAGGCGCGCGCCCGGAGCAAGGCGCGCGCCCGGACCAAGGCGCGCGCCCGGACCAAGTCGCGCGCCCGGACCAAGGCGCGCGCCCGGACCAAGGCGCGCGCCCGGACCAAGGCGCGCGCCCGGACCAAGGCGCGCGCCCGGACCAAGGCGCGCGCCCGGACCAAGGCGCGCGCCCGGACCAAGGCGCGCGCCCGGACCAAGGCGCGCGCCCGGACCAAGGCGCGCGCCCGGACCAAGTCGCGCGCCCGGACCAAGGCGCGCGCCCGGACCAAGGCGCGCGCCCGGACCAAGGCGCGCGCCCGGACCAAGGCGCGCGCCCGGACCAAGGCGCGCGCCCGGACCAAGGCGCGCGCCCGGACCAAGGCGCGCGCCCGGACCAAGTCGCGCGCCCGGACCAAGTCGCGCGCCCGGACCAAGTCGCGCGCCCGGACCAAGGCGCGCGCCCGGACCAAGGCGCGCGCCCGGACCAAGGCGCGCGCCCGGACCAAGGCGCGCGCCCGGACCAAGGCGCGCGCCCGGAGCAAGGCGCGCGCCCGGACCAAGGCGCGCGCCCGGAGCAAGGCGCGCGCCCGGACCAAGGCGCGCGCCCGGAGCAAGGCGCGCGCCCGGACCAAGGCGCGCGCCCGGACCAAGGCGCGCGCCCGGACCAAGGCGCGCGCCCGGACCAAGGCGCGCGCCCGGACCAAGTCGCGCGCCCGGACCAAGTCGCGCGCCCGGACCAAGGCGCGCGCCCGGACCAAGGCGCGCGCCCGGACCAAGTCGCGCGCCCGGACCAAGGCGCGCGCCCGGACCAAGTCGCGCGCCCGGACCAAGGCGCGCGCCCGGACCAAGGCGCGCGCCCGGACCAAGGCGCGCGCCCGGACCAAGTCGCGCGCGCCCGGACCAAGGCGCGCGCCCGGACCAAGTCGCGCGCCCGGACCAAGTCGCGCGCCCGGACCAAGGCGCGCGCCCGGACCAAGGCGCGCGCCCGGACCAAGGCGCGCGCCAGGACCAAGGCGCGCGCCCGGACCAAGGCGCGCGCCCGGACCAAGGCGCGCGCCCGGACCAAGGCGCGCGCCAGGACCAAGGCGCGCGCCCGGACCAAGGCGCGCGCCCGGACCAAGGCGCGCGCCCGGACCAAGGCGCGCGCCCGGACCAAGGCGCGCGCCCGGACCAAGTCGCGCGCCCGGACCAAGTCGCGCGCCCGGACCAAGTCGCGCGCCCGGACCAAGTCGCGCGCCCGGACCAAGGCGCGCGCCCGGACCAAGGCGCGCGCCCGGACCAAGGCGCGCGCCCGGAGCAAGGCGCGCGCCCGGAGCAAGGCGCGCGCCCGGAGCAAGGCGCGCGCCCGGAGCAAGGCGCGCGCCCGGAGCAAGGCGCGCGCCCGGACCAAGGCGCGCGCCCGGACCAAGGCGCGCGCCCGGACCAAGGCGCGCGCCCGGACCAAGGCGCGCGCCCGGACCAAGGCGCGCGCCCGGACCAAGGCGCGCGCCCGGACCAAGGCGCGCGCCCGGACCAAGGCGCGCGCCCGGACCAAGGCGCGCGCCCGGACCAAGGCGCGCGCCCGGACCAAGGCGCGCGCCCGGACCAAGGCGCGCGCCCGGACCAAGGCGCGCGCCCGGACCAAGGCGCGCGCCCGGACCAAGGCGCGCGCCCGGACCAAGGCGCGCGCCCGGACCAAGGCGCGCGCCCGGACCAAGGCGCGCGCCCGGACCAAGGCGCGCGCCCGGACCAAGTCGCGCGCCCGGACCAAGTCGCGCGCCCGGACCAAGTCGCGCGCCCGGACCAAGGCGCGCGCCCGGACCAAGGCGCGCGCCCGGACCAAGGCGCGCGCCCGGACCAAGGCGCGCGCCCGGACCAAGGCGCGCGCCCGGACCAAGGCGCGCGCCCGGAGCAAGGCGCGCGCCCGGACCAAGGCGCGCGCCCGGAGCAAGGCGCGCGCCCGGACCAAGGCGCGCGCCCGGACCAAGGCGCGCGCCCGGACCAAGGCGCGCGCCCGGACCAAGGCGCGCGCCCGGACCAAGGCGCGCGCCCGGACCAAGTCGCGCGCCCGGACCAAGTCGCGCGCCCGGACCAAGGCGCGCGCCCGGACCAAGGCGCGCGCCCGGACCAAGGCGCGCGCCCGGACCAAGGCGCGCGCCCGGACCAAGGCGCGCGCCCGGACCAAGGCGCGCGCCCGGACCAAGTCGCGCGCCCGGACCAAGGCGCGCGCCCGGACCAAGGCGCGCGCCCGGACCAAGGCGCGCGCCCGGACCAAGGCGCGCGCCCGGACCAAGGCGCGCGCCCGGACCAAGTCGCGCGCCCGCGCGCCCGGACCAAGTCGCGCGCCCGGACCAAGGCGCGCGCCCGGACCAAGTCGCGCGCCCGGACCAAGTCGCGCGCCCGGACCAAGTCGCGTGCCCGGACCAAGTCGCGCGCCCGGACCAAGTCGCGCGCCCGGACCAAGTCGCGCGCCCGGACCAAGGCGCGCGCCCGGACCAAGGCGCGCGCCCGGACCAAGGCGCGCGCCCGGACCAAGGCGCGCGCCCGGACCAAGGCGCGCGCCCGGACCAAGTCGCGCGCCCGGACCAAGGCGCGCGCCCGGACCAAGGCGCGCGCCCGGACCAAGGCGCGCGCCCGGACCAAGTCGCGCGCCCGGACCAAGGCGCGCGCCCGGACCAAGGCGCGCGCCCGGACCAAGGCGCGCGCCCGGACCAAGGCGCGCGCCCGGACCAAATCGCGCGCCCGGACCAAGGCGCGCGCCCGGACCAAGTCGCGCGCCTAGACCAAGTCGCGCGCCTGTACCAAATCGTGCGAATGTGCTTGTGCACAATCCTTCCCTAGACATACCACATATCGCATTCACGCGAGCGCCGAGGGAGAAGGGGGTGCAATCCATAACAGTGCGTACCAGCACTGAGGTAGATAGGTACGTCGAGCCCCATGCGGTGCCAGTACTCGTCCAGCAACACACACAGCTCCTGCGCTCGCCCCATGGCAAACACGGGGATGAGCACCTTGCCCCCCGCTGCGACGCATGCCTGCACGCGTGAAAGGAAGTCCGCTTCTCGGCTGCGCCGGGACTCACGGATGGTCGTGGCATAGGTAGACCTGGTGGGAGGTGGGAGGGGGAGAAGAGGGGAGAGAGAAGAGGAGGAAGAGGAGGGGAGGAGCGGGAAGAGCGGAGGGGGAGGAGGAGGGGAGGAGGTTAAGAAGGGGGCAGAGGAGAGGAAGAGTTGCTTTCTTGTCCCAATGAGAGAGTTGGGCATTGATGGGTCAATGATGACGCCCACATGGCATGGCAAGCACAGGAACACAGGGCGTGGTGTGGGAACCACTGTGACATGGTGGCATGGTGGCATGGCGGTGAGGTGCTCACTCGGAAATCATGAGGTGCTCACTCGGAAATCATGAGGTGCTCACTCGGAAATCATGAGGTGCTCACTCGGAAATCATGAGGTGCTCACTCGGAAATCATGAGGTGCTCACTCGGAAATCATGAGGTGCTCACTCGGAAATCATGAGGTGCTCACTCGGAAATCATGAGGTGCTCACTCGGAAATCATGAGGTGCTCACTCGGAGATCATGAGGTCGGGCCGAAGGCGCGGATCCACCCTCGCTGCTCCCAGGTGCCTGTCAGGTGCCATGTTGAAATCACCTGAGGGGTGCCATGTTCAAACCACCTGAGGGGCGCTGTGTTAAAATCACCTGAGATGGCTATGCTGAAATCATGTGAGAAGAATAAGCAATGGCTTATTCGAAAGGTATGAGCCATAGAGCAGGATGACATGACAATGCGAGAAAGACTGTGCAATTTACCGCCTGATGCACGCGGCAGACTGTGCAACCACGCTACCACGCTGCCGTGCTGCCGTGCTGCCACGCTGCCACGCTGCCGTGCTGCCGTGCTGCCGTGGTGCCATCCATGATGACCTCACCTGTGTAGAGAACAGATGCTCCGTTGCTCGCTTGCACGTGGAACATGGCTGCTCCTAGTACCTGGTGCCATGCCATGTGGCACGGGAGAGGAGGGGCACGTGGCGGAAGATTAGTGTGTGCCATGTCACGTGGCATCAAGGGGACCAACAGCACAGCACATGCTGCCAGCACAGTTCCAGTAATGATTGCACTGCGCGCATCCATGCATCCATGCATCCATGCACGCAGCACTACATGCCATTCCACGCAACCCGGCATGCACCATGCCATGGCATTCCACGCACCATGCCATGCCATGCCATGGCACGCCCTGCGTTTGCACTGACATGGCCGGCATAGTAGGGAGTGATGGTGATGTGCTCGTTCACTTGAATGCTCTCATGGATGTCCACTGGGATCGCTGCACAGATTGCATGGGGGAACACGGGGGAGCACAGGACACGGGGAACACGGGGGAGCACAGGAGAAAAATCATCATCAATTCCGAATGCGAGAAACACGGGGGAAATGCGAGGAGAGACTTATGAGCGAGGGGATGGGATGGTGCCATGGTTGATGGCTGGTGAGGGATTAACCCCCTCACTTTTCCCCACCACTCTTCCTCCCCCTCTCCCTCTCCCCTCCCTCACCTCGTCCAACGACCGCACTGATATCCGCACTCGCCCCTCCTCGCACTCGCCCCTCCTCGCACTCGCCCCTCCTCGCACTCGCCCCTCCTCCCTACCTTCCTTAATGCACCCACAGCTGCCCCACACTTTGGCGTCCCCCCAATCCCTCCCCTCTCTTCCCCCTTTCTCACCTCGCCCCACGGCCGCGCTGATATCCGCACTGGAGAACAGCCCCTCCTCGCCCTCGCCCCTCCTCTCCACCGCCACGCGCCGATAGTCCTCCAGCATCAAAGGGGCCAGCGCCTTGGTGGGGTACTGGTGGGTGGGGAGTGGTTGAACGTGGAGTGAGGGAGAGACAGGGAAGCACATGGAAGTGATGGAATCCGATGGGGCTGGGAGGGCAGCGCATGCAGCACAGCACAGTGGGGAGAGCAATATAGGAGAGAGGAAGGGCACTGACCATCATGTAGACGGGCCCCTGGTAGCCGCACACTTGCGTGAAGTAGGGCAGCGCGCCGCAGTGGTCCAGATGGCTGCTCGCAACAGGTAGCGGGGAAGTGAGGCGGGAGGGGAAGTGAGGCGGGAGTGGAAGTGAGGCGGGAGTGGAAGCCGCGAGTAGTTAGTCGATTTTTGAGTCGACTCAAAAATCGACTAACTACACGGGGGGGATGTTTTGTGCGGTATGGTGCGGGTGGTTGTGACGTGCAAAGGGGTATCTCTGGGAAGCGTTCAAGCGTCGTTGCAATCGATGAAGGTAGAGGTGTAGGCGGGAAGGGCGGCGCACAAGTGGGTAATGATGACGCAGTCGATGATCCCCGTGTACTCCACCGCACTGCCCCGCCCATCCCCTTCCCCATGTGCTTGCCCATGCCCTTGGCTTTGCCCTTGCCCGTGCCCTTGCCCGTGATGGGAGTGGTGGGCAAAGGCGCGCAGGCGGGGAAAGGCGGGGAAGCGGCGGGCGTCCTGGTAGCCCATGTGCATGCCGCAGTCGAACATGACCACTCTGCCTCCCACGCGCACCACCACACAGCTCTTCCCCACGTCCTGCCCCGCTCCTGGTGGGGTGGCATTGGAAAGAAAGGGAAGGAGGAAGATGCAGTGGGGAAAGGAAACACTTCGAGGTGGGGAAGGCGGGGAAGCGGCGCGCGTCCTGGTACCCCATGTGCATGCCACAGTTGAACATCACCGCCCTGCCGCCCACGCGCACCACCACACAGCTCTTCCCCACGTCCTGCCCCGCGCCTGGCGGCACAATGCGGAAAACAGGCACAAGCAACACAAGGGGTGGCCCAAGCAATACGCAGTAGAATGCAGAGAGGGAGAGCGGTGCTTTTGAGGCGCCTCAAAAGAAACGGATTTTTCTTTTGAGAATTCTCAAAAGAAAAATCCTGTAGCTGTGGGCTGAGCTGAACGGAGGGAGGGGAGCACAAAGCAGAGCAAACTGGGTGCAATGCGGAGGCGAGAAGAACGGAACGGGAGAGTGAGGGCTTGCTGTGGCGTGCCGTTGAATGACTGACCCAATGGAAGGCACGTGATCTCTGCCTTGTCCTCCCCACCCACACTAGCAGCAGCCGCAGCAGAATCACCGCCCCTCCCCCCACCTCCCCCTCTACCGCGACCTCCCCCCCTCCTTCCGCCTCCCGCCCAGCCCCTGCCACCATGCTCCCACCTGCCGCCTCTCCCCCTTCCCTCCACGCCCTCCCCTCTCCCCCAGCCTCCCTCTCTGCCCCAACCTCCCCCGCTCCCCATACCGCCCCCTCTTCCCCCATCTACACCTCGCACCCCCCACACACCTCCCCCTCTCCCGCTCCCCCAATCCGCCCCTCCTCCAGCCGCTTCCCCCTCACCTGCCTCACTCCCAACCCCCCTTCCCCACTCGCCTCTTCCGCCACCGCGTCCGCCCTCCGCCTCCCCCGCGCCTCTCCCCCATTCGCCCCCTCCCTTGCGCTTCTTCCTGCCATGCCGCCCCATGCCGTCGCGGCGCTGCCACGTGTCAGCCTAATATGCGCTCCCCATGACAGCCCCCCGTCATAATCACACGAATTCCAAGTCCGCCTCGCGCGTTTGAGCTCCAATTGCGACGCCGGCCAATTCGCCCCTCCTCCTCCCCTCTCCGTCCCCCAGCCCTCCGCTGCGCCAATTCCCCTTCTTGCGCGGACGTCTGCGCTTATAGGCGATGGGCGGAAAGAGAGGCCAAGGGGGGAACTAACAGGGGGGCGCAGAAACTATATAGCGGGCGCAGGGTTTTGCGGAGTGGAGGGTTTTGAAGCGCGGAGGAGTTGCGGGTGATGGATTCGACCTCTGCGCGGTGATACGAATGTGGGGCGCAAAAAAAGAGCAATTGTGCAAAAAACGTGAATGTGAAACCAGGAAAGGGCAAAACGTCAAGAGCAACGCCGATTGTGGGGATCGAACCCACGGCCACGTGGTTAAAAGCCACGCGCTCTACCACTGAGCTAAATCGGCTGTCATGAGCGAATTCATTATATAATTAGTGTGTTTTTTGCCTAAACCCAGCCCCATCATATGCCAACACGTGCTGTTCTCTCGGCTTCAGCCATGCAACGATCGACGCGCTTCGCCCCTGCGCGACTCGCGAGTCCTCGACTCCTCCAACCAGCAATGGCCACTAATAAAGCCCCTTCATCGCGCCCCTCTCCCCCACCTGCTCCTCCTCGTCACTATCGACCGTTCCTCTCGCTCCCGTCGACCTCGTCTCGTGCCTCGCCCTCTCCACCACCAACTGTCGTCGCTCTTCTCCTCTTGTTTCTCGCCTGCTCGCTCTGCTCACTTGCTCCAGCATTTCGTGAATTCTCGAATCCGCCCCTCCTTCGCGTCACTGTCTCGAATTCGCTCCTCGTACCGCTGAACCTGCTCTCGCCCACCGGGAATAACGGCCGTGAAACGCACTGCATCGTGACCTATGGCGCTGCTGTCGGCCCCTCTCACCGCCACTCGCGGCTGCGTGCCGTGTGTGGCGCAACCACTCCCCGCCCCTCGTGCGCCTGCCCCCGCCGCATGCGCGCTCCCCTGTTCCGCGCGCCCCCTCCCCGTGAACCGCGCAACACGTCGCTCGTACGCGTTAGCAGGCTCTCCGTTAGCGGCGCGCATGCATGGGCGCGGGGGCTGGCTGAGGGGATGGCGGCGTGCGTCCGCTGCTGATGACAATAGTGCCAAGGATACAGCTGACGCGGCACGCAGTGAGGATTACAAGCCTCAAGCTGACGTGGATGATGTATCTGATGACATGGCGGAGGCGTCTGCGGCAGCAGCTGAGCTGGCAGCTGAGATGGCGGGCGAGGCTGCGGCTCAGGCTGCCAGCGTGTATGCCGCCACGGCTGCGGCTGAGGGGATGGAGGAGGAGGAAGAAGTGGGAATCGAGGAGGGGAAAGGGGAGGGCATTAAGGGGGCGGTGTCAGCTGCAGTGGGCGCTAGGGAGTCTGCTGCTGACGGTGCTCCCTCTGATGTCAAAAAGGCGAGCCAGCAGCAGCAGGAGCAGCAGCAACAGCAGCAGCAGCCGCCGCCGCCCAGTCGTCCTCTGCCACGTCAGCCTCAGGCCTCCAGCGCACCAGCTGTAGCCGGGCTGCGGCGCACGGTGTGGGGGCAGGAGGGCGTGGCGCCACAGTACCCCCCGTTACAGGAACACGTGACTGTAGACGTGGCGGTGGTGGGCGGTGGCATCAACGGGCTCAGTGTGGCATACTCTCTGCTGGATAAACACCGCAAGGGGAGGGGCGCGGGGGGAGGAGGCAAGGACTTGTCGGTGATGGTGCTTGAGGCTCGTGCCATCGGTATGGCCCACTCGTGTTGCTGTGTATCACATTGCTGTAGCACCACTGCACCGCATACCGCTCGCGTGCATGTCCGTTGCTTAAGTGCTCTCTGCTCGTGACCTTTCGTCACCTGCTCGAGCGGCAAGTGCAACCCAGCCTGCCTGATGCTGCGACTTGACATGCATCCGACTCTTTGACCTGTTGACGTGCTTCTGTGCAGGTTGGGGTCAAACCGGGCGCACCACGGCGCATCTCATGCCATGGAACGACGACTACTACAGCGTACTCGAGCGCCAGAGCATGGAAGCATGAGCTGACATGGGATTAACGCATCTCCCTCGGCACATGCCTGTGCAGGTTCGGGCCAGACGGGCCGCACGACCGCGCATCTCATGCCGTGGAACGACGACTACTACAGTGTGCTCGAGCGGCTCTTCGGGCGGCGCCGGGCGGCTCTAGTGGGCAGGAGCCACGTGGCAGCCATTGATTGGGTGGAGCGTGTGGTGCGGGAGCACGGCATAGAGTGCGAGTTTGAGCGAGTGGATGGCTACCTCTTTCCCCATGACAACTCCGATGAGGCTAACCGCAAGATGCTCGAGGTGGGTGGGCAGGGCGCATGGTTACATGCGGTTGATGGATGGGTGGTTGGCTGGCCTGTCAGCACATCTGCCTCATGGCCCAGGGAAAAAAGAAGAAGAAGAAGAAAAAAAGCCTTTATTGCTTCCTCTTATGACCCCTTTTCTTCCTCCAACTACCTAATTCCCCAATTCACCAGGAGCTGGCAGCGTGTGAGCGCATCGGCCTGTCGGACACCTCTCTGGTGGACCTGCAAGGCGACCCCGCCCTCGGCTCGCTCTCCTCTGCCCTGCGCTTCCCCAACGCTGCTGACTTCCACCCCCTCAAGTGAGTCAGCCGCCCGCGAGTAAGCACTGCTCAAGCGGTCGCCGCGCAGTTGTGTCTCTGGTCGCCACGTCGCTGAAAGGGCTGCTCACTGCCGCGCCACATCAGCCTAGGGGGGAGATATTGCATGAGCACTGCCCATGCATGCCTGCAGCACTTTCTCACGCTTCTCATGCAAATTCTCATGCATCTTCATCTTCTAATTCATGTATTTCCTCAGGGACCTGCAGGGGATAGCGAGTGCGATCACGGGCATGGGAGGGAAGATCCACGAGAACACGCGGGTGATAAGAAGAATGCATGCAAGCAACCTCTCTCTCATGCACGTCTGCCTCTCCCTCTCCATGCCTTCTTCCACAGGTACCTGCAGGGGCTCGCGAGTGCAGTCACAGCGATGGGAGGGAAGATCTACGAGAGCACACGGGTGATCCGCAACTCATCCCTCTCCACCACTCTCGAGCTCAACACGGGCGTGCGCGTGACAGCTGGCAGCGTCGTATTGGCCACCAACTCGCCCATCAACCACAACCTGGCGGTGCACGCCAGGCAGAGCGCCGACAGGACCTATGTGGTTGGGCTGGCTGTTCCCAAGGGCAGTGTGCGGTGAGTGGTTGGGAGGTGTGGAGTGTGATGCTGATAGGTCACCACTGGGCAGACAGGACTTATGTGGTGGATCTGGCCGTGCCCAAGGGCCGTGCGTGGTGATCGTTGGGAGGTGTAGTGTGCGGTGGGCCGTGGTGAAGTGAGGTGATGGTGGAGGCGCTGCGAGCTGCAGCTGCTGAGAAGAAAAGAACGGTGAGAGACAGAAAATCTGTTTACTACTTTGTCTGCCCCCCTTTTAACTATTACCTCTCACCTGCCCCCCTCTCAGCTACTTCCCTCTCACCTACCCCACACCCACCTACCCCACACCCACCTACCCCACACCCACCTACCCCACACCCACCTACCCCTCTCTCAATTTCCCGTCTCTCAACTGACTCCCTCGTAGTTGAGAGGACGGCAGGTGAGAGGTCGGGCACGTTAGAGGAGTAGTGAAGGGGGGGTAATGTCAAAGCGGGGTACGTTAGAAAAGAGCAGGCGAGAGGGAAGCAAGTAACAGGGGGCCAAGTGCAGAGGTAAAGAGGTTTGCTGCCACTCACCATACTCTCCTTCTCCGCAGCTGCAGGTCGCTGCCCCTCCTCTTGATGTTGCAAATCTGCAATTCTTGCCTGAAGGTGGTAGGAGCGATAACGAGGGCAGGTGAGGGGGGCCTTGTGAGGTGTCCCAACGTGGTTTGGCTTGCCATGCCCAAAGGCAGTGTGCAGTGAGTGGTGAAGATGTGGAGTGTGGTGGGCTGAGGTGAGGTGCGGTGATGGTGGGTAATGGTGGGGCATGGTATCTCCCTACCACGATGTGCGCATCGCCTAACAGCACGCTTACTCTCCCCTCCCTCTTCCCTCCCTCTTCCCTCCCCTTCCCCACCAGCCGCGCCCAGTGGTGGGACACAGCATCCCCCTACCACTACGTGCGCATCGCTCCGGGCCCCAGCGAGGCGGAGACAGACACGCTCATAGTAGGGGGCGAGGACCATCCCACGGGGGTGCTGTCTCCTAGGGAGTATCCGCAGGCATACGCACGGCTGGAGAAGTGGGCCAGGGCGAGGTGGACGAGCGCAGGACAAGCGGTTTTCAAGTGGACTGGCCAGGTGGGTAGGGTTCTGGGCGGCTGGGTGTTGGTGCCTGCCTAAGCAGTACCCCAAGTGATATGTGTGGCTGGAGAAGTGGGCCAGGGAAAGGAGGACGCCTGCTGGAGGGTTGATCTTTAACTGGAATGGGCAGGTGAGGACCCTCTTGGGCCCTCTTCACTTGGATTCAAACTTCCCTGCTCTCGCTCCCGGGCCTAGCTGGACAGCCGGACAGGGATTGACACGCTGGTAGTGAAGGGGGATGGGGATGCTGCCGCATCAAAATGCACCTGCTGTCTTTGCCTTCCTCCTGCTGTCCTTCTCTCTGCACTCCCCCTTGCTTCCCTTCTGCACGCTGCTGTATGAGCCAGTACGTCTCCTGAAACAACACAGCAAGAACCATCTCGTGCTGCCCTCCTGCCTCTCCCACAGCATGCCTCCGCACCGCCCTGAACCCCTCTGCACGCCAGGTGCACAAGCCAGTGGACTTCCTTGGGTTGTACGGCAAGAACCCTCTCGTGAACCGCCCATCCAAGGACGTCTACATTGTCACAGGTATCATTCCACTCTCACCAGCACGATAGGGTGAGCCACGCGTAGAAAGTGAATTCACTTTCACATCCATTGAGACGTCTCAGAAATTCACTTTCTACACACTGACCAGCATGACAGGGTGAGATGACACTCGTTTGCTCGTCCAGCATCGCACGCATAACTGCTGAAAGCGCACCCATAACTGCTGAAAGCGCACCCATAACTGCTGAAAGCGCACCCATAACTGCTGCTCCTTCCGTCCCATCCCTTACATAACTAATCTTCCACCATCCCCTCCCACGATGCTCTTCCACCATCCCATCCCATCCCATCATCCCCTCCTTGCTTTCCCCAGGCAACAGCGGGCAGGGCATGACGGGCGGCACCATATCCGGGCTCGTGGTATCAGATCTGATTCTGTCGGGGCGCAGCGAGTGGGAGGAGCTGTACGATCCGCGCCGCCTTCCTCCCCTCTCCCAGGAGACAGCTCAGAGCATAGCGAGCATCACTGCGCACACGGCTCAGGTGTGTGGAAGCATGCAGTATCACCATAAGCATGCACGCATAGCACTCGGGTGTTGGGCGCAGTGAGTGGGAGCAGCTGTACGACCCGTGGCGCCTGCTGCCGCTCTCCCCGGAGACAGCTCAGAGCATCGCTAGCATCACTGCCCACACGGCTCAGGTGTGTGGAACCATGCAGCATAACAGCACCACCACTCAGATGTCGGGGCACAGCGAGTGGGAGGAGCTCAGGTGCAAGTATCACTGCACCCACGGCCCAGGTACACAGAAGCACATACAAGATGAGGGAAGTGTGCATTCTCTACACCTTCCTCCACTATCCTTCACACCGTCCCGCACCACCGCACACCATACCAGTTCATTTTCCATCAAATCTCCACCCCCCTCCCCATGCCGTCCCACTTACCAGGGCTACGCATTCGACTTGCCGATTGTGCCGGGAGATGAGCGCTCAGCGGAGAAGGTGAAGCCGGGGGAGGGTGCTCTGGTGGCGGTGGGGCTGCACAAGCAGGCCGTGTACCGCACTGAGGGGGGCGAGCTGAAGCGATACTCAGGTGATCACACAGGGTTCCATCACCATTGGTTGAGGAGGTAGGGGGCGTCTCAAAAGCAACCACCTTTTGCGCTCTGGTGATGGTGGGGCTGCATAAGGAGGTAGTGTACCGCACTGAGGGGGGCGAGCTGAAGTGATATTCAGGTGAAAACCCAGGTTGAAAGATTGGACTTGCCTTCGGTGCAGCATGAGTTACTAGAGAAGCTGACACACACACCCGCTGAATCACAATGCTTGCTTTGAGATATTGCAAACGGTGATGCTTCTGCTGACTCTTCACCCTGCTCCTCCTCTCCCTCCCCTCCCACGTCCCTTTCCTCTCGCCAGCCATCTGCCCGCACCTCAAGTGCGCGGTCAGGTGGAACCCCAACGACAAAACTTTCGACTGCCCATGCCACGGCTCCCAGTATGACATGTCGGGGCGGGTGATTCAGGGCCCGGCCAAGGCCAACCTCTCCCCTGTCTCCGGTGACAGCTGCTGTGGCTGAAGAGGTGGAAATCCAGTTGCTGAGGTTGTGAATGTGGGGAGAGATAGGCTGTGATAGCTGGAGCTGTAGAGATGAAGTCCTGATTGTAGATTGCACCTGCTGTACATTTTTAAGAAACGTATCTTGTTAGTAAGACAGGTATTGTTACAGCTGTTGTGGGAACAATATTACCTACCTGTTAATACAGGGTACAAACCCAACTAGGGTTAGCTACTTGTACCCAACTGTTTCTTTCAATGCATCATTCTTACGCTAGTATTCTGAGATGGTATTCAGAGCAGGTGGTCCCTAGGACCATCCGATCGTTTTTTTTTTTAGGGCCCACCACCGCACGCTGCGGTTACCGCGTTACCCCCGCGCCCTACCCTCGTAGCGCCCTCGTTGCGCCCTAGCGCCCTCGTAGCGCCCTTGTAGCGCCCTCGTGCGCCCTGCCGACCGGCGTCCTGCCAGCCCAGAGCCCCGCGCGCCTCCCCCTCCCCTGCTTTGCCCGTCGCGCCGCCCGCTCTGCCCCGCGCTGCCCGTCGCGCTGCCTCGCAGCCCCGCGCACCGCCCGCTGTGCCCCGAGCCGCCCGTCGATCTGCTGCGCAGCCCCGCGACCCGCCCGCCCTGCCCTGCGCTGCCTGTCGCTCGGCTCTGCAGCCCCGCGCGCCGCCCGCTCTGCCCCGCGCAGCCCGTCGAGCTGCCTTGCAGCCCCGCGCGCCGCCCGCTGTGCCCTGCGCCGCCCGTCGCGCTGCCCGCCCGCCCGCCGCGCTGCCCGCTTGCGGAGTCGCCCGCCAGTCGCGCTGCCCGCCTGCAGCGCCGCCTGCCTGCCGCGCTGCCCGTCCACAGAGCCGCCTGTCCGCCGCGCTGCCCGCTTGCAGCGCCGCCTGCTGCTCCCTACCCGTGCGCAATTGCCCACCCTTGCTGCGGTAGCTTGCGCTGCTCTGTCATACTGTCGCTATGGCTTCCATCCGCGTGCTGTCGTTCGATGCTGAGGGCCGCCCTGTGCAGTTCACCACTTGGCTAGATGACCCTCCTGAGCGATAGCAAGGAGCATGTGTCGCTCTATGATTATGCGTCTGGTGCTGCGCCTGCCCCTCCTGCCACAGCTGAGCTTAGTGTTCGTTCCCACTGGCAGACTCGTGACGCAGCTGCTCGCCTAGCCATTCGCAGTCACCTGCCGTTAGCTGAGCTCGAGCATTTTGGCGACTGCAAATCCGCTAAGGCCCTGTACGACGCTGTCGTTGCTCGCTACTCCTCACCGGCCACAGCTGAGCTTAGCCGCCTCATGCTGCCTTACCTGTTCCCTGAGCTGTCCACCTTTGCTACAGTCGCCGATCTTATCACCCACCTTCGCACTAGTGACGCTCGCCTGCGTGCCGCCCTTCCCACTGAGTTCTGCGCTAAGAACCCCCCTCCACTGTACTGGACACTCCACTTCATAGTCACCCGTCTCCCTGACACCCTCAGCTCAGTGCGCGACTATTTCCTTGCTCGCTGTCCCACTGAGCTCACTGTCGCCCTCCTAGAGGAGAAGCTGCTAGCAGCCGAGAAGAGCATTGTAGCTGTAGGTGCTGCTCGCGGCGCTCCTCGCACCCCCATCTTTGAGGGGTGCTCTCCCTCTCCCCTCGCTCCCTCCTATGCTACTGCTGCTGCTGTTGACTTCCTTGGTGCTGAGTCTGCTGGCGCTGCTTCTGCTCCTGGTGGGAGGCGCCGCACCGGCAAGGGCAAGGGGGGCAAGGGTGGCGGGGGTGGCGCTGGGGGGGGAGGAGGTGGGGGAGGTGGGGGGGGAGGCGGTGCTGGAGGGAGCGGTGGCGGGAGTGCTGGTGGGAGTGGGGTCGGCAGCGGAGGCGGGGGCGGCGGAGGGAGCGGTGGCGGTGGTGGCGGCGGCGGCGGTGGCGGCGGTGGCAGTGGCGGCGGTGGCGGTAGCGGCAGTGGCGGTCGGAGCGGAGGTGGTGGTGGCGGCGGAGGTCGGAGTGGTGGCACTGGCTCGGGCCAGAGCTCCCAGCCGCAGCAGCGTCCCCAGTCGACCCAGCAGCTTCGTGAGTGGCTTGCTCAGCGTGGGACGTCGGGGGGCAGTGGCCGCTGTTCCTATGTCATTCGCACAGGTGACCGCAAGGGACAGACGTGTGGGAGGTTCCACACCCCGTACCGCTGCTTCTCCCGCCTTGACGACGCTTGGCGTGAGGAGATGGGCGAGGATGTTGAGCGCCCCTGCTGGGCGGAGCTGATGAGGGCTGGTGTTGATATCTTTGCTCTTGACTATGATGCTATTATTGCTGCCATGTATGCATTGACTGTTAGTGCCGAGGGAGACTGTTACTTGTGTGTGCCGCCTGACCCAGGTATAGAGCCCGCTCCCCTAGGTACCAGTGAGTCTGCTCTCTCTGGTATGGTGCCCTCTGTGTCTGCTCCCTCCAGTGCTGTCCCTGCTGCTTGTGAGTCTGCTCTCTCAGGTACAGCACCCACAGAGACTGCTCTCTCAGGTACTGCACCCGCTGAGGCCTTGCACACCTTCACCCTTGACTCAGGTGCTTCTCGCTGTTTCTTTCGTGACAGTACTGAGCTCACACCGCTTCCTGCACCGGTCCCAGTCTCCCTGGCTGACCCCTCGGGGGGCCCAGTCCTTGCACGGTCCACCACTGTGCTTCCGTGCCCGGCGGTTCCGTCTGGCTCGTTGTCGGGTTTCCACCTCCCCTCGTTCTCGACGAACCTGGTGAGCAACGCTGTCATCCAGGATCAGTGGGTTGACACCTTCACCCCTGGAGGACAGCGTGTGGCGATCCTCACGTGCTCCAGGACCGGCCGTCACCTGGCTACGTTTACCCGTCAGCCGGGATCGAGTCTCTACACACTGACCACTGCGTCTCCTCAGGTCGCTGCTGTCGGTCAGGTGTCCGCGTCAGGTCTGGTAGCCCACGCCTGTGAGTGTCGTTCCCTGTCGCACCAGACTCTTCTCTGGCACCACCGCCTGGGTCACCCCTCCTTGCCACGCCTCCGTGGCATGCACCGTCGCCACCTTGTGTCTGGTCTTCCCAGGTCCCTCCCTCCCCTCCCTGCCTCGCCTGCGCCGCCCTGCCTTCCTTGCGTCGAGGGGCGGCAGCGCGCCGCTCCTCACTCCTCCTCGTTCCCCCCGACAGAGGCTCCTCTGCAGACCCTCCACCTGGACGTGTGGGGCCCAGCCCGCGTTCGTGGCCAGGGCGGTGAGCGGTACTTTTTGCTGGTTGTCGACGACTACTCGCGTTACACCACGGTCTTCCCCTTGCGCACCAAGGGTGAGGTCCCTGCTGTTCTGATCCCTTGGATCCGCACAGTTCGTCTCCAGCTCCGCCGCCGTTTCCGGACAGACCTTCCTGTCCTGCGTCTGCACTCTGACAGAGGTGGTGAGTTCTCCTCCGACCTCTTGAGGACCTTCTGTCAGGCGGAGGGCATTGAGCAGACCTTCACGCTTCCGGACTCCCCGCAGCAGAATGGGGTTGCTGAGCGCCGCATTGGCCTGGTCATGGAGGTCGCTCGTACCTCCTTGGTCCATGCGGCGGCTCCCCATTTTCTGTGGCCGTTTGCTGTCCGGTACGCTGCGCATCAGCTCAACCTCTGGCCCCGTGTCTCCTTGCCGGAGACCTCGCCCACACTGCGTTGGACGGGGGAGGTTGGCGATGCGTCGCGCTTCCGGGTGTGGGGTGCTCGTGCCCTTGTCCGCGATACGTCCGCGGACAAGCTCTCCTCCCGCACGCTTCCCTGTGTCTTCCTTGGCTTTGTCCCTGACGCGCCTGGCTGGCAGTTTTACCACCCCACCTCGCGCCGGGTCTTCGCCTCTCAGGACGTCACCTTTGACGAGTCGGTCCCTTTTTACCGTCTCTTCCCCTACCGCACTGCCCCCCTCCCTCCCCCGCCGCTTTTCCTTGCTCCTGGTCCCCCTCCGGTAGACCCCCTCCCCCCTCATGGTCGTGCTCCTTCAGGTGTCTCTCAGGTAGACCCTCCTCCCGTCGCTGAGCCTGTCGAGGTCACAGGTGACTCAGGTGCTGCTGCGGGTGGTGCTGCTGGGAGTGCTGAGCCTGGGGGTGCTGGGCCTGGGGGTGCTGGGGCTGCGGGTGCTGGGACTGAGGGTGCTGGAGCTGAGGGTACGGTGCCTGAGCGTACGGAGCCTGGGGGTGCTGAGCCTGGGGGTGCTGCGACTGGGGGTGCTGAGCCTGCGTGTACGGAGCCTGGGTGTACTGAGTCTGGGGGTGCTGAGCCTGGGGGTGCTGCGCCTGAGGGTACTGAGCCTGGGGGTGCTGCGACTGAGCCTACGGAGCCTGGGGTTGCTGCGTCTGGGGGTGCTCCGGTTCGGGGTGCTGAGCCGTCTCTCACACCGCAGCAGCTTCGTGACTGGTACGTCCGGCGCTTTCGCCGTCCTCGTGGCCCTGCTGGAGTTGGCGGTTCTGGAGCTGCTCGTCCTGGAGGTGCTCGTACTGGAGGTACTGGAGCTGCCGGGGCTGGTTGTTCTGGGAGCACTGAGGCTGGAGCTGCTGGAGCTGGGGCCTCTGGGGCTGGCGGTACTGGCGGAGTTGGCGCTGCCGGCGCTGGGGGTGCTCTTCCTGGAGGTGCTGGAGCTGACGACACTGGAGCTGACGGTCTTGGAGACGTTGGTCCTGCTGGCTCTGGAGGTGCTGGCGAGGGGAGGTCTGCCGCTGCTGAGGCCTCTGGTGCTGACGTCGCCGGCTCTGGGGGTGCTGCGGCGGGGGGTGCTGGTCCTGGTGCTTCTGGTGCTGCGGGTGCTGGAGGTGCTGGCGGAGCTCCGCCGTCGCGCCTGTTCTTCGCTCCACCGTCGCCGTCGGCTTTGCCACCGCCTGACACGGTGCTTCGCCAGGTTCTTTCCCTCCCGTCTTCCACTGGCCTTCCTCTCCAGCCTGGCTCCCCCCTCCCTGCTCCTGTGCCTTACACTGCACAGCCGGACTCGCTTACGGAGCGTCGTGAGCCTGTGTCTCGTCCTGCCTCGCCTGTTCGTGCTGCTCGCACTGCTCGCACTGCGCGCACTGGTCCCACTGGTCGTCGTGTCGCGCGTCCGCGTCCTCCTCCTGTTCCTGGCACGCATATTATGGCCCTTCGTCCTTCCACTGGTCCACAGCGTGTCCCCCTACCGTCTCCTCCTGCGTCTTCTCTTCCTGAGGTTCCCGACCCTGAGTCTGACAGTGTTCGTGCTGCCCACCCTACTGTTACGCGTCTTCTCGCCACTGTTGTCACTGACCCGTCGTTTGAGTCTTCTGCTGCGTCTGCCCTGGTCGCTGAGCTTGTCGACTTTGCTGCTGCCTGTTGTCTAGACTACGCCGCCAGTCTTGTTGCTGGGTCTGAGTCTGTCTGTCCTCCGTCCGTCGGGGGTGAGTGTGCTCTTGGCACGGACGTCCTTGAGGACAGGCAGGAGGACTTTGACTCTCTTGCGGCTGCTGTACCTCATCTCGTGGCCTGGTTGCTTGCCCCTGAGGGAGACCCGGATGCACTAGACATCCCCACTCCGCGCTCTTACGCAGAGGCGATCTCGGGTCCCTACTCCTCTCAGTGGCAGACAGCCATGGACGCAGAGATGGCATCCTGGAAGTCCACAGGCACCTACGTCGACGAGGTTCCCCTTCCTGGGGCGAACATCGTCGATGGCATGTGGATTTTCAGGGTGAAGCGGCCGCCAGGTTCTCCACCTGTCTTCAAGGCTCGTTACGTTGCTAGAGGCTTCAGTCAGCGTCAGGGGGTTGACTTCTTTCAGACCTTCTCCCCCACCCCGAAGATGACCACTCTTCGGGTTCTGCTGCACGTTGCTGCTCAGCGTGACTACGAGCTTCACTCTCTTGACTTCAGCACAGCGTTCTTGCAGGGCAGCCTGCACGAGGAGATCTGGCTGCGCCGCCCACCTGGCTTTACTGGGTCGTTTCCTCCTGGTACCCAGTGGAGCCTCCGGCGGCCAGTCTACGGTCTCCGCCAGGCACCGCGCGAGTGGCACGACACACTGAGGACTACACTTGCGGCCCTTGGGTTTGCTCCTTCCACTGCTGACCCGTCACTGTTCCTGCGCACAGACACGTCGCTGCCGCCGTTCTACATCCTCGTGTACGTCGACGACTTGGTTTTTGCTACTGCTGACACTGAGGCACTCGCTCGTGTGAAGTCGGAGCTGCAGAAGAGACACACCTGCACTGACCTGGGTGAGCTGCGTAGCTACCTTGGCTTGCAGATCACCCTGGACAGAGCACGCCGCACCATCACCCTGACTCAGTCACACATGGTGCAGCAGGTCCTTCAGCGCTTCGGCTTCCAGTTCTCCTCACCACAGGCCACACCTCTGGCTACCAGCCACTCGCTCTCAGCTCCACCTTCGGACGAGTCCGTAGAGCCGAGTGGCCCGTACCCAGAGCTTGTAGGCTGCCTCATGTACCTGATGACTTGCACGCGACCTGACCTCGCGTACCCTCTTAGCATCCTTGCTCGTTACGTTGCGCCTGGGAGACATAGGCGAGAGCACTGGGAGGCTGCTAAGAGGGTGCTGCGTTACTTGTGCAGTACATCAGGCATGGGGCTGGTGCTTGGAGGACGCGACAGAGTTGTCCTCACTGGTCACTCGGACGCTTCTTGGGTGGACGACCTGGCTACGCAGCGGTCGTCACAGGGTTACACCTTCAGCCTTGGCTCTGGTTCTGTCTCGTGGCGGTCCACCCGCTCTTCTTCTGTTCTCGGCTCTAGTTGCGAGGCTGAGATCTACGCCACAGCCATGGCTGCATAGGAGTTACGCTGGCTCACCTACCTGCTGACTGACTTGGGAGAGCGGCCTAGTTCTCCTCCAGTTCTGTACGGTGACAACAAGGCGGCCCTTGCCTTGTGTCAGGAGCACAGACTGGAGCACAGGACGAAGCACATTGCTCTTCGCTACTTTCTTGCTCGAGAGCTTCAGCAGCGCGGTCAGCTTCGGCTTGTGTACGTGGACTCGAAGGCCAACACTGCTGATATCTTCACCAAGGCGCTCCCGCCTAGTGATCATCAGCGGCACTGTACTTCTTTAGGCCTTGTGTCCACGTTTCCTCATTTGCTTACTGCTTGACTTTCTTTGTACTGTACTTTATATATATCTTGCTGCTTGTCCTGTTCTATATCTAGCACTGCATGTGAACTGGCCTTGTGGCCTTTGCTTGTGCTCGGAGTGTGGTGACGTTGTGATCCACCCTGGGCTTGTTTTGCTTTGCTGGACTGGTCTTGTGACCCTTTGCTCTCCCCCACTTTGCCTATGGGGGTGTGTTAAGTTGTAATGTGTTATATATATGTGGGTAGGCTGTAGTGGGGTAGCCAATACAGGGTACAAACCCAACTAGGGTTAGCTACTTGTACCCAACTGTTTCTTTCAATGCATCATTCTTACGCTAGTATTCTGAGACTACCATTACCGTGGAAGTAGACTTGCCTGAGTATGACTTGCCTCTGCGACACTTGTAACAGCAGTGATTATGCACTAATAGCAAAAGGAGAGATGCACAAACGCATCAAATTCGTACATCAAAGCTATATACAACAGTTTTAGGGTACATTCCTGCCTTGACACAAATGTCTCAATGCCTGGTTTTTCGAGTCGCGCCTGTAAATTTGCACATTTACGCGTCACAAAGAGTTGGATGTATTGCGACATTTAGCGAGTCAGAGTGTTGTACTTTTGTCGAGATTCCATTGGTTCCAAACCAGTTAATTCGAGCGCCCGCAGTTTGGCGCCGGGCAGGCAGGTAAAACCAGGTGTAACAAATGAACCAGCCGCGAGTTAGCGAGACCACCAACAAACACAGAGCCACAATGCACCTACAACTACAACTACAAGCACAAAAACACAATGCATGCACAGCCGGTCCCCCACTCAAATCAGCCATGGCAGAACCCAGGGCTGTTCCCTTCCTCATGCGACTCCCCGTGGTGGTTTCGGCGGGCAGCCTCGCGTGTAACACATGCAAGGAAACCCCTTTCGATGCTGCCCAGGGATGGCGGGTGTGTTTCCCGCGCTAAACTGTCAAGTGGTCCAGTGTCCAGGTGCATGCGGCAGGGCACTCAAATTGACGTGACTTTGATCGCTCAGGCGATTTCACGGAGGTGACGGGGCCTCGTCCAACTCGTCCGCGACACCAGCGCGTTTGACGCTAACCAATGTAAAATACGGTTGCATTCGCATTAAGGCGACCCGAGATTGTGACGGTGTACGTTATATGCTGTTTTTACGCGTCACAATACAATTGAGACATTTGTGTCAAGGCAGGAATGTACCCTTAATCCTGTCAAGAAGACAGGTGTACCACTTACACGCAACCAATTGCGAGCCCAGTGGTTAGCACTGTTGATAGCAAGTGAGAACGGCAACCTTACCACGTAACGATCTAGCCTGGTTGGAGAGTGGTAGTTGTAGCCTCTCACATGACTGAACCACACTTGCCTCGCCGTCACTGGTGGTGTCACCGCCAGTACTGTGCCCATGCATGGATGGTGTCCACCATGCGGGGCAGCAGATACAGACAGAGCCCCTATGGTACACTTGCCTCATCACCAGGTGTCGCAGGCGCGACACCAACTCATTGATGAGTTACTGAAAAAACCTCACATGTCACTGCAGCCTCAGCGTCTGTGTGCTGGTATCAGCGCTAGTACTGAGATCACCGCCAGTACTGCGCCCATCTGTGGATGGTCTCCACCATGTGTGGCAGCAGCGCCGACACCGACTCGTTAATGAGCTCCTGGATGAACTGCACTGCCGCCTCGTCGTCCAAATCAAGACGGAACTTCTGCTGCAGCTGGGGGGGTGGGGAAGGGGGGGGAGGTGGAGTGGAGAAACGAGGGCGCGGAGGGGTAGTGGTTCTTGTAGGCGCACTAGGAATAGTGCCTGGATGAACTGCACTGCCGATTCGTCCAGATCAAGGCGGAACTTCTGCTGCAGCTGTGGGGGGTGATGGAGAAGGAGAGGGAGGCAAGTAAGAGGGGGAGTGACGGAGGGGATGGTTGGGAGGGATGGAACAATTTCTGGGGCGCCTAAAAAGCAGTGCCTGGATGAACTGCACTGCCGCCTCATGCTGTGACCATTACGACTCACCTTGGTGAGCAGCTGGTCGGGATCGTGTGAGGCGATGCCAGGGATGCTGGCATGCTGGCATGCGCCACGCCACGATGATCATGATCCACCAGACCATGGATTACCTCCAATTCATCCATAACAATCCATGCCTTGCAATCGTAGCACACCTTAGTGAGCAGCTGGTCGGGGTCGTGCGAGGCGATGTCAGGGATGCTGGCATGCGCCATGAGGTGAAAGAGGTTGAGGAAGAGGCGGCTGCTCGCTCGCAGAATGTTGAAGGCCTCACAGCAGTACGAGCGGAAGCGCACGTACTCGGGACTGAAAGAAGGGAGCAAGGGAGGTTGGGCGGTGGGGGTGGATGAGAGCAGAATGGAGAAGGGTGGTACCTGTCAGGATGTGGAAGGCCTCACAACAGTACGGCTAAAGGGCTGCAGGGTTCAAGCGGGTGATTAGAGCAGGGAGAGGTGGGCTGGGTCAGGGCTGGGAGAAAGGAGTCGGGGGGGTCAGTGAAGAGAGTGCTTCTAGAAGCACAGTCAACAATACAGCGAACGGGGTACTGGACTGCAGAGTGAAATAAAAGAGCCATACTGGTGGCATATTCTGTCCTCACTCACCTGCTCGCGCCCCCCATGGCGTCGAGCATCTCCTTGCAGAGCTTGTCCTTGCAAATCACACGCCCACCTGCACGCCTCAACCCATAGCATCCCTCTTGCGCCCCCCATGGCATGCCTCTCTCACCTGCTGGTGCACCCCATGGCGTCGAGCATCTCCTTGCAGAGCTTGTCCTTGCAACCCACACGCCCACCTGTACGCCTCAACCCGCAGCATTCCTCCTGCGCCTCCCATGGCATGCCTCTCTCACCTGCTTGCACCCCCCATGGCGTCGAGCATCTCCTTGCAGAGCTTCATGGGCGGCGGGAAGGGTTTGGGATCCCGACCAAAGATGTACCCAAAGTCAATGTGGAAGAGACGACCATCCGTGCAGAGCAGTAGATTGTCCAGATGCCTGGTGAGAAGGGAGGGGGGAAGGGGGGGCACCTGGTTTGGGGAGAGGGACATAGGCGGTAGTGACAGAGTAACTCCTCAGACAACAAGGCCAAAGATGTAGCCAAAGTCAATGTGGAAGAGACGTCCGTGCACAGCAGCAGGTTGTCCAGTCCAGGTGCCTATGGAAGGAAAGGAGGGGGGTGGGGTTGACGGAGGGGAGGAGCAATGGCAGAGTAACTCAGACAACAAAACGTATAGGGTAATGACAGGATGTACATGGTAATGCAGTAACCAGCCACGCTGAAAGCTGACTCTGTTACTTGCCTGTCGCCCACGCCGAGGATGTACATGGTAACGCAGTAACCAGCGCAACTGCGGATGAAGGTGTCGAGGCAGGTGGGTGTGATGCCATAGGGCGACTCGGCATCCGGGTGGAACTGGTGCAGGTAGCGCTCTATCGACCGGTACTCTGCCAGCACCTGTAGAGACGGGGAGGTACTAGAAGGATGGCTCGGGTGGAACTGATGCCTGAACCTGGAGAGAGGGTCTGGGTGGAACTGGTCCAGGTACTGCAGCAAGGTGATTTGAAGGAAATCAAGAAGCTAAGGGTTCAGAATGCAGCTTGCAGGCTAGGAATCACAGGGTGGGAATCATATGCAAACCCCTGAGAATGCATGAGTACCTGAGGACCTGAGATCATCTGAGAGCACCTGGGAGCACCTGGGGAGAGCGGACCTGGGCGAGGGGCATGGAGGGGACGAACTCCACGAAGCCCTGGTCAGCAGCAGTGGCGAGGACACGGTAGGGCGTGAGGCAGAGGTCCAGATTCTCCTTCTTGAGCAGCTTGTCCATCAACGTCACCATCTGAATCACCTGCTCTCATGCTCATGCACGTGTGGGAAGAAGGGGGAAAAGGGCTGTTGAGGCGCCTGAACACACGGTGGGTAGGGCGTGAGGCAGAGGTCCAGTTTCTCCTTCTTGAGCAGCTTGTCCATCAGCGTCACCAGCTGAATCACCTGCTCTCATGCTCATGCATGTGCAGCGAGAGGGGGAGTTAGGGGGTGAATGAGTGGGTGAGGGTAGGAGCGGGCTGTTAAGGCGCCTCAGACCGCGGTAGGACATGAGAGGTCCAGATTTTCCTTCTTCAGAAGCCGGTCCATCAGTGTCACCATCTGAATCACCTGGACCATGCTCATGTGGCGAGAAGGGGAGTGAGGGAATGACGCAGTGAGTGATGAGTGGGTGAGTGAGTAAATAATTGAGTAAGGGAGTCAGGGAGGGAGGGGAAGAAAGGGACGTTGCAATCATATACTAGACGATAACAAGCAGGCCAGTCATCAGGTCATCTCTATCCTGCCTCAGATTGCCTCACCAACTGGTCTTGCCTCAGGTCGTCTCCCTTCTTGAAGATGACACGGCACAGACCACCGTCCTCCTTTCTGAATGCCAGCTTGAGAGGATGCAGCATGCTCTTGAACACACTCGACTCCTCCGCCGATATTCCCACCACCCGGATCGATGGCTCCACTGGCAGGGCTAGGGGCTGTGGGAGAGTTGGGAGGGGGGGGGTGGGTGGGTTGGCATGAAACGGGGAGGAAAACATTCCCCCTTTTATTTGTGCGCCGCGCGTGCAGCGGCATCCCTTGATGCTGCAACTTTCTGGCTGGATAATCAGATCCGATCTCAGCAGAAAAACCGAACTGCACTGCATGCTGAGATCAAATCACGTAAGCCTCTTCCCACACCTGAGCGAAGTTAGCAAGTCTGCCATCAGTGTGAGCTGAGAGCAGTGCTCGCAGCTGCTCCACCTTGCACGCAGTGCTGCCCCTCACGGCGTTGATGGCGTGCATGGTGCCCGCCAGCTCTGAATCAAACCACCCACCCACCTGGGCAAAGCTAGCAAGGCTGCCGTCAGCATCGGCAGAGAGCAGAGCTCGCAGCTGCTCCACCTTGCGCGCAGTGCTGCCCCTCACGGCGTTGATGGCGTGCATGGTGCCTGCCAGCGCTGCATCCAGCTCACACTGCCTCATCAGCTGCGCGTGCACCTCCGCTCCCTCTGCTCCCAGCTGAGGCGGGAGGGTGGGGGGGACCGGACGGCGGGAGCAGGTAGGAGAAGGAGAATTGGAGGACGGTGCTAGGGAGGCGGAAGAGGCAGGATGCAGGGGGGGGTGGGGGTGCGGCCACTGGAAACAGAGTGTGGATGAAACGAGGGAACGTGGTGATGGCATGGGCAAAACAAAACGCCTGACCTCAAGAAGGGTGGCAAGCAGATGGTCGTGCACGAAGGCGTAGCGCGAGGCAAACACGTGGTCCTGTGGTGCAAGCAGAACGGGTTGACGGCAGAACATGGCACTACAATTGAGAATCATGGGAAGGACATGGCAAAAAAAGGAGTCTGACAAGCCATAAAAGGCACATCTGGTCAACTGCTCGTCTTTGTACAGAATGGAGCACCTCACCTGCCGCTCCACCTGGAGATACCAGTGGAGGAAATTTGCAAGCTCGAAGTTATGGCATCCTGCCGGGAGCGCAGAGCAAAGTACAGATAAGCAATGAGCTTCATATATAAGCCAAAAGAGGAGCCGTAAGGAGTCAGAAGTAGAGGAAACGAGAGGAGTGTGATAGAAATTGAGCAGAGTGGTACCTCGGGAGATGAGGAAGAGAGCCAGGTTGGAAAAGTCAGAGCGTTCGTATCGGAGGGCGTGCACAAGCTGCAACAGATAGCTCTTCAGCTCCTCGTCCCCTGCTCTCTCCAGCACCGTCACCGCGTACGCGCGCACCTGCACCGAGAAAGGGAGGCATGGCAACACATTAGTGAATGTGAGTGAAAGCAGTGTAAACACCTCTTCGTCCCCTGCTCGCTCCAGCACCACCACTGTGTATTCTCGCAACTGCGCCAGTGGAGAGTGGAGAGAGGTGGGCGTGGCATGAGTGAAAGCAGCATAGGATGAGAATGCATGGGCAACAAGCCTGAGTGGCTTACAGTGAAGCATTGATGGGACACAGAAGTGCAAGAAACACCAAACAAAAACAGCTCCACTGAGAGGTGGTAGCTGTGTTATGTACGTTTGGCAGAGCACTGACCTCCTCACATGAGAACGTGGGGCAGAGCAGCTCAAGCGCATCAGCAGTGTCGATGGGAGCCCATGCATACATCAGCTCTGTGCCCTCTCGTGCCTCCTGGCGGCGGGAGGAGAGACACGTAGAAACATTCAGATGTGCTTAAGAGTCCACGTAGTGCCAGCAGCATCGGCACGGCAGCAGTCAATGCTCAGAGGAGACAGATCAAAGACGGGCATTCGAGGCAAAACCAGTGTGCACAGGCAGGCATGCTCACGTGCGTCCTGGCACATCGTTCCTGCACCTCCGCATCACAGTCGTCCAGTCATCGTTCCTGCCCAGCCAACTGCCCTTAGCGCAGCACTCCCTGCCACAGAACTTCAACCCCGATTCTCAGCCCTGCAAGCATACCCCTCACCTCCGCATCACTCCAGTCAACGCAGCGCAGGAAGCGGGTGAGGGCGCGGCGGTCGGTGGTGAGGGAGAAACGGAAGCGCCACAGCAACTGCACGTCCTCTGGGGAGAGCGACTGGGTGGGCGGGTAGCTCAGGATGGTGGCGATGGCCCTGCCACACACAGCAAATAAAGGCCTCAATAAGACATCTGACGAAAGATTGCAAGGTAAAGGACAACGGCCCGATTCGGCATGCAAATGAGCTCTATCTGTGATAGTTCTGAGAATCCTCAGAACTCACTTTCTCTCAGTGAGGTTGGGCTTGAGGTCCCTCTCCATGTTGCCACGGGTGAGCATGCGAGTGAGCTTGAGCTGCTTGGCCTCTGCCGGGTTGACTCGCTGCTCTATCTCCGGGTCCCACAGCACCACCACCTCGTTGCTCGCCGGGATGGGAGCCACGCCTATTGGTACCACCCCTGTGCCGATTGCGCTGCTGCTGATAGCTCCCCCTGCTGCTCCGCCGCTGCCGACCCCCGCCACTCCTGCTGCGCCCAGCTCCTGGGGTGAGCAGCAAAGTGGGCAGGGAGGGCAGAGAAGAGGATGCAAGGAGGTGGTGGTAGTCAAGGGTGCAATTTGCAGATAATTGTGGGTATCGCGATGGTCTTGAAAACGCCAAAAGTGTCTTAAATGTAATCCATAGCAAGGGGCGACGCACCCTAGCAAGTGGTGAACCACCCAAAAAACTGGCGTAGCAAAGATGAGTTCTGGCATCACTTGTGTCGCCAAGAATTTCCAAACCCATCAAGCTTCCCATCTCCCCATCTGCCTGCATCCAGCCAATTCCCTACCTGAAACGCCACTGGATGGTCAAACGTTGGAAACTCCACGACCAATCTTGCCGCCACACTTCCCCGCCTCCTGGAACGTTCCTTCTCCTCCCCCTCGAGAATGGTATCAATGGTAGAAAAGGCG
Source organism: Closterium sp. Yama58-4 (assembly GCA_947470075.1). NCBI lineage: Eukaryota > Viridiplantae > Streptophyta > Zygnematophyceae > Desmidiales > Closteriaceae > Closterium > Closterium sp. Yama58-4. Next base: position 98,164 of record CANIUD010000271.1, read on the forward strand.
AGATCATCCAGCCAATCAGCTCTTGCCATCTGACCGCGGTCATAGCGGTTCACCAAACGCTCCAACCTCTCAGTCTCCCCTTGCTCCTCCTTGGGAACCTGCAAGGAGGACAAGATACAGAGAATTGATACATAATATTAGTATAAGCAGCTAATGCTCAGCACAATGTGGGGAGAAATTTAGAATGGCATTGCAGGCAGCAGGACCATGCAATCTCAGTCGACTCAAATGCATGTGGAGGTAGCTAGCTCTTTACCTTCCCTGGTGTTCTGCAGGGCACCCCCCCATCCGCCTTCTTCCCCAGCCATACGCGTGCTTTGAACCGCCCCATCTTCAGCATATGCTGCATCTGAGCGCCTGCTGCCAGACCTATGCCCGAGCCTGGGGCAAGACCTGGTAGAGAGCCAAAATCCGCACCGAAGAAGGTGCCAGGATAAGAAGAGAGGTCGTCGGGGACGCTCGGAAGAGGTGTGTGGGTCGGAAGCGGTGATGATGATCTTGGTGAGGTGGAGGGGGGTGAAGGGGGAGGTTGGGCTGACATGGTGTGGGAGAAGAGAGGGAGTGTGGTGCCGCCAACCACACGTGGCCTGTTTTGACACTTCAAGTCCCAAATCTGTAAAAAGGTCAGACAAGAGGAATTCGGAGGGTTTAAAGTGAAGATAAAGTAGAGCCAAGGAGAAGAAGCAAGTACCTCAGAAGTACTTTGACGAAAGAAATGTCAGAAGCAATGAAAGGTAGCGTTGGAAGAAGAATCTTACAGTGAAAGCAATGAAGGAATACGCAGAAATGTCACAGTACTTGGCTGTCAATAGAACCCATTCGTCCCATCGCCATTTCCCACCATCAGCTTCACTCCATGTTGCATTCCTGCCAGTCCGAGCAGCAGCGTCAAACCTAGCCCAAGAACAGTAAAATCCATTTGGATTATATGCGCACATGGAGAGTGTTTTATCAGAAAGAGGCAGCCACACTCTGGAAGTGACAGCTGCATCTGAAACCTTCTCTGGGCCTGCTTCAGAGAAACCGGTTAGTCTCTCACACTGGTTACCAGCCCATTACCCCGTGACGACGGGTTGGCCAAACGACACTCCGTCAATGAAAAGCTCGCACTCCACGCAAAGAGCACGCGCCTCCTGACAGCCCGGGTCACTGAGGCATGTTTCGTCTGCCCTTGGCTGCCTTCCGCCATGCGCTTCAGTGAAGGAGCTATGCTCGCGAGCGCACGAGGTAGCGTCTGCACTCAAGACGTGAAAAAGCCGTTGTAGGCCGAGTTAAGGGAGAAATTGAGCAGCCGGGGGAAGAGAGGCGCATGATTATACAAGACAAGGTCTTCGTAACAAGTGGTGGGGTCGCATCGGTTGCATACCTCCAGCTGAGCCGGCACTCGCGTCAATGTTCCCTAGAAGACTCTCTACTTTAAAGCGTATGGGTAAGTTGATGTCGCACGAGAGAAAAAAACGGAAGTCCGTCGAACTCGTCATTATAAAGACCTTCTAGAAAAACCTTCCGAAAATCCAGGGAAAAAAAAACTACAATAGTATCTGGGACGACTTGTTTGTCGACGTATCCTGATGTGTCTACAACTTCCTTAAGGTGAACAGAATTGTCGGAATTTCAATACAGGCCCATAAACGATTGCCCGGGGAAACGAAACCACGGGAAGCCCAGCGCTAATGAATTCGGCTGCTGCTTCATGAAGAATGATGGTGACGACACACTTTCACCTGTTGATGGGATGTTGATTTGGGAAACCGAGGGGCCATGGCTAGTCATTTGGCCTTGAGAACTCCATCCACTTGTTGTGATGGCCAGCATTTTCCTTATGTGGCCTTGGGATTCACACAAAATGCTTGGTGTCTCCCTGACGTGATTGGCTTATGCGAAGTCTCGCGACGCTGCATTACCATCTGAAGCGAAACCGTAATTTGTTGCACCGATATTCGTTAGCGTTCGTAGAAAGTGCACCCACTTCTGACAAACGGAATCATCCGCAGCTCATTTCCAAAAGCAAATCTCTCTCACTGATTCCTTGCTTCCCTGAATTCTTCGTCAGATTAGGCAGTCCCGTAATATCCTTGCCTGAACCGACTCCGAGAATCGAGGGTTGTAGATTCCTGGAATAAAGCCGTAAGGAATCTTTGCGAGAGCAATATCGAAAAGTTGAAGCTTATTCTCGTTTCGTTCAGTCAGGGATTGTGGTAGCAAGGTCGACTGATCGACGCCATGGCAGACGCCATGATCACGGAGACTCCACCTGCTGCATCATCATCGTCGTATCCCGCCACGCCTGAATCCCTCGAGCGGGCTTCTGAGCTCGCATTTACCGATCCCTCGGCCGCTGCTGCGATCTATCGCGGGATTATCCAGGATGATGCCACGTCAGCGGACGCTCTTCGCACGAAGGAGACTGCTGTATGCAGCCTCGGCGAGATTCTTTCCAAGCAAGGAAAGGCGGAGGAGCTTCGTGACCTCCTGACCGACTTACGTCCTTATTTCGCTCTTATTCCTAAGGCGAAGACCGCTAAGCTTGTCCGTACCGTGATCGATCTAGTAGCTAAAATACCTAACAGCACGGATGTGCAGCTCGCGTTGTGCAAGGAAATGGTCGAGTGGACCAAGAAGGAGAAGCGAACCTTCCTTCGGCAGCGAGTCGAAGCGAGACTCGGCGCGCTGTACATGGAGACTAAGGACTACCAGACCGCGCTGGCGTTAACTAGTAATCTTGTCAGGGAGGTAAGGCGGCTCGACGACAAGCTCCTATTGGTCGACATAGATCTTCTCGAGAGCCGACTCCACCATCAACTTCGGAACATTCCCAAGGCTAAGGCGGCGTTAACTGCGGCGCGAACTGCGGCGAACTCGATCTACGTGCCGCCAGCGCAGCAGGGTCAGATTGACATGCAGTCAGGCGTGCTGCACGCAGAGGAGAAGGACTACAAGACGGCATACTCGTACTTCTTCGAGGCCTTCGAGTGCTTCAACGGATTGGATGACCCCAAGACCGTTCCCTGCCTCAAGTATATGCTGCTCTGCAAGGTGATGATGCTGCACCTTAGACTGGTCTATGCGTGGCTGCAATTCTGACTGACATGATTAACAGCATTTATTCAGCATGATGTAGTTCGGTACTGCGACATAGAAAGCAGTTCTCTTGTCAGTTGTTAAAGTCTCTTTGTTGCTGCCTCTTTTCACCTTACAGATCATGCTGAATCAAGCTGATGACGTTGCAAGCATCATTGCCAGCAAGGCAGCTCTCAAGTACACGGGTGATGAGGTGGACGCGATGAAGACCGTCGCAACAGCTCACAGTCAGCGGTCGCTCAAAGCCTTTGAGGAGGCTTTGCGAACTTACAAGCACCAGCTCTCCGACGACCCAATCATCAGCCGCCACCTGGCAGCGCTGTACGACTCCCTGCTGGAGCAAAATCTGCTGAGGCTGATTGAGCCTTATTCATGTGTGGAGATTGCTCACATCTCTTCCCTTATTGGCCTGCCATTGGAAAAGGTATGCATTTGGGACCAGATATGTTGACGTGCATTGAGAGAATCAGAGTCTGATGCAGCTGATATGTTGTCCTCGTCTCTGTGGTGAACATTGATTGTGTGATTTGATGTGATGCTTTATCAGGGATTGGTTCATGCAAATAGGTCATCCCATCACTTGGTTTCACAAGTGCAGAGCGTCTGCTGGATGGAGAGTGAGGGCTGGTGATGTGTGAACATACTCTTTTAACTTTCTTCCATCCTCTCTTTCCAATCCCCGGTCCCTGCTTCTCCTGCTTTCTCCACCCCTCTCCTTTACCGCTTCCTTTCTGTCTCCTAGGTGGAGTCGAAGCTGTCTCAGATGATCCTGGACCGCAAATTTGAAGGCACGTTGGATCAGGGAGCAGGCAACCTGGTGGTATTCCAGCCACAGGTGCCGGACGCGCTGTATCCAGCAGCCATAGACACCATAGTGCACATGAACCAGGTTGTTGACAGCCTCTTCGTGCGCTCCAAGCGCATCATGGCGTAGCTCGCCCTGATGAGGTTACAATCTTTCTGAATTCTAGTGTTGTGCTGATGAGTGAATGATTAGTCACAGCGGCATGTCCTAACTCATTCCTTTGCACTGCAGTGTGTACCAGATTGGCATCATTGCATTGGCCAAGAGATGGACACGATATTTTTTCTACCATGGACTGACTGGATTTCAAAAGCACAGGTTTCACCAGACACTATGCTCAGCATAAAATTGATAAAATTAAATGGAAGTTCCGCTGACAACGGGATCAGTTATCCGCAGGTCCAAATTGCTCAGGCTATTGTGGTTGGGTGATCAATCAACGGTACCCTTGCAACGCAACCCATGCAACGCAACCCTTGCAACGCAACCCATGCAACGCGACCCATGCAAGCAACATGTGCAACCACCACCAGCTTCATCGATCATGCGCTCGTACTGGCTTATCAACTTCGAGATCCTCTCAGTCCTCATTTTTGGGAGCCAATAGCTGATCAACACCTGGCATGAGCAGCCAGGCCTCAAGATCAGCACCGGAGGCCTCATAAGAGCCGGGGTGGAAGCGGTGGAGGGAGAAGGGCGCTGTGAGGTCCCTCAGCAGCAGCGCCTCCACAGCTGCCTTCACCAGCGACGCCCCCTGCACCCGGCTGCGCTTGCCCCACCCCGTCACCACCTCCACCTTCCCCGGCCGCCGCCACTGCACCCCTAATTCGCTCAAGGATGCTTCTGTTGGCTCCACATTCAACAGTGCAGCTCCCTCTTCAACATCCTCGTTATTCTCTGCTAAATCCACTGCTTCTACTGTGAAATCAGTTCCTCCTGCTACTCCTAACGATGAATCGAAAGCACCTGATGAAGCACCTGAAGCAGCTGAGGCCACTACAGCCTGCCGCATCTTTTCCAATGCCCACCGGGTCACTGTCACTGCCGTGCCTGCTGACACACCATGCAGATCCAACAAGCATTTCCCCTTCCGCCCGTAAATCGCGGGAAGCCGAACAATGTTAGGGAACAGCTGTAGTCGCGTGTGGCAGAGGTCCCACATGCGAGCTGCCTCCTCATGACGGCCAAATTTATGCAAGAAGGCAATGCATGCCTCTGAAAAGGCACGCTGGCACTTTGCATCAGTCTTGGCAATAGCATCCCCTCTCATCCTCCTCTCTACCTCCCGCCATCGCTCCTCCTCCCTCTCCCTCACCATGTCCCTCACCTCCACCTTCACCAAACATGCCGCTATCAACCTCGCAACACCATCCCTCCCAGCTTTTCCACAGCTACTCTCCTCACTCCCATCCTCACTCCCAGCACCACTTCCAGCACCCTCCACAAACAGGTGTGACAATGTGAGAGGTGGTCCTGGGCTCTCCACTTCCCTCAATTCCACCTCCAATAAACCTGCCGTTATCACCCTCGCGACACCATCCCCCCTCCCATTTCCACAGCTACTCTCCTCACTCCCCCCCTCATACACAACCTTACTCCCTCCCTCACTCCTGGCCTCCTCCACAAACAGGTGGGACACTTCGGGACACGCCTCAGGGCCCTGTAAGAGCAGCTGGAGTACAGCGTGTGCAGGATGCTCCGTGGCTTCCATCAGCCGCAGCATCCGACTCACAGCACTGCCAGCTGTACACACCATGCACTCATTGACCAGCATCACGTAGGTCATCAAATGGGGAGCTTCACTGACCAGCACATTGGGAGTCTTGCCTCCCATCTGGCTTACTGCTTGGCCTGACCAGAGGACATCACTGTCACTATTGGCCCAGGGCCCTGTTGGAACTGCAAATGGGGCAGGCTTGCATTCGTCTGACCTAGAAGGATTAGCTTCTAGCACCCGCACGTGCCCCATTAAGTCCCATCCATGCTTATACTCAGACAGCACATCCTCTGCTTCGTCAAACATCCCCGCCCGTACAAACGCGAGCAGCAGCGCACTGTACGCCGCTGCATTGGGCGGGCACCCTGCCTGCAACATGCGGTCGAACCACATGGCCGCACGCTCGGGGTTGCCAGCCTTGGCCCACATGAGCACCATGGTGGCCCATGCCACGGCGTCTGGCTGCATCCCCGCCACCAGCATGGCGTCAAACGTGGCCTCTGCCTCGGAGATTCGGCCCGCCTCGCTGAGAAGGCTCACTGCCAGATTGTAGGAGATCAGGTCGGGAGCAGGCCAAATGGATTCAGAGGGTCTCGGGGTGGTGGTGGTGGTGATGGTGGTGGAGGCGGGAGGCGATACCGGTGCTGGTGGTTCAGGAATTGCTGCCATCGCTGCAGTGTTGTTGTGTGCACCTCTTGCTGCTGCTGGTGCTGTTGCAGTTGCTGCTTCTGAGACGATTTGGGGCTTGAGAGGGGTCACCTGTGCTACAGCAGCAACAGCAGCAGGGGAATCAGACGAAGGAAAAAAAAACAGCAGGGGCAGCAGGAGAAGACGACAGATATTGCCATTTTGGGACGTTTTTATACAGCCACAAGGTATGCCAGCAACCCCACTAATCCCTCTTTGCTCGCCATCACTTCCTCCCCTTCCTCTGTCTCTCCCTTGACTTACCCCAGCAGCAACAGCAGCCAGGCACATGCGGTCAAAAACCGCCATGGCATCATCAATCCTGCCAGCTGAACCATACATGTTCATAAGGATGTTGGCAGAGCGCCCGTTAGGCTGCACCCTGCGGGAAATCATCTCCTTAAACGCCACCTCAGCCCCGTAAGTGTTGTTAAGGCGGCCGTAGCATGTGATTGCAATATTGTAGCTGATGCTGTCCAGCTTGTGGCCCGCATCCCGCACCTCTCTGAACGTCCTGATCACGTCACGGTACCGACCCATCTTATACAGCACGTTTAGTCGAGCCCTGGGGGGGGAGGAGTGGTGGGACATAGTCAGATAGGCCAGTGGTGTGTGGGTAGTGGAATCTTTGTCAAGCAGAATGGATTGCAAGCAGCCCATGTTATGGAGAGCACATGCTGCAATGACGCCAATATGCAGAGAGAGATAGACACACACACACACACACACACACACACACACACACACACATGCACGCACACACGCATGCACGCAACCCCTCCCCCTCCACACACACACATACCCACCCACCCACCCACCCCCCAACACACACACACACACACACACACGCACACACCCAATTGTGACAGCGTTGTCTGGAAAGCCTCGATGTTTCATCTCAGCCAGCGTGGTGAGAGCCTGCTCAAATCTCCCAGAATGGGCATAAGCAGCGGCCAATGCCTGCAGAGTGAAGGCGTTGTGCTCGCACCCGTCCTCCCTCATCTCCTCCAAAATCTCCTTCAGATTCGTCACGTCCCTCGCCCGGCCCAGCAGCCCAAAGATGCTCGAATACACATACGTGTCCGGCTTCATCTGCTGCACGTCCTTGGCCCACCGGAACAAGGCCAGACCGGCGTAAGCGTCCCATAGCGTTCGAAGCACCTCTGTCACATGGTAAGCCGTCACCTGACCCGGTGAGTTGTGGCCCAACGGAAAGGGTGCGCTATACGTGCTGTTGTTGGAATGCCCGCCTCTCGACTCCTCTTCCCTGTTTCTCAGGCCAGCAGGAGAAGCCGAAGAGGGCCGGGAAGTTTGGAGGGAATTGAGCATGTTGAGAAGCAAGGCCACCATGCTCCTGTTCCATTCCTTCTCAGCTGCTTCGAACTTCCTCCTCTCTGCTGCTCTCTCTGCAGCAGCACCTGCTGCTTCCCCCTCCCCATATGCTCTCTCTCCTCCACTTCCATCCTCTCCCCATCTCCCCTGCCGGTTTCCTCCTGTTGCTCCGTCCGCCATCCCATTCCAAGGCTCCCTCTGCCAGCTCACCTCTCCTGCATCTCTAATACACACCTCTGCTGCTCCCGCTGCTCGAACCGTCTCTCCTGCTTCTGATGCTGCTGCTGCTGCAGGTGAAGTTGGACAAGCGGGTTCCAGCAGCGCTGGTGGCGTCACCGGTTCAGCAGCAGCTGCGCCTGCTGCTGCCAGAGGCCTCCGTCTCTCTGCCCTCCGCGTGAAGCCTCTAGAGTGGGTGCTGGCAGGAGCAGCGGCAGCTGATGGCGGTGCTGCTGCTGCTGCTGTTGCTGCGTAATGAGAACCATCTATGGCACGGTCTATTGCGTACGCGTGTCGAGACGTCTCACGACGAGGATCAGTGGGAGCAGCGCGCCGTTGCGACAGAAAGTGTGACGGCTGCGACGGAAGCCGTGCATGCGACGAATTCGCGGGCGACGGCAATTAGCGAGGACAGGTGCGAGGGAATAAATAGGGGTTCTGACGGGTAACGGTCGTGTAAGGCCGGTTTAGGCGCGCTCGACCCGCTGGCCGCTAAGACGGCTTGAGCACTCTTACGAACCGTGAATACGAACCTAGGCCGAAGCATGTTACCAAATCTGCTGAAAACTCATTTCCTACTGCATCGGATAACACCCCTCGTCCACATCTCAATTGAGCAAGGTAGGCGCAATGTTCTGATGATTGCCATATCCAGCCTTCTGAGCCAATGCTCGAGGCACTCGCAGGTTGGTTGAGGAACACACCCTCATTCCCGCTAGACTGACCTCGGTTATACGAACTTGCAGAAAGAAACAGCATGGTTGAGAGCGGTTAGAGATGGTTCGGTATTGTTTATTAAGACATTTGAATAAGACAAACCAGCCTGCCAGACGCAGGTAAAATTGTTTCCAGTGGTGAAAAACGGCACTGACGATTGATCGAGGGAGTTGTTGAAATTACACCTAACGCTCGTTTGAGTCCCCCATACTTGGGCATCCCTCTGGGCTTATAAGTGATTTGCGCATTTCGCTCGGTTCGTCGGGTTTCGCCAGAGACACGATGTGCTAATAAAAAACACAGGTTGTAACAAGTTTGTTTTATCCCACACAGTGTTGGTAGGCAAGCATTGTTGTTTGTTTGGGAACCTGGTTACCACTGCCTTTTCATTTCATCCCTGCACGCGATTACAACACATGTTCCGCCTTGTCACAAACACCCTCACCCATCGAACCCGCCAATAAACAATCCACACCTGTACTCAGTCAATGACCGAGTCATTCCTGCGTGCTAGTGACAATGTGCACGAGACTTGCACATTTACACCTCAAACGAGCCATACTCAAGGGATGCAGAGCACAACACCCTCACAGCCGCATCCACTCGGCGGCATCCAGGAAGCCGCCCATCACAACCGGCGCTCCTCCGTCGATGAGCTCCTGGCGGCGAGCCGCCTGCCGAGCCAGAGTGACCCACTCCGGGGTCGGCGCCGTCATCCACACCGGCAGCACACGCCCACGGCGACGAGGTGTCTCAGCCGGCGGGGTGGCGCCCAGGGGCATGGCGGGAGGCGGGGTGCTGTTCAGGTTGAGCGCCGGACTTGCGCGCTCCATCCGGGCCCTGATGATGGGGTTGCGGATCTCGAACAGCGCGCAGAGGTAACGTGGTGTGATGCCGGTGGACTTCGCGTAGCCGATGAGCATCTCGCTTGCGGCGCAGGTGTAGCGCCGTGCCTCGCGGCAAGCCGGATTGGCGTCGTCATAGACGACTTGCATGCTGGCCGGGGCATCCCACATCTCGGCAGGCGGCAAGGACGGCGGCTCCGTAGCTAGCGGGTCCTCGCCCGGCTCGGTGCAAGTCGGCTGATTTATGTCGATGCGTACGAAGTCCGCGGCAGGCATCGCCGACGGGCCGAGGGCAAGGCGATCGATGAGGATCCCCACGTCGCCCACTACCTCTTCGAGCTCGGTGGGGCCGCCGTTGCCGCCGTTGCCGCCATTGACCACATGCTCAAGCTGCATCTCCCATGCACGCGGGAGGCACTCGGTGCGCCACCAGCAGCGCTGAATGGTGCGACGCTCGATGTTCATCCATGCATCGAGCAGCCAGGCGAGCACGTCACGGAGGTTCGGCTTGTACCGAGCCATCGCCGACGTGGCGCCGCTCTCCGCCCACTGCGCAGTGAACACAGTCAGCCAGTGCGCCCGATACCTCGCCTTCGCCGTAGCAATGATCCCCTGATCGAGGGGCTGGGTGGAGCAAGTGGTGTTGGGCGGCAGGTAAACAATGCGCAAGTTGCTGAGCTTGCGCGTGCGGAACCCAAAGAGGTCCTCCGTCTCGGCGCCTTCGCGTTGTTCATCAGGATGACGATGTTCCGGCCCTCTGCATACATGGCCGTGTTAAGTTGCTCCAAGAAGTGAGTGAACACCTGTATGAAAAACACCGAGAGCAAAAAAGATTATAACCTTGAGACATTTACAAGCACTATGTAACGCATACGCATGTTTGCGGCTAAACAACAGATTTTTAGCAAGAAGGCCGTAAACTTCGAAACTTTTTATGAGCTTACCTCTTTCGATATCCATCCTTTCGCCGAAGAGCGCCAATAGCACATCTCGTCCGGATCGTAGTTGGGCCGGAAATCGTGCGGCCTCTTGGCCTTCGAGATGACCAAGGGGCGAAACGAGTACGAGCCGTCGGCATTGACGAGAAGACTGACGGTAAGGCGGTCCTTAGGAACCTTCCGGCCTGACACGCGACTGTTGCCGTACGTCTTTCGCGGCAACACTGAGATGAACAGCGCGGTTTCGTCGAAGTTGTAAGTGTACCGCGGAGTGACCGAGAGATACATCAGCAGCTGAGGAAGCTTCTCGCGAGTAGTGCGCACTGCAGCCATGTCCTGGTCGGCGGCCTCTCCGACGGCGCTCATGCAGCGGACACCCTGGCGGCGCAACGCACGGCGTACCCAACCGATCGAGCACCTGAAAGTCGGCGGTACGTCCATGTCGCGCGCCATGGTCGCGACATGGTCGCGAATAGTAGCCAGTGTGAGCGGAACTCCGGCCGGGCCCGCATTGGCAATCCAGCCGGCCATAGCTTGCTCGAGCGCGGGGTGTGCGCCGCCTCGGACGCGTACAATATTGTTGTTCGTCGTGGTTGAGACCCATCGATCGGTGCCCTTCAAAACGCGCCCGATCGTCGAACGGTCGGGCCTAATGCCGAAGCGAGTGAAACACCAGCGGGCAAGATCGACGTGGCGCAGCTGCGGGTTTGCGACATGGTGGGCACATATCGCCCTCTTGATATGCACGGCGAGCTGGGCGCGACGGTACAGGCGAGGCATGGCTAGCCTCGGCGGTTAATGAGATTCTGGTTGTCGAGTGAGTTTTTGCTGCCTTTTTATGAGTTCACCAAGTCCTCTAGGCGTCTTGTGTCTGGTTGTTTGTGCCTTGGGCGAGGTGCGCGAGATGCACATATTCATCGCAAGCATTCAATCTTGAAACGTGGCATGTTACCCCAACCACCAGTTATGACGTAGGCAGGTTGAGCATCGCGTGGACCTAAAGGGGCGTGTACCGTGCTTGAGTAAGGTACACGTGGAGAGGTGTATCTTGCTCAATTCTGTTTGACGCACCATGAACCCCCCTACGTGGCACCGTGTCATAGCCGAATGGCATGTTACCCCAACCACCAGTTATGACGTAGGCAGGTTGAGCATCGCGTGGACCTAAAGGGGCGTGTACCGTGCTTGAGCAAGGTACACGTGGAGAGGTGTATCTTGCTCAATTCTGTTTGACGCACCATGAACCCCCCTACGTGGCACCGTGTCATAGCCGAAATTGTTTGCGATGGGAAACGTATTTCGTTTACGTTTTCCCCCTATCATGCACCTGGTCAACAATTTAAGCCAGAACCCGGTTGACTCGGCTTGTCTGGTGCTACACGTCCTACTTTTGGTGTCTTCTGGGCCAGTTGCAAATTGTTTCGCGGGCTTATACATGGGGTGCAACTGACCGGGGAAAAAACCACGGGTGCAGAGTTTCTAAAATGTGCAGGGCAGATTCGCGTGCAGTGGTTGGGCATCATGTGTATTCAAGATGCCAAGCAGCCTTACGCTTCCTAGGATGCTACTACCATCAGTACCGCATCAACCCTGGTCTCGTGGGGCCAATAACTGATCGACACCTGGCGTGAGCAGCCACTGCTCAAGGTCAGCACCAGAGGCCTCATAGGAGCCGGGGTGGAAGCGGTGGAGGGAGAAGGGCGCTGTGAGGTCCCTCAGCAGCAGCACCTCCACCGCTGCCTTCACCAGCGACGCCCCCTGCACCCGGCTGCGCTTGCCCCACCCCGTCACCACCGCTACCTTGGACGGCCTCTGCCATGTCAGCCGTGATCCGCCCAACGATGCTTCTGTTTGGTCCGAATCACCTGATGCAGCTCCCTCTTTATCACACTCTGATTCCTCTTCGGGATGCACCGGCCCCACTGCGAGATTGGTTCCTCCTGCTCCTGTTCCCCTTGCCATTCCCACCGATGACTCAAAAACACCTGAAGAAGCACCTGAAGCAGCAGAGGCCACCAAAGCCTGCCGCATCTTCTCCAGCGCCCACTTGGTCACTGTCACTGCTGTCCCTGCTGACATGCCATGCAGGTCCAACAAACAGTTCCCATGCTGCCCATGAATTGTGGGCAGCCAAACGGTGTTAGGGAACAGCTGCAGCCGCGTGTGGCAGAGGTCCCACATGCGGGCTGCCCGCTCGTGCTGCCCAAACTTATGCAAGAATTCAATGCATGACGCAGAAAAGGCTTGGTGGTGTTTAACATCAGACTTGATACACACAGCCCCTCTCATCCTCCTCTCTACCTCCCGCCACCTCTCTTCCTCCCTGTCAACCCGCATCCTCATCATCTCCTCCACTGAACCCCTCGCCATCATTCTCGCAACAGCATTCCTTTCCGTCTTCCCACAGCCACCCTCTCCATTTCCTCCCTCACTCCTTCCCACATTCCCTCCCTTACCAGCCCCCTCACTCCCTCTACTCCAGTCCTCACTCCCTCCCTCACACCCTCTCTCACAGCTTCCCTCACTCCGAACCTCCTCCACAACTCCGCGACACACAGTCTGAGCCCCCTCAACCCCTTCCAAGAGCAGCTGGAACACAGCATGGGCGGGGTGCTCTGTCTCTTCCATCAGCCGCATCAACCGGGCCACACCATGGTGGACAGTGCAGGCGATGCAAGCATTGAGCAGCATGGTGTAGGTCATCAGGTCAGGGCGCTCGCCAGCGGTCAGCTTGAGGAGCTTCCCTCGTACCAGCTTCACAGCCCGGCCTGGCCGTACACGGCCTTCGCCACCCATGCTTCCGCCTGTGCCACCTGGGACTGGGATTTGCTCTGCCTTGTGCTTGCCGAGATCCGTGTGCTTTTCACCTCCTGGCGTTACCCCCATCTGCCCCACCAGATCCCACCCGTTTTTGAACGCAAAGAGCACCTCCTCTGCTTCGTCAAACATTCCCTCGCTCACAAACGCGAGCAGCAACGCGTTGTATGCCGACGCGTTGGGAGGGCACCCCGCGAGCACCATGCGCTTGAACCATGCGGCCGTGCGCTCGGGGTTGCCAGCCTTGGCCCACATCTGCACCATGATGGCCCATGCCATGGCGTCCGGCTGCATCCCCGCCACCAGCATCGCCTCAAACGTGGCCTCTGCTTCTGACAGCCGGCCCGCAATGCCGAGCAGGTTAGTTGCCGCCCTGTAGGTGAGCATGTCCGGGGCAGGCCACAAGTTCGCCCCTTCTCTTGTGTTTCTTTCCCAACCCTTCTGTCTTTCTCCTCCTCCTCCTCCCTGACTTGTCCGAGCAGCAACAGCAGCCAGGCACATGCGGTCAAAAACTGCCATTGCATCGTCAATTCTGCCGGCCGTGCCAAGCACGTCCATGAGAGTATTCGCAGAATGCACATTGGGTGCCATCCCCCGCGAAATCATCTCCTTGAACACGGCCTCAGCTGCAACACTGTTGTTGAGACGGCCGTGGCAGGAAATGGCAGCGTTGTAGATAAACTCGTCAGGTGTGTCCCCCGCCCTGCGCATCTCATTAAACGTCTTGATCACATCGCGGTACCGGCCCATGCGGAATAGCACGTCCATTTGAGCCCTGGTGGGAGCCGGGAGGGGAGTGGCCGTGGGGTGTGGTGTGGAGGAACGAGAGGGGGACAGAGACGCGAGAGGAGTGAGAAGAGAGAGTTGCGAAAAGTCAGAGGAAGAAGCGCGAGATTTTAGAGGGACAAGAAGCAAGAGGAGCAAGTAAGGGGACCCACAGAGACATACCCAGCAATAGAGCGGCCATCTGAAAATCCCCGATGATCCACGTCAGCCAGCGTCGCATGAGCCTCCTCAAACCTGCCAGCACGAGCGTACACGGCAGCGAGTGCCTGCAGCGTGTATGCATTCTCGCCACACCCATCCTCCCTCATCTCCTCCTCCGCCCTCGCCAGCCCTGCCGCATCCCTCCCCCGCCCCAGTAGTCTAAAGAGGGTAGAGTATACATGGGAGTCCGGCTTCACTCCCTGCACGTCCTTTGCCCAGCGAAAAAAAGCCAGACCAACGTCAGTGTCCCACAAAGTTTTGAGCACTTCGCTCACAAAATACGGCCTCAGCTTGGCAAACCCCCTGCTCTGCGAGCCAATTTGTAACCTGCTTTCCCGCCGCCCTTCCCCTTCCTTGCTGCTTTCTTCTGCTGCCCCGAACCTGCCTTTGCTCCCGGTTGTGCTTCTGCTTCTGCTGCTGCCACTGCCCAATATCTCCCTCTCCCACTGCTGCTGCAGCTGAGCCACCATCTCCTCTCTGCTCATTCGCCCACCCCTCTCTGAACCAGTAGGGGGGATTGAAGGAGGAGACGAGGGATCAGGGACATGATAGGAGGAGGCAGAGGGGGGGGAATTGGGAGAAGCTGCTGAGGGCGGGGCAGGGTGGAGGGATGTGAGCATGCTGAGAAGCAACGCCACCATGCTCCTGTCCCGGTCCTCATTTGCTGCTTTTCTCTCCTCTGCACTCCCTCCTCCTCTTCCCCCCCTTCCTCTCCTCTCTACCCATCGTCCCTCCGTTGCTCTGTGAGCCACACCAGTTCGAACCCCCTCAGGCCAAGAATGCCGTTGCCAGTTATTCTCCTCAGCATCCCTCTCTTCACCCGTTACTGCTGCAGCTCTTGACGGCGCTGCTGCTGACGGCGCTGCTGCTGATGGTGCTGCTGCTGACGGTGCTGCTGCTGACGGTGCTGCATGTGCGGCAGGAAGGGATGGATGCGCGGGTGCCAGTGGCGCCGCTGCTGCCGTCACCCGTCGAGCAGCAGGTGAGCCTGCTGCTGCTGTTGCTGCTGTTGTCGCCGGTGTGGTCGATGGTGCTGCTGCTGCCGCTGCTGCTGCGGAGTAAAGTCGACGATCCGAGGCACGGTCTACCGCGTATGGCCATCGAGTAGTGTGTCGAGTCGCCTCAGAACAAGGATCGCCGGCACCGCGGTGATTGGTGCAAGCTGCTTGCGATTTCCGTTGCGACAGCGATGGAAGCCGTGCGTGCGACAAATTCGCAGGAGAAGGCAGACCAGGCGACGGCTGGTGCGAAGGAATAGATAGGGGTTGCGACGAATAAGCGTCGACTAAGGACGGTTTGGGATCGCGTGACCTATTAATCTCTATGGCGGCTTGAACGCTCTTACGGACCGTGAAGACGAACCTAGGTCGAAACATGTTCGCGACTTGGTTCGATCTCTCATCTGGTGCCGCTTCGTCTCCCGCCGCGAAGAACTAGCGGAGGGAGCAGGAATTCGCAACAGGAGGTCTGGCTCAAAAAATTCTGACACTGGTGACTAGTGAGATATTAGTACAGTTTCAGAAACGATTACTTCGTGTAATCCCCTGTCAAGTTTAGCTCTCCAACAGGTTTTAGCCAATTGTGAGTCCCCTGTCAAGTTCAGCATCTCCACATGTGAGTCTGCTTCAGCCAAAAGCAGGCTGGCTTTGGAGCACTGGAGAACACAAAACTGTGCTCAGAAATTGAGAGGTGCATTCATTCCAGAAAGCGCCCAGTGAGGTTGCTGCTGCTGCAATGTGTTGGAAATAATAAAACTTAAGCGCTTCAGTCGTGTCGAAACACCGCACCAGAAGCGAGGCAAACTACACCGAAGCACCCGCGAGTCAACCCTCGGAGGTTAAAAGAGGTTGCTGGAGGTTACGCGAAAGTCAAAGGTCAGCAACCTTTGACCCGACAAGTACAGCGCGACAGTTAAGGACATACAACTGACTCGTTACAGAGCAGTTGCCCGAGTCGTACTGTATCGAACCGCAACAGCAACAGTAAAAGTAGTTATAACTGTATCCTTTGATATTCCTTGCACTACTATATATTCTTGTACTTTCCTGTTATAATTAATCTACTTTGCCCTCACACACTAGCGCAAGGTGATTCACAAGTTTTATTAAAGCTTCCGCTGTTACAATACTATCCTACCCAGAGTTACTCCTGAAAAGATCCTAAGGGGCCATTTCAGCCCAACACAATGCACCTAGAGCACTCCTACAGGTTGCTATCTTAACTGGTCAACGGACCCAGTACTGCATCAGTCCTGGTCCCGGGGAGCCAATAATTGCTCGACACCTGGCGTGAGAAGCCAGGCCTCAAGATCAGCACCAGAGGCCTCGTAGGAGCCGGGGTGGAAGCGGTGGAGGGAGAAGGGCGCTGTGAGGTCCCTCAGCAGCAGCGCCTCCACCGCTGCCTTCACCAGCGACGCCCCCTGCACCCGGCTGCGCTTGCCCCACCCCGTCACCACCTCCACCTTCCCCGGCCGCCGCCACTGCAACCGTCCTTCACCCAAAGATTCTCCTGCTAGCTCCAGACTACCTGTTGCTGATCCCTCTTCATCATCCTCTGAATCCTCTTCTGAATCCTCTTTTGAATCCTCTTCTGAATCCTCTGCCCCTGACATGAAGTCGGCTCCCCCCCCTCCTGCTGCCATTGATACTCCAAGTGATGAGCCAGAAGCACCTGAAGCAGCACCTGAAGAAGCACCTGAAGCAGCAGAGGCCACCACAGCCTGCCGCATCTTCTCCAACGCCCACCGGGTCACTGTCACTGCTGTACCTGCTGACATGCCATGCAGGTCCACGGAACATCTTCCATGCCGCCCGTAAATCGCGGGCAGCCGAACACTGTTCGGGTACAGCTGCAGCTGCGTGTAACACAGGTCCCACATGCGGGCTGCCCGATCGTGCCGCCCAAATTTATGCAAGAAGGAGATGGATGAGTCAGCAAAGGCACGCTGGCACTCCATATCCGCCTTGGTAAAGGAATCTTCCCTCATCCTCCTCTCTATCTCCCTCCACCGCTCCTCCTCACACTCCCTCCACACTTCCCTCACCTCCACCTCAACCAAACCCCTCTCCAGCACCCCTGCAATCGCGCACCTCCCTACCTCTCTCTCACCACCCTCCTCACTTTCTCCCTCTCCCCATCTCCTCGAGTCACTATGTTCCCCTTCCCTTGCTACCCCCGAACCTTCAGCCTTCAAACCGCTCCCAACCTCCTGGCCCACCACCCCACTCCACCGATCCGCCACACACTCCTTCCCCCACAACCCCCTCACCACTAAGTCCAACAGACCCCTCTCCTTTACTCCTGCAACTGCGTCCCTCTCCACTTCCCTATCACCACCCACCGCACTTGCCCCCTCATTCCCTTCAACAATAACCCTTTCCCTCTCTACAACCACACCTTCACTCTCCATGTCAGTCTCAGCTATGGGAGTCAACTGGGCCACCGCCTCGGAAGTCAACTCAGCGACCGCTGCGGAACTAGGCTCGAACGAATCCTCTATAAGCAGTTGGAAGATGGAGTGGGCGGGATGCTCTGTGGCCTGCATCAGTCGCATCAGCTGAATCACCTCACTGCGATCGTCGGACACGGTGCATGCGCTCAGAAGCATGGTGTACGTCATCAGGTTCGGGGCAAGGCCAGACGTGGAATTGGACCTTTTATCCGCCACCTTTGCAGCCCCTTCACTCCCACTCCTTTCCACTAGCCCACCAGTGCATTCGGACATCTTATAAGCTGAACCAATACCGATTTGATTCCCGTCCTGCCCCTCTCCTGGCCCCACCAGGTCCCACCCGTGTTTGAGCGCACCCAGCACCTCCCCAGCTTCGTCAAACATGCCGCGGCTCACGAACGCCCAAATGAGCGAATTGTACGCCGGGGTTTCCGGCCGGCACCCCGCCGCTGCCATGCGTTTAAACCACATCGCCGCCCGCTCGGGTTTTGCCTCCTTGGCCCACATCTGCACCATGGTGGACCATGCTACTATGTCCGGCTCTATACCCGCAACTATCATCGCTTCAAAGGTATCTTCTGCTTCTGACAAGCGGCCTGCAGTGCTGAGGAGGTGGATCGCCAGGCTGTACGTGGTTATGTCTGGTCCCGGCCAGATGGAGGGAGGGGAAGGACGGGAGGTGGTAGCGGAGGCAGCAGTAGGAAAGGGTGCTGGCGCAGCTGTCACCACTTGGGCAGCAGCGTTGGTGCAAGTAGCTCTCGCCCCTGCTGCTGCTGCTGTTGCAGCTCCAGGTATAGAAGCAGAAACTTTCAAACCATTTGGGGCCTTCAAGAAGGCCCTCCCAGATGCATCAGGAGAAACAGCAGCTACAGCAGCACCACCACCACCAGCACCAGGCACACCCTCCTGATCACCTCCCCTCCCTTCACTACCCCTAGCAGCAACAGCAGCGAGGCACATGCGGTCAAACACAGCCATGGCATCATCGACCCGCCCAGCCCGGCCATACCCATCCATGAGGCTGTTGGCGCAGAACACACTGAGCGGCATCCCCTGGGAGAGCATCTCCCTGAACGCCAGCTCTGCGCCAATGATGTTCCCCAGGCGGCCGTAGCAGGTGAGCACTGTGCTGTAGACAAACGCGTCGGGGGCATAGCCGGCTTCCCGCATTTTGTGGAACGTCTTGATCACGTCCCGGTATCGGCCCATGCGGTATAGCACGTCCACTCGCACCCTGTGAGAGCAACAGGAGGGGAGAAAATGAATAGTGAGGCGCCTCAACAGTCGTAGCACTCATGTGAACGTTGTTGATCACGTCTTGGTACCGCCCCATGCGGTATAGCACACCCACACGCACCCTGCGGGATTGAGGAACACACAGTGAAGGCATGGAGGAAAAGGGGGGGGAGGGAGGAAGAGTATGGCATCTTGTAAAGAGTAAAGGCACGTGTAAAGAGTGAAGTTTTGAGACGTCTCAAAACTTCACTCTTTACGCATGGAGAGAAGGGGGAGGGAGGAAGAGTATGGCATCTTGTAAAGAGTAAAGGAATGTGTTTTTGAGGTGCCTAATACGCAGTCAGTCGTGGCTCCCCTCCCCTCTAATGAAGTATCAGAGCAATGGAGAGTGAGCGTAAGATTGCTCAACATGGTAGCGTCTAAAGGAAGGAAGGGTACGCGTCCAGCCCTTTGACGTACCCGAATGAGAATGGGCTAAGCGTAAGCGTTTCATCCTTGTGCTCTATCTCATCCAGTGTCGCAAGCGCCTCATCGTATTTCCCCGCACGCGAGTACGCAGTAGCAAGCGCCTGCAGCGTGATCACGTTGTCACCACACCCATCATCCCTCATCTCCTTCTCTAACCCCTCCAGTCCAGCAGCGTTCTTCAATCGCCCCAGCAGCCCAAAGAGGCTCGAGTACACATGCGCGTCCGGCGTCACTCCCTGCACGTCCTTGGCCCACCGGAACAACGCCAGACCCGCGTCAGCATCGCAGAGAGCTTTGAGCACCTCGCTCACGTGGTATGCCGTCAGCCTCCTCCCTTGTGGCTTTTTCACCTCCTGGAAGGACCCTCCACGGTGACTGCTGCCGGTGCATGTGCCTGTGGTTTCCTGGTCTCCGTGAGTATTTCTAATACCTGTCACCTCCTCCTCTCCGCTCTTGCTGCTTTGAGTTCTCCTCGTCGCGTGTCTGCGACGCACGCTGCTGCTGCTGCTGCTGCTGCTGCTGCTGCGAGCCAGCCAGTGCTGCCACTGCTGCTGCAGCCGCGCCCGCAACTCATCCACGCCCATTCTTCCCCCTCTACCCTTCCTTTGCACCTTTACCATTTGAGCGCCAGCGGAAGCAGTGGGAGGGGGAGGCTGAATGGCTAGGTTGAGAATGACAGGCACAATGTTGATCTCCCTCTCCCGCTGCGCTTCTCTCCTACCACTTCTGCCCGCAACCCCCCCTGCTGCAGCAGTTGCTGATACATCCCGTCCCTGAGGTAATATCTCATCCTCTTCGTTCTCCCTCAACGCCCTTTCCGCTGCTTGCCATCCCATGCCGCCTCTGCCTCCCCTCCCCCATCTCCCTCTCCCCCTCCCGCCCCGCGCTCTGCCTGCTTCCCCAGTCAAGCCCTCCCTAGGCCAAGGTTCTCTCTGCCACCTTGTCTCCCCTCCATAGCTCGTCTCTGCCTCTGCTGCCGCCACCTCCGGTGCTGCCACTCCCGGTGCTGACCTTCCACCTGCTGGCCCGCCATTCGAAACACTCTCTACCGCGTACGGCCGCCGATCATTGTGTTGGGACACCTTAAAACGAGGATCGCCAGCAGCGTGTTGATCGGGGCAGTCCGCTTGCGAAAGCCGTTGCGACACGCAGTGCAACGGGGGTTGCGACGGCAGCCGTCCGTGCGACGAATTCGCAGAAAAGAGCCGATCAAGCGACGACAGGTGCGAGGGAATAGATAGGGATTGCGACGGGTACGCGTCGGTCAAGGCCGGTGTAGGGTCGCGTGACCCGCTGGCCGCTAAGACTGCTCGAACGCTCTTACGAACCGTGAATAGGAACCTAGGCCGAAGCATGCTACCAGCCTACCAGCCCTGCAGCGCGAACCTTGCTTGATCCGCTGCTGTATCGACTGGACTCTCACCGCCAGCATGAAGGTATGTGTTATGAATGAACTTGTCAGAGTGCGCAGATATCGAATAACGAGAATGAAGAATTACAGAATGACGGAACAATGAAGTAGCGAGGCCTAAATAGGGGAAATCCTAGCTAGGCGAAGAGGTAGGGCGAAGATGGCTCGGTGATGGTTGCGATTGGTGCGGAGCCGACTCGGGAGTGGTTCGGTGCGACGAATTAGGCCGAACAGGTTCGTCGCGTGTCCTTCGGGATGTACTCGCTAAAGTGCGAGTACAGTAAGGAATTGTAATTCCTTACACTCTCCCACCTTCCAAATAGGACATCCCTGTACCGAAACAAGCCCCACACTAGCAAGGATTTCGTAGATCTCCTCTTCAGCTGAATCCGACGGCTGAAATCCCTTGGGTGAATTTGAAAAAGGGGTAGGAATTGAGGCCGTTGATGCAGTCAGATTTCGATCTGACGGTCGAGGATGAACTAGCCCAAATGAATTAAAAGTTGGAATGTGGGCCGTTGATGGAGCAGGTGTAGATCTGACGGTCGAAGCAGATGCGATTTTGGAGGGAACAGACTGACGCGAAATTCAATCGCGACAAATCTGGAGCAGTTGATCTTGTCGGTGTAATCGCGATCGTCCGTCGTGCTGACGCGACCTGACAAAGGTCAAGAAGAAAGACGAGAAAACGCCAAGGAAAGAACAGTGCAGCGCACTTTCTCCCCCCCTCCAAGAAATGTACCACAGAAAAGTGTCGCAGCCGCGCCGAGATGAAAACAACAAAAACCAGGTGTTAAATCCGACAGAAAACGAATGATGAGCGAAGAAGCCCAGGTGAAATTGCGTCGGTGTGGAAAATCGATGACGAAACCAGGTATGTCGTGCCCCAAAATCTTCAAGGGTGAACCAGCAACATTAGACCAGAAACCGAAACCAAAATTGCTGAGTACTCGAACTGAAGCTTTTTGTCTTCACATCGCCAGAATCATGCAGGATCTTCGGCAGTTGCAGCTGGCAGCACCTGACGTAGGCAGAATCAAATTGGTCGTCGTGGGCGGGTCGAGTTGGGGCGGTTGTCGGTTGTAGAGCTGGGACGGCTGTATCCCGAAATCCTCTGGCTGTGAAATCGGGGTTGGTACGAAAATGACGGCGATGAAGGCGATTGATGGCGAAGTCAAAAACGAGAGCTGGCGATGGTCGTTGAATTAGTAACTGTGTCGAGAACACTTCGGCCGAGTTTTGCCGAGTGCACCCCCGTGTCGGATGACGTCACCACCTCCGGCGGGTTTGTCCAGACTCGCCGAGAAATTTGTCGCAATGCGCCGAGGGCGCCTGGGAAGAGATGAAAATTTTGCAGCTGTCTCTCCCCCCTTCTTCAGTTCGTCGTAAGTCCTTCGTACCCCTTGAAAACTCCGTGTAGTTCCCGCGGTGTTGCCCCACGTCGTTGTCGCGCGCGTTTAACCAAACGCCGTAGAAATCCCACGAAATTGTCGGCGCTTCCCGCCGCAAACCGGTAAGTCCCCACGTAAAACTCCGAGAATGTCGTTCAAACACAGCCCCGTAAAATCCGCAGTTGCAGGTGCAGTTCGCCTCCGAAAATCTCGGACGTACTATAGCCGCCCACTCGGTCACCATCAGTTTCCGTCGATACCCGACCCCAGCATGTGGGTTCAATCGAGAACCGGGGACTGCCCTGGGTCTTCCGAGACCGAATTTCACGGAACCTAGTGGCATCAACGCCGTTGACCCCGTCGTCGAAACTGCTCCCGCCGTTGTCGCTTAACAAAAATCCCTGTTTCTCCCACCAGCGCTTTGCAGATGTTTCACCCATCGCTTGACGCCGGCCTATAAGTTCCCGAAGCTACGACTGCTCCTCCGCTCCCTTTTCGCTGAAGAATTTCCCGAGGTATGCGTTTAAACACCGGGGGTCCTAGGCATCCTTGCCGCTCTGTTTCTTGCCAGGCAACTTCGAAAAGTGCCCTTCAGGCGAAGTCCCCCAACGACTCAACCGCACTCCAAGAAGTGAAGGAATACCCGCAGCTTCACAAGTTTTTGGTCGTTTCAACTCCCGACAATTCCGCATCCCGCCGTTCACCCAGCATCCGCTTTTGTCGGATGGAGTATTGTCGGTGTTGCCCTGCGCGAACCCGGCCACGGTGGAGGGGGCAAAAACTATCGGAGTCGGGGACCCTTATTTAAAAGGAAATGTCGCCCAACCGTTTTGCAGCCCACCGCGCCCGTCACGCCACTAAACTCCACAGCTCCCGGTCCCTGCTTCGCCGCTGCGCCGTCACCTCGTGTAGACGCCCGGGTCAGGAGAAACCAGCGAACTGCACCATCGTTGTCATGCGGCGCCCCGATTTTTTCGCGTGCTGTTTCACCCAGCCCGCTTTTGTCGGAGTAGAACAGTGCCGCCACTCTCCTTTTTTTTGTTTTTTTCCCGTACAGCTGTCGAACGGGCACCAAACCAGGTGCTTTTAACCAGCGCAGGGTAGGCCACGTGTTCACCCCCGTTATTCGGCCAAGTAAGTTGACTGCATGAGTCAGAACTAAAACTTGGTGGGGATGGTGAGGTTCGGGCGACGGAAGGTCACAGATCGTTCACACCGGCTTTTAACCTGCCCTTCACGCCGTTCTTCAACCCCCGCTTAGCCGTCGGGTAGTTTCTGTCCGTGTGTCCCGGCGGCCTGTACCAACTCCTCCGTAAATGTCGGGGCGGTACGTTGAGCGCCGTTTAGTCGTGGGCTGTTGAGGCTGTCCCCGAAAATGACTTCCTTACAAGGAATCCACTCTCAAAATTGCCGGCCAGCAGTCAACAGTACCAGGCACGCAGCGTCATGCGAGTTTTCTTCGGGGTGTATGGGCCCGATTTGCCCTCGCCGCCTGCGTCCCACTCCTCTTGAGTGCGATTTAGCCACTCCGTTTTTTGTAGCAACCCGTAAGTGTCGGCGGGTCTGAAGTTCCCGTCTGTCCACGTGCACTCCTGCCGAAATCTCCGATGACGCGCCCGCCATGCAGTAAAAGCCGCTGCACTTTCAGGTCGGGCGGGACGGCAGTTGACTCCCGCATAAATCGGGCACATCGCGTGTCGTCTCTCCTCGCCACCGACTTTTTCGGACGCAAAACACCATTTGCGCCTGGCGAGTTCCCCAGCCGACTTTTTCTCCACAGTTGCTACGAAAATCTCGCCACAGTGACGCATGTCCGCTGTCAACTGTTGCCGAGCCACACTCCGTGATTGTCGCGCAGCTGTTAACCCAGGTCCATCGACGTCAACTGCCACACATGATAACGACTCCGCGATTTTCGTGCAGGTGCCGACGCAGGTCCGCTGACGCCAGCTGCCTCACAAAATCCGAAATCGTCGGTAAATAACGCAGCGGAAATAGTAACTCACGTTCGATGTCGCGACAGCTCCAGCTGTCCGTTGCCCGGGGGGAGGGAGGCCACATTCGATCGTGACCGTCGAAGGCAAGGATCTGGCGGTGCCGAGGAGTGCACTAAAAATCCATGGCCGCGAAGAGCAACTAACCCGTTCTCTTGGCCGGCCTACGCAACTCCTGGACCCCAAGGCATCCTTCCTCGTCCCCCCCCCCAGGGGTAATACACTCTAAAAAGCGGGTAAGGCTAGGAAAGTAGCTCTGATACCAGGTGTTATGAATGAACTTGTCAGAGTGCGCAGATATCGAATAACGAGAAGGAAAATTACATAATGACGAAACAATGAAGTAGCGAGGCCTAAATAGGGGAAATCCTAGCTAGGCGAAGAGGTAGGGCGAAGATGGCTCGGTGATGGTTGCGATTGGTGCGGAGCCGACTCGGGAGTGGTTCGGTGCGACGAATTAGGCCGAACAGGTTTGTCGCGTGTCCTTCGGGATGTACTCGCTAAAGTGCGAGTACAGTAAGGAATTGTAATTCCTTACAGTATGACACAAGTGTGAAAACGATTGGCTTGGCGAAAACGGCTGTTAGCAAGAGAACAAGCGCGATTACATATAACTGTTACAACCACAAGTTGAGCAAGATTGACATTGACAAAACACAGATAGGGCTTCGACGAACACTCTCGGCATCAAGGCTTTTCCCTTTTGCCCTTAGCGAAGTTCCACCATCACAGCTTCCGAGATAGTGCTTGCTCTCACAAAGTGCACTCGAGCATCTGATCTGGGACTCCGGCACCGGGACACGCCGATTCTTTACCGCAATACAGTGATTGACGGGGGATCAATGAGGGCGAGGTTGCAGATTAATTAACTCTTCTTGAGCCCTCTCAGCCCTCGTCTCGGGGAGCCAGTAGCTGCTCGACACCTGGCGTGAGCAGCCAGGCCTCAAGATCAGCACCGGGGGCCTCGTAGGAGCCGGGGTGGAAGCGGTGGAGGGAGAAGGGCGCTGTGAGGTCCCTCAGCAGCAGCGCCTCCACCGCTGCCTTCACCAGCGACGCCCCCTGCACCCGGCTGCGCTTGCCCCACCCTGTCACCACTGCTACCTTGGACGGCTGCTGCCACTGCAAGGCCGGTGCTGGCGGTGATTCGGCCAGAGGCGATGCTTCGGCTGCTCCTGATTCTGACGCTGATGATGATTCTGTGGGTGATTCTGCTATTTGTGTTGCTCCTACAGCAGTGTCTGGGCTTGCTGTTGGATTGGCTACAGTTGATGCATTGGCAACGGCTGATGCAGCAGAGGAAGGTGAAGCAGCTGAAGCAGCACCTGAAACAGCACCTGCAGCAGCAGAGGCCACCACAGCCTGCCGCATCTTCTCCAACGCCCACTTGGTCACTGTCACCGCTGTCCCTGCTGACATGCCGTGCAGATCTACAAAACACTCTCCGCCCTGCCCGGATATTGCGGGCAGCTGTATGCTGCAAGGGTACAGCCTTAGCCGCGTGTGGCAGAGGTCCCACATGCGGGCTGCCCGCTCGTGCCGCCCAAATTTATGCAAGAAGGCAATGCAGGCGTCAGCAAAGGCACGTTGGGACTCGGCACTTGACTGCCTGAATGCACTCCCTCTCATCCTCCTCTCTACCTCCTGCCACCTCTCCTCCTCCCACTCCCCCACCACCCCCCTCACCTCCACCTCCACCAGTCCCCTCTCTATCATTCCACGAACCGCGCCCCACCCTACTTCCTCGCACCTTCCTCCCTCACTCTCTCCCTCACACCTCGATTCCCCATCACCAGCTTCATACCCAGCAGCACTCCCAGCTCCACACACAGCACCACTCAAAGGAGCACTCTCACTGTCACTCTCAGCGCCTGCCGCCAGTAAAACGTGAGTCGACTCAAAAGGCTCCTCCATAAGCAGCTGGAACACCGCGTGGGCGGCATGCTCCGTCTCTTCCATCAGCCGCAGCAGCCGCGCCACGTCACTGCGGGCGGCAGATTCCGTGCACTCGCTCAGGAACATGGTGTAGGTCATAAGGTTCGGAGTCAAATCAAGCTTTGCGTTCCCCGCTTTACTTCGTGAGCCGGCACCCGCAACGGCACTGGCGCTAGTGCCAGCATTTCCCAGGCCTATTCTGCCTGGAAGGAAATCTGATTCTACTTCTCCACTTGCGTTGAGCCAGCCGAAAACTGACTTGCCTCATCCCCCTTGCTTCACCTCTTGCTCCTCCCCTCGGCCCACCAGGTTCTCCCCTCGGCCCTGCAGCGTCTCTGCTTGCCCCACCAGGTCCCACCCATGTTTGAGAGCAGTGAGCACCTCCCCAGCCTCGTCAAACATGCCGCGCCTCACAAACGCCCAAATGAGCGAGTTGTACGCCGGGGTTTCCGGCCGGCACCCCGCCGCCACCATGCGCCTGAACCACATCGCGGCGCGCTCGGGATTCGCCTCTTTCGCCCACACCTGCACCATGGTGGACCATGTGATGGTGTCGGGATGCATGCCCGCCACCAGCATCGCCTCGAAAGTTTCTTCCGCTTCAGTCAGCCGCCCAGCCATGCTGAGAAGGTGGATGGCACAGCTGTACGTGATCTGATCCGGTGCCGGCCATGCAAATGCGCGGGAAATGGGAATGCTGGTGATGGTGCTGGTGGTGGTAGTGGTGGAGAGTGGTGTTGGTGCAACAGTTACTGCTTCTGCAGCTGCGCTGGTGCATACAGCTCGTGCTGCCGACCCATGTAACGTGGATGCATTGTCAGCAGCAACATGCGGATTCAGCGGGGGTATCCCTGCTACAGCAGAAGCACCGGGCAGATGAGCATTGTTGCGGCTCCCTCCCCAATCCCTCGCATGTCCCTCTTCCCCACCTCGACTCCCTTTTCCTCTCCCTTTTCCTCTCCCTCCTCCACGTCCGCTCACGTGACTCGCCCCACCAGCAGCAACAGCAGCGAGGCACATGCGGTCAAACACAGCCATGGCATCATCGACCTGCCCCGCGCGGCCATACGCATCCATGAGGCTATTGGCGCACCGCACATCCAGCGCCACACCATGGCGAATCATATCCTTAAACGCCTCCTCTGCACCCGTGGAATTCCCCACGCGGCCGTAGCAGGTGAGCACTGTGTTGTACACAAACGAGTCGGGCACGTGCCCGGCGCTGCGCAGCTCGGCGAATGCTCTGATCGCATCGCTGTAGCGGCCCATGCGGAAGAGAGCATCCACTCGGGGGCTGAGGGGAGAGGGGAGACACGAGGGGAGGGGAGAAAAGTCGAGGGTGAGACACGCGGCCCTAGCAGGTGAGCACAGTGTTCCAGACCAACTAGTCGGGCACGTGCTCGGCGTTGCGCAGCTCGGCGAATGCTCTGATCGCATCGCTGTAGCGGCCCATTCGGAAGAGAGCATCCACTCGGGGGCTGAGGAGAGAGGGGAGACACGAGGGAGGGGGGAGAAAAGTCGGGGGTGAGACACGCGGCTGTAGCAGGTGAGCACAGTGTTGCAGACCAACGAGTCGGGCACGTGCCCGGCGTTGCGCAGATCGGTGAATGCTTTGATGGCGTCGCTGTAGCGGCCCGTGCGGAATAGAGCGTCCACTCGAGGGCTGCGGGGAGACGTGAGACAAGGGGGGAAGTATGGGGTGGATTATATTATCGATGAGTTCTGAGCCATGTTAGCATGCGGATCGGTGGATCTGTGATGGCATCGCTGTAGCGGCCCGTGCGGAAGAGCGCGTCCACTCCAGGGCTGAGGGGAGAGGGGACACAAGAGGGGGGGTTGAGACAAGTGGGGATGTGAGACAAGAGGGAGGGGGAGAAGTGTATATATCATGAAACACGAATGCACCCATAAAATGCGGGAAGGAGCAATAGGGTGAGTATTTGCTCTGTGCATGCATATGAGTCGGACACGTCAAGCCAAACACTCACCCAATCAGAGTCAGGTCATGCGGAATGCTCTGCCGCTCTCCACCACCCTGCATCGCTCCCAGCGTCGCCAGCGCCTCTTCCCACCTCCCAGCGCGGCCATATGCCGTCGCCAGCGACTGCAGCGTGACCGCGTTGTGCTCACACCCGTCTTCCCTCATCTCCTGCACCACCCTCGCCAGATTCGCCGCGTCCCTCCCCCTCCCCAGCAGCCCAAAGAGCGTTGAGTACACGTAAACGTCCGGCTTCACTCCCTGCACGTCCTTGGCCCACCGGAACAACGCCAGACCTGCATCAGCGTCCCAGAGGTGTTTCAGCGCCTCAGACACGTGAAACGCCCGCACGTTCCCCAGGCTCCTGCCTGGATTGCTCCCTGTATGCATGCCCACTGGCTGCTCTTGTCCGTTTCTGCTAGTCTCTCCCCCCGCTGCTGCTGCTCCGGCCCTCTTTTTGCTCTTTTTCTTGCCGTTTTTGCTGCTCGCGGTGCTGCCTGCTCGGTGCGCCTGCCACTGCTGCTGCAGCCGCGCTAACATTTCCTCCATGCTCAATCGCCCGCCCTGTGCCCCCAGGTGAGTGTGGGAGACGACAGGATGAGAATGAGGAGGGAGCGAGGAGGGGGGAGCAGGGTTACTTGTTGGTTGAGGATGGGCGAAGGCAGGAGAAGTGGGCACGGGGGGAGCGGATGGAGGCAGGGGGGTTGCAGGAGGAGGGGAAGGTTGGAGCGATGTGAGCATGCTGAGAAGAAACGCCACCATGTTCCTGTCCTTCTCCCTGCTCGCTTCCCTCTTCCCCTTCGCCCCCCCTGCTCTTGCTGCCGCAGCTGCAGCAGGGCCAGAAGCAGAGGCAGCTGCACGGACAGTAGCAGGAGTATGGAGTGGGATTGGGGCAACAGCAGAAACAGCCGTGCCCTGAGCAGCAGGAGCTGCTGCTGCTGCTGCAAACGGTGCTGGTGCTATTAACGACGCTGGTACACGTGGAGATGGGACATGTGGTGGTACACGTGGCGCTGGAACACGTGGCGCTGGTACACGTGGCGCTGACACAGCACCCTTTGGAATGTGTCCCTCTGGCCGCCTCTCATGTCCCACGCCCCCAGGCCCCTGAGCCTGCGCCATGCCCTGCTGTGCCAACCCCTGCGCCATGCCCTGCTGCGACATGCCCTGCTGCGTCATGCCCTGCTGCGCCATGCCCTGCTGCGCCATGCCCTGCTGCGCCATTCCCCGTTGCGCCTGCTGCCTGTGTTGTGCATATCCCCCCCTGTACCCATGCTGGAGCGGAGATCGTGGTGCAACTGCTGCTCCAGGAGCACCTGAAGAAACACCTGAATCCGAACCCGAGGCAGTAACTGAAAAAACACCTGAAGCAGCACCTGAAGCAGGCCTCGGTGGGGCTGCATATATGTTGAGCGTGCGAGTGCGATAAACCGCATTGCTCACACCAGCACCAGCACCAGCACCAGCACCACCACCAACAACACCACCACCACCACTAGCACCACCAGAACGCACAGCTAACGCGCTGCTGTGGCTGCGACTGGCCCTTGACAGCCCTCGCCCTTTCTTTGCCGCCTCCATTCTTCTCTCCACCCCGCTGCTTCCCTCCACCTGCCCATGTCTCAATGCCCGCGTGCCACTGTCCAGTGCCACATCCTCCATGCGAAACTCAAGCTCTGCGCTCTCCTCCACTCTTGCCACAACCCTGCTCATCACCCTCCCCTCTATCCTCTCCGCTACTCTCTCCGCCATTTGCTGCATTCCCGCACGTTCCGCCAACCCCCCTTCTGCAACCATCACATGCGGCCTCCGGCCGGCAGTGCCTGTCGCATCTGCCAGGCTGGACGAGAGATACGGCGATTTGGGAGGCTGACTGAAAAAAATGCCCGCAGTGCTGCTGATTCTGCCAAAGATTCCTCCTTGCGAGCTTGGCTCGGCAGCCAGTTCGGTTACAGCTTGCTGCCGATCCTGTTGAGTAGCCTCGGCAACCAAATCGGCCGCGTCATCCTGCCGAGGCTGCAGCACAGGCTCGGACGGCGAACGACGCTTAAAGAGCTTCTTAAAAGAGGAGGCGAGGGACCGAAAGGACGGGAGGAAGGCGTAGGAGGTTGAGGAGGCATGGTGAGAGGAGGGATGGTGCGAGGTCTGATGGGGTGTGATACTGCCGCCACTAGCGGTCACTGATGGGGCTACTAGCGCTGCTGGTGGAGCATTTCCGCTGGCCGCGGTTTCGACCGCCATGGCTGCTTGGAATGGCGATCCCTGCCGTGCTAAGAGCAAGCTACGCTGCTGCTCTTGCTGCGTCTGATGCACTCGTTGCACCTGCAGCGTCTGCTGCGGTTGCTGCTCGCGCGAGGTTTTCACAATCTGTTGATTTTGCGATGCTTTATTCGCAACCTCATTATGAGGTAACCCTGTAACCGGAGCTCCCAGGGCCGCTGTGCATTCCTTCTCGGCGTTCCCAGGGACGGAATGCCCCGCATTCGGAGCACTGTATAGCGAGTACGACCCGCTAGCGTCTTGAGGCGTCTCGGCAGCAGGCTCGCTCACACCGGATCGAACGACGGGAGCACTTGAGGATTGCGGTTGCGGCGGTGGTTGTGGCGAAGATTGTTGTTGCGACAGTGGTTGCGACGAATTCGAGAGTGAGGGCGATTCTAACGATGGTGCGTGCGACGAAATGGATAGGAATTGCGAGGATTGCGAGTCGCTTAACGGCGGCCTAGGAGCTTGCGACCCGCTGGCTGCTATCACGGCGCGAACGCTCTTATAAACCGTAAAGAAAAACTTAGGTCGAAGCATGTTACCGACTCGCCCCGCGCGCTACACCACACTTCGCCTGCTGCTGCTTGGACTCGAAGAACACGTGAGTGGTATGGCCGACAGCTACAGTCACGCTTATCTAGGCATAAACTGAAACTGTGAAAGGATCACCCAGGCAGGCAGCCAGCCATAAGGGAGATTAGGGCGAGTGAAGGACTGACAGTAAAACACACGCACCGACTCCCGTTGCACTGCCCCATGCCTGATGGCACGGAAAGGGGGAATTGGGCGGAAGCTGCGATTCCGCAGATACGAGGCGGTGATTGGCGCCCGCTGCACAGCACTGCGGGGGATGTTCGGGGCTCGGGAGGTGATTGGCGGAGGGAGGCGCACGAATGTGACCAATGGCGGAGGACGGAGCGATCTGTGGGGACGTGGGCGAGAAGCTTCACAGTAAGGCGTTCACCACTGCACCTACCATGTGTGAGTATTTTTTTGACAAATCATTACAGAACTTTGTACGTACCCACTGGAAATTGGTACTTGTTCATCCAACCTATAACCAGCTGATAGACACTAAGATACATGGCGAATTTTATTCTTAGACTATGAAAGCTTTCAGCAATACATTCCACCTCAATCATAAAGGAGGAGATTGTTTCAAGCAACTAACTTATGTCTGCTTGTTTTCTGTCTTGCCAGGGCCTGTGAAGAATATTCTTCTTCTTTGGAAGAGCAAACCTACCTTTAGAATGTTTGCCGCTTTGCTCCTCCCCTTGCACCCTTCTACCAAGCAACTCATCCTGCAGCTCCTCTTGCTCAGGTATACACTGTCTCGAACCAGCCTTTCCCAGTTTCCCATCTGACCTGCTTCCCTGGTTCTTCCAACTTCTTTCACTCTCAGAGCCGCTGTAAGCAGCATACTGAAGTGTGGGTGATGGCGGTGAGGGTGGTTTACCCTGCTGCAACAACTGTGCAGGCGAAGAAGCAAAGTACCTGCCTCTTCTTGAATCGCTTTCCACCACTCTCCACCCCATAACCTCCCCACCCTCCACTGTATGCCTTCTCTCTATCCCCTCTCCTCTTGACCCACCACTTCCCACCTCACCCTCTTCTTCCTGCCCCCCTCTCTCTCCTTCCCCCCTCCCTTTGTCCGAACCCAATGTGCTCTTACCCCCACCTTCCTTAAACTTCCGTTTACTAGTGAACATCCCTGAGAAGGCAAGTGCTGGAGACATAGACCCTTTCATCTCCTCCCTATGACCGTGCCCATGCCTATGCCTCCCATGCCTGTACCACCAGAACCAGTTACTCCCTCCGCCAGTCCCACCTCCCCGTCCCCGGCTCCCCATCTGCGCCCCTTCAGAAGGCAACTCGTTATAAGGAGAGAGCGCCTTGGAGAAGGGAGACGGGGACCGCTTGGCTTCGTCGGCGGAGCGGGAGGATCGGGAGCGGGAGAGATGGCTGGGGCAGCGCTCTAGTCGCCCCCAGTCGATCCCACTGCTTCCATTAGCCTCTCCTCGCTTCCCTGCTCCCTCCCCCTGTGAACAAGCTGCTTCTGACTTGACAAACTTCGCACCCCCTGCTCCTTCAGCCTTTCCTGCCGATTCTCCTGCAACTGTTGCCAACTCGCTGCAAGCGGGTGTTGCCTCCAAGCTACAAGCAGGAAGAGCAGCAGAAGTCAAGCAAGCGCCTGTGGGGTCTGACACAGCAGACCTGGGCAGGGGAGTCATTCCAGTCACGCATGCCACTGCTTCACCATGGGTGCTCAGTAGCACGCCGCTCCCAGATCCAACTCCCTGGCCCTGCTGCGGGCTAGTCACAGCCGCATCAGCTACACTGGGAGGTTCTGTTCCTGGTCCCTTGCTAGGAGCCCCGATGTCTGCTTCGCTTGTGGCCTTGCTGCTGCCATTGGAGGGGTCTAGAGAGGTGGGAGTGGCAGCGGGCAGGAGGTCTGCTGTAGAGCCCACAAAGAACAGTGCTGCGGTCTGCTGTCGCTTCTGCTTTTGCTGTTGCTCCTGTTGTTGCTCCTCCTGTCGTTGCTGCTGCTGCTGCTGCTGCTCTTGCTGCTGCTGCTGCTGCTGCTGCTGCACACTATCCATCCTACGCCCATCTCCCCGCATGGTCCTGCAAGCACCAGCCCCGTTGACCCCCACCCCAGCAGCCAATGAGAGAGTTTTTTTCATAACAATCCCTCCCCCTGCGCTTCCCCCCACCCCTCTCCGCTCTTTAAGGCTCATTGTCTGGGTAAGAGGTCGGGGGGAGTGAGAGAATCTGCTGCCTCACCTCCTAACAATGGCAACTCCACCATGCCAGTATCCTGCTCCTCCCCTGCTGCTTCTGCTGCTGATGCTGAGCCTACACCAGACACACCCGCTCCTACCGCTCCTCCTGCCCCTCCTGCTCCTACTGCTTCTCCTGCTCCTCCTGTTCCTCCTGCTCCTGCCACTCCTCCACCTGCACCTGCGCAGTGAGACTCATCTGAGCCTGACGTGCTTGCACTCTCTGGCAACGAGCCACCCACATGCCTGTCCCTGCTGCTCTTCTCCACCCCACTGCTTTTGTCGTTATTGCGGCGCCCCAGCAGGGTCATCCAGCTGCTAGAGGGAGAGATCTTCCCTGCCACTCCTTTCCCTCCATCCCCATTGCCACCAGCACGAGTACTACCACTGCTCCCATAACCTGAACTGCTAAAACTGTTGCTATTGCCGCTGCTGTTTGAAACTCCTTCCCCGTTCTTCCCCCCACCGTTGCGCCCCCCTCCGCCCCCTCCGCTGCCGCCGAAGCTACTCCCTAAGCTGGCGCTGCTGCTGCTCCCACTCCCAGCCGCCGGCCCCACCCGAAGCTTGTTGATACGTTCGGCCCGAAGCTGCAGCTCGGCAGGGAGGCGAGCGTAGCAGGAGAAGCAGAGGCAGTGGCTGTCGAGCCCGCACTGGGTGCGGGAGGAGTGGGGGGAGATGCGCGTGTGGCGCACGCAGTACACGCCCTGGCACTCGCGGCAGTAGTGTTTCAGAATGCTGTGCCTCAGCCCATCTAGCGTGTACCAGCGATCAAAGCGCACGCGGCAGCCTTCCGCGTTACACCTGTACTTGAAACTAACAGATTTCATTGATTCTGTGTCCTCATCTGATGCCGCCTCCTGAACCCGCCCGCTCTCCCCCCACCCGCTTCCCTCCCCTTCCTCCCCCTCCCACTCACCCCCGCGATAAGCCCTTCCGCCTGCCTCCCTTCCCCCCTCGTGCCCGCCCCTAGCCAGCAGCCCATTTCGCGGCATATTCCCTTCGCTACTGCCAAACGACGCCGCCCCTTCCTGCCGCCCGGAAACCTCATCGTACGACCTGTTCCGAGCCATATGCCTCAATCCCTGCCCTCCGCCCATCCCTCCCCCTACAACCATAATCTCTCCCCCACCGCCTCCCCACCCCCCTCTAACCCCCCGCCCCCCTGCCTCCCCCGCTTCCCCCAATGCATTTCCCTCACCCGCTCCTAGTCCCCCGTCCGCCTGATCCCCCATCCCGTCAGACCACCTCCTCACCGTTCTGCTACCACTGGGAAACGGACTCAGCTCGTTATCCTCCCCGCCCTCATCGTCCTCAGGCGATACCAGCACAGCGATAACGCGGTGCAGCAGCGCAGAGGCGCGTGCAGCCGCCGCGCGGAGCCCCAGAAGGGCGCGCGCGGCGGCGCGGGAGAGGAGGAAGGGGCTGGCGGGGGAGGGGGAGAGCGCGGAGGCGAGCGGGCGGAGGAGGCGGTGCGCGGAGGCGGCAGCAGCGAGGACGAAGCGGAAGAAGAAGCTATGGCGGGAGAAAATCCCGAGCACGAGAATCCCGCCGTTGACAGACCAAATGAAACTCCAGAGGGGGGGAGAGGAATCTGCTCCCCCCTGCCTCTCCCCCTCCTGCTCTGTCTCCTTCGCGCTTTTCTCTGCAGACTGCGCCGCTCCGTGCCTGCTGCCCTGCTGCCCGCCTGCCTCTCCTACCGCTCCACCTACTGCCTCCACTGCTGCTACTCCTGGTCCTGGCGCGATTGAAGCGCTAAGAACGTACTCTGTGCCCCCAACCGACTCCAACCGTTTCTGCCACGACCCAACCGATCCCTGCTCCTTCTCCGTTCCGGAAACGGCTACTATATCTGATACATGCGGGTGGCTGTGACCCTCTGCTCCTTCTGCTATGGGTCTGCCTAGAGGCTCCATTGCTGGAGGCTTCAAAGAGTGCTGCTGATGCTGATGCTGATGCTGGTGGTGGTGATGCTGCTGATGGGGATGCACGCCCATAGCGCAGGCAACGCCATCCGCGCTAGTAGCTAACGCTCTACAGTGATCAAGCACCACCCACTCCGAAGGCCCATGCCCGCCCCACGCCTGAATCCGATACGTGTACTCAGTCCCCGGCTTTAACCCCGCCGAATCTAGCCACGCGTCTTCTGACGTGTCCCCCACGTCCTTCCACGACGCCACGCGCGTTGCCACGCGTCTCTGGATAAGGTACTTGTGGACAGGTGGCACACCGGGATTGGCTGGCGGGTCCCACTGAACAGCAATGGCGCCACACCCAGCCGACTCGCACTCTAAGTTGGTGGGAGCGCCGGGCGCCTTTCCTAAGCCAAACACCTGGCGGAAAATCGCCGTGTGGATTTTATGCCGATGCAGCGCGCTTTTCACCCCCAGGTCCTCTTTAAGAAACGTTCCGTTGTCGGAAATAAGCGTGGGGAAATCCAGGCCGTCGATTGAGTTGGCCCTGAAGACTTCCGCGTACTGGGGGAGACGTAGGCCGTGGATGATCCATGCGACCACCTTCTCCCCTGTCAGCATGTGGCTCAGATGATCCTGCACGCGGAATGAGGGATTACAAGGAATACAAGGAGCGAACGTGACTCCGGTGCCACCAACAAAACAAGCATGTGGCTCAGATGATCCTGCACGCAGGGAACACAAGGAGCCAAGGTGACTCCGGCGCTACTAACCAAACAAACAAGTCATACTATCAAACAGCCGGGTCAGACACAAGACAGCTCGTCATTCGATTACGCTTCGAGCGTCGTAACACGAATCTAGATGCAATGGCTGAACGTACGCTCATCTCGGCGGTGGAGATGCTGCTGCCGCCATAGCTGAACGACATGTCCAGCCGGTGGTCCGACATGAGATCCGCCATGCTCGACTCGCCGCCGCCGGTCTCGCTCTCACCCGCCTCGCGCTCGCGCTCCCCGCCAGACGCCTCCGCTTCCTGCTCCTCGAATCTCTTCTCCTCCTCCAGCACCCTCGCCCATAGCTGCCATCCCCCATCCACCACCCATCATTCATCATCCAGCATCCATCAACCATCATCCACCATTCATCATTTATCGCCAGAAAACGGGGAGGAAACAGCCGGGTTAGCTTTTCATGAACATCAAGCTATGTCGAATGTAACCCTAAAGATTCCTCATCGCATCAGCCTTATTGGAATGTCACCCTTCCGTGCCACCAGAGTTTGGAAATGGGATCAGAATCAAGCAGGGCCGTGGCGGACGCAGCGGATGCGAGGGACGCGCGCACCTGGTGGGCCTCCTCGGGGCCGATCTCGCCGTCGCCGTCGTGGTCCGCGGCGTGCACGAAGCTCTCCACGCTCACCACCGGCGGGAGCTCTGCGCATGCACGTATGCACCGGGGGAAGTTCAGGGAAGGTTAAGCGAAAGTCGGTATGGATAAACAGGACAGGGTACGATTACGGAATAGGATTCGTCAGCAGAAAGGAATCTGAGATGAGACCATAACGAGTACCTTCCGATGCAGTCTGTTGGAGACAGATTATCATGAGCAGGAGCGTGACGACGACGGCTAGATGTCTCAAGCCTCGCCATGGCTTCGAGACCATGGCTCTGGGGAACGCCGTGGAGCGGAGGTGGTTGCTGCGAACAAATCGTTTGGAATTTGGCATGAGAGAGTGCGAAAACCAAGGCAGATGCCGCTCTATTTCTGACTAGCAAGGAACTTCATAAGTGCCTCGTCAGCGCTCTGCCCTAGCTTCGGGTACGATGATGGAAGACCAAAAGTCAGTGATAGAAGCTGGGATGAGCAGAGGTATCCTGTTCACGGACAGACAAACCTGCTCGGAACGGAAATGCTAGGGGTCAGCAGCATTCTAGTGGTGACTTGTGTGTTCCCAAGAGTGGCATCTGGGGAGTGGAGGAGAGGGAGGAGGGGAGCAGGGGGATGGTGCAGCAGCATGGAGGAATCCAATCCAACATCGAGGTGCCAGAACAGTTCCTTGATTCTTCCGCACACCCACAGATAAACTAGATATCGAATCTAGAGCGTCCATTCCGTATTCAAGCACTCGTAGCCGCTGATATGTATTCTGGGGTAACTTCAGCAAGTTTTGGCGATCATGCGAAGCCTTCGTCAATGACTTTTCACGATTTCATGACAGCCTGATAGCAGCTCTTGTCCAATCATTTGCTCGCGACTTTTCGTCCCGCAGGTTAGAGGGCCGAAGCGCAGAGCTCCCGCAGGTTTTCTTTCGCTGTTGGTCAGGTTTGAAAAGGCCAATGTGAATCTGCCCCCGTACGACCCCATCCCGCAAACGTGCGTTTCGAGGCCAATGAATATTAGCCACCTAAGCAGGTGCGGGTCACACTGACGGGTTTGCAAGATGTCGGCTGGGCATGCTTGGTCGAGAGCCGCGGAACAAGGTCTGGCGACTGGTGCAACATGAAGCTTCAGGTGGGGCAACTGGCGTATTATCGACGACAAACTTGTCCAACACAAACTTGGCGGAACATCAAATTCAGTTAGAAGGATAGCAATGAAGTGGAGCTCTCTGGAATGTAGTGTAGCGATCTTGCCCATAAAGAGGATTTTCGCCAAGTTCTAGAATCTACGTTGACGGGCTCCTAGTTAGAAGCTACTTCGTTCATAGCGTCCCTAGCTCTGCTTGCGAACCCTAAAATCAAGATATCTCGAAGTGCAACAGACCGTGTTTTGTCGTCTTGTTTTCGTTGCCGATGGCAGATTTGGCTAGTCTGGGCGGAGTTTCAGCAGCGGTTGGTTCAGAGGCTAGGTCGCTCTTCTCACACAGCCTGGAAGGAGCTAAGAACCGATCCGCAAATGACAAAACCGATCCGAAAGATACAGGGCTTGTGCAGTACGCAGATGACGAGGAGGATAGAAACGAGGACGACGACGAGGAGGGGGATGAGATTCGCGTGAGCGGCAGGCGAGGCCATCTGGAGGTTCGGCGCGAGTGTCCGTACCTTGACACGGTCAACCGGCAGGTACGTTGACACGGTCAACCGGCAGGTCAGCTGTCCGCATTCAGCCGACAATTGCGGGTCACACGGAATCTATTCTGACAACTTTCAGAAGCACGTTGTTGCTCTGATTCCTCCAACCCGCCCATTCACCTTTTCTCTCTCCCCTCTCCCTTTCCCCCGCTCCTGGTTTTTTTACTTTGAAAAGTTCTGCTCGGTCTCTCTTTCAAATCTCAACATATACGGCTGCTTGGCGTGCGGCAAGTACTTCCAGGACCGCGCGCTGCTGTCTATTCCCCCCCCCCCCCCCCCCCCCCCCTGTGCACTCACTTATCTTTCAATCTACCCCCGCTCCAGCTTCTGGACTTTGATTTCAAGAAGCTCTGCTCGGTGTCTTTATCCAACCTCAACGTGTACAGCTGCCTCGTGTGCGGCAAGTACTTTCAGGGCCGCTCTTGTGTACTCATACCCCACCCCCCGGCCCCCTCTCCCCACCTCCCCCCATACTTCCAGCTCCTGGACTTTGACTTTGAAATGTTTTGTTCAGTCTCCCTCTCAAACCTCAACGTGTACGGCTGCCTCGTGTGCGGCAAGTACTTCCACGGCCGCTCTTGTGTACTCATACCCCCTCCTCCCCCCCCCCCCCCCCTCCTCCTTCCTCCATACTTCCAGCTCCTGGACTTCGACTTTGAGAAGTTCTGCTCCGTTTCCCTCTCAAACCTCAACGTGTACGGCTGCCTTGTGTGCGGCAAGTACTTCCAGGGCCGCGCGCGCTCGTCGCACGCGGTGACGCACAGTGTGGACGCGGGCCACCACGTGTTCATCAATCTGCACACGGAGAAGGTCTACTGCCTGCCCGACGGGTATCAAGTCTCCGACCCGTCACTGGATGACATCAAGAGTGTTCTCAACCCACGGTGAGTGCTGGTGTGAACTTCCTGTGAGTGCTGCTGTGGGAGCACGCGTTTGGGCATGTGAGGCGGCTGCTGAGGGTTCGTCCCAAGCAGGGCACCACGTGTTCATCAACCTGCATTCCGAGAAGGTCTACTGCCTGCCCGATGGCTATCAGGTAACCCCTCGCTCGATGACATCAAGAGCGTTCTCAACCTGCGGTGAGTGCTGCGCTGACTCCCCCTGTGACTGCTCAACCGCTGAAGGTGGTCAATCATCCTTGAGTGGATGCTGTCCTGTGTTGGATTGCACATTGTCTCTGGCGTACTCCCATCCCTGTCCCTCTCTTCCTCTTGCTCACTCCCCCGTTTCCTCTTGCACATTGTCTCTGGCGTTCTCCCTTCCTGACGTCACCAGGTTCACGGCCGCCCAGATAGAGCAGTTCGACCACAGCAAGCAGTGGGCTCGTGCATTGGACGGCACGGACTACATCCCCGGCATGGTGAGTGCGGTGTAATACAGACAATGGGGGGTGGTGAGGGGTGCCATGTGGCACGGATTTTATTCCTGGCATGGTGAGTGCAGTGTGTAGTGGTTGGCGGGATGTCTCTTCCAACCTCTTCCAACCTTCCAGGTGGGTCTGAACAACATCAAGGGCACGGGGTACGTAAGTGTGATCATCCAGTCGCTCATGCAAGTCCCCCTTCTCCACAACTAGGGGCCGGTTGGCCCGACTCAAGAGAGTGTTCATCTCTCCCTCCCTCACCTCTCGTCCTCTCCCCTTCCCCTGTACTCCTCTGTGTCTCCCTCCCACCCCTCCTCCTCCTCCTCCTCCTCCTCCTCCTCCTCCTCCTCCTCCTCCTCCTCTTCCTCCTCCTTTTGAGTCGACTCAAAAGTCTCCCTCCCACCCCTCCCCCTCCCCCTCCTCCTCCTCCTCCTCCTCCTCCTCCTGACGCCCGCCGCACTCATCGCTTCCCTCACAGGTGGGTCTGAACAACATCAAGGACACGGGGTACGTGAACGTGATCATCCAGTCGCTCATGCGAGTCACGCCTCTCCGCAACAAGCTGCCTGCTGGCTCGACTCTAGAGTGTGTTCATCTCTCCCTCACTCCCCTCTTTCTCACTCCCCTCTCCGTTCCCCCATCACTCCTGCTCCTCCTTTCCCCTCGCCCCACCCCTTCATTTATTCAGGTCGGCTTGAACAACATCAAGGACAAGGGGTACGTGAACGTGATCATCCAGTCGCTCATGCACTGCTCTCTCCCCACCCTTTACCCCTCCCTGCTCTTCCCTCACAGGTCGGCTTGAACAACATAAAGGACACGGGGTACGTGAATGTGACCATCCAGTCGCTCATGCGAGTCGCTCCCCTCCTGTGTCTCCCTTGTCCCCCCCCTTCACCCCTTACCCCTCACTCACAGGTGGGTCTGAACAACATAAAGGACACGGGGTATGTGAACGTGATCATCCAGTCGCTCATGCGAGTCACGCCTCTCCGCAACTTCTTCCTGCTCCCCGCCAACTACACGCCCGCCTCCCACTCGCCCGCCGCCCAACCAACTGCCCTCGTGCGCCGCTTTGGAGAGCTGGTGCGGAAAGTGTGGCACCCAAGGAACTTCAAAGGACAGGTGCGTTGAATGGCGAATCTTTTCTCATTTAGCTGCCCTTTGGTGACTGTGCTGTGCAATCTCTTGACGCTTTGGCACCCAAGGACTTGTATTCATTCTGGCATGGTATTTGTCAGTTGTTGGGGGCTGTCATGCTTTGGAGAGCTGGTGCGCAAGGTGTGGCACCCAAGCAACTTCAAGGGGCAGGTATGGCAATCGGAAAGCATGTCCTGTTCTTTGCTATGTTAAATGAATTGTCGACGCTTTGAAGAGCTGGTGCGCAAGGTGTGGCACCCAAGGAAGTTGAAGGGGCAGGTGCGCCAAGTGGAGAGTTTTTTGTTTTCCTTTTGGCCGCTCTTATTAACTTTGTCTGCTGGCCTATCCCAACCCCCCTGCTCCCTTCCCCCTTCCCCTTCTAATCCTTCAGGTCAGCCCCCACGAGTTCCTCCAAGCCATCATGCTCGCCAGCAAGAAGCGGTTCTCTATAGGCCGGCAGTTTGATCCCCCTGACTCACCCCTTTACACCCCTTCCCCCCCTCCCTTCCTTAACCTTCAGGTCAGCCCCCACGAGTTCCTCCAAGCCATCATGCTCGCCAGCAAGAAGCGGTTCTCTATAGGCCGGCAGTTTGATCCCCCTGACTCACCCCTTTACACCCCTTCCCCCCCTCCCTTCCTTAACCTTCAGGTCAGCCCCCACGAGTTCCTCCAAGCCATCATGCTCGCCAGTAAGAAGCGGTTTCTCATAGGCCAGCAGTCCGACCCTCTCGACCTCCTCTCCTGGCTGCTAAACACTCTCCACGCGGACTTAGCTAAAAGCGCTGCTGCTGCAGCTAAAGCCGCGGGCAAAAAGGCGCATCATATAAGCTCCATAATCCAGGAGTGCTTTCAGGGGGAGCTGGAAGTGATTAAAGAGGTCGCGGGGAAGAGCAGCGGTGGGGATGAGGGGAAGAAGCGGAAACGGGAGGAGGAGGAGGGGAAGGAGGGGGGGGAGGGTGAAGGGGAGAAAGAAGAGGAAGGGGTGAAACGGGAGGTCAGCCGAATGCCGTTTCTGATGTTGGGGTTAGATTTGCCTCCTCCCCCGCTTTTTAAGGACGTAATGGAGAAGAATATTATTCCTCAGGTTCCCCTGTTCAACATTTTGAAGAAGTTTGACGGGCAGACCGTGACTGAAGTGGTGCGCCCGCATCCTGCCCGAATGCGGTATCGGATCACGCGGTTACCGCGGTACCTCATCCTCCATATGAAGCGATTCAAGAAGAATAATTTCTTCATAGAGAAGAATCCCACTCTAGGTGAGTGCGCATTCCCTGGTGCGCCCCTCCTCCGCGTGTACAGCACAGACCTTTGTTTTGGCTGGGTTTGTCTCTTCATTTTTTGTCTGCAGCATGTTTTTCTTTCATGTACGTATTTACTCGTTTCTTCCGTGCTGTACCCTACTTGTTTGTACTGAATCTTCCAGTGAAGAACCTAGAGCTGAAGGACTATCTACCACTGACTGCAGAAGGTGCAAGGTGCCATGCAACGGCTCCTTATGTGCATCTCCCCCATT
Organism: Closterium sp. Yama58-4; assembly: GCA_947470075.1. Lineage (NCBI taxonomy): Eukaryota > Viridiplantae > Streptophyta > Zygnematophyceae > Desmidiales > Closteriaceae > Closterium > Closterium sp. Yama58-4. The sequence continues at coordinate 140,212 of CANIUD010000271.1, forward strand.
CCCTCCTGCAGTGAACTTCCCAGTGAAGAACCTAGAGCTGAAGGACTATCTGCCACTGGAGGGCGTTGAAGGAGGGGGGAAGCTTCGCAGCAAGTACGACCTGATTGCCAACATTGTGCATGATGGCAAGCCGGGGGAGGGCTCGTACCGCGCGTTCGTGCAACGGAAAGCAGAAGAGGCTTGGTGAGTGGGTGCCTTGCTGGCGCGGGCAAAGCGGATGGGTCGAGAGCAAGTACGACCTGATCGCCAACATTGTGCATGACGGCAAGCCGGGGGAGGGCTCGTACCGCGCGTTCGTGCAGCGCAAGGCAGAAGAAGCATGGTGAGTGGATGTCTTGTTCAAGGCACAGTGTTGAACGAGCCCTGTTGAACGCGCCGTGTTCAACAAGCCATGTACGGCCTGATTCATTGTCAACATGCTGACTTTTGAGTGGACTCAAAGGTCAGCTTTGAATTTGAACAATCCATGTACGGCCTGATTCATTCTCAGTGTTGTGCATGATGGCGTGCATGATGGCAAGCCTGTCAAGGGCTCCAACCGTTCGTTCGTGCAGCGCAAGGCAGAAGAAGCATGGTGAGACCGGGGATTGAGGAGGGTTTGGGTGGTTGAGAGCGTGGAACATCCTTATGAACAAGGCATTGGTCGCCCAAATCCGACTGTAACCCCATTTGCGATTCTTGCCATGGGGCCTCGTAGGGGAGTGACGAAGTCTGAAAGATGCATGCACGTACCACAGCTTATGTACTTTGGTCGCCCCACACATACGGATAGGACAAGAAATGGTTTGGCAAGCAGAAACATGCGACGTGCAACCAGGTGCTTTCGTGGGTGAAATACTCGCACACGATTCGCTGCGAAGCAGATGACGAAAGTATTTCTCTTCGTGTGTTCTCGCTAATTTTCGCTGCTGGTCGACCAGGGTGCCTTCCAAATTCCCAAAAGCGAATTTGATTCACAATTTGTGGTTTTGTGTGGTACCAAGCGAAACTTGTTGCAAACGAGTGACGAAACCAAATGAGCGACCAAACAAGCAACCAAACACTTGGTCATAAGGATGTTCCACGCTCTGAGGTGTGGGCCTGCTACCATGCGTTTGTGCAGACGATACGAGAAGTGGCACGAGGAGGGGAGTGATTGTGTCGCACTGGGCTTACGGACCACGGCGTATCTAGTCTGGTCCACTCCACAGAGAGAGGCCCCACCTTTAGAAGACAGTCTGGGATGAGTTTGGACAGAACTTGAGATGCAGATGACCCAGCTTTACCATGTGTGTTCCCTCCCGTGTTTTTTTTTCTCCCTTTGTTAATCCACAGGTACGAGATGCAAGATCTGCATGTTACAGAGACGTTGCCTCAAATGGTGGCTCTTTCTGAAGCTTATATCCAGATTTATGAGCAGCAGCAGGATTGAGCAAGATATTGTGGACTGGATGGTGGCTGGGTGCAACTGCTCCAATAATGGAAGTAAAATAACAGCAAAAATAATACATGGAATATATGTACTTGCAGTGCGTATGCCTCACGCAGCCAATGCATCTCCAATGAAGTATCAACCTACGCCTGGTAGGAAAGAGAAACATAATAATAAAGGAATCCGATTACCCAGCCACAGCTTTCACTCTTCCCCTCAACCCTCGTTCCACCTCTCCCCCCTCCCTCTCTCCTCGCGCCCCCATCTAGAACATGTAGCTAGGCTCCGTGGGTCGCGTGGGCTCCGGCCCTGCCTGCGGCATCTGGGCGGCTGTGTCCGCTACAGGCAGACTCGTTGTTTGCACAGGCACGTCCCGCACCATCAACGGCTGCCCCACCTGGTTCGGCGCTACAGTAGCACCTGCAGCAGAGTCCAACCCTTTCCACTCGTTCGCCCCCACGCTATCATAGTCTTCATCGTCATCCTCGTTATCATCATCCTCGTTATCATCGTCGTCGTCGTCATTCTCGTCGTCGTCGTCGTCTCCCGGCGATTCCTCAGACCCGGGCGCGCGCGTCCCCGCCTCCTCCTCCGCCGCCATCGCCGCCTCGTCCGCCTTCTGCGCCTCCTCCGCCAGCCGCTCCACGCGCTTGTCCGCGGCTTCGCGCTTCTTGGTAACCGCCTTGAGCTGCTCTTTCGCCGCGCTCACCTGCGCCGCGGCTTTCTTCATGCTCTGACTCGCCGCCTTGAACTCCAGCTCTGCTGTTTTCACCTGCGCCTCAGCCTCCGCCGCCAGCGCCTCCGCCGCCTGGATCGCCTCGAATTGCGCCTGTTCGTCCGCTGTCGGCGTCGTCGCGCTCGCCGCCGCCGCCCGCGCCGCCGCTAATTTCGCCGCCGCTTTCGCTTCCTCCTTCGCCGCTTCGTCGGCTTTCTTCTTCAACTCCTTCGCCTTTTTCTGCTCCTTATTATACGACGACGAACTGCCATACGCCTGCGCGTATCCCGCCTGGGTGCCGTAGCTCGACGGCTGTAGCTGATTCACAATATCTTGCTGGGCGGCATATGCGGCGTCCGCCTGCTCGCGCTTCTGCTTCGCCTCGTTGTATTTCCGCTCCGCCTCCGCTACCGCCGCCTGCGCCTTGGAGTACCCCTCGTACCGCTTCTTCCCCGCTACAGTCTTCCGCGCGGCTGTGGCAGCTTTCCGCGCGCTTACCGCGACCGCCTTGGCGCTGTCGAGCGCGGTTCGCGCCTGCACCCACGCCGCCGCCACCGCCTGCGCGTCGGTCTTCGCGGTGTCGAGATTCTCCTGCGCGTCAGCTTCCTGCTGCTGCAGCAGCGACGCGATTTGCTCCGCCGCGTCGAGCTGCGCCGCCTTTTGGTCGGCGACCGCGCGGAGACGAACGGCTTTCTCTAGGGGCGTCTCGGATTTACGCGCTCCGGAGCGGCCGTACCTTGTTGCTGCGGCTTGGATGCTTAGAAGGGTGAATAGAAGGAAGATGCTGACGAGTCGAACTGGTGAAGTTCCCATGGCGGGCCTGCTGTGGTCTCTACAAGGGTGGAAGTATGTATTGGACAAAGCGCTTCGCTGCGCGGAGGGAAATGCTATTTCGGAAATGCCAAGAGCTCAGTAGAGATGTCACCTATAGCAATATATGCAATGATGTGTGAATGATAAGGTAGAAAGGAAATAGGATGGTGGGGGGACGACGCGCGGGAGTGGCGGGGTGGGCCAAGAAGCTGGACTTGGAATGGAAAAGGTCGAAACTGGGGTGAGGAAGGTTGAGCTGGAGAAGGGGAGGATACTGGAGGGGGACGATGTGGCGAGCGGACGGGTTTCGCCTAAATCATTGGTGAGACTTAGTAACATTGAACGAAACTTAGTAACATTGAACAGAATGGTTAACGAAACAGTCGGCGAGCTGGGCGAACACCGTTTCAGTGTGATTGAAACGCCAGGTGGCTTTTCTGGCCCAAACCAAATTCCGAGCCCAGGGGACCAAATTGTCCTTTCTGTCAAGCAACACCTATTGTACACCTAGTTCTCGATCATTGCACACCCCCTACATTTTTTTTCGTAGTTACCCTTTACGGGCTTTTTCTTGATGCGACGGACACCCAGAGATTGAGGGACTATAAAGATACAACGGGCAGGTAGCCTCTAGAAATAAACTCGCACTTAATGTTCGGGGTGAGGCTTTAGTTAGGTTTGGGTTCTCTTTTATATTCTTGGTGCACCCCGACCAAACCCGAAAGTACGTCGGACCCTCCTCGGCGGTTTTCCTACACGCTGGCAACTACCCTACGAAAACGATTGACCTAGGGTAAATACCCCAGGGTGTAAGATTAAGGGGTGTGAAATAATCGAGAACAGGATGTACAATATTTGTCGAACCTGCACATTCACATGGCCACGTCAGCTGCAGCTGAGTGAAGCGACCCGCAGTGGGTGGGAGAACCGACAAAGATACAGTTTCACCCAAGTCAGATTATGAGGTCTCTCAGGTGAGTTCCTCGATTGAGAATTTCGACAAGGTGAATTTCGATTCTCTGGTTTGGCTGACAGAACTTTCCGTTACACCTACATTTTTAACTGCTAAGGAGATACCATCACAACCCCAACCATGAGGTGAGCGAGTCTGGAATTGTCCATGCGCCTGGTAACTGAACTAACAGCAGTGTGCTTATAACCAATAACTAAGACCCGCGGCAAGCTCGCTCACTCACTGTTGAATGTCAATTGCCGCTAAGTTTAGGTTCCAGGCACCAAACAGCTTGTGGTGATGGAACCCTGAGCAGTTTGGGTGCGCTGCACCATGCAGCTAGACTAGTCCGCATTCTGAGACCCACTTCAGCCAATTGGTAAGCTTTCATAATGCAGGATGAACTGGATGGGTTGGGGCTCCATCCATGATAAGACTTGATGATGACATGAACTAGCTAGAGTGTTCCAAATGTAGGTGTTGAGTTGACAGAAAACATTCTTCAACTAGCACAAGGGGAGCACTCTATAAGCATGAGAGAATCACCAACAGCATATGTGATCTAGCTTAGTGTGAAAGGGCGTGGTCAGGTCGCACATCCACTATGGTATCTGCAGCCTAATTCACTCTGCCACAGTGCAAAATGGCAAACATCGAGAACCGCTTTCCACAGCGTGAAACCTCCTGAGCCACGAAGCATGAACTGTAATGTATGACCTGACAACGCCCTAAACACCATTATGTCCACGGACCATCATCACATCAACCGAACAGCCAGCTCAGTAGGGAGTGGCTCCCCGCGGCCTGCGGCTGCTGAGTCGCCTGGACTGCCGCGCCAAGAGAGGGCGTTACACCCGCTGCCGGCTGCCCCGTTTGCACGGATTGCAGCCCAAGAGAGTCCTTCCCGTACCTCCCGCCCTTCCCGTAGCCGTTCCCGTTCCCCCTCTGCCCTTCGCCCTTATCCCCGACGGTAAAAAACATGTCCGCGGCTGACGCGACGTCTCTTTTAAAGTCTGTTGTCGAACAATTGAAGAGAATGTTGATAGACGAAATATATTTGGCGGTCCAGTTGCTGTGTACTTTCTCTTCTCATGGTGTGTCAAGCCTTTCTTGCTGTCCAGGTTCCAACTTGGGTGACGACTTGTGCTAAGCTTGGCCATTATCACTTCCATGGAGTAACTTAATGTCTTGAGCTTAAAACCAGTTAAAAACCTGAAAAACAGATCTTCACAAGAGGAAGTCGCGACGAACCAATGTTTTCTGTTTGAACACAAAATGGTGTCGTAATCAAGCTCTTGATGAGTAGATCCGGAATATGTATTCAGATCTTGAAACTGATAGCGATTAGCTTTACATTGTGTGAGTTAAAGTTCTCCTAGGAGCCATGGCGGAGAGCTTGGAGCGGAGAGATTGGAAGCTCGTGAGTTCGGTTCAGGCACTTGACTAGGCATGCACTGCCTTCCAGCTGGAATCGAATTCCTTGCCTAGAATCGAATTCCCAGCTGGAACTGCACATGGTAACTACAAAATAACCAATCATTGAAAAACATGCGACGTCTTCGCACAATCCGGCCAAACCTTCGACTGCAAATCTGACAGACCCTTGTTGCCAACGCCTTGTTGTGTAGGCCCCTGGTGCGACTGGCCCAACTCCCACTGGCCCACGGTAGGTTCTGTGCTTGACCGGGGAACTTGTGGCCCTTCCTGCTCAACCGTCTCTGCAATGCTGGAGGTTGACAGCTTATCCGCCGAGATTCGATCATGATAGCCGCGACACGCCACCGCCACCACAGCACGGCAGCATATGTGTGCTGATGTCAGCCACATTCTTTCTGTCCAGCTTGGCAGTCGGAGAATTTCAAGCCACCGCCATGTTCCCCGACGAGCAGATGCTACAAGTCACAACTGTTGATCATGTCAAAACAAAGCTGGCATGCGGTGGAATGAGGGTGGGTTTTGCCTGGGGCGCAATGGTCGAAAACGGTCAACTCATCCAAACCAGCCATGAAAAAAGTTGACCCGCTGTGGGGGAATGCCCTCCATCCGCGATTGTACATTCTGGCAGTTGGTGTTTGGGGTTCTCTGTAGTATGAACGCCTCTATCATGAATTTTCAAAGTAGCCATGAAAACAAATATCTCTGGGAGTTGTGCACGTGATAATACAGCAGCACACAACCACCATGATAGAGACTCCGACTTTTATCAAAAGATTATTGCATTCTTGGGAAAACTCTTATCGAATCCGCAGGGCACTAACACATAACGAGCCTACAAAATCAGTGCAGCTCCACATTCTCCAATGCGTCTCACCATTTTTTGCCAAAACCTAACCATCCACCCTTCCCTTCCTGCACATACTGTTCATACCCTTCCTCTCCCTCCTCATCCTCCCCATCTGCATGTGGCGCTAACAGCTGCACCTCTAGGCTGGCGAGCAGTATAAGAATGGCGCCCGCAGCAGTGGATGTGCTAAGTGTTTCTCCTAGCAAAAAGAAGGCCAGGAGGCTGCCCCAGAGTGGGCTCATGGTGAGAATGAGCGTGGCTGTTGATGCTCGCACGAACCGCAGTGCTTCCATCTCCAGCCACTCGCACATGCCTGCAGGTGGTGGCAGCAGGTGGGCCGGACAGGGACGAGGAACAGGAGAAATGACGGCAGTGAGAGAGAATGGAGGAGGGGTTGAGGGGGGGGGGGGGGGGTGGGGGGGGGGAGGTAGTTTGTGGGGAAGGGTTGGAGGAGCAGGGCATACCAAACCACCACCCCATCAGCAGCAGCACCCCCCTGTCTTTACCGAGTTGACTTTTGAGTCGACTCAAAAGTCATACGAAAGCATCAACCCCCTGTCTTTACCTGTTCCAAAGGGTCCAGCCAGCAATGCCATGCCGATAAGAGCAGCAGCAGGCACAGCTAGGAGCTGATTCCACGCCACCACAACCCCACTGCCGCCTGCCCCTCCCCAAACCCATACCCCCTCCTCACCCTGCTGTGAGCGCGATGGCTGTTGGGGAGAGCAGCCCACCCAAGCACCCAACCCATCAGCAGCAGCACCCCCTTTCCACCTTACCTGTTCCAAAGGGCCCAGCCAGCAATGCCATGCTGATGGGAGCAGCAGCAGCCACGGCCAGCAGCTGGTTCCACGCTATTACTGCCCCACTGCCGTCTGCCCCCGCCACTGCACTCCCCCCTGCTGTGAGCGCGATGCCTGCCAGCGAGAGCAGCACCCACACCACGCCGATAGCTGCCGTGGTGCCGAGCTGGAGAATTACGAGGATGAGCGGATCGTAACGCGCACATAGAACCTCGGAACGGACCTGCGGTGGAAGGGGAGGGGGCAAAAGAGGGAACACAGACTGCTGTGGTGCCGAGCTGGAGAATCACAAGGATGAGCGGGTCGTAGCGCGCGCATAGGACCTCCGAACGGACCTGGTAGGAAGAGGAGGGGGAGCAATGGGAGTGTGGGAGGATACATGTCAGCTACAGGATGACACAGATGGCATACTCACCACGTGGATGGCATACTCACCACGTGGATGGCATACTCACCACGTGGATGGCATACTCACCACGTGGATGGCATACTCACCACGTGGATGGCACACTCACCACATGCATGGCACACTCACCACGTGGATGGCACACTCACCACGTGGATGGCACACTCACCACGTGGATGGCACACTCACCACGTGGATGGCAGAGCCCACAGCGCCAATGAGGCACCACACGTGGCCCACAGGCAGGCTCCATTGCACGGGCACCGATGCCAGCGCTGCTGCTGCTGTGTCAGCGATGGCATTGGAGGAAGCTGATGCTGAGCTGGCGATGATGTCAGCTGGCGTGGCTGCTACTGCAACAGCAGTGATGGTCTCTCCGCCTTCCAACATCACCATGCCTGTTGGTGTGAGTGTGGGTGTGGGCGTGATGAGGGTATGGGTGAGGGTTGAGGATAAGAAATGGGGCACACGCCGCAGGAGTTCAACAAATGCGTGAGCAAGTGAGAAGACACAGAAAAGGCGCTGGAGGCAGGAAAGGAGAAGAAGGCGGAAGCTTTATGAGAGTGGAGAGCATGAAAAGCGTGGAGAGCATGAAAAGCGTGGAGAGCATGAAAAGCGTGGAGAGCATGAAAAAGCGTGGAGAGCATGAAAAGCGTGGAGAGCATGAAAAGCGTGGAGAGCGCACCGGTGCAGGCGAGGAGTGTGGCAATCCACACGCTGCGGTTGATGGGCGTGCCTGACAGGGCCTCCAGGAACGGAACCAGCACCACCTGCAGTGCAGTGCGGTACAGTGGGTCGCACGCATGGGATGTGACTGGTTATGCACAATCCGTTACAGACCCATGCTGTAGAATCAAGTATGAGCGAGCGTGGCAAGTGGCAGGGCTGGAACAAAGGGCCAGAGTCTAGAGGAGATGAAGCGTGCTGGGCCAGCCGGTGAGATTTTAAACACAGGATTCACAGGGACAATTGAAGAAGTGGGTGTGAGTGTGTGTATGCGTGAGGGACCCATCGAGGAGGGGTGGGGAGAGAGGGCTTTGGAAGGGATATTGGCGGGGCAATTGGGGGAACATCGAGGGGGCGACTGGGAGGAAATTTACCGTACAGAGACGGGATTAGGGCAGTTCCGCCCGCCGAGTGACCTTGTTTCGAAATATCTCACGTCGAATTCACTTGCTCGTGTTAGGGGGTTATTGGGAAGGAGCAATTTATCGTACCTGAGACGGTGCTGGTGAAAGAAGCGCCGTCCACAAAGTAAACTGGTTGTGAGACGTCTCACGGGAGGGAAAGGTTTTTGGAGGCGAGAGATACTGATCGTACCGAGACGGTGAGGATGAGAGCAGCGTCATCCGCGGAGGTGGTTTCGAGCCCAATGGCCTGCCCCGCGTACGTCACAAACATCCACACGCCCAGCTCCACGCCCCCCACCACCATCGCCTTCCTCTCCCGCCGCTCCTTCTTGCTGCCGCCCACCATTGACTCCCACACCCCCGCCGCTAGCCCCTCCTTGCCTCCTTGCCCCCTCCTGCCTTTCTTCTTCACTTTCTCTTCCTCCGGCTCTGTTTCTCCCCGGCCGTTGCTGCCCCTGTTGTTGGTCTCCCCGCCGTCAGTTGCGCCCTCCCCCAGTAAAGCCGTCATGGGGTTGCTCAACCCAGTGTTACCCCACATGTCCCACGCCGCATCCCACGAGTTTCGAAAGTTTCCGAGCACCTTCTCTCCCCAGGTTGCCTCCTTTTGGTGCGTCCTCTCGTGGTGTATCCTCGCCACGTGTCTCACCAGCGCGAACCCGCCCAGCCCGATCGTCGCGAACAAAAACCGAATCGCGAACTCTACGCTTGTATCGAGACTCCCAAAAAGAGGATAACCAACGGCACCTGAGCCGAACATACCCTCAAACACACCCTCCCCCAGCAGCCCGCTGAAAAACCCTCCCCCAATTACGTCACTCACTACCTCCCCCACAGGCGTCGAAATCGCCTCCCCGACCGCCACCCCCGCCGCAGTCACCGCTGCCGCGCCGGCAAGCGCTCCCCCGACCTCTCCCCCCGCGCCGGGCCCCCCGTGAAGCTCCTGCATGAGCTTAACGGTCACCGCGGTGGCGGCGTATCCGAACGCGAGGACATTAAGGAGCAGCACGGCCTGGTCCTTGGAGAGATTAATGCTGTACGGCGGCGGCTGCGGCGGCTCAAACGCGTCTTTCGACAGGAAGGTTCTGCGAACCCAGAAGGCGAAGTCTGTGAGCGGCCCGGGAGGGATTCCGGCAATAGATGGCGGGAGTCTGGCGTCGGTTGGTCGCCGCTGGTCCTTGTGCCGTTTATGGTGGTGTCCGTGGGGATGGTGATGGTGATGCGAGTGATGGTGATCCACTCTCTCTGCCTCGTGCTGATGCCGTTTATGATGCTTGTGGTCATGGTGATGCTCGTGATGATGATCCTTGCGATGCTCTTGGTGATGATGATGGTGGTGCTTGTGGGGATTATGATGATGCGGATGGGTCGCGTCGTGGCTGTGATGGCTGCTGTGCTTATGATGTTGCTCGTGGCGGTGCTTGTGATGATGGTGGTGCTGATGGTGAATTGCGGATTGTTCCTCGTCATGGTGCCGATGGTGCTTCCTGTGCTGATGCTCCTCACCCTCATGGCTACGATGGCCATGACTGTGGCTATGGTCATGGCGGTGCGAGTGATCCTCAGAATATCCGTGTCGGTTTTTGTGATGCGAATGCCGGGACGAATGCTCGCCGTCGGATTCCTCATCGCTCGAGGATCTGTGGTGGAGATGGTGGGAATGATTTGCGTGCTGCGAGTGGTGACCCTGGTACCCGTGTTTGCCATCTGCGTGCTCCTTGTGCTGCTTCTTCCGTTTCTCCCACCATTTATCCGCGCTGCTTAGCACGCGAGACACGCCGCTAGACCAGCCCTTTCCGCCTGACTCGTTATTAGAAGCCCTCACTCCAATTCGACGCGAACCTCCAGTGCTTCGACGTTGGAATTCGCGAACTCTGGAAAATCGGCAAGCCCGTTCCTGTAAGAGCAAGCTGCAAGGGTCCTTCTTGCTGACGAATGACGAATGGGGAATATGCATGACCATAACGGAATTCGAGTGAATTGCCACTCCCAATCCCTTGGCGGAATCGGTAAGCGGTGCGATGGACCCACATTCTACGACACGGAGGGCCATGGAAAATCCGTGACGAAAAAAAAAAGAATATGCGCAGCAGGATACGAACCCACCCGACGATCTTTCAAGCGAAGATAAGGAGAAACGTGACTTGCAGTGGACTCTAACATGAAAGCTCGCACGGCGGAACCTGGAGAGCACAGCTCACAGGCTTTCCCAGTGTGAAAAGTCTGTTCGTAGAAGTGAGGAGAAGAGAAGCGAAACTCACGACAGGAGGATTGTTGCTGCTGGGCGGAAAAAGTGGAAATTTCTGTCAGGCGTGCGCTGACTCGCGAATCCCGAAGGTGGGCTTGGGGTTTTTCTCGCGCCAAGGAGCAAACCAACCAGGGACAGAAGAATATCGAGATTGCTGATCAAGGAAGACTTATGATTGGAAAAGGAGTTCCCAGCAACGGCTTGTGCGGTAGAGTCTGGGAAGTGATTGGGTTTGCGGAGCTGGAATCACGGAGCCTTGACACGACCATATCGAGGTTGGTGGATGAAAGGTACACTCCAACCCGGCGAGTTGGACGAGCGGCCAATAAAGTGATCTCCGCGCAGTGCTGGCAATTTGTCAGCACCGTCAAGAGGTTTTTGGACCAAGAAAAAGGTTCGGAAGGACAGGGTCTGGTGGGGAGTGACTCAGCCCCACATCAGCGGAGGGCCACTTATGGCGGTTGGGCTGTGTAGCACAATCATGCGCGAAATAAAAGTTTAGCTAATTCCAACGAGCCACACCTATGTTTTCTTCCAATAATGCCAATAGAAACTACAGTTCTTTCACGGACTGAGGGAAGGTGCACGGCGCCCTCGCCCTTCCCCATCAATCTCCCTCTCCATCGACCGATCCCTCCAGCTCCGCTTCCCCTCCCGCCTTCTCCCATCCCTGTTCCTCTCCCCTCCATACGCCCCACTCTCCCCCCCACCCCCAATCGACCCCTCCCTCTGTCTCTCCCTCCCCCCAAAATGGTGATGCATCCTCCTATGATGCTCCTCCCCATACGAGCCCCTCTCCTCATCCTCCTCCTCATGCCCCCGGTGCTGCCTCCCCGACAGCTGCCGACTAAACTCCCGCCTAAACCCGTGCCGCTCCCGACCCTCCCGCACAAACCCCTGTCCATCCCGATCCTCAGCCTCGGACCCTTCCTGCGACCCCTGCATGCCCTGCCCCTGCGGCTGCCCCTGCCGCCTGTCCCGGTCCCTCTCTCGCTCCCTCTCGCGTTTCAGCGACCCCCCCCTCTGCATGCCCTGTCCCGGCTGCTGCTGCTGCTGCTGGGAGTGCGGTGGGGGAAAGTGCTGCTGGGAACGCTCGGCCTCCAATACATTTGCCTTGAAGCGTGAGAGCTCCTGCACCTCGGCGTCCCTGAGCTGCAGCTGCCTCTGCAGCTTGTACACCGTCTCCTCGAGCTTCTCTGCCTCCTCGTTGATCTCATCCACATACTCCTGTAGCTCTGCCAGAACGCCAAGCAGTGGGAGAAAAAAGGAGAGGGGCGGTGGGGTAAATAGGGCAGGTCAAAATGTGGCTTTAAGGCGCGTCAGATACAGGCTTCTTTCCCTCTGTAGCTCTGCCAGGGCTCCGGTTAGTAGGATGGAAAAGGACAAGGAGAAGATTCCTTTGCAACTGTCATATAGCAGCATCAAGAGTAACGGCAATGTGGAAAGAAGCAACAGGAGAAGCAGAGACAACCGCATATCCATTTCTCAGTCTTATAACAGTTGGTATAATAGGTAATGAGCCAAGTGGCAGGGTGTGATGCGCACTACGAGTGAAGGGACTACCTTGGTAGCCGCGCTTGAGCTCGGAGTTGAGCTGCTTCTGCAGGGCCAGCTTGTTCTCCAGCTCATGCACCTGATGGGCAGAGCGGAATCAATGGGGAAGAGGGCGAGAATACCACAGAAAAAATGAATGGAATCAGTAGAATCGCAAGTGCATGTCAAACAGGGGTGAGTTCGTAAGGGCTAGCTTGTTCCCCTGCTCGTGCACCTGATGATGGGCACGAAGAATAAATGGAGGGGGGCAGGCAGGCATCAGTGGGCACATGCGAATGCTGGCACTGACAAAGCAGATACGTCGTAACGGCGAGCTTGTTCTCCAGTCCCGCTCGTGCAACTGGCCGGCAGAGGAGGAATCAATGGACGTGTGTCAAAGCTCAATCTGCAGAACGAGCTCTTTGTCATGTAGAATCATTTTAACCCGTGTCCTAAGACTCACCTGCCCTATGACTCACCCACCCCAGTGATCCCACCCAAAGCCAGATACCACCTCCCCCAAGTCCCACCTTCCCCTCAGCAGCCTCCCTGCCGATGTCTTCATTCTCCTCTTGTAGCGTGCGGCACTTGGCCATGAGCATCTTGCCGTTCTTGCTGTGTGGCGTGAACTGCACCGCTGCTAGGTCGTCCTGTAGCTCTCTCACTCGCCGCTCCAGCGCCTCGCTCTCAGTCTGAAAAGGATACGGGTAGGTGGGCACATGGTATATGTGGGTGGATAGGGGGGGGGGGGGGAGAGGGGATGGAGAGGAAGGAAGGTGAACTGCACCGAGGCCAGGTCATCCTGCAGCTCCCACACTCATCAGAAAAGGCAGGGGAGGGGGGTATGAGGAAAGATATGGTATACACCATGCACGCACACGTATACGGTATGCAATACATGGGCATGTGAATGAGTGAGTGTGCCTCACCTTGAGTCGTTTGAACTCGGCATGTATGGCGGCATCCAGCAGCAGCGAGCGAGTCTGGTGCACACGGGGGGATACGCAGAGAGGTACAGGCAGAGGGGAAGGATAGCACGAGGGGAAGGATAGCATAGCATGAGTGGGAGGATACGAGGTGGTGCGGAGGTAACGTGGAGTGGAGAGAGGTTGAGAAGGTTGGCATGAGGATCAAAAGAGGAAAAGCTGGCCTAGCAATGAATATGAGCCTGACTGAGCCTGACTGAGCCTAGTTCGACACACCCACCTGCGTGCTGGCAGGCTGCATGCTCTCCAACACCTGCTGCAGCTGCTCCTGCAATGTGCAAGTGAGATCGGAGGGAGTGCAGATAGGAAATCGTGGGAACGAAATGACTTGTGTGAACAGCATGGAATTACACGAGCACCCATGCACACACTCTTGCACGTACACTTGCTTGCATGCATCACGAGCACACACACTCGCATGCACACAATCTCGCATGCACACACACCCGCTCCCATATGCACGCACAATCACTCATGCACACACCCGCTCTCACACCCACCCACCCACATTGACAGCAACCACCTCCTGCTCCCTGCCCGCCAGTCGAATCAGCATGGCGGCCTCTCTCCTCCGCGCTGCTAGCAACTTCTCTTGCAGTTGCGCCTCTGCCTCCCGCACTGCCTCAAACGCTGCTACCACCGCTGCTGGCTCTGTTGGGGAAGGAGATGGAGCAAGAGAGAATAAGAAGGATACGACGAACATGAAGGGAGGGCAGGTGGGTGGAGACAATGGAAGGTGGCCTCTCTCCTCCTGAATGCTGATTGAATCGAAGGTTGTGCCTGTGTGCCACTTAATCCCGAATCTAGAAGAACAGGATAGGCAGGGCAGCTCACCAGTGGCAGTCTCAGGCACAAGAATGATGTCGGGGTGGAAGGCCTGTGCTTGTGTGCCGGGCCTAATAAAAGCAGGGAAGGCAGGGCAGCTCACCAGCAGTGGTCTAGGGGCAAGGATGTTGGCTGGATGGAAGGCCGGGCCATGACTGTGTGGCACTTGATTCTGGCACCCACACCCAGGGAAGCAGGAATGACAGAGCAGCAGGAATGACAGGGCAACTCACCAGCGGTGGTCTCGGGGGCAAGGATGTTGGCCGGGTGGAAGGCCATGCTTGTGTGCCACTTATTTCGGACCCCAGGGGAAGCAAGAAAAGCATGGCAGGGAAGGCAAGGCAGCTCACCAGCTGTAGTCTCAGGGGCAAGGATGTTGGCAGGATGGAAGGCCGAGCGCCACTTGTGCAGATCCGCGTGTGCCTCATCCAATTGTGACTGTAACGGATGGGAACAGGTGGGAGCAGCCGTGAGGACGAATGTACTTTTGTTTGTTGTGGAGTGCTGAAGGATAGACGTGTGAGAGAATGAGATCTGGTAGGGCGATTGTTAAAGAGTGCGGAGGGATAGACGTGTGGGAAAATGAGGTCAGGAAAGCAAAGCAGAGCCTAGCGTGGAATCGCACCTGCAGCTTCTTGATGGTTGCATCCTTCTCTTCCACACTGCCACGTGGCAGAGGGACAGGCAGAGAGGGTGCCACGTGGCAGAGGCACAGTGAGAGAGGGTCACTGGGGACGAGAAACAAGAAGAGAAAAGGGCGTAATCTAGCCAAGGTGCAAAAAAACGACGTTTTTTTCAAAATTTGATCGTATAATACCGTATCGTAAAAATCAATCGTAAAAAACGATAAAAAACGATTTTTGGAAAATGTGGCATTTGGGTGGAAAAAAACCATCGTTTTTTCAAGAAAATCTCTCATGTGCTGCTGGAACATGGACAATTTTACATAAATAGAACGAGAGGGCCATTAGGAGTGCTGCTGATGCTTTAAAAGATGCTGCGAGGCATTTGTTTTGCTAAAAATAGCATCTTTGAAGTTTTTGTGTTTCTTTTTTCTAACAAAAAAACGTCGTTTTTTTCCCAAAAGCTACCGTAAAATACCATCGAAAAAAACAATCGTATTTTTCGACAACCGTTTTTTTCCACCTTGAATCTAGCTGGCAGTAGCTTTAGAAGTTGGAACACAAAGGTGTAAAGGACACAGAACTCAACGCACCAGGCACGAAGGGTGAGTATGGTGGTGGTGGCATGGTCGTCTGCTGCAGCCACAGCAGCTGGAAATGACGCCTGAGAGACACACGGGATGCACCATGCAGCATACAATGTGTATCATCCACCAGTTACCATCCATGGTGCACTATGCACGATGCACCATCCACCATGCACGATGCACCATCCACCATGCACCATGCACCATGCACCATCCACCATGCACCATCCACCATGCACCATCCACCATGCACCATCCGCGAGGCATCAGGGTTCATATGTACTCAGCAGGCACCCAGCGGCATATAGCAAACAGGATACACCCGCCTACTCATAAAAGAATCGTGCATTGACACCCTAAACAAGCAATACCATCAGCACCTCCCACGCACAGCACCAACCAAACAATCGCACCTGCTCATCTTCCATAGGATATATATCCACCTCCTCTTCTACCTCCTCCACCTCCTCCTCCCCAACCTCCTCCACCTCCCCTCCCCCGCCTCCCCCATCGGATCCCGACGAAACCGCACCGCCAGCCTTCAAACGGTCAGTCGAGCTCTTCGTGCGGCCCGCGCCAGCAGCTTCTTGACCGTTGGTGGGCGCGACTCGCGAAGAAACTGGTCCTTCAAACTCAAAATCGTCCTAAAAATCAAAAGAAGGTAGAAAGCATGTAGTGACTTAGCTATGTACTGGTCGAACCGAATTTGATCGTGATTTGCGATGCCATCGATCCACTACTGGTATCCATTTGTTTAATACAGAAGCACAGCTCCACAACGTGGCCTGCGGAATGAGAAATGCAAAAACAAACCGTGACCGCTCCATCCCGAACAATGCGTTCCGTCCTAACGACAATGAATCTAGACAGCGGAAGTATTAGATGTAAACAAATCTGAAGGACCAGGTGAAGTATATGACTTAGATGGACGATAAGAATGTAGTGACGAGCTGGATAGGCTTTAGCTTGCGCATCAAGCAAAGAGTTACGCTTTCAGATAATGACGCTTCCCGTTGTTTCTTATCCGCGCAGGACCTACCTCTTCCATTGAATTGGCTGCTTAGTCGCAACCAGGCCACGCGAGTGGACTCCACGAGTCAACCACACGGTTGCTCCTGATTCGTTGGAGAAGAGCAGCAGAGTTAAGCTGAGTTAGTAAGTACCAAGGAAAGCGTGGCTATGGAGGAATGACCCGCCTTCCTCGCAAATGGGTGCTCGTGTGATAGGAAATAAAGGCCCTGTTCGACAGGCTACACTCTGCAAAAGGCGAGTGTTGGGCTAGTGTTAAGAGGAGGGTTTACCGCACCTTCGTGGGCTAAACTGGGGGATGAAGCTTCAATCTTAGCTGTCGGAAGGAGCGGGTCCCAAAGGGCGAAGCTGCCCATCTCCTTCAACCTGGCTCCTCGCGGGCACAGCAGAGAAGTTTGGGGACCACGCCAAACGTGTTTGGGTAACAGCGCAGGAAAAAAAAGGGCCCATCCCCACAAATCGCGGCCCTCACAAACGCAGGAAAAAAAAAGGGCATGAGAATTTTTCGGACCAAACTGGTTCACTAGGACCTATTTTAGGGTCCACGGAGTGGGTGTTCCTCCCACTGCAAACACCTGGCGAGCCCTTTGCAAAACCCCACTGTTGGGGGGCGAGGGTTAGGCTAGGCGAAGGCTAGACCTTTGCCCGTGCGGGAAGGCACCTGGTTCTTTCTGTGCGGGCGAATCCCACAAGTATCAGCTGCGTTCGACAGGCTAACACTCTGCCAATAGGTTAACGAGTGTTAAAGCCCCAGATGCACATTTCACGGGCTGACCGTGAGGAAAATTTGTGAAAACGAAACAGCCGCGATGATTCCGCAGCCGGTGTTAGCCTGTCGAACAGGGCCAAAATGCAAATACTACTTGAGTGCTTCAGTAAAATGAGCCTAGAAGGGATCAGTGTTGGTGCGTGTTTATACATCCAAAAAAATTCAGCGCAGCCCTAGAAAGTTCCACTTTTCGACCTGCTGCTCAGCATGACCTGGGGGGCATTTACCTAGCACGCCCTTGAAGTAATCACAACACTGTGGTTAGGTGGTGCAAGTGATCGTCTTTCTTTCTGGATGATTGATGATTGATGGGACAACCGACTGGCTGTTGACAACGCGAGTGCTCTGACGAGATTCCGTGGCTGTCGTTTTCGGAGCGATCAAAACCTAGTCTTCGCTACGCCATTTATTTTGTCGTATCGAGGAGTGCCCTGATGCGAGTACCATGGCCTCGTGCCCATGGACCCACAACCTCCGCCGATGCGTGCCGCTGACGACATCTGCAGTCATCATTGCACTGCAATTGGGCTTGCTTGCCGTTTTCCTCCGCCTCCTCCACTCCTCCTCTCCACCTGTCCTCCCTGTATCTCCTCTCATTCATTCCCTTCCCCTCTCCGCTCCTATCAACGGCTCAACTAGATCGGCTTCCCTGTATCAGCATGTGACCGTTGATAACGATCCTCTGCCATTCCCTCCACCGGAGCGCGCCATCGTGGCATGGTTCACGCGCCGCTATTGGTCCTCCATGAACGCAGCCGCGGCGCGCTGCGGGTTGAAGCGCAGCCGCCAGGTGGCGTGGCATGATTTGCTCGCGGGCGTGAGCAATCAGGACAGGGTTACCCGCGCAGACTACCCAGGAATTGCAGGGGCGTTCTTCGACACGGCTTTTGATTTTAGATTCGTTCGGAACATGTGAGGGTGGTAGTGCACTGCATTGCATCTGCTTGAATGGCACCACCCTTTCGATCTGCTCCTATCCCCCTGCCTCCCCCCCCTTCCCCCCTCCTCCTCCCTCTCCCCTTCCTTCCGCACTCCATGCTTTCCCCACTCGCTCCACTCCCCATTTAGTTCCCCCCCACCCCCCTCCCCGCGCCTTCGCCCTCTTTCCCCGCCTCCCCCCTTCCAGCCCAGAGCGCGTCCGCCTTTCACTAAGAACCCTGCATGTCGGCACCTGCGCCAGGGATGTGCCTTCTCTCTGCTGCGCTAACTGTCACTCGTGCCCTGTCCCCCTCTTTCCCCCGCCTCCCCCTTTCTAGCCCAGAGCGCGTCCGCCTTTCACTAAGAACCCAGCGTGTCGGCATCTGCGCCGGGGATGTGCCTTCTCTCTGCTGCGCCGCCTGCCACTCGTGCAGCAGCCGCCCAAAGAGCTACAGTTGCCGCCCGAAGAAATGCAACTGCCGCCCAACGAAAGAGGTTCGGGCGGCAGCGGTGTGGGCATGAAAGGAGTGACTGTGGATCCTGATTTGAAGCTCATTGCAATAGTCTTCCCACAGGTGATGTGCGGTCTGGTGTGGTGATGTGCAGTGTAATGGGATGCGCATGCGGCGCGTGGTGATGTGCGATGCTGCTGGTTTGGCATGTGTCCATTGATTGAATGAGAGATGCGCAAACAGGCTCAAAACATGAGTGCTTGCCGTGCCACCATTGCATGGATCGGGGCGTGCCGAGCCTTATTACCAACTCTCCTCTCCCGTTTTTCTCCATTTTTTCCCCTCCAATCTTCCATTTGCCACTATGCCTTCCCCAGTTCCACGCATGCAGGGAGAACGATGAGTTCTGGGGAGTCAATTTCACCGAGTGGGACAACGTCAAACGAGCATACTTCCACCCCACCACCTTTCGCCCTGTCGCACACCCCATCGGCCCCGCAACTCCTCCCAAACCCCTCCACACCGCTCTACACTCCCTCTCGTCCCCCGTCTCGAACGCACTCCCGATTTCCCACCCCCTCTCGCCCCTCTCCGGTGGGTATTATAACTTCCTTTCTCGCTCCCACCGCCGCCGGACCTCAGCTCTGGCCCGAGCCTACGGGTTCCACGGCCTGTGCTACCACCACTACTGGTTCAGATGCCGCCGAACCACGCTCGCCGAGCCTCTGCTCCGGATGCTAGAGGACGGCGAGCCCAACCTCCCGTTTTGTCTAATCTGGGCAAATGAGCCGTGGACAAACCGGTGGGACGGGGCGAAAGTGGGAGGGAATGGAGTGCTCCTGGAGCAGACGTATGGGGATGAGGGGTGTTGGAAGGAGCATTTCGACTGGCTGCTGAAATTCTTTAGCCATCCGAACTACATCAAGGTATGGTGTGGGTTCTGTGCAAACTTTTTTGGGTAGGCAACTAGGTCCCACCCTTGCTTGTCCAAGCTGCCTCCCTCCAATGATATCTCTAACCTGACTGATGTGATTATTTGTGTATTCTCTGCTCTTTTCCTGTGGCTTCTGACGCGATTATCCTGTCTCTTCCCTCTTTCTTGACCTTCATTCTTCTGCACCCATCTCCACCGCACTAGGTATCAGGCCGCCCTATGTTCGGTATCTACCAGCTCGGCGATATTCCCGAAGCTGAGGCTCGGGGGATGTTTGACCTCTGGCACAGCCTGGCTCGGCAGCAAGGCTTCCCGGGCCTGCACCTGTTCCAGTGCCTCACACACACCAACAGCACACCGAACGAACGCTCGCTTGTCCAAGCCGTGGCAGAATACGAGCCTAACTACCGCAAGTTTAGGTTCGGCGAGACCCCATCCGTGGTTCGGCTTCATCCGAACCATTACCGAGGCTCGTATGTGGCATGGGATAACTTTCCCAGGCACTCAACAGACCTGTCGTGGAGGCTCGGAGATGTGGCAGTGGACCCGATCCACTTGACAGCAAGGATGGAGGCTCGGATGAGGCTGGCTCGGCAAGACGTGGCTGAGGTTCGGGCGAGGTTCGGCAGCCCAATCGGCACGAGGACTCACGAACCTAGCTTAGGTCAAGCCCCGGAAGGTTCAGAGAAAGAGCAAAGAGGTCGAAACAAAGTTGGAGTTCAGAAGGGATCAGAGGAGGTGCAAGCGGGGGCTGCGAATGGTACGTTCTTCTTTGTTGCGGCTTGGAACGAGTGGGGTGAAGGCAACGCACTCGAGCCGAACCACATCTTTGGGTTCGGAAACCTCAATGCTGTCGCCCGAGCCTATGCCCGAAGCAGGCATCCAGCCACCGAGCCTCAGCTCGTGCTTCGGAGATTAGCCGAAGCTGCAGTGGCGTGCGGGCTTTGTCTGGATGTGAGATATTATGTAGATATGGATCATGATCTGTATGAGGGGCTGGAAGGGCGTGTGAGAAGGGAGGGAGGGCGCATAGTGAAGCACTTTATAGAGAAGGGGTTTCTTGGAGGGAAGCAGTTCAGGCTGAGGCGGAGGCGGAAGGGGGAGAGGGAGTGGGAAGGGCTGGGGAGAGGGCAAGGGGGAGGGCAGGGGGAAGGCCAGGAGGAAGGCCAGGGGAAGGTGAGTGGAGGACGGGAAGGAGAGGAGGATGGTGACGAAGGAGATGGCAAGGGGGATTGGGAGAGTGATGCGGCTCTATTGGAAGGATACCATCAGCTCAATTGCTTGACGAGGGGTTTTAAGAACATGACTGGTGGTGCTGCTGCTGTGGATGCCGAAGCTGTCGATGCGGCTGCTGCTGATAGAGAGGGTTCAAGATCGAGAGCGGGCTTAGGATGCAAGTGGTTGAAGCTGCCTCTGGACTATGTAACAATTGCATATCTGGTAGAAGAAGAGCTTATGTAACATCTTTTTTAACTCTCTTTTGCAATCAAGCCTCTCGCCAGCAAGAAAATACCGGTAGATTGTAATCAGCAGATCCGAAGCCACATTGCCAGCAGAGCAGGACACACATTGTTGCGTTCACCGCTGTTTTGCGTCTCTTGTCACAATCACCGCACTTCTCTTTTCTTCTCTGTCTACTGTGGGCCATATAGCCCTTCATGCTGCACCTCTTGTATCTGCCCTTGCTGCTGCAGCTGCTGAAACTGCTGCTGATGCTGAAGCTGCTGCTGTTGAAACGCCTGCTGCTGCTGCAACTGCTGCTGCTGTTGAAATGGCTCCTGATGCTGCAGCTGCTGCTGCTGAAACAGCTGCTGCTGCCCTGCACCTTGTTCAGGGCTCTTCCCTTCGCTACAGCTAGGCACTCCCGAGCTTCTATGCCGAAGCTCGTAAATCTCCCGCTTGTACTGTAGGTACCGAGCCTCCGCTTCAGGTATGGTAGCCATGATCGCAGCCAATCTCAGCCCTATATCATCAACCTTCTCCTGCAAAATATCACTCGTAAATAACCCGTCTAAGACCAGCCATAATCCGCGCCAGTTCTCGTATACGGGCAGGAAAATTATCACCGCGGACGCAACCACGCCCCACGTGATCGCAATCACGACCCAGAAAGTGAAATACCCCAGGGAAAATACCCCCGCGGGAAGCGCTAGCAGCGGCCAGAGGGCTAGGAGAACCACGGAGAGGCAGACCCCCCAGAGGATTATCCAGTGGCGCGCTTGCTTGAGGCGAGTCTCATCGTGCTCCCAGGGGGGAATGTCTGAATGCCAGTCTCTGTCCACCAGCGTTATGGCTCTCGTGCTCGCATAGTCGTAGTCGTCTGGGTACTTGAGGCTGGGAAGGGGCATGGGGGTGGAAGGACAAGGGCAGGGAGGGAAGGAAGGAGAAGTGAGGGGGGTATGTCGGAGTGCCAGTCTCTGTCCACCAGCGTTATGGCTTTCGTGCTCGCATAGTCGTAATCATCTGGGTACTTGAGGCTGGGGGGAAAAGGGATAAGTGGAAAAGGGAAAGGTGAAGGGAGGGTTTATGAGGCTGGGAAGTGAGGGGGAGATGTTGGAGTGTCGGTGTCGGTCCACCAGCGTTACGGCTCTCATGCTGGCATAGTCGTAGTCGTCTGGATACTTGAGGCTGGGAGGAGGCACGGATGCGGGAGGGATTGAAACAGCTGAACAATTAGAGCAAGGGGGTGTGAAATGAGAGGGCGTTAAAGAGAAAGGGAGTGAAAGACTGAGAGCATCGAAGCAAGGGGATTAAAAAACAACTGACCTGAAAGCCACATGCATGATGCGGCAAAGACCCACCTGAAGGCCACATGCACGATGCCGCCCACAAACAACGACACCAGGTTGCCAGTCAGCGTAGGCGCCTCCTCTCCCGTACTGTTGAGATCCACAGTGCCGTACATGACCACTGCTACAGTAATCCACGATACTACACCCGAAATCATTCCTATAATGCACCCGGCTATCGCCCCCACTGCATTCGCCTTCTTCCATAGGAGCAGGTTCGTTACGGGTATAACCGCACTGCCTATAAGCACGCCCATTACAAGGTACATCCAGCCTAGGGAAACCCGCAACTCGCTAAGCCCTACCGCCAGTACACCCATAAACAGCCCATACGTCAGCACGAAAACCCTAGAGTAAAACAAAATCTGCCGCCCGGTCGCCCTCGGGTTGATATATGTCCGATAAATATCGTAAGTCATCAGCGAGGAAACCGCTAAAAGCTCCGCAGACCCAGCAGAAGTGACAGCCATGAACACCATAACGAGGATAAGCACTGCCCCTGCATCCCCCATTAAAGCCACGGCTGCAGCTGGGGGAACAAGGCCCCGGGAAGCTTCCTCTAGAGTGACAGGTAATCCCAAGGCAAGGCTGGAAAGGCCGAGGGAGGTCCCGAGGGAGAATGGGACAGCGAACCAGACAAGGCCTCCGAGAATGTAGCCTCTGTGCGTGGAGGAGGGGCGCGATGCTATTGCACTCATCCAATAACCCTGACGCAGAGAGAGGGAGGGTTGGAAGGAGAGAGAATGGATGGAATAGAAGGAGGAAGGATGGGAGTGCGAAGTTATGGCATTCATTGAATAGACGTGGGGGGAAGGAGAGGGGGAGCAGAATTGGAAGGGGCGGTGAAGCTTGAGGGGCAAGCAGAGGGAGAATAGGAATAGAAGTCCACTAACAACACAGGCACGGGTTATGTGGGCCCACGGGTCTCAAATTATCGAGGAAGACGGGACCAAATGTTGCCCACGATGTTGACAATACCAAACACAGGTCTCACATTATCGAGGAACATGTTTGGCATTATTGATGGTATGCGTTGATTGAACAACACACGGGTCTCACATTATCGAGGAACATGTTTGGCATTATTGATGGTATGCGTTGATTGAACAACACACGGGTCTCACATTATCGAGGAAGACGGCACCGAAGTTGCCCACAATGTTGACAATGCCAAACATGAACCCGCCCGGTGACAGCATGGTCAGATACGACCCCTCGTAATTGCCCTCCACCGGCCCGCACACCTGAAGACGGGGTGAAAGGAGGAGGGGAAGGGGCATCCACACGCGCATGTTTGTGTGTGAGAGAGCGGGAGGGAGAAAGATTACTCAAGTCCTCTGATACTCATAAGCTGTCCTCTGATACTCATAAGCTGTCCTCTGATACTCATAAGCTGTCCTCTGATACTCATAAGCTGTCCTCTGATACTCATAAGCTGTCCTCTGATACTCATAAGCTGTCCTCTGATACTCATAAGCTGTCCTCTGATACTCATAAGCTGTCCTCTGATACTCATAAGCTGTCCTCTGATACTCATAAGCTGTCCTCTGATACTCATAAGCTGTCCTCTGATACTCATAAGCTGTCCTCTGATACTCATAAGCTGTCCTCTGATACTCATAAGCTGTCCTCTGATACTCATAAGCTGTCCTCTGATACTCATAAGCTGCCTTCTGATACTCATAAGCTGTCCTCTGATACTCATAAGCTGTCCTCTGATACTCATAAGCTGTCCTCTGATACTCATAAGCTGTCCTCTGATACTCATAAGCTGTCCTCTGATACTCATAAGCTGTCCTCTGATACTCATAAGCTGTCCTCTGATACTCATAAGCTGTCCTCTGATACTCATAAGCTGTCCTCTGATACTCATAAGCTGTCCTCTGATACTCATAAGCTGTCCTCTGATACTCATAAGCTGCCTTCTGATACTCATAAGCTGTCCTCTGATACTCATAAGCTGTCCTCTGATACTCATAAGCTGTCCTCTGATACTCATAAGCTGTCCTCTGATACTCATAAGCTGTCCTCTGATACTCATAAGCTGTCCTCTGATACTCATAAGCTGTCCTCTGATACTCATAAGCTGTCCTCTGATACTCATAAGCTGTCCTCTGATACTCATAAGCTGTCCTCTGATACTCATAAGCTGTCCTCTGATACTCATAAGCTGTCCTCTGATACTCATAAGCTGTCCTCTGATACTCATAAGCTGCCTTCTGATACTCATAAGCTGTCCTCTGATACTCATAAGCTGTCCTCTGATACTCATAAGCTGTCCTCTGATACTCATAAGCTGTCCTCTGATACTCATAAGCTGTCCTCTGATACTCATAAGCTGTCCTCTGATACTCATAAGCTGTCCTCTGATACTCATAAGCTGTCCTCTGATACTCATAAGCTGTCCTCTGATACTCATAAGCTGTCCTCTGATACTCATAAGCTGTCCTCTGATACTCATAAGCTGCCTTCTGATACTCATAAGCTGTCCTCTGATACTCATAAGCTGTCCTCTGATACTCATAAGCTGTCCTCTGATACTCATAAGCTGTCCTCTGATACTCATAAGCTGTCCTCTGATACTCATAAGCTGTCCTCTGATACTCATAAGCTGTCCTCTGATACTCATAAGCTGTCCTCTGATACTCATAAGCTGTCCTCTGATACTCATAAGCTGTCCTCTGATACTCATAAGCTGTCCTCTGATACTCATAAGCTGTCCTCTGATACTCATAAGCTGTCCTCTGATACTCATAAGCTGTCCTCTGATACTCATAAGCTGTCCTCTGATACTCATAAGCTGTCCTCTGATACTCATAAGCTGTCCTCTGATACTCATAAGCTGTCCTCTGATACTCATAAGCTGTCCTCTGATACTCATAAGCTGTCCTCTGATACTCATAAGCTGTCCTCTGATACTCATAAGCTGTCCTCTGATACTCATAAGCTGTCCTCTGATACTCATAAGCTGTCCTCTGATACTCATAAGCTGTCCTCTGATACTCATAAGCTGTCCTCTGATACTCATAAGCTGTCCTCTGATACTCATAAGCTGTCCTCTGATACTCATAAGCTGTCCTCTGATACTCATAAGCTGTCCTCTGATACTCATAAGCTGTCCTCTGATACTCATAAGCTGTCCTCTGATACTCATAAGCTGTCCTCTGATACTCATAAGCTGTCCTCTGATACTCATAAGCTGTCCTCTGATACTCATAAGCTGTCCTCTGATACTCATAAGCTGTCCTCTGATACTCATAAGCTGTCCTCTGATACTCATAAGCTGTCCTCTGATACTCATAAGCTGTCCTCTGATACTCATAAGCTGTCCTCTGATACTCATAAGCTGTCCTCTGATACTCATAAGCTGTCCTCTGATACTCATAAGCTGTCCTCTGATACTCATAAGCTGTCCTCTGATACTCATAAGCTGTCCTCTGATACTCATAAGCTGTCCTCTGATACTCATAAGCTGTCCTCTGATACTCATAAGCTGTCCTCTGATACTCATAAGCTGTCCTCTGATACTCATAAGCTGTCCTCTGATACTCATAAGCTGTCCTCTGATACTCATAAGCTGTCCTCTGATACTCATAAGCTGTCCTCTGATACTCATAAGCTGTCCTCTGATACTCATAAGCTGCCTTCTGATACTCATAAGCTGTCCTCTGATACTCATAAGCTGTCCTCTGATACTCATAAGCTGTCCTCTGATACTCATAAGCTGTCCTCTGATACTCATAAGCTGTCCTCTGATACTCATAAGCTGTCCTCTGATACTCATAAGCTGTCCTCTGATACTCATAAGCTGTCCTCTGATACTCATAAGCTGTCCTCTGATACTCATAAGCTGTCCTCTGATACTCATAAGCTGTCCTCTGATACTCATAAGCTGTCCTCTGATACTCATAAGCTGTCCTCTGATACTCATAAGCTGTCCTCTGATACTCATAAGCTGTCCTCTGATACTCATAAGCTGTCCTCTGATACTCATAAGCTGTCCTCTGATACTCATAAGCTGTCCTCTGATACTCATAAGCTGTCCTCTGATACTCATAAGCTGTCCTCTGATACTCATAAGCTGTCCTCTGATACTCATAAGCTGTCCTCTGATACTCATAAGCTGTCCTCTGATACTCATAAGCTGTCCTCTGATACTCATAAGCTGTCCTCTGATACTCATAAGCTGTCCTCTGATACTCATAAGCTGTCCTCTGATACTCATAAGCTGTCCTCTGATACTCATAAGCTGTCCTCTGATACTCATAAGCTGTCCTCTGATACTCATAAGCTGTCCTCTGATACTCATAAGCTGTCCTCTGATACTCATAAGCTGTCCTCTGATACTCATAAGCTGTCCTCTGATACTCATAAGCTGTCCTCTGATACTCATAAGCTGTCCTCTGATACTCATAAGCTGTCCTCTGATACTCATAAGCTGTCCTCTGATACTCATAAGCTGTCCTCTGATACTCATAAGCTGTCCTCTGATACTCATAAGCTGTCCTCTGATACTCATAAGCTGTCCTCTGATACTCATAAGCTGTCCTCTGATACTCATAAGCTGTCCTCTGATACTCATAAGCTGTCCTCTGATACTCATAAGCTGTCCTCTGATACTCATAAGCTGTCCTCTGATACTCATAAGCTGTCCTCTGATACTCATAAGCTGTCCTCTGATACTCATAAGCTGTCCTCTGATACTCATAAGCTGTCCTCTGATACTCATAAGCTGTCCTCTGATACTCATAAGCTGTCCTCTGATACTCATAAGCTGTCCTCTGATACTCATAAGCTGCCCGATGGAGACAGCATTGTCAGTTACCACTACACTTCGCGATATCCCTCCACTGGCCCGCACACGTGGTGATGGGCGGGCTGGGGAAGGGAATGAGGCGCCGCACGTACACGTGTTGGGCTGGCAGCAAAATCGCGAATGTTACAGGCAGCAGCAAGCGAGCCGAGGGAGGGGCTTTAAGCCCCTCAGATGCGGACGGTACGGCTTTAAGGCCTCACCTGCCCGGGGTTGGTGAGCCGGCAATCCCTTGTTGGGCTGGCAGCGAATTCGAGGCCGTTAAACACAGCAGCAGGGGAGCCGAGGTGGCCACTGAACCAGTAGACAAGCAGAACGAAGGTTACAAGGATGCCATGCACGATGGCGCTGTGGATGTATGACGCCAGGAAGGTGGCCTGGGGGAAAGATGGGAAGGCACAGGGGCATGGGGAAGAGAGAGAGTGAGACAAAAGTGCGAGCAGATTCTGAATAGTTTGGTGATAAAGTTGCAGTTCAGTCAACTCAAGGGGAGTGAGGACAAGGATAACATGTGCATCACTCACCTTGAGGCCTCCTGCAAGGGTGTAGAAGATGACTCGAATGGGCGCGAGAAACCCTCCAAGAAGATGCGAGGTACACATTGAGACCCGTGAGGTGAGGGTGACAAAGGCATGGTGGTGCCGCCTCCCTCCATTTCACTCCACTCAAGAGGCGCCTCTGTGTATCAGTCTCACTCACTCACCTTGAGGCCTCCTGCGAGCGTGTAGAAGATGACTCCAATGGGCGCCAGAAACGAGGCAAGGTACACATTGAGACCCGTGAGAGCAGTGACCACTGCTGCTCCCCCCAACACGAGCATGGCTGTGACGATGGTGTTGGTGAGAAAGCAGAAGAAGAGGAAACAGACGTGCGCCGCTGTACCCCATCTGGTGGGGGGAAGGGGGATGCGTGGGCGGATGGGAAGCATGAGAAGTAGAAGAGGAGCAAGAGCATGGGCGAGAGGGTCGGTGTTGCGTTGTGGTGAGGAAGCAGAAGAAGAGGAATCAGATGCGCACTGCTGTACCCCACTTGATAGGGGGGGGAGGTGGGTGGAACAACATGCACAAGTATCTGATGCAACCTAAACCATAAGTCGAACCTTCAACTACAAACAACACCTGAAAAATCACTTCAACCAGACCCATAATCTGAACAATCACCGTGACTCGTACTCTGAACAGCCACCTGAATAATCACCTGAAGACTCGCCTGACGAAGTACCTGGCCTCACCTGGCGCGGACAATTTCGCAGACAGTGTGGGCGTTGGGGGCCTTGCGTTTGATTTCCACTGCGATGATGCCGAACAGCAGCACCTGCACCGTTGCCCCGCTGGCATACCAGAACGGCCCGCTCACTCCGTTCTAGTGGGGTGGTGGGAGAGCGAGCACGGATAGGGATATAGCAAGGGGTGAGTCAGTGCATGGTCCATACAGAGCAAGCATCGTGTCACATGATAGAGCTGATGATACAGCTCAGCACAGCGTAGCACAGCAGGATACAGAGCGGTACAGAACTGGAAAGAACGGTAGAGAGCGGTACAGCACGGTACTTGGAAGGCGACATTGGAGGATTGCAGAATGGTGGCGGCCCATGTCCACTGCGATACAATCACACTCGCTATAAGCCCCGTCTTCACGTTCCTGCCCGCTGTATTGAACCACTCGCTGCTCTGCCTTGTGCCCACGTATCGTTTATCCAGCCACACCTGCGAACAGAACGAGCATTGTGGGGGGGTGGATTTGCATCACTCTCCGAGTGAGTGAGTGTGAGTGAGCAAGCAAGCGAGGGAGTGGGCAAGCGCGCGAGCGAGTGAGCAAGTGAGCGAGCGAGTGAGAAAATGAGCGAGGGAGGTGTGCCTTACGAGCCAGGAGGTGAAGACGGCAAAGAAAGCGCCAAAGCCCAGCACCACGGCGTACCCCACCCCCACCGACAACACGGGCTGCCCGGCAAAAAACGACGTCTGCTGCGCGCAGCTGCCCGAGTTGTTGTAAAAATACTCTGCTCAGCAGGGAGGGAGAGGGCAGGGGGGACGCTGAGCGGCGTGAGGGGAGCCGAGGGGGGAGCGGAGGGTGGGGGAGCGGAGGTTGAGGGAGCGAAGGTGGGGGACAATGTGGGAAGAGCCGCTGGGGTAGGGAGGGGTTTGGGATAAAGGGAGAGGAAGGGGGGCCAATGTGGGGGGAGCCGCTGAGGTGGGGGAGCGGAAAAAATGGATTGGCGGTTCTTGGATTGGAATCGGGAAGAACAAGACCGCTGCGTACGTTGCAGTGCTGCTGTTAGCTTCTTACGTGGAAGGCCGAAACCGTCAGGCGGGCAGTTGGGCGGAAGCCCATTGCTGCTGCCGCTCATGATGCCACACGAGCAGAACTTCCTCGGGCCGTTGCGTTTTCAGGTTCAGATGCGGTGTTTCAATCCTCTGCGCACTATTACCCTGTTCGATTATTATCAAGGCTCCGAGCCTCTAAGTCAAGTAAGGTTACTATTGCTCACGCCTGCGACGGTTACTAGATTTTAACGGGAAAAGTCAGCACTCTGAAGACGATAAAACGCATGAGATTTGAAATGTCGGGTCGAACCTTACGTCGGCGGTACCACGCGCTGAGTGCGTGAGCGAAACTAGGTCGCGTGCCATATGTGACACTAACATGGTTGATAGCTATTGCGCGTGGTTCTGCGAAAGACAAGTTCTTAGGAACCGTATGTAGTGTGTATGCGCAGTGGCATTGCCATGTGAAGTCCTCAAGAGACCAAAGCTTCAATATTTTACGCCAGGTGTATGTGGATTCTTGCTTGAATGTGAAGCTCTGGTGAGAATGGTCGATTCTGAAAGCTGTTTCTGAAAAGCTACAGCAAGCAAGGAACGGTTGAGCAGAAGGAAAACGGGGATGGAGGAGCCGACCCTTCAGACTAATCAAGGGCCGCGGATGACTGGGCAAGGGTAGGTGCGGGCGTGGAAGGGAAGGGACCATCATGAAGCAACTGTCGATGGTACGATCAGGTCGAATAGGGCCGGCTTCTCACAGGGCCGTCGATGGGTGAGCTGAGCACGTGTGAGTTGCAGATTTGTCGGTGAGAGAAAGATTCACTGAGGCGCGTCGCAGATGCGAGATATTTTTAACTTATTGCGTTTCGGGTAACCAGCGATGTCTCGTGAAAGGGGAATTCCTTGTGAGTTGTCTGGTTGATGTGTATGTGAGTAGAAAATGCAATGTAGTCGTAAACGAATCTCCAATAGCGTAGATACTTTTTCACCCTCACGGTTCGACCGACACATCTGGACCGTGGGAAGCATGGTTGTATACAGCATGGTGTTCACCCTGGGCACCCTGGGTATGTACTACGTAAGCTAGCCCTTGAACAATTTTAGGGAAATAGATATCTTATTTCGCAGCGTTTCTCGTTGGTTGTGGACACACAGTTCCCAGTTCCGTTGTGGATCAATGTTGTTCTGCCAGAAATATACCTTCGCGGTCAGGTCTCCCAATGTTTATGATTCATCGGAGAACATAAACAGTGAAACACCTAGTATGTTACGTCCGACGAATCATCGTCCGTGATCACCTGGCTCGGCGCTTGACCCAATTGGCCAGAAATGGCCGCCAAACTAGCAGTCGAGGCCTCGCCCACAAATTCCGCTTCACTTCCCTTTCTGGTCCACCAGTTTCCCCGCTTTGGCGGCCTGTGTGTGTCCCATCCCGTAGCTGTCCAGGGCCACTCGAAACGAATCCCCGAGGTCCATACCTCCGCTGAGTTGGCCTTGTGATCAGCCCAGAGTGGTCCCTGTTTTGCCCATCCCGTGTGGAACTATTTTCGAAGTTCGACGGGAAAGTACTACTTGTTTGTTGCGGGTTCCCTGGTTCCTCCAGAGGGGGGTACAACTGCAGGTAGCTGTTAGGTTTCGTTCCTCCTAACATCAGTTCTTGCTCAGTTGCTGAGCCCGTGCGCCGGGACTCTGCAGAATGACGGCAGATTCCCCCACCATGGCTGCCAATGGGCAAGCCGACGCTCCTCTCAAATCCAAGGACTTCGATTACTCTGCTCCTCCCCCCTTCAGCCTATCGGATCTACGCAACGCCATTCCGAAGCATTGCTGGGTGAAAAACCCCTGGCGATCGCTGTCGTACTTCGTTCGCGATTTCGTGATCGTTTTCACACTCGGTGCCGTGGCGATGTACTTCGATTCATGGACCCTGTGGCCGCTGTATTGGTTCGCTCAGGGAACCATGTTCTGGGCTCTCTTCGTCGTCGGCCACGACTGGTATGTTGCTTAATCATCGATTAGTTGCGCTGATCTCGAGATCTGGGTGTCTCACGGTATACTCGTTTGTAATGCTTTATCCTTAATGCAGTGGTCATGGAAGCTTCTCGGACAGCCGCAGTCTCAACGACATCGTTGGCCATCTCAGCCACGCGTTCATCCTCGTGCCTTACCACGGGTGGTGAGTGCGTCATTCAGGCTACAAGGAATACCGTGCTGAATGTTTTGAAGCTTAACTTGCTTGCTCTATAATTTTGCAGGAGGATAAGCCATCGCACACACCACGCTAACCATGGCCACGTCGAGAACGACGAGTCCTGGTATCCGGTAAGGATTGCACCATTTCGCAGCCCTAGATCCTCATCGAATGTCGAGCGTGTTCTCATTGACGTCACTCACCCATTCCCGTCGTGGCCTCCTTTCCAGATTACGAAGGAGGTTTACGAGCAAATGGACCTTGGGTCCAAACTCGCGAGGTTCAAATTCCCGTTTCCCCTCGTCGCCTTTCCGTTTTACCTGGTACGTTCCATTGTCAGATCAGTCGCTCTCGATTTCCGCTCTGAACCTGTTTTCTTTTATTGAAATTTTAATCTGACACTGACACGCTGACATGTGTTCACTTTTCAGTGGTTGCGCACTCCAGGAAAGAAGGGATCTCACTTCGACCCCAAGTGCGACCTGTTCACGGAGGCCGAATACAACGACGTTGTCACCTCGGCAACGTGGTGGTGGGGCATGGTCGCTCTCCTGGCCGCTCTTTCTGTCGCGTTCGGCCCCCTCGTCATGTTCAAGCTCTACTTCATGCCGTACTGGGTGAGTGAACCACCAACGTAATAAATGAACCCTTCAAAGAGGAAGTCAAAGAAGTGAACATTAACCGAACCTGCTTCTCTTGTGCGTAGATTAACGTGATGTGGCTCGACTTGGTTACCTATCTTCATCACCATGGCTACGATAAGAAGGTCCCCTGGTACAGGGGCAAGGTATGTGACTTCTTCTGATTGAACCATCAGCTCTCGCACAATCCTCGTGGAGTGCTGAAAGTGGAATTTCTGCTTTACAGGAATGGTCATACCTGAGGGGAGGCCTGTCAACTATTGACAGAGACTATGGAATCTTCAACAAGATTCATCATGACATTGGAACTCACGTGGTGCATCATCTGTTCCCCCAAATCCCCCATTACAACCTGACAGAAGCGGTAAGTGCAGCCTCTTGCACTAGATTCATTTTTCCCATGCGTTTCATTTTGCGGAGCTGTTTGTGTAACCTTTTCTTAACCTGTGTTCTCATCCAGACGGCGGCTATCAAACCCATTCTTGGGAACTACTATCGTGAACCAGAGCCATGCAAGGGCCCCTTCCCCTTCCATCTTCTGGAGCCTTTGGTAAAGTCATTTGGTGAGGACCACTTTGTGGCATCTGAAGGAGATATCGTCTTCTACCAGAAGAGCCATGAGCTGTAAGGATGTGGTCCAAATGAGACGTCAGAGGCTTGATCTACGAACCTGGTATGCCTGCTTGTAAGAATGAGAAGGGAAATTGTCAGCCTGAGCGCGCAACCCGGTTTTATTTAAGTTGATGCTGAGAACTCCGGGTTGCATTTGTGCAGTTTGATCATTAATACCACAATAAATGACACAATTTTACGGGATTGGTGCATGCTGTGATGTCCCTCAGCGGGGGGCTTTGAACAGTAAAATTGCGCTGTGCTGACACAGAAACGGTACGATTTCAACTTGATTTGTCCTGGTTTGGTGCCAAGGGTGGCTTGGAGAATGCCAACTTGGGATGGGAGCAGGGGGGTGGTAGTGTAGTTCCAGCCCCAATAATGGTGAATACTTCTGTTGGAAACAAGTAATTCCTAAAGCGCCCATGTCGTGTCGAAACATCACACCAGAAGCGAAGCGAGTCATATCGAGGCACGAGCGAGTCAACCCTCGGAGGTTGAAAGAGGTTGCCGGAGGTTACGCGAAAGTCAAAGGTCAGCGACCTTTGACCTGACAAATACAATACGACAGCAAGGACACACAACCGACTCGTTACAGAGCGGTTGCCCGAGTCGTCACTGTATCGAACCGCAACAGCAACAGTAAAACAGTAAAACAGTTACAATCGTATCCTTTCGTATTCCTTGTACTCTTATATAAATCTTTGTACTTGCTTGCTTTAAATAACTTACTTTGCTCTCAGACACTAGTGCAAGGTGGTTCACAAGTCTTCATTAAACGCTTCCGCTATTACAATAGTCCTACCCCGAATTTACCCCTGCAAAGATCCTAAGGGCTTTTCTCAGCCCAACATGGTATGAGAGCTATCAGGGAAAATTCAACTATTACCAAGACACCAACAGACGACATGGCAACATACAAGGAGAGGAGTTCCTCTAATGGTTCTCCCGGGACTACTCCTACCCCACCTCCTGCCTCTGGCCTGCAGACAGAGGAAGGAACCGCAACGGGACCAGCAGCGCCTTCGGCCAGCCAGCCTGCCAACTTCGACCAGAGTATGATGGAGAAGTTCTTCTCCTTCATGTCGTTTTACGAGCAACACCAGCAGTCGGCACCTGCGTGACAGAATGAGGAATGGATGATGCATTGATGTTGGTTGGGGTACATATAGCTAACCCTAAGTTTTGTACCCCCTAAGACAAACCTCACTATAGGCTACAACATTTGACACACCCCCATAGCCTAAGTGAGGGGTGTCTAGCAGAACCAAACGAGTACGGTCACAAGACCAGTCCAAGAAACAAAGCTCAGGGTGGATCACAACGTCACCACACAGTCTGAGCACAAACAACAGTGGCCACAAGGCCAGTCCAAGAAGTAACAGAGGTATATAGAAAGCAAAGTAAACAGTACACTCAAGCCTAAGCAACACGAGAACCAGTGTCAACAAGGCCTAACTGCACACAGCACCTCTGGTGGTCACAAGGCGGAAGCGCCTTGGTGAAGATGTCTGCAGTGTTGGCCTCGGACTCCACAAACTCAAAGCGAGCCTGTCCACGCCTCTGCAACTCTCGCAGAAGAAAGTACCTGACGTGAATGTGCTTCACTCTGCTCTCCAGTCGTGGCTCTCGACAAAGGAGAATAGACGCCTTGTTGTCAGTGAACAAGGTCGGTGCAGAGCTCGGCCGCTCACCAAGGTCGGTGAGCAAGAAGGTCAACCAACGCAGCTCCTGTGCCGCCATGGCACCAGCGTAGATCTCAGCCTCAGCTGTAGAGGTCGAGACCGAAGAGGAGCGCGTGGACCGCCAGGAAACAGCTCCAGAACCCAGGCTGAAACAGTACCCCTGAGTAGACCTGTGAGTCTCAGCGTCGTCAGCGTAAGAGGAGTCACAGTGACCAGTAAGTACGACAGACTGCTGCCCTCCAAGAACTAGCCCCACGCCTGACGTCGTCGCTAGGTACTTCGCCACCCTCACAGCTGCTGTCCAGTGAACAGGACGGTGTCTCCCTGGCGCAACAAAGCGCGCAAGAACGCTGAGAGGGAAGGCGAGGTCCGGGCGAGTACAAGTCATCAGGTATATGAGGCAACCCACAAGCTCTGCGTAGGGACCACTAGGCTCGAACGGCTCGTCAGGAAAGGGTCCAGTGAGTCTGTGGTCAACAGCAAGAGGTGTGCGCTGTACTGTGGAGTGCTGAAGCCCGAACCGCTGAAGGACCTGCTGCACCATGTGCGACTGTGAAAGTGTAATGGTGCAAGCAGCTCTGTCCCTGGTGATCTGCAGGCCAAGGTAGTGGCGCAGCTCACCAAGATCAGTGCAGGTGTGTCTCTTCTGCAGTTCGGACTTCACGTGTGCCAAAGCAACCCTGTCAGGGGTGGCGAAAACAAGGTCGTCAACGTAGACCAGAACAAAGAAAGGTGTGGGGCCACGACGAACGAACAGCGACGGGTCAGCAGAAGACGGCTGGAACCCAAGGTCAGACAGGGTAGAACGCAGGGTGTCGTGCCACTCACGAGGAGCCTGACGAAGACCGTAAACCGGTCGCCTCAGCCTCCACTGGGTCCCAGGAGGGAAAGAGCCAGTGAAGGCAGAGGGACGACGCAACCAGACCTCCTCGTGAAGACTGCCCTGAAGGAAAGCAGTAGAGAAGTCGAGAGAGTGTAACTCGTAGTCTCTCTGTGCTGCTACGTGTAGTAACACCCGAAGAGTGGTCATCTTCGGAGTGGGGGAGAAGGTCTGAAAGAAGTCAACTCCCTCGCGCTGACTGAAGCCTCTAGCCACGTAGCGCGCCTTGAAGACCGGAGGAGATCCCGGTGGCCGCTTCACCCTGTAGATCCACATGCCGTCGACTACGTTCGCCCCCGGAGGGGGAACCTCATCGACGTAGGTGCCTGTGGATCTGTAGGAGGCCATCTCTGCGTCCATGGCAGCTCTCCACTGAGAGGCCCAAGGCCCTGACACTGCCTCAGCGTAAGTGCGAGGAGTCGGAATGTCAAGGGCGTCGGGGTCACCCTCAGGGGCGAGGAGCATGGCACAGAGATGAGGGGAAGCGGCCGCCAGGAACTCTAGCTCAAACTGCCTGTCCTCTAGGGCGTCACAGCCAAGGGCAGACACACCCCCGACGGCCAGAGGACTGGAAGGAGGAGCAGCCACAAGAGCGGTGGCGAAGTCAAGGCGGCGGGTAGAGGCAAACTCAGTGACTGCGGCAGTAAGAGCGGACACAGAGGACACAGAGGCACGAGGGTGAGTAACAAGCGAGGCGAGAACACGAGAGAGAAGAGGACGGTACGTGCGGTAGTAGTCAGTGACAGGAGTAGGGAGCGACGCAGTGAGAGCCGACTCAGGAGGAGACGGAAGCACAGACGGAGACGGACGAGGTGGACTAGAACGAAGTAAGGCAGTACGAAGGTCAGTGAAGGGAACAGGAGACGAGGGACGAGCACGAGGGGAGCGACGAGAGGCCCAAGTCTGAGAAGGAGGAGGGGACAACGAAGACTGAGAACGAGGGAAAACAGCGGGAGAGGGGTCAGGAGGAGGAAGCGGAGGACCAGAGACGGGAGGAGAGGGGGAGGAGGAAGGAGAGGGAGAGGGGAGACCAAGGGTCCGAAGACCCGAGACAGGAGGAGGAGACGGCAGCTGCTGCTGCTGCGGCTGCTGCTGCTCCAGCGGCTGCTGCCCCTGCTGCTGTCGCTCCTGCTCCTCGAGCCGCTGCAACTCTCTCTCCTCTCTCTCCAACTCCAGCTGCTCCTCACGAGCACGGCGAACACGAGCCTGGAACCTGGTCGGGTAGGGGTGGGGGGAAGGAGTAGTGTCCGGGGCAGCGGCAGCCCCAGAGTCGACCTCCGAAGCACCAAGCACACCACCCCCAGAGGCAGCACCAACACCAGCTCCAGACCCAGGCTCTCCAGAAACCGAAGGAACACCCTCACCCCCAGACGCAGCACCCCCAGACTCCGCACCAGCACCCCCAGACTCCGCACGACCAGTACCAGCCCCCGGAAGACAAGAGTCCTCTGCAACCCGCGGCTCAGCTCCAACTCCAGCACCCCCAGAACCAGAGACCTGTACAGGGACAGTCGCAGGACCAACCTCCCGAGAGGGAGCACCTGCAGGAGGCGGCGAGGAAGACTGTGGGGAGGGAGGCTGTACAGGGGGGGCTACCGAAGGGGGAGGGCTAGCCTGAGACACACCAGACGGGGCTGGACCAGGGGGGGGAGGCTGTACCGGGGGAGCAGGCGGGGGAGCGGCTGTCAGGAAGAGGGGGGGAGGAGGAACCGGGAGACCTCGACTGGGGTACCTGACGTAGTACGGGGTGGACTCCTCGAAACGGACGTCACGGGAGTCAAAGAACCGGTGAGAGGGAGGGTGGTAAAAGGTGAAGTCAGAGGAGTCCTCAGGGAAACCAAGGAAGACACAAGGAACGGCGCGAGGCGAGAGCTTGTCCGCGGAGGTGTCGCGGACAAGAGCCAAGCACCCCCAGACACGAAACCTCGACGCGACACCAGGGGACCCTGTCCAAAGACTGGTCGGTGAAGCCTCCGGCCGAGAGACGCGTGGCCAGAGGTTCAGCTGGTGCGCGGCGTACCTGACTGCGTATGGCCACAGGAAATGGGGGGCACGGGCGTGAGTCAAGGAGGTGCGGGCAATCTCCATGACCAGGCCTATGCGACGCTCAGCAACCCCATTCTGCTGTGGGGACTCCGGAAGCGTCCAGGACTGACGAATGCCCTGTTCGCGACAGAATCCAGCGAGAATGCCGGAGCGAAACTCGCCCCCGCGGTCGGAGTGGAGACAGCTGACACGACGACCACGAGTGTCCTGGGTGGTAAGCAACCACCTGATCAGCGTAGAAGTCACCTCAGACTTCCTCGCCAGGGGGAACACTGTGGTGTAGCGGGAGTAGTCGTCAACGACCACCAAAAAGAAACGCTCACGCTCAGGGCCAGGGCGAGGAGAGGGGCCCCAGACGTCCAAGTGCAGCGTCTCAAAAGGCTCGGTGGCCGGACGAAGGGAGGAGGAGTGAGGGGTGGCACGCAGCCTACCCTCGACGCAAGGACCGCACGGTGGTGCAAGGGACGGCGGCAGCGACGGCAAGACACGCAGCCTACCCTCGACGCAAGGACCGCACGGTGGTGCAAGGGACGGCGGCAGCGACGGCAAGACACGCGGGAGACCTAAGACCAGACGCTGACTAGACATAGCACGCAGACGTGGAAGAGAAGGGTGTCCCATCCGGTGGTGCCACAGAACGGTGGGGTGGGCAAGCGACCGACAGGAGCAAGACGCAGCGACTGGACTGGACGCGACAACCTGAGGGGACGGAACCACCTGGTGAGACGCAGGGAGGAGACTAGGGGGAGGGACAGGAACTGGGAGGAGTGGCTGCTGCGACGGCGGCCGCTGTGGCTGCGGCTGCGGCTGCTGCCGCTGCTGCTGCTGCGGCTGCTGCTGCTGCTGCTGCTGCGGCTGCTGCTGCTGCTGCAGTCGCTGCTGAGCGCGCGGGCCAGTGTGAAGAGTGTAGAGACCGGAGCCCGGCTCAGCAGCAAAAGTGGCGAGGGGCTGGTAAGAGTCCCCGTCAACACACACCGCAGTCTCTCCAGAAGGCTCAAACCACACACCCACGTGCTGACTCACGAGGGGTCGCACGCCCACCAAGTTCCGGGAGAACGAGGGGACGTGAAACCCAGTGAGAGACCCAGAAGGAGCAGCCGGACACGGCAAGGTGGTAGTGTGACGCGCGGTGACTGGTCCCGAAGTGGGATCAGCCAGCGCCACAGAAACAGGCGCAGGAAGAGGCGTAAGTGTCGTGCTGTCACGAAAGAAGCAGTGAGAGGCTCCAGAGTCCAGCGTGAACGACAGCGAACCGTCCTCTGAGGTAGCCGCTGGACTAGAGTCTACACAAGAACCTACACTAGCAACAGGCAACTGAGCAAGGCTAGCACCTAAGCTAACAACACCAGAGTAAGCAGAGTCAGAAACACTAGAGTCAACAACAGCATACATAGCATGAGGAGCACCAATCAGATCAACTAACTGCTCAGCAGACATGCCCCACAGAGCGGAGCCGTAGCGCTGAACCAGAGGAAGCCAGTCAAGGGCAGGACCGCCAACCCCGTAGGCCAACCGGACCGTGTCAGTGAGCTGAGCAAAGCACTGACCAGGGGGGTGAAAGCGGCCACAAGGGTGGCCCCGACGAGGACCTGTCAGAACCTGATAGGTGCAGGGAGGGTAAGCAGCACCACGCTGGGGCTGACGCAGCCCCGACCCCGGAGCCAGCTGCTGACGCTGCTGCTGCTGAGGCTGCTGGGAGGAGAGGGGCTGCTGCTGCTGCTGAAGCTGCTGCTGACGCTGAGCCTGGTACCACGCCGCTGCTCCACCTAGCGGGGCCGGCAGTACAGGAGACGACTGACGAGCTCGGGTGTCGCCACCACCAGCAGGCGCAGTGGAGTCACCAGCCGCTGCACGAGAGGTCTCTCCAGACGCTGCACTCCCACCACCGCCAGTCGCAACAGCACCCCCACTACCTCCGCTACCTCCGCCTCCACCTCCACCAGAACCACCTTTCTTGCCCCCCTTGCCGCGGGACCGCGACGCAGTCGTAACAGCAGCTGCAGTCGCGTCAGTAGCGGCAGTGGCAAGAGAGGCAGTGAAGGTGGGTAACTGCGGGACTGTGCACCAGAGGCGGCAGCTACCGAGCGAAGGTTGCTCTCTACGTCCTTGAGCGCAGACTCAAGGACCTCGACTGTCAGCTCACTAGGGTGCTTCAGCAGGAGCGCGTCACGAACGGAGGCAAGGCGGTCAGGGAGGCTAGTGGCGATGAAATAGATAGTAATCGCCATGGGGGGAGGAAGCAGTGCAAGCTGTGCCTCAGTGCAAGCAGCGCGGTAACTAGCGTCGAGCGAGCGGAGGTGAGCGATCAAGTCAGCAGAGCGCTCAAACGAGGCGAGATCAGGAAACAGGAACGGGAGGAAAAGGCGGCCAAGAGAGACAGTAGCGGGAGTAGAGTAGCGGGCCTTAATCGCAGTGAGGTACGCAGCAGCGGTGCGAACCTGAGTGAAGTGGACCTCCTCTGACTCAGGGAGGAGGCTGCTGAGTGCGATGCA
Organism: Closterium sp. Yama58-4; assembly: GCA_947470075.1. Classification (NCBI taxonomy): domain Eukaryota; kingdom Viridiplantae; phylum Streptophyta; class Zygnematophyceae; order Desmidiales; family Closteriaceae; genus Closterium; species Closterium sp. Yama58-4. The sequence goes on from CANIUD010000271.1 coordinate 180,037, forward strand.
GGCCGCAGCGTCACGCGACGTCCAAGCCGTCCTGTCAGCGCGCTGACGGGCAAAGCGAGCCGTAGCAGCATCGTCAGGGGCAGGACCTAAAGCGGCAGGCTCGGGGGGCTCGGGGAGGTCACCAGTAGCGTGCGACCAGAGGGTCTCGCCCCCCTGGACTTGACTCTCTAACAGACGGCGAGCGCGAAGAAGCCAGACGGAAAAGTCAAGAGGTCTACCGTCAGCGTCGAAACGAAGAACTCGCGGAGTCGCCATAGCGAAAACTAACGCGAACGAGCAGGCGAGTAACAGCAGGAGGTAAGAGGCAAATTAGGGTTCAGGTGGGACTTAGTCGCAGCGGAAGAGCGGGCTAGAGCGACGGGCCAGGGCGTAGGGTCGACGGGACGGGGGAAAGGGCGGGCACGATGCGACGGGGCAGGGCGACGCGACGGGGGAGGGCGACGCGACGGGGGAGGGCGACGGGACGGGGAAGGGCGACGCGACGGGGCAGGGCGACGGGACGGGGAAGGGCGACGCGACGGGGCAGGGCGACGCGACGGGGCAGGGCGACGCGACGGGGCAGGGCGACGGGACGGGGCAGGGCGACGTGACGGGGCAGGGCGACGGGACGGGGCAGGGCGACGGGACGGGGCAGGGCGACGGGACGGGGCAGGGCGACGGGACGGGGCAGGGCGACGGGACGGGGCAGGGCGACGGGACGGGGCAGGGCGACGTGACGGGGGGAAAGGGCGCGACGCGACGGTGGGAAAGGGCGCGACGCGACGGGGGGAAAGGGCGCGACTCGACGGGGGGGAACGGGCGCGACGCAACGGGGGGAAAGGGCGCGACGTGACGGGGGGGGAAAGGGCGCTAGGCGACGGGGGGAAGGGCGCTAGGCTCGGCACTAGGCGCGGTAACAACGGAACCGGTACGAACGAGAGGTAGGATCAGGCTCGGGAGATACGAACGGAGAACGGAGGAACGGGATCCCACAGGATCCTAACCTAACTGATACCATGTCAGAATGAGGAATGGATGATGCATTGATGTTGGTTGGGGTACATATAGCTAACCCTAAGTTTTGTACCCCCTAAGACAAACCTCACTATAGGCTACAACATTTGACACTGCGCAATCAAACAACAGCAACAACAACAACGTGACTCCAATGAGTCTTGATGGTTCATCATATGCGCGCGGGAATCAGCAACAACCTACCTTCGCTCCGTACGAACGCGGGTCCATCAGCTTCATGCCGCAAGCTCCATCTGGACAAGAAAAACAACTGGATGCACTACAAGTACAGTCGCAATTCGCGCACGTCTTAAAGCTGCAGACGTCAAGGCCCTTCGACGGAAAGGACTTCTTCACCTGGTCTCTCGAATTCGAGCTGATGATGGAAGGCGCGCAGATACTTGGCTTCTTCGACGGGTCCCTGCCATACCCAACAAACGGCACACAGTATGAGAAGCAGCAGTATACATATCAGTCGATGATGGCGTATACGATCCTACTGAGAAATATCACCCCAACTCAGCAGCAGAACATACGGTCTTACCGGGGATTCGGCAACTCCGCGGAACTCGCGTACAAGCACCTCAAGGACCTGTATCAAGCAACAGACAGCGTCAGTCAAAGTCGGCTAATGGCGCGACTGACAACGGTTGAAATGAAACCAGGCGAAAAGGGGATGGCATATGTCAGCCGATGTCGCGAACTGCGCGACAAGCTTCTTCGATGCGGAGGATCAATCTCTGAAGACGCCTTCGTAACAGTCATCATCGGCGGCCTCGGTCCTCAATGGCGCGCAACAAAAGCCATTCTCCGAGCCCACGGAAGAATCTCCGAAGCAGCGCTCTGCGCCGAAATACATGCTGAGCAGCAAGACATGGACCTGCAAGAAGAACGACACAAGAGAAAGACATCAGTACCGGAATTCGCGTTCCACACTCAGCGACGATACAACAACAACAGCAACCGACAACAACCAAAACCCGTACCTCCGTTCTGCCACATCTGCAAGACGTCTGGGCACCCACGCACGCACTGCCCAAATCGACAACAGCCAACGCCACAACAGCGACAGCTTCGACCCTCAAGCAGCCAAGTTGCCTCAACACAAGCGAACTCCACGACCCAGATTCAAGCCTCAACACCACCTGCGGGACAACCTGCGCAAGGAACAAGAAACATCGTCAGTTGTATGGCAAAACTGACCGACTCCTGCGTCACTGAATCACCACCACACTACTCACCGGAAGAACAGCTCGACAACAGTACGCCCCGCCGCGAGTCACTGCAGCCGAACCCGACATACGCCGCTATCGCCCAGAGTGAGCCATCCGGGAAGGACACATGGTTCTTGGACAGTTGCTGCGGACAGCACATGTGCTCTTCAGGACGCTTCGTACAACGAGAGTATCAACTTCAACGAGAAGTAGTCATCACCGTCGCCAACAACCAGAACCTGCGCACACGACGACAAGGAGTGGGAGTGGTACAACTTCAGTCACGAGAAACAAGTGTGATTCTACAAATGACCAAGGTCTTAATCGCAGAAGGTCTCGGTTATAACCTACTGAGCGTCAGTCAGTTGATGGCGAAAGGCATTCACCTCGAAGCAGACAGCACCACCCAGGAGTTCAAACTGTACCACGGAAAGGGCGGCCTCTACATCGGAAAGGCAATCCTCAAGAACAACGTCTTCGTTCTTGACTTCGTACCAGACCTTGGCACCGCTGACAGCGACGGCATCGTCAGCTTTGCTCCTTGGACACATCCTCCAGACCTTGATCCAAACTTCAGCCCCGGCGGCTTCTGGCACTCACACACCATTCCTGAAGCAGAGAGAACAAGGGCGTTAGCAACAATTCAACAAACATCGGCAGCAGCAGAGACAACATCGGCAGCAGCAGGAACAACATCGGCAGCAGCAGAGACAACATCGGCAACAGCAGGAACAACATCGGCAGCAGCAGAGACAACATCAGCAACAGTAGCGACTACACCGCCACCCATCGCCGGTCCTTCAACGACACCAATCTCCATCGACGATTCGCCACCGACACCCGCACAACAGTTAAAACCGGCACCACGAGAAGTCCACCGAAGCACCAACGTCACTGCCGGCTTCTACTCCAACTCGGATCTGTATCGACGGTCACCCGGACATCGCGCCACTGAAGGTACCTGGCACGCAAGAATGGGACATCCAAGCAACACAGTGTTAAACAACACGATAAGAGCAGGAGTGCTCGATAAAGACTCACTTCTACTGATCGACGGCAGAGAACTTCAACGAGCCCGTGGAACGTGCTTCACCTGCCCTGAAGCCGACTTACCACATCAGCCGTTCGTCTCACATCACAATCCAAGCGCACCTGCATACACACCTCTCGAAAAGGTGTACAGCGACATCTTATACAACCGTGAACCCGGACAAAACGCCTACAGCTACACCATCACCTTCATCGACGCCGCAACTCGATATGTCTGGCACCTAAACCTTCCAAGTCGCGACATGGCTTTCGAAGCCTTTGTCGCCTGGCTTCCAGTCGCAGAACGAGAATCGGGAGCTAAGCTAAAAAGCTTTCAGTCAGACGGGGGAGGAGAATACACCTCACAGAGGTTCAAGCAGTACTTGGCAGAAAGAGGAATCAAGAGGCTCATCTCCCTTCCCTACGCTCACCAACAGCAAGGCGTAGCAGAAAGGATGAACAGGACGCTGCAAGCCACCATGCGCAAGCTGCTACGTGGCATGCACTTGCCCAACCACCAGTGGCCCGAAGCAATGGACCACGCCGTCATGCTGCACAACTTGCTTTCGTCATCATCGCTCCCGAACAACGCATCACCGCATCTGCTGTGGACAGGGAAATTGGGCAGCACAAAAATGTTGAGAGTCTTCGGTTGCATGGTACAGTACCGACCTCCATCTGCACGAGCTGGGCGATTCTCTCAACGCGCACAGTGGGGACTACACCTGGGCATTGCAAAACATTACAACGCGTGGAAAATTTTCGACATCAACAGCAAAGAAACAGTAGCAGCACGTGATGTCATCTTCTACGAACACCTCACCCTCGCAACTCACCTCATGTACATCGAAGAAAACCGACCTGACCTCTCGGGCGGATTTCATGGGCACCGAGCCTTCGCCTCGGCAGAAGACGAAGCTGACTGGGACGAGCAGAACGTGGAGGGAGCCTCGGAAGCAGCCGGACCTCTCCCTTACTGCTCCGTGGACATCCCAATGGACGAAGACAATCCTCGCGAAAGCGTCAACGCCGAAGTCTTCTACGAATTCGCCGACAATGGTTACGTTACACCTGCACGGGTCAACACCAACGAAGCAGAACGAGTAGGACCGAATTTCAATCCAACACCTGAAACAGGAGACGAAGCTGTTTATCCCGAGGATACCACACTCCCCCGCTACTCACAGAGTGGACTGCAAATTCTCGGTCTCGTCACCGCAGTCCACGGCTCAGCCATTCCTAAGGAGCCTGCCACGGTTCAGCAGGCTCTGGGGGGGGAACACAGGGAGAAATGGCGTGAAGCCATGGACAGAGAATTAAAAGCGCTGGAGGAACGGAACACCTGGAAAATCGTTCCCATCAGCGTGGCAAGAAACAAGACCATTCTTACCGGGAAATGGGTCTTCCGCGTCAAAACGAAGGCAGGCAGCACAATCGAGAAATTCAAAGCACGCTGGGTGGTACGTGGATTCGATCAGGAGCACGGACGGGACTTCACCGAGACATTCGCCCCGGTCAGCCGACACACCTCACTCCGAATTCTTCTCGCGATCGCCGCCATGAAGAAGAAGAAGCTACGACAGATCGATGTCGCCAACGCATTTCTCTACGCACCTGTCGACGCGGAGATCTTCGTCGAACTCCCACATGGCACTAACGGAGAGCCGAACAAAGTCTGTCAACTACTGAAATCGCTCTACGGGATTAAGCAAGCCCCGCGGCTATGGCAGCAGTATCTACACGCCCGTCTCATCCGCATTGGATTCAAGCAACTGCCCCACGATCAAGGGATGTACCGGCTTACGAAGAACAACGACTACGTCCTACTAATCGTCTATGTAGACGACCTCCTCTACATCGGCTCGACCGACGACATCACCACCTGGTTCGAAGGGGAGCTGCAGCAGGATCTCACGCTCACGGTCTCATCTACCGTCACACAATATCTTGGGCTCAACATCCGAGAAGAGAACGACGCGATCTACCTCAGCGCCGCAAAATACGCCGACACTATCGCCAAGCGTTTCGCCTTCACACCGACCGCGATCTCCACGCCATACCGTTACACGACAGGAGCCGACAAGGGAGGATCTAATCTACTGAAGCCCGCCGGTATACGCGACTACCAGAGAAAGTTGGGCTGTCTTCTCTTCGCAGCTGTCACCTGCCGCCCCGACCTCTCATACTCCGCAAGCCAGCTCGCTACCTACCTCAAAAGGCCTGAAACAGAACACCTGGCGGAACTCGACCGCGCCCTTCACTACCTCGTCAGCACTCCAACGATCGGCTTAACGTATCACAAGAACGCAACTACACCAACCAAGCTAATCGGCTATGTCGATGCCGACCACGCCGGCGATTCCGACAATAGGCGCTCCCGCACCGGCTACATCTACCGACTCGAGCCTATCGGTCCTATCTCCTGGCAGTCAAGCAAGCAGGAACTAATCGCCCTCTCATCAGCTGAAGCAGAATATATCGCACTCTGCTCAGCCACCAAGGAAGGACTTTACCTTCGCGAGCTGCTGGAAGAAGCGAAGTTAGCCGAGTTACCCAACTTCACTCTGTTCTGCGACAACCAATCTGCAATTCGCATCGCCAACAAAAGTGGCTTCGCGAACAGAACGAAACATATCGCCCTGCGATATTTCTTCGTGAAAGACGAGATCGAGAAGGGGAGACTTGAACTATCCTACTGTCCCACGTCCGAGATGGCAGCCGACTATTTGACCAAGAAGCTCGGAAAGCAGAAGTTCGAGTACTGCATGCTGCTGACTGGACAAGGCCACGTCATCAGCAGCGACACTCCAGAAGCGAAGGGGAGTGTTGGAAACAAGTAATTCCTAAAGCGCCTCTGTCGTGTCGAAACATCACACCAGAAGCGAAGCGAGTCATATCGAGGCACGAGCGAGTCAACCCTCGGAGGTTGAAAGAGGTTGCCGGAGGTTACGCGAAAGTCAAAGGTCAGCGACCTTTGACCTGACAAATACAGTACGACAGCAAGGACACACAACCGACTCGTTACAGAGCGGTTGCCCGAGTCGTCACTGTATCGAACCGCAACAGCAACAGTAAAACAGTAAAACAGTTACAATCGTATCCTTTCGTATTCCTTGTACTCTTATATAAATCTTTGTACTTGCTTGCTTTAAATAACTTACTTTGCTCTCACACACTAGTGCAAGGTGGTTCACAAGTCTTCATTAAACGCTTCCGCTATTACAATAGTCCTACCCCGAATTTACCCCTGCAAAGATCCTAAGGGCTTTTCTCAGCCCAACACCTTCTACCCTGGCTTTTGCAGCATGTGCTGATGGCAAAAGAGTTCCTTGTATATGGATTGTTATGGGATTCAAGTTTTGCAACAGACCACAAGATCTTCCCCACAATGGGTACCAATCCTCCCAGATACAAGCCCCAGGGGGCTTATAGTTTTTTGGGTCTTTTTAGGGGGGTGAGGAGGGAGGAAGGGGGGGGGGGGGCTGTCAAATATTATAGCCTGTAGTGGGTTGGGCTATATGGGGTACAACTAGTTAGGGTTAGGTTATGTACCCCAATTCTGTCAATGCAACACATTCCGCTGTAGTTCTCATTCTGACATGGTATCAGCAGTAGGTTAGCGCTCCTAGCCCTAGGCCCGCCCGTCCCTACCATTAGGGTTACCACTGCGCCCCGCCAGCCCGCCAGCGCCCTACCCCACGCCCCAGCCGGCGCGCCCCTCCCCTCCCCGCCCTTAGCCAGCGCGCACGCCAGCCAGCCAGCGCGCCAGCCAGCCAGCGCGCCTGCCAACCAGCGCGCTAGCCCGCCAGCCAACCAGCGCGCCAGCGCGCCGGCCAGCCTGCGCGCCAGCCCGCTTGCACGCCAGCCCGCCAGCGCGCCCGCCAGCGGGCACACCAGCGAGCCCGCCAGCTCGCCTCCCAGCGCGCCGCCAGCGAGCTCGCCAGCGCGCCCGCCAGCGAGCCCGCCAGCGCGCCCGCCAGCACGCACGCCAGCGCGCCCGCTAGCGCGCCCGCCAGCGGGCCCCGCCGGCGCGCACGCCAGCGCGCCGCGCCCGCCAGCGCGCGCCCTGCCTAGCCGCCCGCCAGCGCGCCGCGCCCGCGCGCCACGCCAGCCAGCGCGCCCCGCCAGCGCGCGCCCCGCCGCCCCGCGCCCAGCCAGAACGCGCCCCGCCTGCGCGCACCCGCCTCGCACTCACCTCCCTCTCCTCCTCCTCTCGCGGCTGGCGGCCGCTATCACTTGTTCTCGCCCCTCATGGCGACGTCTCGCGTGCTCCGTTTCGACCCTGAGGGGCGCGCGATCGACTTTAGTACCTGGCTGACGCAGGCCCAGCGCCACCTTAGGAGCCAGCGCCAGGATGGCGTGCACCTGTTTGCGCATGCGTCCGGTGCTCTGCCCGCCCCGCCGCAGCCTACACCGCTGCCCACTACCCCACCGCCTACTTCCGAGCAGAAGCCGAGTACCAGCACCGGTTCCTCGCTCGTGACGTGTGGGAGTCTCGTGACGCTGCTGCCTGCCTCGCCCTGACCGACCTTCTCCCGCCGACTGAGGCCGTCCACTTCACTCAGGTCGAGTCTGCTGCAGCCCTTTACACTGCTATTGTTGCTCGCTACTCCACTCCCTCCTCTGCCTCCCTCAGCCGCCTTCTCGTCCCCTTTATCTACCCTGACCTCGCCTCCTTTGAGACTGTCGCTGACCTCGCTACCCACCTGCGCTCCCTTGAAGCTCGCTTCAAGGCCGCTTGCACTGAGGAACAGCTTGCCCTTGCACCCCCCCCCATGTGGCTCACTATTCACTGGTTAGTCACTCGCCTCCCTGACCGTCTAGCCACAGCCCGCGACGCGCTTCTCCTGAAGCACCCCACTGAGCTTACTATCGATCTTCTTGAGACCGCTCTCTCGAAGATCGAGAGTAACCTCCTCGCTGTTGCCTCCGCCTCTTCCGCGCCTCCTCCTCGTCTCTTTGAGGGGTGTGCGGTACCACAGCTTCCCACCTTCACTGCCTCGCTTGCCACTGCCGCGTCTTCTGCCTCTGAGGAGACGGCGGCCGTTTCTGTCTCTGGCGGACAGAAACGTGGCAAGTCCGGCAAGAAGGGAGGGAAGGGCGGCGGGGGTTCTGGGGGTGTTGCGGGTGGCGGCGGTGGCGGTAGTACTAGTGGCGGGGGTGGCGGCGGGGGTGACTCGGGACCTGACGGCTCTCCTCTAGACGGTGGTGAGGGGTTTCCGCAGCAGCAGCAGCAGACTCCTCCGCAGCTGCCACCGCCTGGACAGCAGCAGCGGCAGGGACAGCAGCAGCAGCGCCAGGGCCAGCAGCAGCGTCCGCCTCAGCAGCAGCCCCAGCAGTGGGGCACTCAGCAGCAGTGGGGTCCTTCGCAGCAGTGGGGCCCCCCGCAGCAGTGGAGACCTACGGGCCCCCCGAGCACTGGGCGCAGTGGTGCCCCTTCTAGTCGGGGACCCCGCTCGGCCGGCCGCGACGTTGGTCCCTGTGAGTACTGGATCCTGACGGGTCCGCGCAGGGGCACGTACTGCGGCCGCCCTGACCACTCTGCTGCACGCTGCTTCAGCCGTCTCGACGACCTGTACGTCCTGCACCACGGCCCCTCCGCTCCCCCGCCACCGCGCTGGGGACCACTCCTTGCTCGTGGTGTTGCGGTGTTTGATATGTCTATGGATGATGCTAGGTCTTATGCGATGTATGCTGATGTTGACTATAGTGCTGCTGGATCTGTTTACTTGCCTGTACCTAGCGTAGGATCTTTGCCTGTTGCTAGAGTAGGTGCTGGTGTAGGATCCTGTCTAGCTACTAGTACAGGTGCTCCCTCGGCGGACGCGTCGCTCTCCTTCACACTGGACTCCGGAGCGACGCAGTGCTTCTTCCGCGACAGCACGACTCTTACTCCACTCTCGGCGCCGGTTCCTGTAGCACTGGCTGATCCCTCTTCGGGACCGGTCATTGCGACTCACGCCACTACCCTCCCGTGCCCAGCTGCCCCTTCCGGTTCTCTGACCGGCCTCCACGTTCCTACTTTCTCTAGGAACCTGGTTGGTGTGGCTCCTCTGGCGAGACAGCACGTCGGGGTCTGGTTTGAGCCTTCTGGTGACACTGCAGTCTGTGTGGACGGTGACACGTACGCCCCTCTGGCCACTTTTCGTCAGGAGTCGGGCTCTGGTCTGTACACCCTCCACACCGACACCCGTCCGGTTCCCCCGTCCCACCAGGTAGCCAGGTCCAGTCAGGTAGCTGTGCCAGGTCTAGTGGCTGCGTCGTGCTCGTGTCGGTCGCTGTCCCACCCTGTCCTCCTCTGGCACCACCGCCTTGGTCACCCGTCCCTCTCTCGTCTCCGCGCTATGTCCAGTCAGCGTCTTGTCTTAGGCCTCCCCCGCGACCTCCCGCCGCTCCCGCCGTCCCCCGCTCCTCCGTGCGGTCCTTGTGTCCAGGGTCGGCTGCGCGCCACTCCTCACTCCTCCTCCCTTCGTCCAGCCTCCGAGCCCTTTGAGACACTCCACTTAGACGTCTGGGGCCCCGCTTCCCGGCTTGGCCCTGAGCGAGAGAGCTTCTTTCTAGTGGTCGTTGACGACTACTCTCGGTACACCACCGTGTTCCCTTTGGCGAAGAAGTCCGACGTGACTTCTACGCTGATCCGGTGGCTGCTCGCCACCGAGAGTACTCGTCGTCGTCGTGTCAGTTGTCTCCACTCCGACCGTGGGGGTGAGTTTCGCTCCGGCGTTCTCGCCAGATTCTGTGCTGAGCAGGGCATCACCCAGTCCTGGACTCTTCCAGACTCTCCACAGCAGAATGGGGTTGCTGAGCGCCGGCTAGGCCTGGTCATGGAGATTGCCCGCACCTCCATGATCCACGCCCGCGCGCCCCATTTTCTGTGGCCCTACGCGGCTCGGTACGCCGCTCACCAGCTGAACCTCTGGCCTCGCGTCTCTCGGCCAGGGGCTTCACCGACCAGTCTTTGGACAGGGTCCCCTGGTGTTGCGTCGAGGTTTAGTGTCTGGGGCTGCTTGGCGCTTGTCCGCGACACCTCTGCGGACAAGCTCTCACCTCGCGGCGTCCCCTGTGTCTTCCTTGGTTTCCCTGAGGCCTCCTCTGACTTCACCTTTTACCACCCTCCCTCCCACCGGTTCTTTGACTCTCGTGACGTCCGTTTCGACGAGTCTGTCCCCTACTACGTCCGGTACCCCTGTCGAGGTCTCCCGGTTCCCCCCCCCCCCCCCCTCTTCCTGGCTCCACCTCCTCCTCCTCCCGCCCCTGCTCCTCCGGTACCCCCCCCTGGTCCTGCTCCGTCTGGTGTGTCCCACGCTACTCCCCCCCCCTCGGTACCCCCCCAGGTCTCTCCTCCTTCCCCACAGTCGTCCTCACAGCCTCCGCAGCAGCCGTCAGCGCTTCCTTTACCGGCCACTGCGGACTCTGAGGGTGTTGGTGCTCGGGGTGAGGGCTCTGGCGGTGCTCGCTCTGGGGGTGCTGGCGTTGGAGCTGTTCGTGCACCTACAGGAGCCGCCCGTTCTGGGGGTGTTGGCGTTGGCGCTGAGCGTGCACCTGCCGCGGCTGCCCGTTCCGAGGGTGCTGGAGCTGGTGGTGGTGCTGGAGCTGGTGGTGTTTCTGGAGCTGGAGAGTCTGAGGCTGGTGCTGGTGCCACTGGAGGCACCACGACTGGGGGTGCGGGTCCACCTCCTACAGGTGCTAGTCGTGCTGCCGCAGGGGGTACACGCTCTGGGGGTTCTCAGCCGGGTACTGTCAAGGGCGGAGCCGGTTCTTCTTCTTCGTCTCCTGACACCACTCCTCCTCCTCACCCCTACCTGACTCGACACCAGACCCGTCTTCGTCTTGAGCGTGAGGAGCAGCAGCGTTTGGAGCGTGAGAGGTTGGAGGTTCAGCAGCGGGTGGAGCGTGAGAGGCTGGAGTTGCAGCGGGAGCAGCAGCAGCAACAGCAGCAGCAGCAGCAGCCGCAGCAGCAGGAGCAGCAGCCTCCGGCCTCTGTTACTGGCCTTCGGGCCCTTGGTCTCCCCTCCTCCTCTCCTCCTGTGTTCGGTCCGACGTTTCCTCCTCCGGACTCAGCTCCGGCTGTGTTCCCTCGTTCTCAGTCTCCTCCGTCTCCCGCTCCGTCTCCCACTCCTCTCTCCCACACTTGGGCCTCTCGTCCTCCTCGTGCTCGTCCCTCGTCACCTGTCCGTGACCTTCGTACCGTGTTGTTTCGTCCTAGTCCTCCTCGTTCTCCTCCGTCTGTTCTTCCTCGTCCTCCTGAGTCGTCTCTCACTGCCTCCCTGTCCACTCCGGTCACTGACTACTACCGCACGTACCGCCCCACTCTCTCTCGTGTTCTCGCCTCTCTTGTTACAGACCCTCGTGCCTCTCCTTCCTCCGTCGCGGTCCTCACTGCCGCTGTCACAGACTTTACTGCTACGCGTCGCCTTGACTACGCCACTCGCGTTGTGGCGGCTCCTCCTGTCCGTCCTCTGTCCGCCGGGGGTGAGTTTGCCCTTGGCTGTGCCGTCCTAGAGGATAGACAGTTTGAGCTAGAGTTCCTGGCAGCCGCTTCACCTCATCTCTGTGCCATGCTGCTCGCTCCTGAGGGAGACCCCGACGCTCCTGACATACCTACTCCTCGCACTTACGCTGAGGCAGTGTCAGGGCCTTGGGCCTCTCAGTGGAGAGCTGCCATGGACGCAGAGATGGCCTCCTACAGGTCCACAGGCACTTACGTTGACGAGGTTCCCCCCCCAGGGGCGAACATTGTTGACGGCATGTGGATCTTCAAGGTGAAGCGGGCCGCCAGGATCTCCTCCAGTCTTCAAGGCACGCTACGTGGCTAGAGGTTTCAGTCAGCGTGAGGGAGTTGACTTCTTTCAGACCTTTGCGCCCACCCCGAAGATGACCACTCTTCGGGTGTTACTGCACGTAGCAGCGCAGAGAGACTACGAGCTACACTCTCTCGACTTCTCCACTGCCTTCTTGCAGGGCAGCCTACACAAGGAGATCTGGCTGCGTCGTCCTCCGGGCTTCACTGGCACTTTCCCGCCTGGGACCCAGTGGAGCCTCAGACGACCGGTCTACGGTCTCCGCCAGGCACCCCGTGAGTGGCACGACACTCTCCGCTCTACTCTGTCCGACCTTGGGTTTGAGCCGTCTTCCGCCGACCCGTCGCTGTTTGTTCGTCGTGGGCGCACACCTTTCTTTGTTCTTGTCTACGTTGACGACCTGGTTTTTGCCACAGCCGACACAGTTGCACTGGCGGAGGTGAAGTCCGAACTGCAGAAGAGACACACCTGCACTGACCTTGGGGAACTGCGCCGCTACCTTGGCCTGCAGATCTCCAGGGACAGAGCCGCTCGCACCATCACTCTGACTCAGTCACACATGGTGCAGCAGGTCCTTCAGCGGTTCGGGCTTCAGCACTCCTCTCCTCCTCCCACCCCTCTTGCTGTAGACCACAGACTCACTGGGCCTTTTCCTGACGAGCCGTTCGAGCCTAGTGGTCCCTACGCAGAGTTGGTGGGCTGCCTCATGTACCTGATGACGTGCACTCGCCCGGACCTCGCCTTCCCTCTTAGCATCCTTTCTCGCTTTGTTGCGACAGGGAGACACCGTCCTGTTCACTGGGCGGCGGCTAAGAGGGTGGCGAAGTACCTCGGCGCGACATCAGACATGGGGCTTGTACTTGGAGGGACACAGCCAGTTGTACTCACCGGTCACTGCGACTCCTCCTACGCCGACGACGTTGAGTCACAGAGGTCTACACAGGGTTACTGTTTCAGCCTGGGCTCTGGAGCTGTTTCGTGGAGGTCTACTCGGTCCTCCTCTGTTGCGACTTCTACCGCAGAGGCCGAGATCTACGCTGGAGCCCTCGCTGCACAGGAGCTACGCTGGTTGACCTTCTTGCTCACTGACCTTGGTGAGCGGCCGAGCTCTGCACCGACCTTGTTTGCTGACAACAAGGCGATGATTCTCCTGTGTCGTGAGCCTCGACTGGAGAGCAGAGTGAAGCACATCGACGTCAGGTACTTCCTCCTTCGAGAGTTGCAGAGACGCGGGCAGGCTCGTCTGGAGTTTGTGGCCTCCGAGGCCAACACTGCAGACATCTTCACCAAGGCCCTCCAGCCTTGTGACCACCGCCGGTTTTGTCTGCAGTTAGGCCTCGTTGAGACTGGGTCTAGTTGACTGCTGTAGGGTGCTCTTTGTCTGTTGCTTGCTTGTACCTTATATATATTTGTTTGCACACTTTTGGACTGGCCTTGTGGCCCTTTGCTTGTGCTCAGATTAGGTGGTGACGTTGTGATCCACCCTGAGCTTTGTTTTCTTTCTCTTGCTTTTGACTGGTCTTGTGACCGTAGGTTGCTTGTTGTTGATTGGCCTTCCCCACTTAGGCTATGGGGGTGTGTCAAATATTATAGCCTGTAGTGGGTTGGGCTATATGGGGTACAACTAGTTAGGGTTAGGTTATGTACCCCAATTCTGTCAATGCAACACATTCCGCTGTAGTTCTCATTCTGACAGGGGCTTGTATTGTAATCAAGGAATTTTTATTAGCTCCGGGGGGCTTATCATGTCAACTGTTTTGAGGGTACGTTCGGGACAAGATGCGTCACAAGTTTACGCGTTACAAACGCCCAAAACTGGGACTGCACTAGCAAAAATAGGCAAAAAATTCAACTTGAGTTAGCCCCGTGTTTTTTACTGGATGTTGTGCAGAAGTTCATCTACTGTTCTGTCCCTTGTAAGATTCAAGGGATCATACATAAACTCAGTGAGCATGAAGTAGGGGTAGTTCGAGCAGTGCCATTATTATCCCACTTAAATGGGATAATTGAACCAAATGATAATTAGCAAAGACTTGAAGAGAAGTCCTCAGCCTTTTGAGTCAGCGGAGGCTTGAATTAAATAGCAACACAAACAGGATGCCTGGTTTCTACAACTTCTCATCTTTCTCATAGAACACAATGTTACCCTCGCTTGGGACATAGTGATCCTCGCTGAAGGACTTATAGAGAGGCCTGTATAGGTGGAAGGGAATCGGGCCAGGGCTGGGCTCTGGCTCACGGTAGTACTCTCCCATAACTGGCTTCACCGCCTCCGTCTGCATGAAAAAAAAAGGTAGTGAGATGGATGCTCGCAATGAATCAACAAAACTGGCACAGACATCTCAGGCTACTTCCTGAAGTTTCCTTACTATACAATATACTGTGAACTCACCGCTTCTGTAAGGTTGTAGTGGGGAATTTGAGGGAACAGATGATGAACCACGTGTGTTCCAATGTCATGATGAATCTTGTTGAAGATACCATAATCCCTGTCAATGGTTGACAGGCCACCCCTCATGTAGTTCCACTCCTGCAGGGTCATGACGCAATTGGTGAGCCATCTTCCAATGAACAATAGGAACTGCATGAGGTAGGGCTTAGCATATGAAAGCTAGGTACTGACAACTTTCTTACCTCGCCTCTGTACCACGGAACCTTCTTGTCATAACCGTGGTGGTGCAGATACGTAACGACATCGAGCCATACGACATTGATCTGCATAACGAAGTACATGGGGGCATATGATGAGTAAGGCTGAATGCGAGAAAAATCATCAGGCTATGAGGATCACATCAGTGCGTGACTTACCCAGTACGGAACGACGTAAAGCTTGAAAATTGACACGGGTCCCATGAAGACAGTGAGCGCGGCCAGGATCCCCACCATGGCCCACCAGCAAGTCGCAGATGTCGTAACGTCGTCCTTCTCATTGGGAGTGAAGAGATCAGACTTCGGGTCGAAATGCGAACCGACCTTACCAGGGCTTCGCTTCCACTGAAAAGGCAAGAAAAAACCAAGTCAATACCCAGCGAGTCGAAGGATACACGAGTGGCGTGCAGAAGACATAGGTTGGTACGTACCAAGTAAAATGGGTAGGCGAAGAGAGGCCACGGGAACTTGAGACGGCCAACCTTGGACCAAAACTCCATTTCGTCATATTTGTCCTTGGAAATCTGCGCGTCGCCAATGCATTTCACAGATTAGCTGTGGAAACAGCAACATATTACGTACTCACGAAAAATATGGTCAACTACTTACTGGATGCCAGGATTCGTCATTGTCCACGTGACCGTGGTTGGCGTGATGTGTACGGTGGCTAATTCTCCTGTTAAGACGAACGTGAATGATGAGTTAGTAGTTCAAGCAGGAATTCAACGAAAGATGTCGGCACAACTCCTAATAGCAACATTTCTACTCACCATCCATGGTACGGCACGAGAATTGAAGAATGCGTTAGATGGCCAACGAAGTCGTTCAGAGCCTTGTTGTTGGAGAAGCTTCCATGTCCACTGTGGAAACGGAACGCATGTTGCAGATGCGAAGTTCAATTGATAGGTTATCTGGCGTAAAGCTCGATGTAGTGTTCGATTCCCTTCACAAAATGCTAAATAGTGTGAACACGGCAAATTCCTTCCAGAACGTACCAGTCATGACCGATGACGAAGAGAGCCCAGAACATGGTACCCTGCGCAATCCAGTACATAGGCCAGATCCACCATTGGTCGACCGCTTGAGCGACAGCAGCCAGGCCAAACACCACAGCGACGTCCCACACGAGGTACGCTATGGACTTCAGCGCGTCCTTCTCCCAGCAGTGCTTCGGGATCGCCGCGCGGATATCCGCAAGCGTAAATGGCGGAGGAGCCGAGGCATCAAAGTCTAGGTTGGATTGCGGCTCCCTGGGGTCGTCGCCGCGAGTCATAGGCGGCGGCGGAGCCAGCACCATGCTGATCTGAGGACGAGCATTCTTCACCAATGTAGCCTTTTCAGGAATGCGGAGCTTCAGGCCACCGATCCGGCTGACAGACGCAATCTGACGGGTCTTGCTGCCCGTGGTGAGGCCCGCAGCGTAGCTGAGGCCTGTTCTGCAGGCTGTAGTGGCAGCCATGGTGTGGTTCTCGCAGCAGATAGTCGTTGCAAAACCACTGTCAGAAAGTGGCTTTGTTGACCCCCCTGTGATCGTTCTTCAGCAAACTGGCCCAAAAGCCACGCCAAGCTCAATTCAAACCAATCCGTGAAGTTTCTCTGTGTGCTTCCCCGAAAACTGAAATCCGAAATGCCCGAAAATGCTACGTTTATATCTCGGGACCACATGACTCATCCCCAATGCGATGATTTTGACCGTCCGATCGCAACAAGAAGGCAGGCAGCCCTGAGATGGATCAGATGATGGATGGGTGGTTGCCTGCTCTCGGGCTGGTGGATTGGTCCCTCTCCCTTGGGAATTTCCGAGGGCACAATCACAAACTCACAGCTGCAATTGTGTACCCTGCCTTGCCGATCAGGGAAATGATCGAGTCGCGAAACTGTAACGAGTACAGCACAGCACGGCGTTGCTCACGGCTAATAGTTTGACACGTCTGCACGGAGAGCACCGTGGGGCGACCTTTGATTGCCACCTGTTCAAACCCCGGAAATTCAGTCAAAAAGCTCGGGAGGACCCTGGGCCAGGTTCTTTGCTCGAGGTCAGAATGACGCGGAAGTGCACACTCGCTACCATTGGTTGGCGCAGTTTTTTTGCTCCCCAACCACACATCAGAAGCCCGCCAAGTTTGAGCCAACCAGATACGCTCTTATCCCTTTGGTTTGAGTAGGACGGTGCTTTTCATAGAGAAAATATCAGCACTAATCGAGATTGAAAGTCACGGATAAAGGCGATAATATCAACAGAACAGTGTACATGAAACTAGCCTGCATTGTAGTAACTAACTTCAACCACCAAGCTAATTCCAGAACGACCAGTGAACCCATGATGTGCCACTTGGCAAGATAGTGATGCAGGAGGGCATCCCCAAATATGCACCCAATCGCTCAACACCCTACGCACTGAGTTTCTTTTAAATGAAGGCTAGTGAGTTGCGGTCATTGGCTGGCTGTGGGCGGCCACGAGTAGGTGTTGGTGGTCGTTGGGAGTTGAGTTCCTGCGTAAAAAAGACAGATCGAAAGACACAGAGAACCAAACAATCCACATCAGAGGGGGTACAGGAAAACAGAGACTCCGGCAATGAATAAGGTGGGGTTTGACATGAGGGGCACATAGTGTGAAGAAGAAAGGGAAGGGAGGGAGGTGAGGAGGCTCACCTGCATCCATTCATCCTGGTAATCCGGCGACGAGCTTCCCGAGTTGCCGGTGGGCGGCAACGGGTGGATCATCTTGGGAAAGACGACAAGGTCCCTCCCCAGCACTAGAATGGCACCCGCATTGTTGGCCGTGCCTGCATAAAAAACGGGGAAAAGAAAGTTGGAAGGAGAGGACGTGAGACAACAAGAGATGGAGCAGGGTTTGGAGACACATCGGGAGGAGGGATGGAGAAAGGGGTGCAGGGTTTAGAAATTGGGGGGAGATGTAGCAGATGGAAAGTTGCTGGGACAGGGCGCGTTTAGTAGTCGCAGGCAGCAGCAATCTACCAACTAGCAGCACTCACCACACTAGTCACAGTAGTTGGTGGCGGAGAAGAGTGTGATGAGGTGGCCGGCAGCAAAGTGTGCGTACAGCATTGCACTAACAGACCTGCTACTAGGACTATGACAGGCAGCAGCACTCTCACAATTAGCAGCACTCACCACAGTAGTTGGTGGCGGAGAAGAGCGTGATGAGGTGGCCGGCAGCGAAGCGCTCAAAGCCGTCCATCACACACTCGTGCGCTCGGATGATGAGCTGCAGGTCGTTGTTCTGACAGAACTCCATCACGCGGTCGGGCTGCGCAGTAGGTAAAAGGGGGAAATGCAAGGGAGTGGGATGGAAGAAATGGGAGTGTGAGAGGAGAGCTTGATCAACACACTCGTGCGCTCAGATGATGAGCGGCAGGTCGTTGTTCTAACAGAACTCCATCATACGGCTGGGCTGAGCAGGAAGGGTAGAGGATGAAAGTGGAACCAAATGCATACTTCTGAGCTATACTCAAAGCAAATTCAGTTGCCGTAAAAGAGCGACTTTGAAAAAAAAGAACTTACACATCTGCAGCACCATAGCATGGCGGTGCCAACTCACCCCAAATGTGACAAGACCCGGTCCTCGGGCGTTGGGTCGGAGGCCCTCAATGCTGTCGTTCTCCGTGGGGTCGGACCTGCTCACACACAAGGGTGCGGATGGGGAGGTGGGGAAGGGCTTCAGAAAGAATATACAGATAGATGTACCGAATCCTGGGTCGTCCTCGTATGTTGGGTCCGAGGCCCTCAATGCTGTCGTTCTCCGTGGGGTCGGACCTGCTCACACACAAGGGTGCGGATGGGGAGGTGGGGAAGGGCTTCAGAAAGAATATACAGATAGATGTACCGAATCCTGGGTCGTCCTCGTATGTTGGGTCGGAGGCCCTCAATGCTGTCGTTCTCCGTGGGGTCGGACCTGCTCACACACAAGGGTGCGGATGGGGAGGTGGGGAAGGGCTTCAGAAAGAATATACAGATAGATGTACCGAATCCTGGGTCGTCCTCGTACGTTGGGTCCGAGGCCCTCAATGCTGTCGTTCTCCGTGGGGTCGGACCTGCTCACACACAAGGGTGCGGATGGGGAGGTGGGGAAGGGCTTCAGAAAGAATATACAGATAGATGTACCGAATCCTGGGTCGTCCTCGTATGTTGGGTCCGAGGCCCTCAGTGCTGTCATTCTCCGTGGGATCCGACCTACCCACACACAAGGAAGGGGCCAGGGGAAGGGAGGAGTGGGCTTCCAAGTGAGCGGATGGTCCTTGTGTCGAGAGCTCTCAGTTAAAGAACAGACTTAGTGACAAAGGAGGACTCACCAGAACAGGTCCATGAGAACCACTGGGCCAGCCTCCGTGCTGATGGGCCGCTGAAGCTCCAGCCTCCCCTATCTGCGACACGTTCTGGATGGACCGAAGTGAAGAGCTGAAACCGCAACTCACCGCTTGCTCAGCCCAGCATACCCCAGAGGTGTGACCCACCAAGTGATTGCCTGACTCACCAGAGCAGGTCCATGAGAACCATAGAGCCAGCCTCCATGCTGATGGGCCTCTGAAGCTCCTCGATCTGCGACACGTGCTGGATGGACCGCCCTATCCCCCCGTGCATGCAGATGATCTTCCGCTCTATCAGCGCCGCCAGCGGCAGCCAGTTGAAGAGAGCTCACCCCGTGCCTGACCTTCCAGCGGTTCTGTGACTCACCAGAGCAGGTCCATGAGCACCATTGACCCCGCCTCCATGCTGATGGGTCGCTGCAGCTCCTCGATCTGCGACACGTGCTGGATGGACCGGCCGATGCCCCCGTGCATGCAGATGATTTTCCGCTCTATCAGCGCCGCCAGCGGCAGCCAGTTGAAGAGCTGGTTGATGCGCTGCCACGCCCAGATGCCCGCCTGCTCGCCCATGCGCTCGATGCACTCTATGCGGAACCCGAAGAGAGCGTTGATGTCCGCCGCTTCGTGGTTGCCACGGATCAGATGCACGTTGCGCGGGTGCTCTATCTGCCAGGGTGTGGTGGGTAGCGGGTGGGGGTTGGAGGGGACAAGGCAAGGGCGAGGAGAAAGGGAAGGGGGCGGGCAGGGGGCGGGAGGGAAGGGGGCGGGCAGGGGGGGGAGGGAAGGGGGCGGGCAGTTAAAGAGCTGGTTGATGCGATGCCACGCCCAGATGCCCGCTTGCTCTCCCATGCGCTCGATGCACTCTATGCGGAACCCAAACAGCGCGTTGATGTCTGCTGTCTCATGGTTTCCGCGGATCAGATGCACGTTGCGCGGGTGCTCTATCTGCCAGGGTATGGTGGGTAGCGGGTGGGGGTTGGGAGGGACAAGGCAAGGGATCAGTTTCGTGGTTTCTGCGGATCAAATGCACGTTGCGTGGGTGGCTCATTCTGCCTCGCAAGGTGGGGGGGGATGTCCAGCATGGGAAAAGAGAGGAGGCATCAAGGCCAGGCAGCAATCTAATTCTGACCAAACAGTGAAATTCCGTGTGGCCCACCTTGCGAGGCATTCTAATTCCCCACCTTTGATAGCGAGACCTAGGAATATCATGGCGAGTCTCAAGTAGTGACAGCCTGAGAAGGTTTCTTGCTCACCTTGAGCGCGAGCAGCAGGATGATTGTCTCAAGGCTATGCGCGCACCTCTCTCGACATAGTCTCCCAAAAAGAGAGTCTATGTACGCTTGTATTCACGAAGTACCTTGAGTGCCCCGAAACCCATGCATCCAGGCAAGCCCACCTTGAGTGCGAGCAGCAGGATGATTGTCTCAAGGCTGTGTGCACCTCTGTCCACATAATCGCCCAAAATGTGAGTCTATGTACGCTTGTATTCACAACGTATGTCATTGAGGCAGGCAAGCCCACCTTGAGTGCGAGCAGCAGGATGATTGTCTCGAGACTGTGTGCACCTCTGTCCACATAATCGCCCAAAATGTGAGTCTATGTACGCTTGTATTCACAACGTATGTCATTGAGGCAGGCAAGCCCACCTTGAGCGCGAGCAGCAGGATGATTGTCTCGAGACTGTGTGCACCTCTGTCCACATAATCGCCCAAAATGTGAGTCTATGTACGCTTGTATTCACAACGTATGTCATTGAGGCAGGCAAGCCCACCTTGAGTGCGAGCAGCAGGATGATTGTCTCGAGACTGTGTGCACCTCTGTCCACATAATCGCCCAAAATGTGAGTCTATGTACGCTTGTATTCACAACGTATGTCATTGAGGCAGGCAAGCCCACCTTGAGTGCGAGCAGCAGGATGATTGTCTCGAGACTGTGTGCACCTCTGTGCACATAATCGCCCAAAATGTGAGTCTATGTACGCTTGTATTCACAACGTATGTCATTGAGGCAGGCAAGCCCACCTTGAGTGCGAGCAGCAGGATGATTGTCTCGAGGCTGTGCGCGCCTCTGTCCACATAGTCGCCCAGGAACAGATAGTCTATGTACCTGGTCGGGGTGGTAACGGGGAAAAGGGGGAGAGAAAATCGAGATATGTACGTTATAGACGAACAGGGAAAATGGTCGAGAATGGTCGAAAGTGGTTTGACAAGGTTGAAGTGGGTTGAACGAGGTCGAAGCGAATTAATAGTACAGAAGCGAGAGGGTACTCACGCGATGTCCCCGGCAGTGGAGGGTGAGCCGTACTCGTCGAACAGACGCATGAGATCTCCGAACTGGCCGTGCAGGTCACCAAAGATCTTCACTGGCGCCCGCACCTGGCGGATAAAGTAATTGAGAGAGGAGAGGAGGGATGGTTGAGAGGGATTGAGGGAGGCAACGGGTCAGGTAACAGATCTCCAACCCCCCATGCACGTCCAGCCCACCCACCTTCACCTTATAGAAGAACCTACCTTCTCCTCCCATTACCAGCAGCACGCACACGCTTGGTCCTCCCCCCGTCTGCAGCTGAACACCCCCCCATTTCCCCAGTTGACACCTGGCCCTCCCTCCCCCAGTCCTACCTGCAGCACGGACGGCTCATTCTTGAAAATATTCTCCGCCAAATCACAGAGCTCCACCACCCCATGCACGTCCAGGAAGAACTGGCGCTTCGTGGGAGGCTTCCATGCCCGCGGCTTCAGCAGCGTCTGCAGAACCTGTTGGGTTGGGAGGGCATGGGGAGGGCGGAGAGGGGATGGACTTGGGGCCACACTGTGTGGACCCACTTCCTATCCATCCTCCATACTAGCAGCTCCTACATAAGCAAACAACTCCCATACAAGCCACCTCCATACCTTCTTATGCACGCCCTGCATGGACATCTGTCGGTTGAGCAGCTTGGGCGGCCCAGCACCGCCCTCCGGCCCGAAGCTGATGCGCCGCCCCTCGTTCTCCAGATGGTCGATGGAAAGCTGACGAACCAGCCCGCCCAGACTGCCGGCCGCAGCAGGGTCTGCCGCCACCACCACCTGTAATGGGCGAGCGGGCCAAACGGGAAAAGGAAGAGGAAGTACGTTTTGAGAACGTCAGGTCGCCACTTTGAGGCCCCTCAAAGGCCCAATCCTTGATCACACCCCCCTCCCCTCCCTTCCCCTCCCTTCCCTTATCTCCCCTCCCTCCATCCCCTCCCCCCACACCCCACCCCCCTTCGACCTGCACTCACAGCGCGGCGATACAGAGTGACGTTCTTAAACGCAGGCGTCTCACTGCGCCCATCGTCCAGGGCGCTCCTGGCGAGGCTGGCAGCGGTGGGGGGAGGCGGAGTGCCGCCGTAGCGCCGCTCGTCCATGTCGTCCCCCGTCAGGTCGCCACTGCCGCCCCTCTCCATAGCTCGCCTGGCCACCTCCATCTCCTCCTTGTTGATCCGCGCCAGCTGCTCTGATGCCTCCTCGTCCACCCTGTATTGCATTGCGACAGTACATGGAGTGTGGTGGTGCGGGAAGCACAAAAGAGCGCTTGTGTGCATGTAAGGAAAAGGCAGGTCGCCCCTCTCCATGGCCCGCCTTGCCTCGCCACCTCCATTTCCTCCTTGTTGATCCGCGCCAGCTGCTCTGATGCCTCCTCGTACACACCATGTATTGTGTTGCGAAAGTACATGCTCCTCTCTCCTTTCCCCCTTATCTCCCCCCCCCTTCACTCACTCGTGCAGGTGGCCATTCGCATGTTCAGCCCCGAAATCCTCCTCCCTGTCAACCCATCCAGCCAGCCCATACCTCTCCATCGCTTCCCCTTCTCCGCCCTTCTCCTCCATTCCTACCTTTCCCTTCCCTCACTCACTCGTGCAGGTGGTCGTTTGCATGTTCAGCCCCGATATCCTCCTCTCCGTCATCCCATCCAGGCACCCATGCTTCTCTCTCCTTTCCCCCTTATCCCTCCCTCCCCTCACTCACTCGTGCAGGTGGTCATTCGCGTGTTCAGCCCCGATGTCCTCCTCTCTGTCATCCGGAGCAGCAACAGCTGAAGCCACCGCCACGCCCTGCCGCCCCTCGCCCGATCTGGGCGGCATGGGCGGCTTGCGTGCCGACCCAGACACAGCCTCCTTGGCCGGCGCAGCCGCGGAGGGCGGCAGGGTCGGCTGCTCGGGCGGCGTGTCGTCCGCAATCAGCAGATCGTCCAAGAGAATGCCGCCCCGCAGCCCGCCGTACACGAAGATAATATCGTTCACTGAGGCGGCGGCGTGGCGGCAGCGGCGGGTGAGTTCGGTGGACGCGTCGCCGCCCGGAGCATCGGCACTGTAGCGGCCGGTGCGGGCGACCGATACCATGCCCTTGCGGTCACACCACACGCCTGCTGCTGTGTCCAGGACTGCGTGTACCGGAGAGTACGGTTATTTTGAGGGGGGGGGGGGGGGGGGAAGGACGGGAAACGGCGAAAATAAAGTAAACAAGAACCATGTGGTCACACCGCACCACCTGCTGTGTGCGTGGAAGGGAAGGGAACGAGCGAGGGAGGTGGTGTGAGAATTTGAGTGATAACATATTGGGAGGGATACAGGTGGAGGGGAGGCGTGATAGCAGTAGCAAACTTTGTCCTGATGCACATGATGAACCACAATGACCAAGTTTCAAACACACGTGGCCTTGCTATAGTCACACTGACTCACCGGCCACACTGGAGGCGTCTTCCACCATCCTGCCTCCCCCGAGCGCCCCTCCAGACACGTGCAGGCGCAGCCCCACAAACACCTGTGCGCAGATAAGGGTTCAGCACAGGGATTAGGGAAGCTTCAATGCAGGGATAAGGGTTCAGTGATGGGATCAGTGCACGTTTGGGTGCAGGCTTTAGGGCAGGGCTCAGGGTATGTTTAGGGCCAAGAAGTTCACAGGCAGGCACACAGTACACACTCACACACTGACAGTCACACGAGCCAGCACATAGCACGGTATGACGAAACTCACAGCAGCGTGTTGGTAGCGCGCGGAGGGTGACACACCAGGCGCCACCGCCCACTCCCACCGCCCGTCTCTGTGCCGAGCCAAGCCAAACGCCCCGGGTAGAGGCTGGTGTGGTGGGACCGACCAGGGGAAAGTGGGGGACGAGAAGTGGTGGGGAAAGGGAAGTGGCAGGGTCATTGTGTGGAAGAGCGACGTTGGATGGAACGGAGTAGGCACAAAAGGGTGTGGAGGAAATAGAGAGAGAGAGAGAGAGAGAGAGAGAGAGAGAGAGAGAGAGAGAGAGAGAGAGAGAGAGAGAGAGAGAGAGAGAGAGAGAGGGAGGGGGGGGGGGGGGGGGGGGGGGGAGTCCACTCAAGAGGTCACCACCTTTCACGCCACACGTAACACACCGCTGCCGTCTCAGCCGCCGCACAGCAACAGCAGCCTGTCGTGCCTCACCCACACTCCTGTGACTTGTGAATCGACTCACGGGCTCATCACCACCGCCCTAATGCCACGCGCAACACAGCTTACCACGCTGCTGCCGTCTCTGCCACCGCACAGCAGCAGCAGCCCGTCGTGCCGGGCGCTGGCAGTGGCGTACATGCAAGGCGGCGGGCCCTCCCCTTCGGGGTCCAGCTTCTTCCACTCGTACGGTTTCGCTGCCGTGTCCAGCGACCATACGTCCGACAGCGGCCGCTTGCCTGGGGTAGGAAGAACGAAGGGGTTGAGGGGGGTTGTGGTGATGAATCAACTCAGAGGTACATGCAGGGCGGCGGCCCCTCGCCCTCCGGGTCCAGCTTCTTCCACTCGTACGGCTTCGCTGCCGTGTCCAGCGACCATACGTCCGACAGCGGCCGCTTGCCTGGGGTGGGAAGAACGAAGGGGTTGAGGGGGGTTGTGGTGATGAATCAACTCAGAGGTACATGCAGGGCGGCGGCCCCTCGCCCTCCGGGTCCAGCTTCTTCCACTCGTACGGCTTCGCTGCCGTGTCCAGCGACCATACGTCCGACAGCGGCCGCTTGCTTGCCAGGGAGGGAGGGGAAAGTGGGGAAAGCTGGGTGAGGTAATGCGCTAAAAAGAACCATCAGATCACATTATACGTTATCACTGACAAGTCCATTGAGCACAGCAGAAGCGTCAATCTATCTACACCTCGTCTTAAGCAAGTGAGCAATAAAAGAACTCGCGCATCCCTCTCACCGTCGTTGCCGCTGATGGACAGCAGAAAGCGTTGCCCCACAAGAGCCATGACGTGGCCATATCGAGGCCCAGGGCCCGCTCCTTGCACCACCACTCTGCTCGTTACAGGCACACGCCACCATCCACAGCAACGGCATTAGAACACCTCGTCACAAACGCAAGCCGATCAACAGCAGCAACATTGTAACTTTCTTACATAAACACAACCCTCTGTGACGAAAACCGCAAGCAAACCCTTTGAAAGCTGCCCCTGCAATGCTGCTCTTGTGCTTGTGCGCAGTACAATTCCACAATAGCGAAAAAAGTGTTAACAGTGCAACCGGTACAACAGTACAAGCCGCACCTGTGCCACTTGGGTCGAGCCTGAGTGAGGTCCAGCACGTGCAGGTCGTCAGTCGCGAGCCCTGCCGGCCCTATGCCGCCCTGAATCACCACCATAGTTCCCACCGCCGTCGCCGCGTGCGCCGCTCGCGGGGAGGGAGGCTCGCCCACCGGGGACAGCCTGAGAGAACGGGAAAGAGATAAAAAAGAGAGAAAAAAGAGAGAAAAAGAGAGAAAAAGAGGATAAAGAGTCCATGCGCTGCTCGCGGAGGGGGAGGCTCGACCACACGGAGTAGCCTGGAAAGAAAGGAGAGATGCTTTCCAGGGGGTTTCATCAGGGCATGTGCAGTCGCGGGGAGGGGGACTCTTGGAAGGAAGGAGGCTCGCCCACTGGAGAGAGCCTGGGAGGAGACGGGAAACGCGGAAGCGTGATGCTAGGTACTGCCGGATGCGGGGAGTAACCCTAGCATACTGATAACGTGAGAGAAATGTGCGGATGTGAAAATCGAGTGGACAGACGAACTGCGCAAACGGGGTTCACTTGCACCGTCTACTGTCCTAAAAATGGTTTAAGATGTCTTTTGCTCCTATATATTCCCGATAATGTCGAAGAGCAATCAATAATCAGTAACTTGCTAACAAACCGCGCCAAACCGAGCGGATGCGCTCACTCACTTGCTCCATGTTCGCGAGTTGACGTCGAAACAATGCACATCCGCCGTGGCTCCGGCCAGACCTGAAAGACCGACGGAAGGAAGCAGCAAGA
The DNA here is from genome assembly GCA_947470075.1 of Closterium sp. Yama58-4. NCBI lineage: Eukaryota > Viridiplantae > Streptophyta > Zygnematophyceae > Desmidiales > Closteriaceae > Closterium > Closterium sp. Yama58-4. The sequence continues at coordinate 206,314 of CANIUD010000271.1, forward strand.
GAGCTCGAAAACTTGAAAGTCGAATCGCTGCAGACAATGAGAGCTCTTAAGGCAAGTTACGCTGCTTCCCAAGCCCAGCGGTGACGCCTAAACAGCCCACTCTGCAGCAGCTCCTGGAGATAGCTACGCGGAAAAGAACTGAAGAACTAGGGAAACTAAGGCGCAGCGGGAAGAAAGGAGAGAGCTTGGCCGGCAGAGGCCGGCATCGGTGTGAGAGTTGGTAATTAAGGAGGATAAAAAAGAGAGAGAGAGAAGAGGTGCTTGTCGTAAGCGAGCGTACGCACATTCTAAAGCACGATCGGTAACCAGCATTTCTATGCTGGTAACTGTTAAGCTTGATGGAAGCGGACACCGTCGCGAAATCGACTAAAACTATACGACGAAGTGTCAGCTTAAAACCGATCCAGCAGCCGCTTAACGACAGATCTCCCCACGCTTCCTGACTTACGTATTCCGGCTGCTGCTCCAGCCGCGGGACCTGCGCCTCCTTCCAGAGCCGTGGCTCCTCCGAACAAAATCAGCCGCGGGCCGATGTAGTTCGCGCTGCCGGGCTCTCCTACAGGCGCGACGGCGGTAAGGGTGTGACCGCACCGGGGGCCCGGCGACTCCCCTTCGAAAGCGCACGGCGTGTAAGCAGGTGCGATACGCGGCGGTTCCCCGTCCTCCATTTCCATCTTAGCTCTTAAAGTTTAACCCTAGGCTTTTAAGGAAAGGGTTAATCTTAAGAACCGGAAGTGAACTGTGGAAATAAGAAGGTTATGTTTTCTTATCAGAATAAGTGCATGAGGACGGAAAGTTTTAAATGCCTCGACTGCAACGAGGCTCTATCTTTCAGGAAACGCATCCGTATCGCGTCTACGGCCTAACTGGACATGGATTCCCTACGCAGCTACGCGGTCATTCCGTACAGCCAGGCACCGTGGAGCCACAACAAGACCTAAACACCTGGGGGACCGAGTGGAAATAGGCAAAGTTGTTCAAAACAGCAAGACGAACTGATGGTAAAAAGGCCTTGGGATTGTGTTCCAGTTGCCTTACTCCTTGTATTGCTTGATGATTTAGGTTTAGCTAAAAAAACATCTAATTCAACGGTCTGGATTTGGCTTCTCAAAAGGTTACACCCGAGTTACCAGTTTTGGAGCCCATCACAGTTCTCTACTCTACCTGGATGAGGCCTAAAGTCTGCTGCCCTCCAGCTTCCCCTGGTGCGTGCTGCTGGGCTGGGCACCTGGGGTTTCCGCTCGGTCATCATCAGCCCTCGAGCTTGCCCTGCCGTGCATTGCGCTCTTGAGGATTACGCGCATACCCTGAGACACACCATTCATCGCCATGCATGCATGGCCTGGGGCAAGTACCATTCTGTCCCCGTTTTCCCGCCCAGGTGTTTCGGCCAACTTCGGTTCATTGGTGCGGCGCTTGCTCCTGGGTTGCGCAAGCCGCAGACCCGCTCGAGTACCTTGTCCGGGGTGACGAACTTAACGAAATTGTAACTGAACGGGAATATTACCTGCTTTCGCACAAAGAAAACTTTTGACAAAACTGGACATTCTGTGCCCAAATGGCGGGATGTCATTCTCTGTCAGAGCAGCTCTGCAAGCGCGCCAGGAAACCCCCGCATCGCCTGGCAGAGTTGACGGAGCGAACCATATTGTGTGGCTCCCTGCAACTCAGAACATTGCGAAAGCATTCTGACGGAAATGTAACTGTGTCCGTCAGAAATGGTTGGGAGCTTGGGAGATACGCGGCAGTCCCTGGTTCCTGAATCATGGACTTTTGCACAACCACCCACCCCATCGTAGCTTTTGCTCGTTTGCAAGCAGCGATTCTACAACCCAGTCATGTCGTTTTTGCTTGTCATTGCCGGATCCCAAGCCACGCACATGGCATTCTGTGAAGCATTTCTAGCTGCTGGTTGTGTAGTCTCCGACTGCTAGCTTTCTTCTCCTGCAACTGCCGGATTGCAGGTATAGTGAGGTGGTTCCTATGTATCTAGACGAAGGCACTCTCTGAAGCATCTCCAGCAGCTGGTTTTGCAGCCTTCGTCTGGTAGCACCATTCTCGTGCTACCCGTCTTTTTTGAGAAGCATGAGGTGGCTCCTTACTTTTCAAGACTACGCCTTTCTTCGTACTTGCTCTCCATTGCTGTAGCGGTTGATTTTCGTCCTGCGTGTCCCTCGAATTCGCTATGGGTCAGGCGAATTCGACAGCGGGAGAATGGCCCTACCCGGACTTCGCAATACCAGCGAATCTCGCTGCACCCTCCTTTCCAACCCTCAACCAACCTTCCTCGCCTCATCTGAACGAATCGGAATCAGCCCGAGCCTCGCTCGCAAGCTTGGAAAAACTCCTAACCGAGGAGGACTGGGTTCACGATGCGGTCTCTAATCTCCTCACGCAATACGTCGAGAAAATCTCCAGCGCCGCGGTCGTTGCCACGTCAGATCTCTCGGCTGCTGACGAGCAAGACCACGAGGATGACGGCGACGCACATAGCGACAACAAAGATGGCGACGATTATTCTTCAGATCTCCAGCAGAACTCCCCGCTGCCCTCCTCGTATAACGCCACGCCCTCCCCTTTCGCGGATTACCCCACCTCCCCTTCCGCCGCCTCCGCTTCCCCTTCCCCTTTCCGCCTTCAAGACTCTCACTCCCCCGCACCTGTCCTCGCCACCACCGGAAGCAGCTACCTTAGCGGCGGAGCGGGACTCCCGCCGCGATCCCCGGCGCCGCCGGCGCCGTCGCCGGCGCCCGCGGCGCTCCAGCAGGACCAGACGGTGCCGCAAGGGCCGCTGAAACGGCTATCCACGCGGCGGCTGGTAGCGCTGGCGGTGGAGCGGGCGGGGGAGGTGACGTCGCGGGAAGCGCAGGAGGTTCTAGAAGCGGCGCTTTTGCGCCTAGCTCGCGCGGAATACGACTGGCTCGTGGCGACTATTCAGACGGTCTCCGCATCTGTAGCCGCTACAGCCGCCGCAGCAGCTGTAGCAGCCGCGGATGCGCGACGACGCGCGCGGAGGAAGGCGCGGGGGGAAGGGGAAGGGGAGGGCGCTTTCGGAGGGTTTGATTTCGCGGGGTTGAGTGCGCTGGCGTTCGGGGTAACAGGCGCGTCTGAACAAACCCTAGCATACGTGGGCCCGTTGCCTCCAGTAGGGTTGGATCCGTTACAAGTAGAAGAAGTCTTTGTATTGGGGCTGGCTATGTGGGTGGAGTTTTGGAAGGAGTGGGGGAAGCCGCCTGTGCAGCACGGGGCAGGCGGAACCGGATTAGGTGTCACTGGCGGAGGAGTGGGCGGTGGCGGAAGAGGCAGCGGCGGCGGAAGCGGACTCGAGGGCCATGGCAGACTGGGGCTGGAGTCCCCCGTGGGGGGAGGGGGAGCAGGCGGGGGAAACGGGGGAATCTGGAGTCCGGTCAAGGAGGAAAGTTTTTTTCCAGGATTCGGGAACCATGATGCGGTGGGGGGGTTCAGCGGAGGGGGTTCTGGGGGCTTACGTAGCACAACATTTGGTGGGGGCGACAGCGGGATAGGCGGCGGAAGAGGTGGGGACGACGGCTTTAGGAGCACAAGTTACGCGGAGAGCACGGGAAGCTTCGCGGAAAGAAGAGCGTTGAGTCGCTCGGGAAGCAGGGCGATGAGCAAGAGCCGGTCTTTAAGGGAGGCTCGGTCTCTGAAGGAACGCGGGCGCTCGTTTAGAGAACGCTCGTTTAAGGAAGGGTCGTTGAAAGACGGAGGGAGGTCGTTTAGGGAAGGAGCGGGTGGGGGAGGGGTGATAGGGGATGCGGGGACTGGGCGGGGAGGGAAGCACCTGTTGCCTACGCTTGATTCGATAGGGCAAAGTAATACTGTAGATGTCGGGAACTTTTTCTCGGTTGACTTGAGTGATGGTGATAGTAACGGGGGAGGAACGGACGGGGGAGGCGGGACGGATGGAGGGAGTGATTGGAGTGGGGAAGGGGAGAGGGGGAGGGGGAGGGGGCTGTGGGGTGGGGTGGAGGCGATACAAGAGGAGGATGAATTCGGGGATCTTGATTTAGAGGAGGAGGAGAAGGTTTTGGGATTTTCCTCGCGTGTAAATGACAGCAGTGTGAACAGTGACCTTTTTGAGACTGAAACGGACGAAGGAAGCCGGCCGATGCGAGAGCGCATGGTGACGATTGTTGAGCCATTGGAAATTGAAGACCCTGCGGGTGCAGAAGACAAGGATGTGACTATAATGAACGGCTATCACTATGACGAGGATTACCATACCGAGGGCTCAGGTTTGGGTGGCGCTTCGGTGGTAGGCTCGGCGTTAGAAGCCGCGTTACGGGCTGAAGCAGGGCGACAGCTACAAGACAAACTGCTGGAAGAGATTCTAGAAGCTTCCAGTGGGCGGCAGATTACTGTAGCAACCCCTGGGCCTATGACTGGTGCAGCAGGAGCAAGGGGCGTTGCAGCGGGGGGCAGAGGAGGAGAAGCAGGGGGGGGGGTGACAGGGAGTGCGGAGGCACTTCAAGGGGTGGGGTCCGGTGGGATTAGCCAGGAGGAAAAGAGGCTGAGAGGCTTGGCAAAGGATGGGCGGGAGTTTCGGAAAAGCCGAAGCAACGTCGGGAGGCTCGGAAGCAGTAGGTTTTGTGCCGAAGCTGCTGTGCTGAGCAGCAGTGGTGGTGGGTATGGAATCCGGACAGGGGGTAGCAGTGGTTACACAGGTGCTGCTGCAGCAGGAGCGGATGGGGCGAGCAGCAATAGTAGCAACAGCAGCAGCAACAGTGGCAGCAGTAGCAGCGGGAGCAGCAGCAGCAGTGACGCTAGTGGGTTATGGGGAGGGCCTGGGAGTAGCATTAGCACAGTCAGTACTATAACTACTGTTAGCACTTTTAGTGTGGGAGTGGGTGTTGGAGAGCCCGATATGATTACAAGTATGATGGGTAGGATGGGTATATCCTCTGAAAGTAATGCTGCCTCGGGGCCTGGCTTGGCCGGACCTGCCAGCTTGGCTCCTGGCTTGGTAGCGGGGATTATGGTAGCAGGGCCAGGAGGCTCGGTGATGGCAGAGGAGGAAGTTCCGAACCCGGCACCGCTCCATGTGGATGTGGTTCGGTTGTTAGGCTTGGCAGCAGCTGCGGCAGGCCACCAGCCTGCCACCGCAGCTGTCTGCGTGCTCCGGCTGCTGGACAGGCTCGGGAAGCAGGACTGGGAGGCTCGGTACGGCAAGAAGCTGGAGGCTCGGCACGGCAGGCCCGGCGGCCGAGGCGATCACGGAGGCTCGGATTCAGACGAAGGGGAGGAGGATTCGGAGGATGATGATGAGGAGTCGCTTAGTCCCAGGAGTATGGCCAGTGGATGGACCAACGGAACAGGTCCCAGGAGCAGAACGGAGGGGGGGTTCGGCCCTGGGGGGAGCCGCGCAGGCGGGGGGAGCAGAGCCGGGGGGAGCAGGGCGGGGGGGAGGAGTGGGTGTGGGGATGGGGCAGGGTCGACGGCTACGGGAGGGGCAGTGGCGGAATGGGAGAATTCCAGTGAGGCGCAGGAGTGCCGGGAGTTTGTGCTGCAGTGCCTGCTAGACATGGTCGATGCTGTTGCTCTCAAGTGCCAGATAAGGAAACGGCCGGGTGCGAGCTATGCTGCTGGCTACGGTGGGTATGGGGGGGATGCGGGGTATGGGGGGTATGGGGGGGGTTATGGTGGGGGGTATGGGGATGCTGTGGCTGCGCCTACCCCCACGGGACAAGTGTCATTTATCAAGTCGTTTGGGGGCGACGAGGAGTTTGCTGCCCTTCTCGCTGGCTCTGCTGGGGGCGGAATCATGGGTCTCTCTGGCTCTGCTAATGCTGGGGTTATGGGTCATTCCCCCACCGGCAACAGGCGGTTGCAGTGGGGAATGGGGGGGGACGTTCAAGGGGGGATTGGAGAGGGCCGGACGGGGAATGCGGTGAGTGGGGGTGGGGAGTGGTTGGGTGAGGTGGGAGGGGGGCTGGAGGAAGCTGCTTGGCGAGTGGCACTGCTTGGGGAGGATCCGAATCAGGGGAATACTCAGGGGAATATTCATTATGGTATGGGGGCAGATTCTTTGGTTCCCAGCAGCCCGTCCGGGCAGAAAAAAAAGCATCGCAGGCAGAGGAGTTTCGTGAGCGCCTGCCCGATTCCTGTCGTGCCTCCGCCATCCAAGGCCCGGTTCGACGCTGCTGCTGCTGCATCAGCTGTTGCTGCTGGTGGAGGGGACGGGTTTGGCCCTGCTCCATTGGTCGAGCTTGCTGAGCTGGCAGTTCTCCGCTCCATCCTCCAATCATCATCCAGCATTGCAGGTGCATTTGGTGCGCACATGCCTGCTGCTGCTGCTGCCACCAGCTCAAGCCGAACACCCAGTATGGATTTCGACAGTGACCTTCAATATAGTCACCCCCTCTTAGTGCCACTTCCGCAGTCCGCCAGTCCCCCTAAGCTTCGGCAATTAGATGGAGTGTTGGTGTCTTCCTCGGCTGGAGGTCCGGGGCTCTTGGTTCTCCTCATAGCTACCGAGGCGGCTCGGTTGCCGAACCTAGCCACGGACGACCTCTGGCTGCTGGCAGACCGGTCCGAGGAGCTTAGGCTCGGCGAGGCTTCGGTTCGGATCCGCATCCGAGCCTGTGCTTCGACGTATGATGACCCTGAGGGGGTGAGGGAGACGGTTCGGCTGGCTCTAGTGCCTAATGGTGCCGAGCCTGTTCCAAAGCGGATTGCCAGGCTTCTAGCAGCTGCTAGGTTCGCGCTGCTGCGGGCGCGGACAGGCTCGGCAAGGAGGGAGTTTGCTTCGGTGTTCGGTTCGGCGCTGCTGGAGCCAATCCAGGGAAAGGAATGGGCGAGGGAGAGGGAGAGGCAGAGGCAGAGGGAGGGGGTGTGGGGGTTGAGTAGTGTTGGGAGTAGTGCCGCGAGAAGAAAGGAGCGAGAGAGGGAGAGGAGGAGGAGATGGAGGAAACTGGGGAAACGGATTTTAGAGTATCCATGGGCTTATGAACTGGCTAATGGGTTTCTGGAGCTAAGTACTTTGTTTAAGCTCCCCGGGGATGAAGATGAGCAAGAGGAGGAGAGAGAGGAGGGAGAGGAGGAGGATGAGGAGGAGGAAGGGGGGAGGGAGGGGAGGTGGGGAGTTGGGGAGGAGGAATTGCAAGAGACGAAGTTACTGTGTGCGAAGGTGATCATGCGTGTGTCTATTGAGCCGCTGCTGATGCATGGGTTAGAGAGTGGGGAGAGTGAGGAGAGTGAGGAGAGTGGGGAGGAGAGAGGGAGTGCGGATGACGGGAAGAGCAGTGCGCGTGTGAGGGAGAGGGAGAGTGGGGTTGGAGAGAGGTGTGGGAGGATACAGGAAGAGGCAGAGGAGGAGGAGGAAGAGGACGAGGGAAGGGTAAATGGGAGAGGAGCAGAAGGTAGAGAAGGGGGAGGAAGAGGGGCAGAGGGCAGAGGGGGGGAGGGAAGAGGGGAGGGCAGCAGGTCGTTAGGGTCCAAGGCACGGCACCAGCTGTCACTGGTGGTCCCAGAAGCACCCGTGAAGGCCGGGGAAAGCGACGAAATCGTCAAGGTGGGGGGAATGGGGGCGCGCAGCTGGGCGAGTGAGGCAGAGCGGGCGGAGGAGGAGCGGAGGGAGAGAAAGGCGGAGAGGAGGAGGGAGAGGGCTGCGAGGAAAGAGGAGGCGGTGGCGAGGTGGGCGAGGGAGGTGGAGTATCCCGAGGTGGAGGTGGGTTGGGCGCAGTGGAAGGCGATTGGGAGTTTGCTGGAGGAGGAGAGGCGTGAGCACCGTGCGCTGGTGCCCATGTGGGGCAAGGCCGTCCGAGGAAGCTTCAGGGTGTGTTGTGTCTCCTCTCCTTAAAAGCTTTGAGGTGTCACCTCTCCCCTGTTTGCCACCTCTCCTCCAATCCACCTGCTGTCTCTCCCTGTTTCCCCCGTTGCCCCCAAACTCCCTCAATCTGCCCCACGCTCCCGCCAACCCACCTTCCCTTCTTCTCTCTTTCGCTACCGCAGGCGATTCTGCAGGACACTGCTCCGCCAGACCCCTTCCTGCTAGAGCTCTTCGACTGGGGCCTAGAGGGCCTCCTCATCTCCTTTGCCTCCGCCGCTGACACCCGCCAACACCTTCCTTACCCCTCTTGTGTTCTCTCTTGTGTTGGGCACCTCCTTTCCCCCCATCGCAGGCCATTCTGCAGGACACTGCTCCGCCAGACCCCTTCCTGCTAGAGCTCTTCGACTGGGGCCTAGAGGGCCTTCTCATCTCCCTCGCCTCTTCCCATCTCCCTTTCCCTCCCCACCCCTCTTCATGCAGGCCATTCTGCAGGACGTTACCCCACCAGACCCCTTTCTGCTAGAGCTCTTCGACTGGGGCCTAGAGGGCCTCCTCATCTCCTTCGCCTCGGCCGCTGACCCCCGCCAACACCTCCACCGCCACCGCCGCTCCTCCTCTTCCTCCTCCTCCTCCTCTTCCTCCTCTTCCGCCTTCAAATCCCAAGGCCAGTCTCACTCCGGGTCCCACTCCCGCTCCTCCTCTTCCTCCGCTCTCTCCCCTGCGCAATCACCTTCCCAGTCCCATCCTACCACCCACTCTAATCCCTCCGCTGCCAAAAAGCCTCCACTTTCCTCCTCCCCTGCTTCCGCCTCCTCCCCGTCCTCCTCCTCCTCCCCTCGCACTCCCTCTCACAAACCTGCAATCCCCCCGCCCCGCCTCTTTCCCCAAGCCTCTGCCGCAGCCTCCCGCGCCCGCATGCTCATTGGCTGTAGCGCGTGGATCGACCAGGTTGTAGCTGTGGTATGCCCGAAAGAAAAAGAAGTGGCAGAGCTTTTAATGGCGGTAGCGACAAGAATGGCCGCCCGGGTGTTCTACAGATGGCCCAGGCACACGGATAACGTGCGGTTTATTGCGAGACTGCTGCTGTATGTGCATCGGCAGGGGATTGGGGGTATGGGGGAGGAGCTGAGGGAGAGGGCGGTGAAGATCAGCCGGCAGCTGTGGGGATGGAGTTTGCCCAGCTTTGCTTCGATCCGTATGCAGTGTGAGGTGAGTCGGAATCGGGGGGAAAAATGCATAAACATCCACTGTATTCCTCTCTTGGCGTGTTCTCACATAGCTCGTGCTCCCTCTTGTTCATGTTGTCATCCCTTCGAGACAAACGTACGATTCGTATTCATGCAATGCCATGCCATGCCACCCCATTCCATACTAAACCCCATAACACAGACTGATGAGGAAGCACATGAGATCATGCTCAGTGCCATAGTTGCCACGTGGAAGGGTTTTGCCACATAAGACTAGCCGCGTGGAGCCGTGCGTGTGGCATTGTGGCCATGTGGAGCTATCTTTGAAGGTTCAATGACGATAGAAAGGAAATTCAGTGCGGAGCGAAATTGGGAGACTTTATTGATGCGGGTTTATTCTGTGTTCGGCATTTCCTGGTCCTTGGAGTTATATGGCTGGTTGCATTGATTTGTATTGCTTGTCTACTAATGTATTGATACATATCCAGTTGCAATGCGCCAAGTATGAGTGGGTCTTTTCATTTGAACGAATGACTGGTCGTGTATCTACTAAGAATATGCTCTGTACGGTGTACAATAAGATGGAAACTTCTATTATATGCTTACCTCGCACCACTTCATGCAGACGCCGAGCTAACACCTCACCTCGTCATAACGGCTAAAAGCTCACGTCACAGCTTTTTCCTGTCAGAGTCAAGGCGCGCGTCCCCCTCTTCTTCCTCCTCCTCCTCGTCGTCTTCCTTGCCTGGCGTCGAGCATTCTTGGTTTGCATTATCTTTATGAGGCATCGTTTTCTGCAACCCGCTTGCTGTTCAGTTGTCGTGGCTATCTGGACTGGAAATTGGCTAGTCGTTTGGACCTCTCGTGATATTCAAGGCCTTCACATGTCGCGGGAATTCAGCCAGAACGTTTGAGTCGACTACAAAGCGACCTCGCACATAGTTCAAGGAGTTAGCCTAGAGTCCGTTAGGATGCTGTCTCGGTGGCGGAAAAAAGGCGGTTCGGACAGCATCGCGTCTGCACAGCCGCACATCACTTCCCGCAACGCTGCCGAACCTCTTCCAGCAGGCTCGGACGTTCCCGAGCTGCGATCGCATGCCGAACCAGAGTCGGAGGCTCGGGCTCCAGCGCCGGCGTCTCCCCCGCAAGTAGATATGGTGAATGAGTTACAGACGCAGCTACAGGCGGCCGTTACGCGCAACCACTCGCTAGAATCCAAGATTGACAGAGCGCTTCGGGACGCGCGGGAATCGCGGAAGCTGAAGGAGGAAGCTGAGCTGGCAGCGGCGGAAGCGGAAAAACGCGCAACGGAGGAGAGGCGAGAGGCGAAAGCTGCCCGGGAGAGGGTAAATTCCCTGGAAGAGAAGTTGCGGGCAGCTGAAGAAATTTCCGGGCAGCTGAGAAGAGAATTGGAGGTGGAGAAACAAGAGAGGGAGCTGCTTTCGTGGAAGCTTCAAGAAGCAGAGGAAAACGCGGCGGGACTGAGGGCGCAGGCGTTGCAAGCAGATGGACAGGTGGAATTAGCTAAAGCTGAGGTGGCAGACGTGGAAAATAGGGCCAATCACCTTGTGACACGTCTGCAAGCTGAGCTGGAGGAGATGAGGCTGAGATGTGCGGATTTAGAGGTGGAGATTGAGGGGGCTAGAGACAGGGTATCCCTGGCGGAGTTTAGGCTATCGGAGGAAGTTGCCCGGGCGGAAGCGCTGGTTGGTGAGGCGGATGAGCTGACTGGGAGGATGCGGGCAGCTGAAGAGCGGGCAGGAGAAGCAGAAGAAAGGGCTGCCCGGGCAGAGAAACGGGCAGAAGAAGCCTGGAGACTGAGGGAAGAGGCTGAAAGGGAAGTGGAGAGGCTACGAAAGAAGAGGGGCGAAGCTGCTGGGGGGAAGGTAGGTGGAGAGGGGGAAGAAAGGGAAGAAGGAAGGAAGGAGGACAGAGGGGAAGAATTGGGTGAGAGGGAAGAAGGGGAAGTAGGTGGAACGGCTATGAGAGGGGTGGGGGAGAGTGAGAGCGAGGTGGTTGCAGCAGGGGAGGGGGTGAGGCCGACAGGAGGGGAGGAAGGTGCAGGGAAGGAGGAGGATTAGGGTATGTAAAGAGATCGTGAACTATGGAAAGGAGGAGTGTGGTTGGGGAATATGAGGAGGAAGAGGAAGGGGAAGGGGATGGGGAAGTGGATGGGGAAGCGAGAAGGGAAAGGGGAAGCAAGACGGGGAAGGCGAAGGGGAAGAAAGAAGGGGAAGGGGGAGGGGATGGGGAAGCAAGAAGGGGGGAGGGTTAAGGGAAGGGAGGGAGGTATTACAGTTGAGTACAAGTGAAGAGATGAAGCTATGGGGTTTGGCTGGATGTACCGAGTGTTGGGCGAGAGGAGGTGCATGATCGAGACTGGAGTACCTACACCTGAATCGTCACTGGGTAAGCACAGAACCAAGGATGGGAGCTTGATACATTGGCACTCTAGTTCACTGTAGCTTAGTGCAGATTTGAAAGGTAGGTTAATGTTCACTAAATGTGTACCTTAGGAGTGCTGTGCTGAACAATATACACTAGGAACTCGAGTGGGCTAGGCCTTGTTTCTGCTACTACCGAATCGCGTTCTATTTTTCAAAGCATGGTATAACAGAGATGGCGAAGGTTTGCTGAACAGAAGCCTAACATCCTAGGGTACAATCATATGGTAACAGGGCTACACATTGAGAGCAGCTAGGCAATAGCAACAGAGCAACAGCAGCATGTGGCAACAGTCCAGCTTGCAAGCAAGGACAAACCAAGTTCAACTAACCGCAACCCTGGGTTGCTCTATTGACAATTCACCTCAGCTGGGACGCAGGACGAAACGCATTTACAGGATAAAGAGGGATGCGAAAAGGAGTACAGCAATTCCGAGCCTGGACCCCCCCAGGCCTGGCAGCCTCGTCTGGGCATCTGCAGACTTGCCTGAGCTGCCAGTCCCAGCTGCATCCTCAATCTTCTCCTCTAGGTATGGATCACAGAGCTCTGCACTCACACACACACCGAACACCTGTGGGTGATGCACTGTGCGTTTCTCTGCCTCCACAAGACAAGAAAATCCCTGATTGCACAGCACAGCAGCACTGTCCCCGCCGAATGAGCAGTTGCTGCCAGCCTCCCCAGCCACAGGCTCGGCAGCAGGCAAAGATCCCGAGCCTCCTGTGGCAGCCTTGGTGGACATTGTGGACGATGGTGCTGAGAGGAGGTCCGGCGAGACGTTCGGGCCGAACCACTGGCTCGGGGCGCAGATCCCTTCGTAGGGAATGACAGCGCCTACTGACTTGATGAATTCGGCATTACTGGCGTTGCTAACATCGCTCATGGGCGATATAACAGTGCTGGTGCTGCTGCCGCTGCTGTTACTGCAGTTAGCATCAGCAGGAGCATCACCGGAGGCATCAACGAGAGCTTGTAGAGCCTCTGGAGACAAGTGCAGACCTCCCTCTAGAGCAAGCACGCAGGTATACCCTCTCGGGCACGGCATTTCCCCGTGGTACTGCCCGCGTGCACACATGTACTGACACGTGGCGGGTTTTTCTAGGGGCCCCGGGCCGAGACGAGGCGTAGAGGTAGAGCCAGAGGATGGAGGGATGGAGGTTGGTGGATTATGAGAGAGTGGTGACGTGTCGTTGGATGAAGATGACGTGGATGGGGACGGGGATGACGTGGACGAGCCGTCAGGAACACACGTGCCCGTAGTGGCGAAGTCAGGGTTGTGGGTCAGACCTTGCGAGTTTCTGGGCCTGCCGAGCTGGTTCGGATTAGGCTCGGAAACAGGTTCGGAGGCGACAGCAGTGGAGCTTCCGGGCTGGCATTTCAGGCCCGGGCTGCATTCAATAGGCATGATGTTGCCGCCATAGCGGCACGGTGCGCCCAGAGTAGCAGCGGCCAGAGATCTACGATGAAGAGCTGGAGAACCTTGGAGAACGGGAAGGATGGGTTCCGTGATTCAGGGAGGAGGGACACCGGGAGGAGGGGGGAAGAATCGGGGGCGGAGAAGTGCGGGTGGGGAGGGGTGTTAAATGAGATGAGGGGGTGTTTCGGGGGTAGAGGAAGGGAGAAGGGGGAAGGGCGGAAGGGACGTGGAATTATTCGACAGGACGGAAAAGCAGAAGAAAATAAGCCTTCTTTTTCGATTTTTTTTTTTATTAAATGACATGTGGGGTGGAATCTAGTGTGCAAAGCGTACATTGGTCGCTCGATCTTTCACTCGCGCGATGCACGGACGCGAAAGCGACAGACACCCCAATCAAAAGCAGGAGAACTGATGCAGTCACGAGCGGCGCAACAGTGAGCACCGGTCTCTGCGGCCTTCTGGCGTGGCACGTCATTGCTGCTGCTGTTTAAGAGGTCTAGATATTTGCTGCTGAAAAAGCTTGATGGGTCGGAATGAGCGGCAAACTACGGAGTGGATGGGGAGTGGGAAGGCTGACAATGGCCAAATGCTTGAGGACTTGGAAAAACGAGTGGCGACTCGTTAAAGGTACCGGTGAGCAGAGGAGGGATGTCGGACCTACTTCGACTCAAACTAGGTTACTGCGAGATACCTATAAAAGCGTCGGCCGGAACGGTCTGCCTGCGGATCCGCGAGACGATACGGAGGGTAGTTTGAACGATGTAGCTTGAGAACGTTGAATATCAAGGGCGTCTTAATCGTGTTAAGAAAGCAGGGGAGTGGGAGAATGACCGCTTGCTGCGCGTAGCGTTTTGCTTGCGACAGGCCAATAGCTACTGCATTCAGGGGCGGTTATTTTTTGAACGAGACATTGACTAAACTGCTAAACACACCAGCGTGATGGGGAAAGGCGCAATAACCAGGAACGAAGAAACACCGAGCGAGAGACAAGTAAACGAGCCAAGACTTCGGTGGATTGATTGGTTTGGTCCGTGTGATGCGACAGCACGGCCAGGCTTCTGCTATGCTCAAAACTACACGAGGCAAACGCCCTTGAAGCACGTGCGGCTGTGACTGCGCCAATACAGCCTACCTAGCAAAATAAGATGATCGCCACTGACGTCGCGATGTGCGAGATCCGCTTCATGAGTCGCGGTGAGGCGAAGAAACCGAGAGAACTATTGTGCGGTGTGGCTTGGCGAAGAAAACTACGTAACGCGGGTCGTTGGGATTCTCGAGGAAAAACTGAGCGCGGGCTGGGAAAACAACAGTAACCTAGGGGGGTGTTGGGCTGAGTGTAGGAAATGGATGGAGGTCTCTCGGCGCGCCAAGCGCGCACGAAAACCAAGAAAATCAAGCGACGACGCGGGAGCGCTCGACTGCACTGCAGCGCACCTCCGCTTCTTCCCCATTTCCTCATCACCGCCACCGCCAGCCAGCTGTTTTGCTGAACCTCACCCACCCACATCCTCTCGCCCCCCAGCTCCCCCCCACAGTACTTTCCCCGCAGCTGCCGTCCGCCAGCTGGCCAAGTGTGCCCCTCGTTAGTATCTCCCTCCCCAGTCTCATCCTTTCGCCCCGCTCGTCAAGCCAAATCCTGAAATGAAGTGCCCCATCGATATTGTCTCGAAGCGTGTGGATGGAAAAAAAAAATGTACCTGGACGGGTTCGGTGCCATTTCGCCTCGCTTGTCCTAACCAGAACCGCTCGCGCGCTGTAGCCCAGCCGCAATTGTGACCGGACAAGCACTCGTTGTACCGAGTGCGGTCCGCGGGGTATGGTGATAACCAAGTTCCGTAGCAAGCACATCAAAAACAAATTACTGGGATGCATAATAAACCTGGTCAATATTCAAACACAACTCCTAGGGTGTGTATGGGCCTAACTCCCATATATTTGCTGGTAGCTAAGACGGTGCAAAGAGCATGTGTTGTAGCGCATGCTGTTTGGCTTCACATAACCAACTAGGGAGTGTAGCCTCAGCACCATATTAGGATAGGAGATTGTTAGTTGGGCCATAGAATGCCAATGTAACGGCCCCTTTCTATTTACTGCTCACCAAGACAATACAGATACACTGTGATTCTCGCATCTCAATAATTATACCGTTATTGGCTCTCCTCAGCCTGCAGAATAGAGACACCACACAACCAACAGACAATAGAGAGATAGAACAACATCAATCGCGGTGCGTTCTGCTGAATCAAACGCCTCTGCCAAACCAAGTAAAGCGCAAAAAAAAGTCCTCTCTTATCTGTCTCTCACCTGCTGCTGACGGCGCGTTCCAAACCCCCCTCGAATCTCCTCGGTTGACTTGGGTCGAGGCGTGGCAGCGTGAACTGCACCTGGTCCGAACACGCCCTCGCTCTCCTTGCTGCGACCTGGTTTCATGGTGGGGGGTGTGGGCGAGAGGAGAGGGGGGGGGAGTGGGGGAGAAGGGGAAGAGAGGGGATGGAGGGTGGGGAAACAGGGGAGGGGATTCGGAGACACCTCAAACCAAGGTTTCCTCTAGTCTAGTGTATTCATGATAACACAGCTTCATGG
Organism: Closterium sp. Yama58-4; assembly: GCA_947470075.1. Classification (NCBI taxonomy): domain Eukaryota; kingdom Viridiplantae; phylum Streptophyta; class Zygnematophyceae; order Desmidiales; family Closteriaceae; genus Closterium; species Closterium sp. Yama58-4. The sequence continues at coordinate 221,735 of CANIUD010000271.1, forward strand.
ATGGATGATACATGCTATTTTATGCAAATGATGATTTTAGTGTAAAAAGTATAGAAACTTCACTGTACACATGTGAACAAGTGTACCACGGAAATTGATGCGGTGGAAGACAAAGAGACTCTTCTTGCCACCCGCGCCAGCAACAGTGGGGTGAGGTGCCTTTTGAGTCGACTCAAAAGCCAAAGCCATGTGTACCTTTTAAATTTGGTGCGGTGGAAGCCAAAGCAAAGAGACTCTTCTTGCCCACAGGAGCGGGATGAGGTGCCTTCTGAGTCGACTCAAAAGCCAAAGCCAAGTGTACCTTTGGAGTTGGTGCGGTGGAAGCCAAAGAGACTCTTCTTGCCAGCAGCAGCAGGGTGCGGTGTGGTGACTGTGCCATCAGGTGTGGTCGGGCTGTCACAGGCGACGGAAGTGTCAAGCATGAGATCTGGTTTCTCTGCAACGGGTGGAAGGCAAGATGAAGTGAAGGGCAAGAGGGAGGTGAGCTTCAAGCCCGGAGCCCGGTAACAGTGCCATCAGGTGTGGTCGGGCTGTCACAGGCGACAGAGGCGTGAAGCATAAGGTCTGGTTTCTCTGCAACGGGTGGAAGGCAAGAGAGGAGGAGAGAGAGGAATAGAGATGGAGAAAGAGGGAGAGGGAGAGGGAGAGGGAGAGGGAGAGGGAGAGGGAGAGGGAAGGAAGAAGAGCAGGGAGGGGGGGGGGGGGGGAACGGAGGGCAAGAGAGCGGGAGAACAGGGGGGCATGTGGTATGATAGTGGGCTAGACCAGGAAATCATTCCGTGGTTCTTTGGAGCCTTTCCCATCTCCCCCCCCCCATCTCACCTCCCCCCATCTCACCTCTCCCCATCTCACCTCCCCCCATCTCATCAGCACCCATCTCACCTCCCACATCACATCACATCTCACGCACTACCTCTTTCCGAGAAGCTTCCTGACTGCTTCTTCTCCTCGTCCGCCTCCCCTTCCCCCTCCTCCCCCTCCTCCCCGTCCGCCGCAGGGGCAGGGGGGGCGAAGGGCGCAGAAGCAAAGAGGGGAAGGAGGTCTGCAGCTGGGTGCAGAGCGGTGGGCTGCACTCTGGGGGAGCTTTGAAGGAGCTTCAAGGTGCTGCTGCTGCGAAGAGCCTGTGGTGTGTGGAGGAGAGAGAGCGAGGGAGAAAATAAGAGCTGAAGAGGCAAAGAGCGGAATGAAGAGGTCTGCAGCTGGGTGCAGAGCGGTGGGCTGCACTCTGGGGAAGCTTTGGAGGAGCTTCAAGGTGCTACTGCTGCGGAGAACCTCGTGTGGGGGGAGGAAAGAGGAGTGGAAGAGGAGGGGAAGTGGAGGGGAAGTGGAGAGGAAGAGGCGTGGAAGAGGAGGGGAAGTGCAGGGAAAGAGGAGTTGAAGAGGAGGGGAAGTGCAGGGAAAGAGGAGTTGAAGAGGAGGGGAAGTGCAGGGAAAGAGGAGTTGAAGAGGAGGGGAAGTGCAGGGAAAGAGGAGTTGAAGAGGAGGGGAAGTGCAGGGAAAGAGGAGTTGAAGCGGCAAACAAGAAACAAAGAAGGGGAGTGAGGGAGATAAAGCCCTCACTTCACTTCTCACAGAACAGAATCCAGTGCATCCCATCCCATTTTCCCAGGACAAGTGGTCTTTTGAGTCCACTGAAAAGCCACTTCGTGCGTACCTTGGTGCCTTGGAGGAACGAGGAGGGTGAGCCGGACGCAGCAGCACCATCCGCTGGCTGAATAAACCTCTTCCCCTCATTCCTCACAGGACACAGCGCGTCTGCTCCCTTCCCCCCCATGACTGGGCGACTGAAAAGCCACTTCGTGCATACCTTGGTGCCTCGGAGGAACGAGGAGGGTGAGCCGGAAGCAGCAGCACCATCCCCGGGTGGCAAGAAGCCCTCGCTCTTCACAACACGCTGTGCACCACTCCCTCCCCCCCCCATCCAATACCCTTTCCCATGACAAGGTGACTTGCATACCTTGGTGCCTCGGAGGAACGAGGAGGGAGAGCCGGACGCAGCACCGCCATCCCCGGGTGGCAAGAAGCCCTCGCTTTTCACAGCCCGCAGCGCATCCCCTCCCCCATGACCCGGTGATTCCTCGAGCCTTGGAGACCCCTCTACAGCAGCAACCGCGGCAGCAGCAGCGGCGGTAGCGGTAGTGGTGGTGGCGGCGGCGGTGGTGGTGGTGGCGGTGGCGGTGGAATTTGTGTTGAAGGAGGTTGCGAGAGGGGGAGGGGGGATGGATGCTTGGATGGATGGATCGACGAGGCGAGAGAGCGAGTGAGGCAGGCTGATTGGGACAAGGGAAAAGAGGGGGGAAAGAGGGAGAGAAGAATGTGAGGAGGGCAGAAAGCGAGCATATCTGGAGGGAGCACAGCAGACAATGCCAGGGTTAGCACGATGGATTCAAGACGCTATTTTTGTCTCTCTTTGGGCCACGTTTGAGGGTTCTCAAAAGTCTCAAATATTGGGAAGAGGACTGAAGAGGAGGATAGAAGGTTCCCGACTCGACTCACCCGATGGCATTTTCTCGCGCAAAGAGAGAGAGGCGCACCATCTCAGTCTCTCCGTCCAACTGGTGTGAGGGGCAAGAGAAGAGAGGAGGGAGGGGAGAGGAGATAGGAGGGGAGAGGAGACGGGAGGGGAGAGGAGACAGGAGGGGAGAGGAGACGGGAGGGGAGAGGAGACGGGAGGGGAGAGCAGATGGGAGGAGAGTCTAACAGATTGGTGAAGGGGCATCTCGTGCCAAGAGAGAGAGGCGCACCATCTCGGTCTCTCCGTCTCCCCGTCCAGCTGAAGAGAGGGGTGGGGAACGGAAATGCAGCGAGGGGAAGGAGAGGAAAATGGTGAACTGGGGGAAAAAAATATAGCAGAGAGAATTGGTGAAGCAACCCACTTGGCATCAACCCACTTGGCATCAACCCACTTGTGTGCATGTACAGCTCACATATCGTGAGGTGTTTAAAAGATGATACGGAACCATGTCACAAAGGCAATGTGGCCGTCAGAGGCGATGCACGTGAGGGCAGCATGAAAAGCATATGAAAAACCCACCGTTCACATGCGCAAGCAACTCACAACTCCCAGCCCACGCGCACAATGCAAGTAACTCACAACTCCCAGCGCACGCGCACAATGCAAGTAACTCACAAAGGCAATGCGGCCATCAGAGGCGATGCACGTGAGGGGCAGCATGAGTAGGCTGTCGTACTGCCAGCCCAGCATCTCCGATACCGATGTGGATGTGACCAGCAGCAGGTCAGGGAGGGACCTGGCATGAAAGAGGGGGGGAGTAGGGGCATAATTTTGGATGGGATGGTTATTGGTAGGCGGTACAGGGAGGCAGCATAAGTAGACTGTCGTATTGCCATGCCAGCCCAGTTTCTCCGATACCGATGTGGATGTTACAAGTAGCAGATCAGGGAGGGACCTGGGGTGAAAGGGGAGGGGAGGGGGGGCATGAATATTGATGGGTTGGTTGTTGATTGGTGGTGCAGGGGGGCAGCATGATCGGCAGCATGAACGGCAGCATGAACGGCAGCATGAACGGCAGCATGAACGGCAGCATGAGTAGGCTGTCATATTGCCATGCCATGCCATCCCAGCATCTCCGATACTGATGTGGATGTGACCAGCAGCAGGTCGGGGAGGGACGTGGGGGCGAGAACGGGGTGGCAGGGAACGTGGATGGTTGGGTGATGGAGCGAGACAGGCAGTATGTTTGAGGCATTTCCAAATGCGAATGAAGACCGTACCTGATTTCAACAAGCCCTTGGGAGGAGATCACGATGACAGCAGGGGGGTACTGCGGGTGCGTTCCAAACGTGCGCAAGAATGGGAATGAGTGGGAAGGGCGTGGAAGCACGAGCAACAAAAGGGAGCAACATGGAAGCGCATACCTGATTTCAACGAGCCCTTGGGACGAGATGATGATGACAGCAGGGGGGTACTGCGGGTGTGCGTGAAACATGTGCAAGGGCATGGGCATGAACAGGCTGCTCCAAGCAACATCATCCCAAGGACAAACATTTACCTGATTTCAACGAGCCCTTGGGACGAGATGACGATGACAGCAGGGGGGTACTGCGGATGCGCTCCAAACGTGCCAGCCCACACACACCGATCGTTCTCAAAGATCTTCACCCGCTTTAGCGCTGACCGTTCAGCCTTTGTTGTGGGAGGCGGGGAAGGGGGGAGGGAGGGGAAGGGAGGGGGAAAGAGCGGGGAGGGGAAGGGAAGTAGGTGGGGAGAAGGCGGGGAAGGAAAGGAGGAGATTGACTTGAAACGTGCCCGCCCACACGCACCGATCATTCTCAAAGATTCTCACCCGCTTTAGTGCTGAACGCTCCGCCTTGATAGTGGCAGACGGGGCGAAGGGGGAGGGACGGCGAGGGGAAGGAAAGGGAGAGGGGTGGACTTGAAATGTGCCCGCCCACACACACCGGCCGACCACTCCGTGTGGATGGCCCACGCACACAACAATCCAGCAAAAGCACACCTGAAGGCAACAGAAAGTCCACCTGAAGACAACAGAGAGCTCACCTGAAGCCAACAGAGAGCCTACCTGCCAACGGAGAGCCTACCTGCCAACGGAGAGCCTACCTGCCAACGGAGAGCCTAACTGAACACAACATGGGGCTATCTGAAGCCAACAGAGAACCTAAATGAAGCCAACAAAGAGCCTACCTGCCAACAGAGAGCCTACCTGAAGCAAACAGAGAGCCTACCTGAAGCAAACAGAGAGCCTACCTGAAGCAAACAGAGAGCCTACCTGAATCCAACAGAGAGCCCATCGAAGCCAACAGAGAGCCCACCTGAAGCCAACAGAGAGCCCACCTGAAGCCAACAGAGAGCCTACCTGAAGCCAACAGAGAGCCTACCTGAAGCACAACCATGGTGGAATAAAGCCGCAGGCAATCCTCCGACACCAGCAGCACAAACTGAGGCTCGGGCCAAACCGCGTTCCCCGAGCCTGCAACGGAGGTCAGGGAGCGCTTGAACATAGCAGAGGTTCGGTCGTGCGCCGAGGCAAAGCCAGAGTAACCACCCGAACCAGCAGCTGAGGTTAGGTCCGACCCCGTTCCTCCTCTTCCCCCCTTTCCCCCACCTCCTATTGAACCCATACTCATGCTGGGCGTGTGGGACACCATCGTTCCTCCTCTTTCTCCTCCTTTCTCTCTTCCCCCTCCTCCACCCCCTCCTCCTCCTCCTCCTGCTGCTGCTGCTGCTCCTCCAGCTGCTAGTGCTCCAGCGTTGGTGGGCGAGACAGGAGAGAGGGACATTGATATCGGTTCACCATCATTCCCTCCCGACCCCCCTGCACCTCTCTGCATCCCTCCTCCTCCTCCTCCTCCTACCGCCCCGTTTCCATCCTGATGTGCCCTGCTGCCTTGAAAAGCCTCCCTCTCTGCATCCCCAGAAGAGACAATATTGAAGCTGAGACTGCCGCCCGGAGTTAGTTGGATGCTGATTCTCGGGCCGCCCCGGGATCTCGGACTGGGATCAGCACGGGCGGCGGAGTTCGGACTGTTCTCAGGCCCGTGGGTGGCGGTAGGGGCGGCGGACGGGTCAGTGGTGGCGGATGTGGTGTCTACAGCGACAGACGGCGGCTTTTTAGGGTTTCGCCGCCCGGAGGGGGGCTTTGCTGTGTCGTCCCTCAAGTGAGGGGCTTTAGACGGGTCAGCTGGTTGTTGGTGTGAGGAGGAGGAGGAGCGTGGGTGCAGGTCAGAGGCTTGTGATTGTGTGCCACTATCTTCTAAAACACCTTCTCCTGCTGCTGCTTTCGATTTCCGCCCCTTTCCACCGCTCCGTTTCCCCGCCCGTCCTTCTTTCCCACCCTTCCCTCCTCTTCTCCCTCCCTCCTCCCCCCCATCCAAACCATCATTCGCCCCCCCATACCCGTCCCTATACCCCTCACCATCCCCCCCTCCCCCTGTCCCCCCTCTAAGCCCAACACCATCGCTCGCACGCTTCTCCCGCCCGTGCGGAGACCGCAGGCTCGGGTCCCCAGGTTCGGCAGAGTGCGCGTCAGAGGTTCGGGTGGCCACCGAGCCTGCAGCGGAGGCTCGGGAGTTGACACCACGGGCCATGGAGGGCTGTTGCATCGCCCAGAGCAGAGGCAGCTTGCCTCCAAATGATGGGATTGCGGATCCCATCAGGTCTGTAAGGGAAATCAAGGGAAGCAGGGTTGGTTGTGCCCGGTGGAGAGTGGTGGAAAGGAGTGGAGAGGGGATTGAGAGAGGGGTGTTGCATCGCCCAGAGGCGAGGCAGCTTGCCTCCAAACGATGGGATTGCGGATTCCATCAGGTCTGTAACAAGGAAAGGGGGAGGGGAGGTGGTTGTGTGCAGTGGGGAGCGGTGGAAAGGAGCGAAAACGGAAACAGGGATAGGAAACCAAAACAAGTCCCAAGGATCTAGTCCTGTCACACTTACACCCAGTAGAAAAAAACCAACAGAGATAGACGAGTGGCACTCCAAGTATGCATGGGTATGGGATTGATTGAAAAAACTATTGATTGAAAAACCTATTGATTGAAAAACCTACCAAGGAGGAAGAGGCCAACAGCACCGGAGGCGTGTTTGGGCTGCATGGGTCCCACACCCATGACATCCCCCGTGGTGCCATCCAGAATGGTCATCGTCGTGTTTGCCGCCGCCACATACACCACCGTCTCATACGCCCCCGACGCGCCACCCGCCCCCACGCTCCCCTTCCTCTGATTCGCCGCGCTCCGGGCGGCGGGCACATCAGACGAGGAGACCACAGAAGCAGCCGTGGAGGCGGAGGCGGAAGTGGGGAAAGAGGCAGAGGTGAGGGCGGAAGAAGTAGAGGAGGAGGAGGAAGAGGAGGAGGAAGAGGAATCGGAGGACGGGACGGGGAGGGCGGCGAAGACGGTGGCGGAGATGGGGGAAGAGGAGGAGCCGGGGTGGAGCTCGCGGTAGCAGATGAGGGTGAAGGTGTCGAGGTTTATGAGGGAGATCATGCCGTTGTCGTCCCCTATGGCTAGCCGCCCCACTCCCGTTGCTAGAGCCACGCTGCGCACCTTGGCACGGTGCTGGTGGAACTGAGCCACCATCTGAAAGCCTTCTTCACACTCGCTGGGCGTGGCTGGAGAAAACCAGGGGTGGGAAGAAGGTAGGAAGGGGTGTGAAGGAGTGGGAAGGGGTGAAAAGGTGTGACAGTCGCTCCATGAAAGTGGTTTGAGCTGTGGTGACAGGATTTGGGCCTCTCTTCCCCACTTTTCCCACCAGTGCACAATCCCCCACGCACTCAACCACCCACCCATCCAAACCCCCGTCCCAAGTGCACATACCGCACGTATCATCACTCACCCTGCTCGTAGCCGCCTCGCTCGGTGATAATCTGGCAGCACAGCGTTCTCCTCCGCGTGCTCAGCTCAAAAAGCTCCACCAACCCGTTCTCATGCCCCACCAGCAGCAAATACACCCCCCCACAGCCCAGTTTTGAGGCGCCTCAAAACCACCAGCAGCAAATACAGCCCCCCACAGCCCAGCAGCCCATTTCCATGGCCCAGCAGCAGCCCACTGTCATGCTCCACCATAATACCCTCCGTCCACTCACCCTGCTCGTAGCCGCCTCTCTCAGTGATGATCTGGCAGCACAAGGTTCTCCTCCGCGTGCTGAGCTCAAACAGCTCCACTAACCCGTCCTCATGCCCCACCAGCGGCGCTCATCTTGGCCTACTACCCTCCTGCCCCACTGATCTCCCCACCAATCTTGCTCAAATTCACCACTCACCCTGCTCCGCCTCTCTCTGTGATGATTTGGCAGCACAGCGTCCTCCTCCGCGTGCTCAGCTCAATCAACTCCACCAACCCGCCTCATACCCCACCAGCAGCCCACACTCGCGGCCTACTGGCCTACGCTCCTGCCCCACTGATCTCCCCACCCCACCCACTCACCCTGCTCGTAGCCGCCCCGCTCAGTGATGATTTGGCAGCACAGCGTTCTCCTCCGCGTGCTCAGCTCAAATAACTCCACCAGCCCGTCCTCATGCCCCACCAGCAGCAGCGCTGATACCGCACAGAAATCCACAGCCGTCACTGCCGTGTAGCTCGGCTGATCGTCAGCCTGTTGTTGGTACGTGATGGAGCGTGTGACGGGATGGGGAGGGACAAAGGATAAAAAAAGGAGGGGGTTAAGGACAAGGCCTTCCACCACCAGCCCGTCCTCATGCCCCACCAGCAGCAGCGCTGATACCGCACAAAAAGCTACGGCAGTTACTGCCATGTAGCTTGGCTGGTCGTCAGCCTGTTGTTGGTGTGAGAGAAATGGGGGGGAGTAAGAGGCAAGATGACGGACCCTAGATCCCAATCCAGAAACCCTGGACAAAAACTGAATAAGGGCCTAACAGTTTCAACTGAATATTACCTGATTCAGGTGAGTACCCACTTGGGTCAGGTGAGTACCCACCTGGGTCAGGTGAGTACCCACCTGGGTCAGGTGAGTACCCACCTGGGTCAGGTGAGTACCCACCTGGGTCAGGTGCTCTGGTGCGGAAGCCAATGGCATGATGAGGGGAGTCGAGACATCAGAAACGTGAGTGACGCCGTTGAGAAATCTCCAGCCTGAGATGTAGAGGCACAGATCATGTTCTGGAGGAATCTCTGGCTGCTACTCATACTTTGCTTTAGACTTGTCAAACATGGTCGATGCTTCTTACCTGGGTTAGTTGAGCAGGAGCTGAGGCTAATGGAACAATGAGGGGAGTCGAGACATCTGAGATGTGGGTCACCCCGTTGCGGTGACCTGAGATGTACAGGCACAGCCCGTCCTCGGGAGAAATCTCTGGCTGCTGGCCGAATGAGCCCCCCGCCACGGGCCACTTTGTGCCGTGCGAGAGAGCAGAGGGACAGCGGGTCGGCGACACACGGGGCAGCTGGGGAGGGGGGCAGTGGGGAGTGGGAGGAGAAGGGAAGGCAGGGACAGACATTGGCTGGCTGCTGGCCGAATGAGCCCCCTGCCACGGGCCACTTGGTGCCGTGCGAGTCTGCGAGAGAGCCGAGGGACAGCGGGTCTGCGACACACGGGGCAGCTGAGAAAAGGGGGAGCGGGGAAGGGTGAGAAGGGAGGGGGGGAGAGGGTGAATAGGGGAGGGAGTGGAGAAGGGGCATGTAATGGGTGCTGGCCGAATGAACCCCCCGCCACGGGCCACTTGGTGCCGTGGGAGAGAGCAGAGGGACAGCAGGCAGGTCTGGGAGACACCAAGTGGCCTGTGCTGTCCCCCCAACAGGAGGTGTGAGAGCACGTGGGAGGCGTGCGTGCCCCAGGGGGCGAGCATGAGTCTGCCAGTGGTAACCGCAGAGCCCGGGTTCTCCAACATCCATGGCATGGCATCACATGGGATCACTTTGGATTGGACTCACCCTAGAAAAGAATGCCAAAGGTCTCACCTGGGAGAGCACGTGGGAGGCGTGTGTACCCCAGGGGGCGAGCATGAGCCTGCCGGTGGTAACCGCAGAGCCCGGATTCTCAAAGGCCGCGGGGTCGGGAGGGGTGGGCGTGTGGGAGGAGGGCGACGGGGAGAGCAGGCGCGCACACATGTGCTGCTCCATGCCTGGCTCGTCATACAAGTGGACCTAAAGAGGGGGTGAGACAGGGTGGAGAGGGATGGGAAGGGGTTGGGAAGGCTTGGAGAGGTGAGAAGGTGTAGTAAGGGGTGGGAAGCGATGACAGAGAGAGAGGTGCTGCTCCACGCCAGATTTGTCTCACAGATGGACCTGGCAGTGGGGTGGGATGGGACAAGAGAGCAACATGATGGAAGGGGATGCAGAGGGGGGTGGGAGCTCCTGTCTGCCTGCCTTAGTCACGGTGCGCATGACTCAACCAGCCCGGGGGTCACGGTGTGCATGACTCAACCAGCCCGGGGGTCACGGTGTGCGTGAGTCAACCTGCCCGGGGTTCACGGTGTGCGTGTCTCAATCTGCCCGTCCATGTGATGTGTTTCAACTGTCTGTCTGTGACTGTCCGGGGGTGGACATACCTGTCCCGGGAAGGTGAGCACGAGAATGGCAGAGGCAACCGTGATGCTGAGCGTACTAGGCGCCACCACGACATCCGCCACGGGCCCAAACCACGGCAGCTTCACCATGCCCTTCTCCCTCATGCCCTCCTCTAACCTAACCCACCCAGGTGACGTGCCTTTTCAGTCCCGCACTCACACTCACCTGCCCAGGGAAGGTGAGCACGAGGATGGCAGAGGCACACGTGCTGCCGAGAGCAGAGGGTGCCACCACGACATCTGCCACGGGTCCAAACCATGGCAGCTTAACCATGCCCTTCTCCTTCATGCCCTCCTCTAGCCCCCCCAGCTGCACCACACTCACTGACCCTGGTAGCCCTGGCATCTCCCCCCCACACACGTACAGCCTCCCTCCTCCCCTCTCCATGCATCTCCCCCCTCCTCTCTCTCCTCCTCTCTCTCCACTTTCTCCCGTCTCTCCTCTATCTCCTCGTTCTCCTCCTCTCTCCCCTGCCCGTCTCGCATCAGCGCACCATCTCAACGACGTGATCGCCGACCGCTCGCCCTTCCCACCCTGCACCTGCAGCCGAACCAACGGCTGCGATGTAATCTCCTCCGCGAGCGCTTTCACAGTGCATGGCAAGATCGGCGCGACCAACCCCCCAGATGATAACGACGACAGCGAAATAGTCGGAACAGACGAGGAAAAAGACCCCGACGGTGACGGGGCTCCCGGCACTCCCGCTCCCGCTGCTCCTCCAGCCCCCACGGGCAACGGCGGGTGCGGCAACCCCCAGAGAGCAATCTCCCCGTTGGTATACCCGGCTGCAAACACCGATCCCGCCGGACACGCCCAGGATAAGCAAGAGAGCTCAGGCCCGTCACACGCCTCGTCATCCTCCTCATCCTCATCCGTGGGCTTCGGCACGTTTCGCCTGCCTGTTTGGAGGTCTGCCAGGCGGTCGCCGGCTTCGGAGAGGCGCGTGCATTGCATCTCGGAGCCACCGCGCGTGGCGAGCACGCGGAGAGCGTGGAGGTCCCAGAGGAGTGCGAGGGAGTTGGAGTAGGCGAGGAGGACCCGCGTGTGGTAGGCCTCGGGTTGGGGGAGGATGGCGATGAGCGCTGGCATGTGGGAGGACTCCTGCTTCACAAGACCCGCTGCAAGGTGGGAAGGCAGGGGGGAGGGGGAGGGGGGGGGGAGGGGGAGGGGAGGGGGGAGAGGGAGGGTAGGGGAGAGGGGAACGGGGTCGTGAAAGAGGGACGTGAATGGGACACGGAGGGAAGGCACGGAAGGCAGTTCAGGTTTTCTTACCCCTGATGACGTAGGGAGGCACGGAGTAGGGGCGTTTATTGAGGCAGGCCCCACAGGCTCCATGTTCCCTGTTGAGATTGTTGTCTAGTGGGCTTGCCTACTGCGCTTGTGACGTTGCTTGTCACTCACCCATGGTGACGTGGGGAGGCACGGAGTAGGGGCGTTTGTTGAGTCGACCACCACCGTCCACCTCCAACACGTGGAACACACCATTCTCATCGCCCACGTAGCTACGGTGGGAAGGGGTGGTGTGCGGTGGAGTGGATAATAACAACCGTGATTAAGTGGTCAGGGGAAGGATGAAAGATGGGGAGCGCGTGGCACAGGCACAGACTGGATGCAGACGGATGGTGTGATGGTGGTTACAGGAAGGATGCAAGGTGAAGTGATGGTGGTTACAAGTGGGCGGCAGGATGGTTACAGGAAGGATGCAAGGTGGAGTGATGGTGATTACAAGTGGGCGGCAGGATGGTTACAGGAAGGATGCAAGGTGGAGTGATGGTGATTACAAGTGGGCGGCAGGATGGTTACAGGAAGCGTGTGTCGGGGACAGTGGAGAAGGCAGTGATGACGACGTCCCACTGCAGTGAGTCTGTCATCTGGCGCTCAGCCAGACTCCAGATCTGAATGCATTTTGAGCGGGGAAGAGGAGGAGGGAGGGGGGGAGGGAGGAGGGAGGAGGGAGTGAAGGAGGGAAGGAGGGAGAAAGAGGTGACAACGACATCCCACTGCAGCGATTCTGTCATCTGGCGCTCCGCCAGACTCCAGATCTGAAAGGAGGAGGGAGCGCGAGAAAAAGAGCGGATGGCGACATCTCACTGCCTTGCACTTCCACGCATCTCCATGGCACTGACCACTGTGACTTGCCCTGAACCATGTACTCGGACTTGCACATAGACATGTCACATACATGCGCTTGCAGAGTCATGCCCATACGCATGCACACACATGCATGCACATCTGCAGGCATGCACATGCATGGATATACATAGGCATGCACATACCATCGAGCCCACGCACCTCAATGGCGTTGAAAAAGGTGACCAGCACCATGTACTCGGAGTTGCACACACCAGCACATACAGACTCAAGCCAAACACAAGCATGCACACCCACATGCACACACCATCGAGCCCACGCACCTCAATGGCATTGAAAAAGGTAACCTGCACCATGTACTCGGAATTGCACACAGACACACACAGACTCAAGCACACAGACAACCACACATGCAGGCACCTGCACACACACACTCGCACACCACACAGCACTGCATGCATACACACTCAATGGCATTGAAAAAGGTGACCTGCACCATGTACTCGGAATTGCACACAGACACACACACACACACACACACACAGAGGCACTGCAGCACATACATGCAATCCCGCACACCCGTATGCACATCAACATACCTCAATGGAGTTGAAAAAAGTGACCTGCACCATGTACTCGGAGTTGCACACAAACTGTTGGGGGGTGGGGAGAGGGGAGGACAGAACAAGGGAAGGCAGTAAGGAGAATAAGCATCATGACTTCCCTCTGAGGGTGGGGCGGAGCAGAGGTGGAAAGGCGGGCTCGGGAGGAGGAGGTGGAGCAGGCAGTGAACACGGGGAAGGGAATGTGCCTACAGGTGCTTACTCAAGTGAATTTAGGCAACCCAGTGGTTCAATGAGGTGGCAAAGGGAGAGAAGAGAAGGTGCGTGAAGGTGTGGTACAGTGTGGGGAGGTACAGAACGGTGCTGACCTCGAGGAACTTGCAGGCTGCCTTGGCAGGCGAGCAGAGCAGAGCTTCAATGCCATCATGCCCGAACACCTTGATGCGCCCATCCCTGGTGAGGTGGAGTGGGCGGGGGGGGGGGGGGGGGGGGAGAAGGGGGAGAGGGGAAGGGGAAGAGGAAGAGGTAACCTATCGTGACTCTACTATGCCACCATGCCACCATGCCACCATGCCACCATGCCACCATGCCACCATGCCACCATGCCACCATGCCACCATGCCACCATGCCACCATGCCACCATGCCACCATGCCACCATGCCACCATGCCACCATGCCACCATGCCACCATGCCACCATGCGACCGCCCATTCCTTACTGCGTCCCCACCACAAGGGATCACCAGCGAGCACTACATCCTGTCGCACGGCAACAGCTGGCAGCAATGGGAAGTGGGGGCGCGGCAAGGGAGTGGTGGGCCAGCCCTGCATTGCTTTGTGCGCCCTCCTTATGACCACTCCCTTACCGCGTTCCCACTGCCAGCAGCCGTTGCATTCCCTATACGTGCACCTCCCGATCCTTATATCGGAGCTCTCTTACCGCGTTCCCACTCCCAGCAGCCGTTGCACGGGGTCGCAGGCGAGTTGACTTTTGAGTCGACTCAAAAGCAGCCGTTGCACGGGGTCGCAGGCGAGCACGGAAGCAGCGCCAGGCACGCCGTGATGCACGGCCACCCCTGCATTCTCTGCAAACCCTCCTTCTAATGAACCCTCCCTTACCGCGTTCCCACTGCCAGCAGCCGTTGCACGGGATCGTAAGCGAGCACGGAAGCAGCGCCAGGCACGCCGTGATGCACGGCCAGCCGCGGCTCCAAATGCGCCGCTCTTAGACTCCCCGCCGGCACGGACTGGCGGAAAAATGAGTTGGGGGGGAGGGGGAAGGGGGGAGGGGAGGAGGGGGTGGAAGGGGAGGAAAAGGGGACGATGTGTGCTGAGGGGGTGGTGAGCGGGTAGAGGGACCGAGGATAAGGTGGCGGAGAGTTGCGGAGTAGGATGAGTGGTGGAGAGATAGAGAGGCGGGAATGTGGCGCGGACGGGGGGAGATGGGGGAGGCGGCGGAAGGGGGTGGGGCAGTGACTCGGAAAGCGGAATGTGCGTGTGCGGAAGCCCAGCGCCAGGCGCGCCGTGATGCACGGGCCTGATCGAACAGCATCAGTTGAAACCCTAGCGGAATAATGCCAGGCATCTGTCGATATGGCAAACGGTTTAACCCTTCTGAGCGCGATCTTAGGCCGAGGTGAGAGAAAGCTGCTTATAACGCGGCGAGGTCAGACAATGCTGCTTGTACGAGACCAGAGAATGCTGCTTGTACGAGACCAGAGAATGCTGCTTATAACGAGGCGAGGTTAGGGAGTCTCACATTGTTACGAGCAGCATTCTCTTCCTGGGCCAGAGCTGGACTGGATAGCACTACGGACGGCTTCGACATTACCGACATTGCTGTAAAAACTACGATTAAGGAAACCCTAAATGGCTCAGAACCACAACCTGCTGCGCCTGTTGATCTGTCGCTCCGAGGAGGAAAAATCAGTCAGTAACGACGCGAATTGTAGACGTACAATGTCACACGAACGAATGCGGGAAAACGAGCGCAGGTGCTATGTCTTGAAAGAAAAGATGTTAGGGTTTCGCACTTGCTATGGGGTATTGAGGGGAGGGCAAAACCGCTTTCTCTGGCCAGCCATTGCCTTACGACGCTACACGCTGACTAGTTAGCTGCACTCTTCCTGATCGTTAACCAGCATTCTGACTTTCCTTGTCACTTGTAGGCTACACACCTCGGGTAAGGCCTTGGCTATCAACCGCTTGAGCATGGCTGCTTTCCCGAGTTGACCAGCGACCCTCCGCAAGGGTCGCGATACCGAGAATTAGACGGAAATGTTTCTATATGCTACAGTGAATAAAGCTGAACGGCATGATAGAATGCCGCTATTCGGACGTTTATGAAAGTTCGTCGAAACCTCCGCGGGCTATAACGATATAGGTCGCGCCATTGTAATGCCCAAGCCGCGTCGTAACATCTCTCGAACGCGAAGGAATCGCCGCGAAAATTAGGGCTGGACTGGGACACCACTGAGGGGAATAGTATTGGACAGTGGATAAGGGATGAGCAAAGCTCAGGACTTATTCCTAATCACGTGAAAGAAAAGTAGATTCACGCAAACCAATTGCTTCAGTTGCGAGCAGGAAGTATTGCCAGTTCCTGGTTTCCTACCACGGGTTCACTAAGTCACGAACCTAAACTCCAGTGTTGTTTAGCTAAGCCGTAACATCCAGGAATAGCGCCTCCGAACCAATAAGCACACTCCTCGAGAGCTGCTCTGCTGCTCGCAGAGCAGTTCCACCCCCGAAAGAATAGCGTCTGGCGAGGCGACACAAGCTTTTCTCCGCCAGACTTGATGTGCTTTTCGCGCCAGATACTCGGGGGAGTTCGCTCTGCGCGCGAGAGTGACCACCACGGCCCACGGGGGACTGCTGCGGATGCTTTCCGCCTCCCCCCCCTGTCCATTGCCCAGGTAACAGGACATGGCTCTTGTTTGGAATTGAGTCGAAGCGAAGCGAGATGAGGAAAAATCTGGCGCAAGTCGTGAAGAACGGAGCCAGCAGCTAGCGATTCGGAATGGAGGGCTAGCTGCGCGGCGAAAAGCACCTGCGACGAGACGCCCGGAAACCAGCAGGTGCCGTGTGCGAACATTGCCGAAAAGTACTCGCAAATGCATGACTTCCCGCTCACGGAACCCCTACAACCAGTATGCTAACTAAACATATTTCCTGCTGCAATCATGCGGTAATACCGTATGCATAAACATCACCCAGGACAACATGCACTACAATGTAAAAAACCTCTTTCCATATTGCAAATCAGCTAACTAGCTATAGGTTAGTCTATCGCCGCCTCATGCCTCGGCCCCTCCCGCGCATCCCACCTCCACCTCTGCCCATGCCACCCATTCCACCGTCTTGCGCACTCTCGGACTGCGTAGGAGATAAAAAAAGGAGAGGGAGGGGGGGGATAATACAAAGGAACAGCAACATTATTGCCAATACACACAACAACAACACTTGATAGAAGCACCGGCTGCACGTGCTTCTGATATGCCTTCCACAACCAAACATTCCACCTGTGTGCCTTAACTAACCTCCAACCAAAACACACCCACTCTCTCACAACATCTTCAACCCGTTGCAAGCCATCTTATGACCATCCTCTCCCCCTCCCGCCCTTCACTCCTCCCTACCGTATAGTAGGGCTCGAAAAAGAATTACGCGTGGGCTGCGAGCCGTCTCATCCTGACTCCGCACAAAACATACTTATCAATAAAATCAATGGCCATCTCCCACTACATCTCCACCCCCCTCCACCGTCCTCCACCCCACTCACTCGTGGGTTGCGAACCGTCTCGTCAACACTGAGCACAAGACAGGCCGCCTCGGTTGCCGCTGTGATGGCATTCACCTGAGGGGAGGCGGGACACAGAGGGGGAGGAGAGGGAAGGCAGAGGGAAGGCAAAGGGTACTGAACTGGTTACTGGGAGCACAGAACTGTTTTTTGAGAATTCTCAAAAAATTCTCAAGTATTCTAAAAAAACATACTGGTTACTGGGAGCACGGAACTGAATCCTGCTGCAGTTAAATTGCCAATAATATTCTTGTTGCCTGCAATTACTGCATTAAAAAAATGCTGATTTCGGGAACATTTCCCACCTTGACCAGCGTTGACTCACCTTGACCACAATTGGCTCCCAGACGAATGAGGCATACGTGTCCACAATGCCGCCCGAATTCACATCCACTCCAAAGCGCTGTCCCTCGCCTGCACCCTCGGACAGGAGCCATACAACCGCATATAAGTGGTCAGAACTCTTGAATATTCCAAGGACGAATTCAAGACGCATGCCGGAAGGAAAGAAAGAAAATAAAATAAAAGAAAAAAAGGGTGTCCAGGACATCTAACGGATAAAATGGCCTGATAAAGAGCCACTCACCGGAAGGCAGGGCGTGTTTCTGCCTGAGCTTGTTGAGCACGTCAGTGGAGTCAAACCCCGCATTGTCACACAGCTGGCGTGGAATCACCTGCAAACATGAGGATCGCAGGGGATGGCGGAGGAAGAAAGAGAAGAGGACGCCCCAAGGTCATTCACAGAGAGCAAGAGCAACAGACTGGAAGGCAGGCCGTGTTTCTGCCTTAGCTTGTTGAGAACATCAGTGGAGTCGAATCCTGCATTGTCACACAGCTGGCGTGGGATCACCTGCGCACACTCACATGAACAGGAGAAAACGGCAGAGGATCGCAGAAGAAGAGGGGAGTGCAGACAATAAGAGACTATGGGAATGCTGAGGACGGCACAAGAAGGGGAAGACTTGGCGACAGAACAGGGACAGAAGGGGAAGATTGCCGGGAAAAGGGGCAAGAAAAATATATGCTGTCATGTACCTTGAGCTCCTTGTCACCGCCACACACCTGCCAACCCACCATCACCGCACACGACCGCACCCACCTGCAGCACACACAGAAGCAACCTGCCTGGACTCAGTTCACCTGCCATTCATCTCGACTCGATTCTCCTGCCACCCAAAACCACCGCACACGATCTTACCCCAGCTCGACTCTGTTCACCTGACACCCATACCTCGACTCATTCCACCTTCCACACACCTCGAGCGTGCGTGCATAAGCATTGATGAACAGCTGCTGCTGGTTTTGATTCGACTCAAAACTAGAGCTGCCGCTTGCCCGCTATGCACCTGCCACCCACCTCCAATGCACAAGACCGCACCCTCCTCAACCCACCTCTACCTCCACATATACCCTCCTCAACCCACCTCTACCTCCACATATACCCTCCTCAACCCACCTCTACCTCCACATATACCCTCCTCAACCCACCTCTACCTCCACATATACCCTCCTCAACCCACCTCTACCTCCACATATACCCTCCTCAACCCACCTCTACCTCCACATATACCCTCCTCAACCCACCTCTACCTCCACATATACCCTCCTCAACCCACCTCTACCTCCACATATACCCTCCTCAACCCACCTCTACCTCCACATATACCCTCCTCTTCTCACCTCCAGCGCACGCGCATAAGCATTGATGAACAGCTGCTGCTTGCCCGCTATGGTGCGCGCATGCAGACGCAGGTGACGACTGACCTCCATCTGACGGGGGGAGAGCAGGGGGGATGGAAGAAGAGATGTGACGCAGGAATAGAAGGTGTCTAGATGATTAAAGAAGTTGGGGAACAGAAACAATTCTTGGGTTGCAAGAGAGGGAGAGAGGGAGGATCGAAGGGGTAAGCATGTGAATAGTGAAGACAGTGCGAAGGAGGTGAGTGGCCAAGGAGGCTTGGGACAACAAGGGAGGACATGGAAATAGCTCGGAGACTTGACCAGAAGTACATCAGTAACACCTTCCCCAAAAAGGACAAAGAGGGCACATACATCAATGGCACCTCCACCCGGCACAACTGCAGCGTTCTTGATAGCTCGCCGCACAATCATGATGGCATCGTGCAGGCTGCGCTCTGCTTCCTCAATGAACTGCAGAGGAGGGGAGGGGAGGAAAGGGCGGTATGTCAGCTTGAAACTGTGCACTAAGCCCGCCTCACAATCCTGATGGCATAGTGTAAGAGAGGGGGTTGTGAGGGAGAGGCGCCGCTGCTCTTGGGGGCTGTGAGGGAGAGGCGCCGCTGCTCTGGGGGGCTGTGAGGGAGAGGCGCCGCTGCTCTGGGGGGCTGAGAGGGAGAGGCGCCGCTGCTCTGGGGGGCCGTAAGGGAGAGGCGCCGCTGCTCTGGGGGGTTGTGAGGGAGAGGCGCCCCTGCTCTGGGGGGCTGAGAGGGAGAGGCGCCGCTGCTCTGGGGGGCCGTGATGGAGAGGCGCCGTTGCTCTGGGGGGCCGTGAGGGAGAGGCGTCGCTGCTCTGGGGAGGTTGTGAGGAGGAGGCGCGTCATGCTCAGTACTCACCCACCTTGTCCACCTTGGTCATCACCAAGGTCCACCTCCCTAGCGTCCCCCTTGGTCATCACCAAGGTCCACCTCCCTAGCGTCCCCCTTGGTCATCACCACACGCCCACCTGGTCAAGTCTCCCCCGCACCCACCTGGTGTGCCCTTCTCGTCAACACTATGGTTGCGGTTTTGGCGTTGGAGCAGCCAGTGAAGAGGTTGTACCGCTCGTTGCCCAGCTGCCTGCGCCCACCCACATCACTGCCTTACACTCCCCCATACACCCACCTATCCATCTCCCTAGACACGCACCTGGTGTGCCCTTCTCGTCAATACTATGGTTGCGGTTTTGGCGTTGGAGCAGCCAGTTAAGAGGTTGTACCGCTCGTTGCCCAGCTGCCTGCGCCCACCCACATCACTGCCTTACACTCCCCCATACACCCACCTATCCACCTCCCTAGACACCCACCTGGTCCGCCCCTCCTCGCAGCACGATGGTGGCAGTTTTGGCGTTGGAGCAGCCAGTGAAGAGGTTGTACAGCTCGTTGCCCTGCTGCCTGCGCCCACCCACATCACTGCCTTACACTCCCCCATACACCCACCTATCCACCTCCCTAGACACCCACCTGGTCCGCCCCTCCTCGCAGCACGATGGTGGCAGTTTTGGCGTTGGAGCAGCCAGTGAAGAGGTTGTACCGCTCGTTGCCCACCTGCCTCTCCTCAAACAGCGCACAGCTTCCCAGAACCTGCCCCGCACGAAACAGGGAAGGGGAGGGGGAGGTGGAAAGGGAAGGGGGGGAAGGGGAGCGGTAATGCGCGTCAATTAGCAGTGATTGTATGAGAAAGAAACAGTACCTGTTAGCAGGAGAGGCTGTTTTCTCCCCCCCTGCTGCCATCAATTAGCAGTGATTGTATGAGAAAGAAACAGTACCTGTGGATAATGTTAGCAGCGGTTGCACGAGAAAGGAACAGGAAGAAGGTTCAAGCAGCAGGGGTGGAGAAACAGCCTCTCCTGCTACTGGTGCGACAGGCATCTTACCGCACACCACCTCTCTTAATCCCACTCAATGCATAAGAGACGGAGCGTGGGGCCGCCTCTCCTGCCGGTGGACACCGCATGCAGTGGACGGTGCTGTCAACGATTTCCCAATGTGAGTGCTCGCATGAACTGCTTACAGGTTCAACAAGCAGCACTGATGAAGGCCTAAGGGGTTCTGTCCCGAAGGCCGAAACCGGTTTGCGAATAAGGGTTTTGCTGTCAACGATTTCCCAATGTGAGTGCTCGCATGAACTGATGAAATCGTTGACAGCACTCACATCAGGGATGAGGTCGTTCACAGTGGTCTGCACGGCTCCCCCCGTCGCCTTGGCCACTCGCTGCATGTCGTCCTCTGCCACGCGCCCCGCACAGAAGATGTCCCTATCCGCGAAATACTGAAGGGGGAGGGGGAGAGGGTGGCAACGAGGGGGAAGGAGGGTTGGTTACAGGTTGAAATATAAGTAGGGTGATAAAAAAACGGCCTTGGCCACTCGCTGCATGTCGTCCTCTGGCACCTGCCCCGCACAGAATATGTCCCGGTCCGCGAAGTACTTCAGTCCCGTTCCCTCAGTCCCGTTTCCTCAGTCCCGTTCCCTCAGCCCCGTTCCCTCGGTCCAGCCCCCTCAGTCCCGCTTCCATTTCCCCTTTCCCCTTTCAATCTTGGCGCCGCTCTGCACACACTTATCCAGCTTCGGGTAGATGATGTTCCACTCCGCGTCCACAATCGACTGGTACTGTGACGACCCTCTGCCCTTCCCCCACTCCCCTCCTCCAGCTCTCACCTGAGTGGCAAGATCGCCAATCGCAAGCCTCGAAAGGACAATCTTGGCGCCGCTCTGCACGCACTTGTCGAGCTTGGAGTAGATGATATTCCACTCCGCG
This sequence comes from Closterium sp. Yama58-4, assembly GCA_947470075.1. NCBI lineage: Eukaryota > Viridiplantae > Streptophyta > Zygnematophyceae > Desmidiales > Closteriaceae > Closterium > Closterium sp. Yama58-4. The sequence goes on from CANIUD010000271.1 coordinate 242,665, forward strand.
TCCACGATCGACTGGTACTGCGACGGGTCCGACAGGCGGATCTCCGCGTTCTCCTTCTCGCTCTTCAGCTCCAGCTCGATATTCAGGAGCAGGATCTTCGGGGACTCGAACCGCTTCGGCTGCTGCTCGAAGCCCGCGTAGGAAAAGGTCTTCTTGAAGGCCACTCCCTCGACGAGGAAGGAATCTCGCATTGTCCCTCCTTGCACCTGGGAGGAAGGGGAGGATGCAGGCGTGGCAGTGGGAGTATGGGAGAATCCAGCTGGAAAGGGGAACCCTGGAGTGCTGCTAGAGCGTTCTCCTTCTCACTCTTCAGCTCCAGCTCGATGTTGAGCAGCAGGATCTTGGATGATTCAAAAACCGCGTAGAAGATGCTCCTCCCAAGGGTTCTAACACATGGTCGGGTGCCCTCCTTCCCCCCATTCCCCAATACCCCACGTTTTTTATGCCGATCATGTGCAGTAGCACGTCCTCGTCCAAAGAGCGGATGGCGTCCACCACCATGCGCACTCACGTCATGAATATCATCTACCCGCTCCTCCCCCCCTACCTTTTTTATGCCGATCATGTTCAGCGGCACGTCCTCATCCAAAGAACAGACGGCATCCACCACCATGCGCGCGAAGAAGTCCTTCTCGCCGCCCACCAGCTTCGAGCTCAGCGTCGTCGCTGCACACTTGTGTAGCAGCTCGCGCTTCTCCTCGTCGCCCTTGCCCTCGATGGAAATCGCCACTTCTCTGACCTTCTCCACCGCCTGATAGGACAGCAGAAGATTAAAGCAGCAGGGGAACGCAGTGCAAGCGGTGTACAACAGTTACGAGGCCCATCAGACGCTGCTCACTTATGCAGAGTCTTCTCATAGCCCCCCTCAGTTTTGAGCCTCCTCAGTTTTGAGCCCCCTCATAAGCCCCCTCAGTTTTGAGCCCCCTCATAAGCCCCCTCAGTTTTGAGCCCCCTCATAAGCCCTCGAACTGCCCTCATAAACATGAGAAGAGAAGCAGCTACACGGCAGGGCTAGAACACTCACGGGGGGGGCCAGCACGGAAGACTAAATCACTCACGAGGCGAGCAGCGGCGCGGAAGGCGCGGCAGATGAGCTGCGGATGCACCCCCTCCTCCACAAACGGCTTGGCCTGCCGCAGGAACTCGCCTGCTAAGAGCGTCACCGTCGTCGTGCCATCACCCACCTGATGGAGGGTGAAGAATAGAGGTTGTGGTTGGGAAAAAGGAGAAGGCGAATTCTGTGACAGACCTCCTTCGCCTAAATCCCCCTCCCTCGATTAAATTCCCCTCCCTAGCCTGAATTCGAATTCCCCTCCCTCACCTAAATCCCTGCCTAAATCCCCCTCCCTCGTCTAAATCCACCTCCTTCGCCTAAATTCCCCTTCCCTCGCCTAAATCACCCTCCCTCCCCTTGAATCCCCCTCCCTCGCCTAGACCTTCAATCATCTTGCGTATCTGGCGCTTTCGGCGAGAAATTCGCTGCCAGATCACTCCTCGAGCCACCTTGAGCGTACCTCGTCGTCTTGCGATCTGGCGATGTCGACGAGGGTTTTCGCGGCGGGATGCACGATTTCGAGCAGCTTCAGGATGGTGGCGCCGTCGTTAGAGATGGTGGTGTTGCCGCGCTCGTCGTGGATCAGCTTATCCATGCCACGTGGACCCAGCGTCGTGCGGATCGTGTCCACCACAGCTAGGCACGCGTTGATGTTGCTGATCAGCTGCGGCTTGCCTTGCGATGTATCGGTTCCGTCTTTAAGGAGGATAATCTGCGGTTGCTGTTGGGCGTCAGATGGAAGATTGGACAACGGCAAGGGCGAGAAGCGGAAAGAGGCGAGTCCATTGATATGAACTCCAACGAATCTGCAAGCTCACTGATCCTAACAGCGTACATCGTGCTTAAGCATGAGCCCTGAGCCCTGATACTCCAAATCGTGTATTGCGGTTCATCCGGTAGCATAATCACTTGAGCAGCCCAACTGCGAGTAAGGAAATCAGAGTACGTCTACCGATCTTGGAGATCACCGTCAGCCTGCTAGCTGGTAGGCGCTTCGCTGTTGCAGATTCACTTACCATCATTCCCATTCCCGCCATGGCGAAACCTTAGCAAAAGCTGCGGTCAATAATTGCACTTGCAAGGGTCGCAACGTCTACCGAGATCCCGATCCGTGGAGAGCGAGTGAAGCGAAGAACCTGACGCGAGCAGGCAAGCAAGATGCCGTAATGGCAGCAGATTCAAATGGCCAGAAGCGTGGGCCTTGCTGCGTCTTGTCAGATTCAGATGCTCTTTTGAACCCAGAGACCTTGGAGTATGTAATCGAGGATCACAAGTCCTGAGCAGAGACGGAATGGATGTACGCGTGAACTGAAAATTTTGCTAAGAGTACATTGTAATGCATTCTTTCACCCGTAGCAGGGTCATACCCCCCACTTATATTTTTTGTCCATATTCGATTATCTAGTTTACTTTTAAAAATTAAAATATTGATATTAAGTGGCGCATGCTGGTAATAGTGCATTACTACAAAAAGCAACAAGAAGAGGCAACAACAGAATTTTACTGAGACATTGTGACTACTCTCCATTTTGGAATGAATGGATGGCCTCCCTTATCGCGGATTTTTGAGATGAATGCACACTGGAAATGGGGTAATCAGCTGGACACTCTGTTGACACCACAGTCCGCGTCAACACCATGTCATCAGCTGCTTGGACCACGTCAATCAGTACAAAGTTTGCGCCACGACAGCAGCATTTATTCTCCCGCCAAAACCCATAGATTCGGCTGACTAGGCTTCGGTTGACGTGGCTCGGAATTCACATTCGACTGAAGCATTTTGCTTCAGCTCGTGCCTATTCAGAGCAAATTTGTTTCTGCAGCCATTGATGTTCGCTTACCACTCCTATTCGGGAAGCACTCTTGATTAGACCGCGCTTACCCTCCCAGGCGCGCTGGTTCCTGGTTCATCTGTCGGCGTAACGCCAAATTTCCCAATCATGGCCGCTTCTATCCTTGTTTCCTCGCCGGCTTGCACGACGCTCTTGGCGCCAGAGCTCGCTGGATTGCGGCTGGAAGCCAAGTCCGTGCATCCGGCACCCGCTAGTCAACGGATTGTTGGATGGAAATGTCAGGCTTCAAACGAGGATGCCACAACTCGAAGGTAACGCTCGTTGAATAGCCCTATTCTTCACCCCCCCCGACCTCATGAATCTGTGTCGATAGTCTCTCACCTCAGTTCCGAACGCCTGGTTTAAAGAATAACACACCTCCCATGAAATTTAACAAGGTTATTAATACGAATCACTTCCTCATACCACTGCAGGGCGCTTGTGGCTGTGTCGGGGGCGGCACTTCTCGGCGCGCTGGCGCTGCCCCAGAGTGCACAAGCAGCACGGAAGAAGCCTCCTCCGCAGGAGGAGAAGGAGAAGTCAGACCTGACGGGGTACCAGGCTAAGCTGTATGAGAACATGAAGCGGAAAGAGGCTCTCAAGAAACAGATTGCTGCTCTCAAGGAGAAATAAGGGACCAGTGCTCCTTCCAAATGGAGATGACACGTGTATGCAATCACTCCTCAGCACCACTTAGTGTCAGCCCAACCGCTGAGTTTTTAGGAAACGGCGGTCGGGAGTCTTGTATTGAGTCGTGCATTCCCCCACCCGATGATTTGATACGGCACGAGAATAGCCCTGGATGATTGTTCTGTGCTGTCTTGATTGTGTGGTAATTGTGCGCATTTTTCTTACCTGAATTCTGTTCCAAGTACTATGGCACATTATACATGTATGCACCCTTACGTGTTGCTAGCTAGTCTGAGAAGCACCACAAGTCTCTGGCTGCGATGTGGGTGGGTTGGGTAAGTAGAACGGGAATTTGAAATTGAGAGATTGTAAAAAATGTGGATGGAGGAAACATGACCTTCAAACAACATTTCACAGATAAAAGGCAAATAACGTTGTTTTGAGGTACAACCAGCTTCCCGTTTACAATTACAACTCTGAAAACGTTATGTGATGAATTTACTATCCGAGCTACCTGTCAAACACGGTATTCACTGTGGTGCGGGCCTCAAAGTGGAAGTGCATCAGATCTGGGTAAGCTATTTCAAAGCGAGAAAGATTCAGAGTCGTCTTGTTATCATCTTGGGAATAATGTAGATTTGGTGTAATTTGGTTGCAAACTTTTCCTGGAGCTTCTTGGTGTACAGGTTACTTGGAGTCTGCATCGCCAAAACGCTCCTTGCATAATATCCATCCGTTTCATATCGAAGACATCGCGGAGGTTCGAAGACTGGTTTTGAATGGACAAACCTGACAGAAAGGCTTCGGTCGCGAGTCGCGTTGTGACAGGCTCGATTTTGGATGGTTTCAGCATCGCTGTCCGAGAACAACCGCAGAAAAGCTGCCTTCAGGGTCTGCTCCGCACAAAAGCGATCGCCTACGCAGACCCGTTTCACACGTTTTGAGCGACTAGTGTACGTCTACGTCACGTAATAAACTTACTCTCGACTAATACGTGTAGTCTATGTGCGTCTTTCGAAATAGCATATGGTTTCAAGCAGATGCGTGAACTTCCTCGACTAATTGATTCCCCCGAGTTGATTCCCCGAGCATGATATCGACCGATGATTTTTTCGATTTCTTCTTCAAGCCTTCGAAAGGTAGCGTCTCGAATTATCCCGAGTCGCGTGAGCCTGATCGATGTCCAGATCAAGACAAGGCAGGAGAAGATAGAAGTAGACCGGACGATTACATGCACCTAGAAAAGGCAGGAGGCGACAAATGCTGGGGAGATGACGAGGATCGATCCAACAAAGACGAGCGGAAGCGAGAGGACGAGCGGCGAGGACTAGTGGAGGGCAGGCCGAGTCTATACTCGGATAGTCAGGATGTTCAGGGGAGCCATGAGAGTCATGAGAGTCAGAAGGCACAGGAACGGCAGGTTAGGCAGGAAAATCAGGCGATTAAAGAGACGTTTCCGTCACGTGACCGAGTTTTCTCGGCATGGCTTAGAGCCTGTGACGGACGGAAAACGTCAGGTTCAGTCGAAGCGACGACGCCGTCAGATTGCCCGAGAGTCGAAAACTGGGGGAGAAACGCTGGCGACCTTTCGGCGAACGCGTTATCAGCGAACGCTTCGGGAGTCGAAGAAACGGCTGCGGAGGCACGGGGTACTATTTTTGAGTCATTCTTTAGTTTTTCCAAAAGTGATTCCAATAATTCAGGGCTTAGAGAAACGGCTGTAGAGGCTTCGGGTAGAGACGAAGCTGGAGTAGGAACGGAAGGAAAGGAAGAGGGAGAGAGGAGAAGAGAGGGAGGCGTGGGAGGAAAAAATGGAGGAAAAAAAGGAGGATTGGGAGAAAGGAAGGGGGATGTGGGAGGAGTGGAAGTGGCAGGAAGGAAAACAGGAGGGTTTGCAGGAGGAAGAAGGGAAGGCGGGAGTTCAAAAGAGCATGATGATGCAGGAGGAGTGAGTGGTAGTGTGGCTGTGAAGCATGCTAGGGCACTGGCGTGGGAGGAGTACGTAGAGGAAGAAGAGAGGAGGAAGGAGGCAGTGTGGGATAGTTATGGTGGCGTGTGGGGAAGTGAGGAGGGAGACGAGGGTCTCGTGGTGTGGCCAGTAGAGGACGAAATTGACGAAAAGGGTAACAGGATGACGTCACCAGAGAGTGGGAGAGACAAGGAGGTGGTGAGGGTACCAGCGTCTATCAGCAGACACCTGATGGAGCATCAGAAGGAAGGGGTGCGGTTTCTGTACCAGCTCTTCCGACAGAATACGGGCGGCATTCTGGCAGATGACATGTACGTGATGTGACTATATCGAGGATGGGTGTGTGACTATCCAGACGGTGACTGGCGAAGGTAATTTAAAAAAGGTGACTTTTCGACACCAGACAGAATGAATTGCAATATTGATGAGGTTTTGTGGTAGTTTAAGCTTTTGGAAATTGCAAGTTGTGTCAGTTGAATAATCTGTTTCGTGTGGACAACTTGAGTTGTGTTCACAGGGGCTTGGGCAAGACGATTCAGGCGATTGCACTGATGGCAGCAGTGCTGGGAAAGACAGGCACGGCTGAAGACATGGCTGCACCCGCAGTTACTGTGACTGCAGCAGCAGCGCAGACAGTTGCAGTGTCAGCTGCGGCAGAAGCAGCTACTGCTGCCTCAACCACATCTGCAGCAGCAACAGTGAAAGCAGCAGGGGAGACCAAAGAAACGGTTCTTGGCGGACAGCGGCATTGCAAGACCAAAGACCAAGGGGCGAGCATTGCAAGAGCGGGGGGAGCAGCAGGAAGGACAGCAGCAGAGGGGAGCAGTGCAGCACGGAGGGCAATACTGGTGGTGGTGCCGAGCTCAGTGCTGGGCAACTGGCAGGAGGAGCTGAACCGGTGGGGGCACTTTCGAATCTCTGTGTTTCACGGGTCACACAGAGAGGCTGCTCTGGTGGAGCTGCTTTCGGGATGGGCGGAGGTGAGGGTCAGTAGTAGGTGGGGTTCGAATTTGGCTAGTGAGGCATGTCTTCAGCCGTGCCCGGCTAGTGAGGAATGACTTTCTTCAGTATTTTCAACCCCCCGTGTGAATCGTTATTCACGTCGTGTGCATCGTTTTTCTGGGTTCGTCCATCCATCCTCCTCCTCCTCACCGCAGGTTGTTCTGACTACTTTCGACACGTTCCGGTCTGCAGCTGACACGCTGTGCCCACACCCGTGGCTCATGGCGATTGTAGACGAGGTGCATCGACTGAGAAGCTACAGCTCCGCTCTGTTCCAGGTATGGTGGTGAGGCTGTCTTTGTAGGCTTGTAGGCTAAATATATATATATACATATATATATATATATATATATATGTATACACACACACTTATTTGTAGGCTATATATATATACACACGCACGTGCACACACACACACTCACCACACACACTCTTAAATGCCACCGACACACTATGCCCACACCATGGCTCATGGTGATAGGGGACGAGGTGCACAAACTAAGAAGCTGCGGCTCAGCTCTGCCCCAGGTATGATAAGGTGAACCATTTGCTGTTCATGTATGCAGTTGACTCAATGTGCCCACACCCATGGCTCATGGTATGGCACTAGTGGACAAGGTGCATTGACTACGAAGCTACAGCTCGGCTTTATTTCAGGTATGGTGCTGAAGGTCATATTTGCAACAGACATGCTTGCATTTTTTGCTTGACATTCCCCACTCCCCTAATATGCCTTATATGCTCCCCTAACATGCTCCCCTCCCCCACTCCCCTAATATGCCTCCCTCCTCCGCACTTCCAGTGTGCGGATCGCATCAACACCGCTCGTCGCTACGGCCTCTCAGGCACAGTCATGCAGAACGAGTTCCGGGAGCTCTGGAGCGTGCTGCAGTCCCACCTGCCCCCATCCCTCGGGTTTAAATCCCTACTCCCCTTCTTTTCTCCCCTTCTTTCTCCCCTTCTTTCTCCCCTTCTTTCTCCCCTTCTTCCTCCCCTTCTTTCTCCCCTCCCTCCCTCAGTGTGCGGATCGCATCAACACTGCTCGTCGCTATGGCCTCTCAGGCACAGTCATGCAGAACGAGTTCCGGGAGCTGTGGAGCGTTCTTCAATGGGTGCGGCGGGGCTATCTGGGCTCTCTGAAAGAGTTCAACGAGCGATACAGCGACCCTCTCAGGCTGGTAAGCATAGGGGGTGGTGGTGGAAAGGTGGAACCGGGGTTGGAGGGAAGCGGAGCAGAGTTGCAGAGCCTGCTTTCATTGGGTGTGCCTAGGATATCTTTTCTTCTATTTTCTTTCCCCTTCCCAACCTCCCACCTCAGGGTCAGCGCAAGGGGGCTCCCCAGCCTCTGGTGGCTCGGGCGCAGGCTCGGCAGGCAGAGCTGGTTCGGGCGCTGGCTCGGGTGCTGCTTCGGCGGCACAAGGATGACCTGCAGGGCTTGCTGAAGCTTCCAGGAAAGCGCGACATGATTGTGGTGTGCCCGATGACGTCACTCCAGAGGAGGGTGTACCAGCGGTGTTTGAAACTGCCTGACTTCCAGCTCCTCTCACGAAAGGACGAGCCATGCAGGTGAGAAGGGGATTAGGGGTAACTTTTAGCCGGTAAGGGAATGGAAACTCACTCCAGGGGGGGTGTATCAGCACTGTCTGAAACTATTCGACTTCCTGCTGCTTTCACGAAAGGACGAGCAATGCAGGTGAGAGAAGGTTTAGGGGTAAGCTTTAGCCTGTAAGGGACTGGAAACTCACTCCAGGGGAGGGTGTACCAGCTGTGTTCGAAACTACCTGACTTCCAGCTTCTCTCACGAAAGGACGAGAAATGCAGGTCAGATGGGGCCTAGGGGTCTATTCTAGCCGTGCATGGAAATCATTTCAACCCTCAGCCCCCTCTATTCTGAATCGACCCTTTATACCCGCCTAGGCTGTTAAGCTGTTAGGCTGTTAGGCTGTTAGGCTGTTAGGCTGTTACGCTGTTACGCTGTTAGGCTGTTAGGCTGTTAGGCCCTTAGGCTCTTAGGCTGTTAGGCTGTTTGGCTGTTAGGCTGTAAGGCTGTTAGGCTGTTAGGCTGTTACGCTGTTAGGCTGTTGGACTGTTAGGCTGTTACGCTGTTACGCTGTTAGGCTGTTAGGCTGTTAGGCTGTTAGGCTGTTACGCTGTTACGCTGTTAGGCTGTTACGCTATTAGGCTGTTAGGCTGTTAGGCTGTTAGGCTGTTAGGCTGTTAGGCTGTTACGCTGTTAGGCTGTTAGGCTGTTACGCTGTTAGGCTGTTAAGCTGTGGCTGTTAGGCTGTTACGCTGTTATGCTGTTAGGCTGTTACGCTGTTAGGCTGTTAGGCTGTTAGGCTGTTAGGCTGTTAGGCTGTTACGCTGTTACGCTGTTAGGCTGTTACACTGTTAGGCTGTTAGGCTGTTACGCTGTTAGGCTGTTAGGCTGTTAGGCTGTTAGGCTGTTAGGCTGTTAGGCTGTTAGGCTGTTAGGCTGTTAGGCTGTTAGGCTGTTAGGCTGTTAGGCTGTTACGCTGTTACGCTGTTAGGCTGTTAGGCTGTTAGGCTGTTACGCTGTTAGGCTGTTACGCTGTTAGGCTGAGGGAGGGGAGGGCATAATGCTGATTGATACGGCCCTTCATTTTGTAACTGTCCTCCTTCTCCACTCCCTGTGCATGCATCCCCACCCCTCTGTCTTTGTATCTCCAACAGTTGTGGCGGCCCGAGGAAGCGCAGTGAGTGCCACCATAAAGGGGACGGGGGAGAGGAGATGGGAGGGGGAGGGGTGCTGTGGTCGTCCCTCCATCCCGATGGCCTCTGCTGCCCGCGCTGCCCCTTCTGCGTGCTCTTCCCCTGCCTCTCAAAGCTTCAGCAGGTGAGCTTGTAGCTGCAGCAGTTGAGCGATTGGAGCAACAGCTGCAACAGGTATGTGGAGACGAATAAATGCTGAGCTATGGGTTTATCTGGTCTCAGGGTGCTCTGAGGTATGGGTTGGGTTCGTTTGATCCATCTCCCATTCCATCTGAATCAAACGAATTTCAGGCTAGAGGCAGATAAACTCCTCCTTTTCCATCTGAATCTTGCTGCCATTCTCCCTCCTCCTTTCGCTTTTCAGCTCACCAACCATCTGGAGCTGCTAGAGCCCAGTGCTTGGGTGCTAGCAGAGCTTTTGAGACGTCGCAAATGAACCCGCGCAACCCCAGCACCCTCCCGACAAGCAGGCCAGGGATCCAGGGATCTCGCATTTTCCTTTCCTGCTTTCTCCCCTCAGCTTTCTAAATACTCTGCTTCATACACTTCATACACTTCATACACTTCATACACTTCATACACTTCCTCCCGTTCTTCTTCCTCCTTCCCTTTCTCCAGATCAGCAATCATTTGGAGCTGCTGAAGCCAAATCCCAGGGACCCCCAGGACAAGCAGGCCAGGGATCTCGCGTTCGCCAGGCTGGCGCTGGCCGGCGATGCTGACCTGGCGGGCGGCGTGCGGGCGGCGAGCGATTTGCTGACACTTGGGAGTAGCGAGCACTGTGGGAAGCTGAGGGCGTTGGATCGGCTGCTGAAGCAGTGGTGTGGGAGCGGGGATAAAGTGCTGCTGTTCAGCCACTCAGTCAAGTGAGTCAAAGCAAGTCAAAGATGGTCAAGCTGATGTTGGATCTGCTGTTTGTCAAACTGAGTCAAGCACTGTGGGAAGCTGAGGGCGTTGGATCGGGTGCTGAAGCAGTGGTGTGGGAGGGGCGATAAAGTGCTGCTGTTCAGCCATTTGGTCAAGTAAGTCAAAGCAAGTCAAGAGAGAGCCGGTCTAGATATTCAAACTGAGTCGGGTCAGGCAGTGGTGTGGGCAAGGGGGAATAAAGTGCTGCTGTGCTCTGCAGCCTCTGGGTTTGCCTCTGGGTTTGCCTCTGGGTTTGCCTCTGGGTTTGCCTCTGGGTTTGCCTCTGGGTTTGCCTCTGGGTTTGCCTCTGGGTTTGCCTCTGGGTTTGCCTCTGGGTTTGCCTCTGGGTTTGCCTCTGGGTTTGCCTCTGGGTTTGCCTCTGGGTTTGCCTCTGGGTTTGCCTCTGGGTTTGCCTCTGGGTTTGCCTCTGGGTTTGCCTCTGGGTTTGCCTCTGGGTTTGCCTCTGGGTTTGCCTCTGGGTTTGCCTCTGGGTTTGCCTCTGGGTTTGCCTCTGGGTTTGCCTCTGGGTTTGCCTCTGGGTTTGCCTCTGGGTTTGCCTCTGGGTTTGCCTCTGGGTTTGCCTCTGGGTTTGCCTCTGGGTTTGCCTCTGGGTTTGCCTCTGGGTTTGCCTCTGGGTTTGCCTCTGGGTTTGCCTCTGGGTTTGCCTCTGGGTTTGCCTCTGGGTTTGCCTCTGGGTTTGCCTCTGGGTTTGCCTCTGGGTTTGCCTCTGGGTTTGCCTCTGGGTTTGCCTCTGGGTTTGCCTCTGGGTTTGCCTCTGGGTTTGCCTCTGGGTTTGCCTCTGGGTTTGCCTCTGGGTTTGCCTCTGGGTTTGCCTCTGGGTTTGCCTCTGGGTTTGCCTCTGGGTTTGCCTCTGGGTTTGCCTCTGGGTTTGCCTCTGGGTTTGCCTCTGGGTTTGCCTCTGGGTTTGCCTCTGGGTTTGCCTCTGGGTTTGCCTCTGGGTTTGCCTCTGGGTTTGCCTCTGGGTTTGCCTCTGGGTTTGCCTCTGGGTTTGCCTCTGGGTTTGCCTCTGGGTTTGCCTCTGGGTTTGCCTCTGGGTTTGCCTCTGGGTTTGCCTCTGGGTTTGCCTCTGGGTTTGCCTCTGGGTTTGCCTCTGGGTTTGCCTCTGGGTTTGCCTCTGGGTTTGCCTCTGGGTTTGCCTCTGGGTTTGCCTCTGGGTTTGCCTCTGGGTTTGCCTCTGGGTTTGCCTCTGGGTTTGCCTCTGGGTTTGCCTCTGGGTTTGCCTCTGGGTTTGCCTCTGGGTTTGCCTCTGGGTTTGCCTCTGGGTTTGCCTCTGGGTTTGCCTCTGGGTTTGCCTCTGGGTTTGCCTCTGGGTTTGCCTCTGGGTTTGCCTCTGGGTTTGCCTCTGGGTTTGCCTCTGGGTTTGCCTCTGGGTTTGCCTCTGGGTTTGCCTCTGGGTTTGCCTCTGGGTTTGCCTCTGGGTTTGCCTCTGGGTTTGCCTCTGGGTTTGCCTCTGGGTTTGCCTCTGGGTTTGCCTCTGGGTTTGCCTCTGGGTTTGCCTCTGGGTTTGCCTCTGGGTTTGCCTCTGGGTTTGCCTCTGGGTTTGCCTCTGGGTTTGCCTCTGGGTTTGCCTCTGGGTTTGCCTCTGGGTTTGCCTCTGGGTTTGCCTCTGGGTTTGCCTCTGGGTTTGCCTCTGGGTTTGCCTCTGGGTTTGCCTCTGGGTTTGCCTCTGGGTTTGCCTCTGGGTTTGCCTCTGGGTTTGCCTCTGGGTTTGCCTCTGGGTTTGCCTCTGGGTTTGCCTCTGGGTTTGCCTCTGGGTTTGCCTCTGGGTTTGCCTCTGGGTTTGCCTCTGGGTTTGCCTCTGGGTTTGCCTCTGGGTTTGCCTCTGGGTTTGCCTCTGGGTTTGCCTCTGGGTTTGCCTCTGGGTTTGCCTCTGGGTTTGCCTCTGGGTTTGCCTCTGGGTTTGCCTCTGGGTTTGCCTCTGGGTTTGCCTCTGGGTTTGCCTCTGGGTTTGCCTCTGGGTTTGCCTCTGGGTTTGCCTCTGGGTTTGCCTCTGGGTTTGCCTCTGGGTTTGCCTCTGGGTTTGCCTCTGGGTTTGCCTCTGGGTTTGCCTCTGGGTTTGCCTCTGGGTTTGCCTCTGGGTTTGCCTCTGGGTTTGCCTCTGGGTTTGCCTCTGGGTTTGCCTCTGGGTTTGCCTCTGGGTTTGCCTCTGGGTTTGCCTCTGGGTTTGCCTCTGGGTTTGCCTCTGGGTTTGCCTCTGGGTTTGCCTCTGGGTTTGCCTCTGGGTTTGCCTCTGGGTTTGCCTCTGGGTTTGCCTCTGGGTTTGCCTCTGGGTTTGCCTCTGGGTTTGCCTCTGGGTTTGCCTCTGGGTTTGCCTCTGGGTTTGCCTCTGGGTTTGCCTCTGGGTTTGCCTCTGGGTTTGCCTCTGGGTTTGCCTCTGGGTTTGCCTCTGGGTTTGCCTCTGGGTTTGCCTCTGGGTTTGCCTCTGGGTTTGCCTCTGGGTTTGCCTCTGGGTTTGCCTCTGGGTTTGCCTCTGGGTTTGCCTCTGGGTTTGCCTCTGGGTTTGCCTCTGGGTTTGCCTCTGGGTTTGCCTCTGGGTTTGCCTCTGGGTTTGCCTCTGGGTTTGCCTCTGGGTTTGCCTCTGGGTTTGCCTCTGGGTTTGCCTCTGGGTTTGCCTCTGGGTTTGCCTCTGGGTTTGCCTCTGGGTTTGCCTCTGGGTTTGCCTCTGGGTTTGCCTCTGGGTTTGCCTCTGGGTTTGCCTCTGGGTTTGCCTCTGGGTTTGCCTCTGGGTTTGCCTCTGGGTTTGCCTCTGGGTTTGCCTCTGGGTTTGCCTCTGGGTTTGCCTCTGGGTTTGCCTCTGGGTTTGCCTCTGGGTTTGCCTCTGGGTTTGCCTCTGGGTTTGCCTCTGGGTTTGCCTCTGGGTTTGCCTCTGGGTTTGCCTCTGGGTTTGCCTCTGGGTTTGCCTCTGGGTTTGCCTCTGGGTTTGCCTCTGGGTTTGCCTCTGGGTTTGCCTCTGGGTTTGCCTCTGGGTTTGCCTCTGGGTTTGCCTCTGGGTTTGCCTCTGGGTTTGCCTCTGGGTTTGCCTCTGGGTTTGCCTCTGGGTTTGCCTCTGGGTTTGCCTCTGGGTTTGCCTCTGGGTTTGCCTCTGGGTTTGCCTCTGGGTTTGCCTCTGGGTTTGCCTCTGGGTTTGCCTCTGGGTTTGCCTCTGGGTTTGCCTCTGGGTTTGCCTCTGGGTTTGCCTCTGGGTTTGCCTCTGGGTTTGCCTCTGGGTTTGCCTCTGGGTTTGCCTCTGGGTTTGCCTCTGGGTTTGCCTCTGGGTTTGCCTCTGGGTTTGCCTCTGGGTTTGCCTCTGGGTTTGCCTCTGGGTTTGCCTCTGGGTTTGCCTCTGGGTTTGCCTCTGGGTTTGCCTCTGGGTTTGCCTCTGGGTTTGCCTCTGGGTTTGCCTCTGGGTTTGCCTCTGGGTTTGCCTCTGGGTTTGCCTCTGGGTTTGCCTCTGGGTTTGCCTCTGGGTTTGCCTCTGGGTTTGCCTCTGGGTTTGCCTCTGGGTTTGCCTCTGGGTTTGCCTCTGGGTTTGCCTCTGGGTTTGCCTCTGGGTTTGCCTCTGGGTTTGCCTCTGGGTTTGCCTCTGGGTTTGCCTCTGGGTTTGCCTCTGGGTTTGCCTCTGGGTTTGCCTCTGGGTTTGCCTCTGGGTTTGCCTCTGGGTTTGCCTCTGGGTTTGCCTCTGGGTTTGCCTCTGGGTTTGCCTCTGGGTTTGCCTCTGGGTTTGCCTCTGGGTTTGCCTCTGGGTTTGCCTCTGGGTTTGCCTCTGGGTTTGCCTCTGGGTTTGCCTCTGGGTTTGCCTCTGGGTTTGCCTCTGGGTTTGCCTCTGGGTTTGCCTCTGGGTTTGCCTCTGGGTTTGCCTCTGGGTTTGCCTCTGGGTTTGCCTCTGGGTTTGCCTCTGGGTTTGCCTCTGGGTTTGCCTCTGGGTTTGCCTCTGGGTTTGCCTCTGGGTTTGCCTCTGGGTTTGCCTCTGGGTTTGCCTCTGGGTTTGCCTCTGGGTTTGCCTCTGGGTTTGCCTCTGGGTTTGCCTCTGGGTTTGCCTCTGGGTTTGCCTCTGGGTTTGCCTCTGGGTTTGCCTCTGGGTTTGCCTCTGGGTTTGCCTCTGGGTTTGCCTCTGGGTTTGCCTCTGGGTTTGCCTCTGGGTTTGCCTCTGGGTTTGCCTCTGGGTTTGCCTCTGGGTTTGCCTCTGGGTTTGCCTCTGGGTTTGCCTCTGGGTTTGCCTCTGGGTTTGCCTCTGGGTTTGCCTCTGGGTTTGCCTCTGGGTTTGCCTCTGGGTTTGCCTCTGGGTTTGCCTCTGGGTTTGCCTCTGGGTTTGCCTCTGGGTTTGCCTCTGGGTTTGCCTCTGGGTTTGCCTCTGGGTTTGCCTCTGGGTTTGCCTCTGGGTTTGCCTCTGGGTTTGCCTCTGGGTTTGCCTCTGGGTTTGCCTCTGGGTTTGCCTCTGGGTTTGCCTCTGGGTTTGCCTCTGGGTTTGCCTCTGGGTTTGCCTCTGGGTTTGCCTCTGGGTTTGCCTCTGGGTTTGCCTCTGGGTTTGCCTCTGGGTTTGCCTCTGGGTTTGCCTCTGGGTTTGCCTCTGGGTTTGCCTCTGGGTTTGCCTCTGGGTTTGCCTCTGGGTTTGCCTCTGGGTTTGCCTCTGGGTTTGCCTCTGGGTTTGCCTCTGGGTTTGCCTCTGGGTTTGCCTCTGGGTTTGCCTCTGGGTTTGCCTCTGGGTTTGCCTCTGGGTTTGCCTCTGGGTTTGCCTCTGGGTTTGCCTCTGGGTTTGCCTCTGGGTTTGCCTCTGGGTTTGCCTCTGGGTTTGCCTCTGGGTTTGCCTCTGGGTTTGCCTCTGGGTTTGCCTCTGGGTTTGCCTCTGGGTTTGCCTCTGGGTTTGCCTCTGGGTTTGCCTCTGGGTTTGCCTCTGGGTTTGCCTCTGGGTTTGCCTCTGGGTTTGCCTCTGGGTTTGCCTCTGGGTTTGCCTCTGGGTTTGCCTCTGGGTTTGCCTCTGGGTTTGCCTCTGGGTTTGCCTCTGGGTTTGCCTCTGGGTTTGCCTCTGGGTTTGCACTCCCAGTGCGTCAAGCATTGGCAGTTTGCCTCGCCGCCTTCTCTGCCCGCCCTCCCCCCCCTTTCAGAATGCTGGACGTGCTTCAGAGGTTCCTAGAGGCAAGAGGGATCTCCTTCTCTCGCCTCGACGGCTCCACCTCCACAGCAACGCGCCAGGCTCTCGTGCACGGCTTCAACTCCAGCCCTTCTATACAGGTGAGGCTTTGCGTCGACTCAAGCTCACCTCTAGCCTCTACCCTCTTTGTGGCAGACACACACTTCTCTCTCGTCTCCACCCACACAGACACAGCAGGCTCCAGCAAAGGCACAGCAGGCTCTCGTGCATGGCTTCAACTCCAGCAGGTCAGGCCCACCGTTCTCCTTTTAGACACACGTCAGGCCCACGTCTCGCTCACTCGTTCTCCTTTTAGACACACGTCAGGCCCACGTCTCGCTCACTCGTTCTCCTTTTAGACACACGTCAGGCCCACGTCTCGCTCACTCGTTCTCCTTTTAGACACACGTCAGGCCCACGTCTCGCTCACTCGTTCTCCTTTTAGACACACATCAGGCCCACGTCTCGCTCACTCGTTCTCCTTTTAGACACACGTCAGGCCCACTTCTCGCTCACTCATTCTCCTTTTAGACACACGTCAGGCCCACGTCTCGCTCACTCGTTCTCCTTCCTTTTAGACACACGTCAGGCCCACGTCTCGCTCACTCGTTCTCCTTTTAGACACACGTCAGGCCCACGTCTCGCTCACTCGTTCTCCTTTTAGACACACGTCAGGCCCACGTCTCGCTCACTCGTTCTCCTTTTAGACACACGTCAGGCCCACGTCTCGCTCACTCCTTCTCCTTTTAGACACACGTCAGGCCCACGTCTCGCTCACTCGTTCTCCTTTTAGACACACGTCAGGCCCACGTCTCGCTCACTCGTTCTCCTTCCTTTTAGACACACGTCAGGCCCACGTCTTGCTCACTCGTTCTCCTTTTAGACACACGTCAGGCCCACGTCTCGCTCACTCGTTCTCCTTTTAGACACACGTCAGGCCCACGTCTCGCTCACTCGTTCTCCTTTTAGACACACATCAGGCCCACGTCTCGCTCACTCGTTCTCCTTTTAGACACACGTTTCTCCTGCCTTGACGGAAGCATCGTTCTCTCGTCGTGACGGCTCCACATCCAGTGCAACAGTGCAGTCTCTCGTGCAAGGAAACTCGTTGCGTTCCCCTGAGTTGCCCTGTCCTTATTGCCCTGTCCTTTTCCTCCCCCCCTCCTTTCCTGTCAGGTCTTTCTCATTTCAACTAAGGCAGGTGGTATCGGTCTCAATCTAGTCAGCGCCAACCGAGTCATTATCTTTGACCCGACGTGGAACCCCGCCCATGATCTACAAGTAAGGGGGCCACGGTTTTTATTATTATTATTATTATTATTATTATTATTATTATTATTATTATTATTATTATTATTATTATTATTATTATTATTATTATTATTATTATTATTATTATTACTATTACTATTACTATTATTATTATTATTATTGTTATTGTTATTGTTATTATTATTATTATTATTATTATTATTATTATTATTATTATTAGTATTCTTATCTACCACATACGCCATGTGTTTTATATGAGCTCACGAAATAAGGGAAGGGGAGTTGTGACTGCTAGATCGAGTCGTCTCAAGTCAAACTAGTGAACTTCAGCTGAGTAACTAGGTTCACTAGGAGACAACTCAAAGCAGCAGTCACAACTCCCCTTACTAGTGGACCTAGGTTCCCCTTGAAACCCCGGCCCATGACTCTCAGCACCACCTGCACTCCTCTCAACCTCTTCCTTTCCACCCTCCCTTTGCCAACTTCAGGCTCAGGATCGCTCCTTCAGGTTCGGCCAGACGCGGCACGTTTCAGTCTACCGGCTAGTGGCAGGGGGGACAGTGGAAGAGGTGGTTTACCTTCGACAGGTGTACAAGCAGCAGCAGACCAACATCGCGATCGAAGGGGCCACGGAGCAGCGATACTTCACAGGCGTGCAGGTGAGCGAAGAGGTATACAAGGGAAGACAAGAAGGGAGGGGGCGAGCGAGCGAGCGAGAGAGGATGGTGGAGGAGGTGGTATATCTGCGGAAGGTGTACAAGCAGCAGCAGACCAACATCGCGATTGAAGGGGCCTCAGAGCAGCGATACTTCACAGGCGTGCCGGTGGGCAGGGAGTGAGTGGAGGGAAATGGGAGAGAGTTAGAGAAGGCGGTTTTTTTTTTTTTTTTTTTTCTCTTTTCTTTTCTTTTCTTTTCTTTTCTTTTCTTCTGTTTTTTCGAACTCCCTGATTTGGAAATCCGCTCCTTTCTACTCCACTCTCTGTCTCTCGCTCAGGGTTCCAAGGCCCACGAAGGGGAGCTATTTGGAGTGGCAAACCTGTTTCAAAACCGCAGCACTAATATTGTGTCAGCTTTTGGAATGTTCCAAAACTCCTCCCTACCACTCTCGCTGTCGCTCTCTGTCTCTTCTGCAGGGTTCCAAGGCACACCAAGGGGAGCTGTTTGGAGTGGCGAATCTGTTTCAAGACCGCAGCATGAGCATTCTGTCAGCAGAGATCATTGGCAAGGCAGCAGAGCAGCCACAACAGGAGAAGCAGCAGGAGGAGCAGGAACATGAGGAGAAAGAGGAGAAGGTGGGAAAGAGAAAAGTTGCATTGGCTCTGAGGAAAAAACAACACTGCGAATCGGGAAAGGACGAAGATGATCTGCTTGTTGTTCAGGTGCCTGGTGGTGGCATTGCACCTGAAACACCTGGGGAGACTCCTGACACACCTGGCGTATCATCTGAAGCACCTGAAATTGCGAGTGCAGCAGGTGGCGATGGGCTTGGTTTGGCAAGTAAGAGAGAGGAGATGCATGTGATAGGCGGTAGAGGCAAGGGAAGGAAGGAGGATGAGGAGGACAATGGTGTGAGTGGGCTGGCTAGGTTCGTAGAGGAGAGAGAGGTGCCTGGTGTATGGAAGCAGAAGGGCCGAGGGAGAGGAAGGGGGAGGTGTGAGAGGAGGAAGGAGAGAAGGGAGGGTAGGGAGGGGGAAGAAGGTTTGGATGGGAGAGGAGGGATGGATGTGGGGGAGGAGGAAGAGGATGAGATTGAGGATAGTGGGGGAGAGAGTGAGGGTGTGAGGGGGAAGCAAGGAGGACAGGAGGGCATGGGTTGTCATGCAGATGCGCATGGCATGGGCCATGATGCATATGGCATGGGTCATGATGCGCATGGCATGGGTCATGATGACTATGCCATGGGGTCGATACCAGATGAGCTTCTTGATGCTGGCGTGGCATACACCCATGTGAATGATGACGTCATCAGGGGCAACCATGGCTCCAGGACCGTCACGCCATTGGCTGCTGCACCCTTGGATGACCGCCCAACCAAGCCCCACCCCCACCTTCCGTCTCGCTCTCCTCCTTCCTTAGTCACGCCCTGCAGTTTGTCACGTTCGATTAAGGAACAGGATCAGGCGGCAGGATCACTGAAGAGGAAGAGGAGTGGGGCGAGAACGGGAGGTGGGGGGAAGTGTGGAGTGGTGGATAAGGGTGGTGGAGGGAAGAGGAAGGGAGATGCACACAAAGAGCAGCAAAAAGGGCCGAATCCTCGGAAAAGGGGTACGGAGGGCCGAGGGGAGGCGTTAGCAGGGCGGCAATCACCGCGACAGCTCCTTGAGCAACGAGTGGAGGTATGTCAACAGAAGCAGCTCCAAGCGGCATCGACGAATGTGAAGGCGGAAGTGTTTGCACGCATGGCTGCTTGGGCTGGGGAATCGAGTGGAGAGGAATTTTCAAAGAAGATACTGCAAATGAGTTCTGAGGAGAGAAAGCAAAAGCTAGCTGAGTTCAAGGCATGGGATGCTGCAAGGAGCTTACAAAGAAAGTGATCGCCCTCTTGTATATATGATTAGTTGAGGTTTTTCCGCGTCTAACCAGGTTGCATTATAGGGAGGCTGCATGAGCTATCTTCAAGAAGCGAAACTGGGGCAATCTGAATGCATCGCGAAAGCGGGGCCTTGATTGGCTGCGTGGCCCTTTCTCCACGTAGCTTGGAGCCTCCAGTCGCCCTCGTGGCGGCCACTGGTTCGATGTAAAACTCCCGTCAACCTCCAGGGATTGCGAAGCATCCGTCGCACGAGCATTGACGAAATAATTTGAAAAAAAACCACGCTACACATAGCGAGGGCCTCGAGCATTTCGTCAGGGTAACCAGAGTTCGGCTGAGTCGTCAGTTTCAAGGCTCCAAGTTTCCTCATCGGGAGAGTGAACCCACACAACCTCGAGATAATCTATTTTCAGGATAAGTTAGAGACAGCCTTAGCATTTCCGAATCCATGGCGTCGAATGTCATGGGTTCGCTAAGGCTATCGCTCCTCTCAGCTCCAGCGCACGCTCCTCTGGAACTTAGCCAGAGCGAGTTCCTCCAGTCTGGCCGAGCCTCTCAACGCCAGCTGGTTCGGCTGGCGAAAGGTAACGAAAGGTCGGCGAAGTGCCAGTCCTTTCGCGAAGGTCGTAGAGCCATTGTCGACCCCCTGGCTGTCGCGATTAATGACCGCGTGTCAGTAAATACTCCCTCTTCATCTAGCAGATTCCCTGAAACAGATGCACCTGGTGAATCTCCTGGTAATTCAGGAACACACATTTCACCAACCTCGCTCGAATGGCGTCCCGCGGGAAACCAGGACGCAGATTCTTCCGAGATTTCCACTTTCGTGCTGTCATCAAGACGAGACGGCGAGACAGTAAACGGAACGACGACGGGTGACGAGAAGGATAAGTCGGGATGGAGAACCCTGGCTGAAGGCCTGGAGCAATCTCCTGGAATCTTCTCCTCGCAAGCAGAAGCCGCCAAGGCTGCCGGCCAATCAGGCCGCCGTCGGCGGAGGAGCAAGATGTGGTCGCTGACTGAAAAGGGCTGGGTGCTGAAGACAACCCTACCTCGGCCTACTGCTAAACTATCGCAGGCTAGTTCAGGAGCTGATACTGCCGTTGCTGCTGCTGCTGCCGCCGCTGCGTCGCGGGGGGGTATTATAGATGGGGTGACTCTGGAGGAAAACGGCAGCACAAGAGCGGTGCAGTTTGGTGCTGAGCCGACTGGGTTCGGTTCGACCCGGTTCGAGTCGGTTGAGAAGCTTGAAGCGGAGGAGACGGCGGAGAGCAGTGCGGAGGACATGGAGCTCCCGATAGGGAGTGGCGGAGGAATCGAGGAGCGGAGCGGAATGGCCGCGCAGGAGAATGACATCGTCAGCGATTTCCTCCTCGAGTCGCGGATGAGCCGCGGAATCGGCAACGACGGTAGGTCGCAAGCCGTTGTTTCTGCTAGTGTTTAGGCTGCAAGCGAGCAGTGTCTTCTAATCCGTCCAATTTAGCAACTTCGGTCAACCTAGGATGGTGATTTCTATTTCTCCTACCGCACTCCCAAACGTCGTTCTCCCGTATGACTGTCGCTTTTGCGTTCGCCGTCTGCTGCATTGGCCGAAACTGAGTAACTCTTGACTGATTGAGTCTGTTTTATTTATTTGTTGCGTGATTCCTGCGCTCCCACTATCTCAAAGCCATTCTCGCGTTGCACGTCCCTTTTGAGAATCGCTACAGTTTTTTTTTTCTCCGAATGCCCTCCTCTCCCATACGTCACTCCTCTCTGCACCTCTCGCCTTTCCTCTTCCCCTTTGGCCGTATAAGCCAAATTCCTCCGAAAGAACGACTTTTCCCGTCCGTCCCTGTTCCGTTCCCTCATCATATCCCGCACACCCCCCTCCATCCCCCTTCCGCTCCGTCCAGGCGGTCTGAGCCAGCTTCCCCCCGGGGCGGCCGCGGCACTGCGCGGAGCGCTGCGGTGGGCTCCGCCCGCCCCGAAGAACGACGCCCCCAAGCGGCTGAAGATCAACCTGGAGCTGGACATTTACCGCGCGCGCAACCTGTTCCGCATTGGCAAGGCGCAAGACGCGGAGGGGCTCATGCGCAAGGTAGGCGGAGGGGCGGGGGGAAGGGGCGAGGGGGCGGGAGGGAGCGGGAGAGGAGGTAGAAAGGGGAAGGGACGGAGGGAGGAGGAAGGGGAGCCAAGCGGCTGAAGATTAACCTGGGCCTTGATATCTACCGCGCACGCAACCTGTTCCGCATCGGCAAGGCGCAAGACGCGGAAGGGCTCATGCGCAAGGTAGGCGGCGGAAGGGCGGGGGGAGAGGGGGAAGGGGGAAGGAGGGGAAGGTGGGAGGGCAGGAGGGGGAAAGGAGGCGGGAGGGGAGGAAGAAAGGGGAATGGCGGAAGAAGTGGGAAAGGGAGGCGATGGAATGATTGGGGGGGAGGGGAGAGGAGGAAAAGGAATATCTTAGTCAGCAAAGCAGCGCTTGTGACTTTCAGAAGCCTTTTGCCAAGAGTGAGACTCCTCGCCTCGGCAGCTGGTGAAAAATCTATTCCCCATCTGAACTCCACCTCCACCTCCACCTCACCTTCCCTCTTACGCTTTCACCTCGTTCCATTTCCCAGGCTCTGCGCGAATGGCCGGACGACGGGCGGCCGTATGTGGTGCTGGGGCGCATGCTGGAACGGAAGGCAGCAAAAGGATCGTTTAGGCGACTCAAGCTCCCCGTTTCCCTCCCTTCCCTTCCCTCCCCACCCCTCCCCTCCCCTCCCCTCCCCTCCCCTCCCCTCCCCTCCCCTCCCCTCCCCTCCCCTCCCCTCCCCGCAACACTTCCCCGTTTCTCAGGCTGTGCGCGATTGGCCGGATGACGGGCGGCCGTACGTGGTGCTGGGGCGCATGCTGCAGCGGAAGGGCCGGCTGGGGGAAGCGCGCCGAGTCTTTGAGGACGGCTGCCAGGCGCTGGGCGGAGATAACGCGTTCATCTGGCAGGTGCGCTGGGGGAGGGGGAGGGATGGGGGGAAAGGGACAAGGGAAAGGGGAAGGACGGGCGTGTGGGGAAAGGGGAAGGTTTTGTGGGGGAAGGGGAGGGGGATAGAGGAGGGGTTTGGGATAGAGGAGGGGATGGAGGGTAGGGCATGGAAGGAGGAAGAGTTAGGGCATGCACATTATTCGTCTCTTCCCCCATTCACTCCCTTTGTTGCATATCTGCCCTATGCCAAACTTGCCAATTTTTCCTTTTTCTCTACCCATCCCTTTTCCTCGTCCACCTCCCTGCTCCCTCGCCCCATTCCCTTCACGGTCCCATTTCGTTTCTCGTTCATACACTCCTCTAAACTCTCCGTCTTTCCCCGTGTTGATACATTCCTCTGCACTCACATTTCACCGCTCTCCCCGTGTTGATACATTCCTCTGCACTCACATTTCACCGCTCTCCCCGTGTTGATACATTCCTCTGCACTCACATTTCACCGCTCTCCCCGTGTTGATACATTCCTCTGCACTCACATTTCACCGCTCTCCCCGTGTTGATACATTCCTCTGCACTCACATTTCACCGCTCTCCCCGTGTTGATACATTCCTCTGCACTCACATTTCACCGCTCTCCCCGTGTTGATACATTCCTCTGCACTCACATTTCACCGCTCTCCCCGTGTTGATACATTCCTCTGCACTCACATTTCACCGCTCTCCCCGTGTTGATACATTCCTCTGCACTCACATTTCACCGCTCTCCCCGTGTTGATACATTCCTCTGCACTCACATTTCACCGCTCTCCCCGTGTTGATACATTCCTCTGCACTCACATTTCACCGCTCTCCCCGTGTTGATACATTCCTCTGCACTCACATTTCACCGCTCTCCCCGTGTTGATACATTCCTCTGCACTCACATTTCACCGCTCTCCCCGTGTTGATACATTCCTCTGCACTCACATTTCACCGCTCTCCCCGTGTTGATACATTCCTCTGCACTCACATTTCACCGCTCTCCCCGTGTTGATACATTCCTCTGCACTCACATTTCACCGCTCTCCCCGTGTTGATACATTCCTCTGCACTCACATTTCACCGCTCTCCCCGTGTTGATACATTCCTCTGCACTCACATTTCACCGCTCTCCCCGTGTTGATACATTCCTCTGCACTCACATTTCACCGCTCTCCCCGTGTTGATACATTCCTCTGCACTCACATTTCACCGCTCTCCCCGTGTTGATACATTCCTCTGCACTCACATTTCACCGCTCTCCCCGTGTTGATACATTCCTCTGCACTCACATTTCACCGCTCTCCCCGTGTTGATACATTCCTCTGCACTCACATTTCACCGCTCTCCCCGTGTTGATACATTCCTCTGCACTCACATTTCACCGCTCTCCCCGTGTTGATACATTCCTCTGCACTCACATTTCACCGCTCTCCCCGTGTTGATTTCGTCTCGCCCAGACATGGGCTGTGCTGGAGGCACAAGCAGGCAACGTGGAGAAGGCGCGGAAGCTGTTTGATGCTGCCACGGTGGCAGATGAGAGACACGTGGCAGCATGGCATGGGTGGGCGGTGCTGGAGCTGAAGCAGGGGAATGTGCGCCGGGCGAGGGAGCTGCTGCAGAAGGGGCTGAAGCTGTGCGGCGGGAACGAGTACATATACCAGGTGCGTCTTATAATGAGTACATGTACCAGTATGAACGCCAAGGGCGCCGCAAGCGGTGTTGTACACACCAAAACAGACATACACCCCAGTTAACCACTTTCCATCATCTTAACCCTCTTCACCGAACCCCACCCCTTCCTCACCAGACCCTGGCAGTGATGGAGGTGCAGAGCGGGCGTGTGGCGGAGGCAAGGGCGCTGTTCCTGCAGTGCAGGCCACGAGGATGAACGCCAAGAGCGCCTTCAGCTGTGATAGGCACCTCAACACGCACCCCAGTAAACCAGTTACCACCTTACCCCTCTTCACCGAATCCCACCCTACCAGTCCTTAGCAGTGATGGAGGTGCAGAGTGGGCGTGTGGCAGAGGCAAGGGCGCTGTTCCTGCAGGCCACGCGGATAAACGCCAAGAGCGCCGCCAGTCACAGGAGACAGCTCAGCGCACCCATTCCGTCAGATCCTGACCCCCTCTTACCCCTCTTCACCGAACCGAACCCCACCCAACACCCATCAGACCCTAGCAGTGATGGAGGTGCAGAGCGGGCGTGTGGCGGAGGCAAGGGCACTCTTCCTGCAGGCCACGAGGATGAATGCCAAGAGCGCCGCCAGCTGGCTGGCGTGGGCGCTGCTGGAGGCTCAGCAGGGCGACGGAGCCTCTGCCCGCCTGCTCTTCCAGGTGAGACCTCTCCTGCTCTACCAGGTACCACCTTCCCCTGCTGGTGCTGCTCTGCGTGCCACCTCCACCTGTTTCTCTTCCAGCGGGCTGGCGTTGCCGCAGCTGGGAGGCATAGCAGGGAGACGGCGCCTCTGCTTGCCTCTCACTTGTCTCCCTCATCTCCCTCACCCGCCTCCCCAGTGTGCCCTGGGTGCCAGTCCCAAGAATCCCTACATGTGGCAGTGGGGGGGGGGGGGGGTTGAGCCTGCTTCTCCTAACCCCTGCACACGGCAGGGAGACGGCGCCTCTGCTCGCCTCTCACTTCTCTCCCTCATCCCCCTCACCCGCCTCCCCAGTGTGCCCTGGGCGCCAGTTCCGAGAATCCCTGCACGTGGCAGGCGTGGGGGCTGCTTAAGGCGACATAAAGCCTACTCCACCATGTTACTCCATGCCTCAACCCAAGTTTTCTTTCCTGTTTCTCCCTCCCCCACCCCCCAGCGTTCCTTGAATGCAGGTCCCAAGAACCCCTACACGTGGTAGGCGTGGGGGCCGTTTGAGTCTGTTTCCCTTCACTTACACCCCTCTCTCACCCCTCTCTCACCCCTCTCTCACCCCTCTCTCACCCCTCTCTCACCCCTCTCTCACCCCTCTCTCACCCCTCTCTCACCCCTCTCTCACCCCTCTCTCACCCCTCTCTCACCCCTCTCTCACCCTTCTTATACCTTACTCTTCATTTTCTCTTTCCTTTTTCTCCCACCCCCCAGCGAGCCCTGAATGCGAGTCCCAAGAACCCCTACACATGGCAGGCGTGGGGGCTTTTAAAGCCTGTTGCACTTCCACTCACTTCTCTCACTTACCCTAATCTCTCTCACACACTTCTCCCCCTATGCCTTTCCCTCCCCTTCACCCCCGCAGCGTGCCCTAAATGCGAGTCCCAAGAACCCCTACACATGGCAGGCGTGGGGGCTGTTTGAAGCAGCCCAGGGTAGGTACGACCGGGGGAGGCTACTGCTGCAGCGGGGGGCACAGCTCAACCCCAAAGACGCGGCACTGCTGCAGGCGCTGGCTCTGCTGGAGTATGAGTGTGGATTCACCGGGACAGCAAGGGAACTCTTCAGTCAGGCTTCTCTGGTCAGCCCCAACCACCAGCCTGTGTGGACGGTGAGTGGAGTGCGGTACAAGCAGGTGCTGAGGTGTGTCGAGTGGTGTACGGGCCGCAGCGCTGCTGCAGGCGCTGGCTCTGCTGGAGTATGAGTGTGGACTTACTTGCACGGCCAGAGAGCTGTTCAGCCGTGGAAGGAGGGGAGAGTGCTGTGCTGTGTTGCCTTCATTCTTTTCCCTCTGTCTCCTCCCTTCTCCTCCTGCCTCACCTCCCTTCTCCACCTGCCTCACCTCCCTTCTCCACCTGCCTCTCCTCCCTTCTCCACCTGCCTCTCCTCCCTTCTCCACCTGCCTCTCCTCCCTTCTCCACCTGCCTCTCCTCCCTTCTCCACCTGCCTCTCCTCCCTTCTCCACCTGCCTCTCCTCCCTGCCTCCCTCCCTTCCCCACCTCCTCTCCTCCTCCCGTCACCTCTCTTTTACCAGGCGTGGGGATGGATGGAGTGGAAGGAGGGGCGAGTGTTGTTCTGCGTTGCCTTCAACTCTCCAACCCCCTCTCCTCCCCTTCTTTCCCACCATTCCCTCCTCCCCACCTACCAGGCATGGGGATGGATGGAGTGGAAGGAGGGGCGAGTGTCGTTCTGCGTTGCCTTCAACTCTCCGCCCCCCTCTCCTCCCCTTCTTTCCCACCATTCCCTCCTCCCCACCTACCAGGCGTGGGGATGGATGGAGTGGAAGGAGGGGCGAGTGTTGTTCTGCGTTGCCTTCAACTCTCCGCCCCCCTCTCCTCCCCTTCTTTCCCACCAT
Organism: Closterium sp. Yama58-4; assembly: GCA_947470075.1. Lineage (NCBI taxonomy): Eukaryota > Viridiplantae > Streptophyta > Zygnematophyceae > Desmidiales > Closteriaceae > Closterium > Closterium sp. Yama58-4. Next base: position 268,908 of record CANIUD010000271.1, read on the forward strand.
TCCCTCCTCCCCACCTACCAGGCGTGGGGATGGATGGAGTGGAAGGAGGGGCGAGTGTTGTTCTGCGTTGCCTTCAACTCTCCGCCCCCCTCTCCTCCCCTTCTTTCCCACCATTCCCTCCTCCCCACCTACCAGGCGTGGGGATGGATGGAGTGGAAGGAGGGGCGAGTGTTGTTCCGCGTTGCCTTCAACTCTCCGCCCCCCTCTCCTCCCCTTCTTTCCCACCATTCCCTCCTCCCCACCTACCAGGCGTGGGGATGGATGGAGTGGAAGGAGGGGCGAGTGTCGTTCTGCGTTGCCTTCAACTCTCCGCCCCCCTCTCCTCCCCTTCTTTCCCACCATTCCCTCCTCCCCACCTACCAGGCGTGGGGATGGATGGAGTGGAAGGAGGGGCGAGTGTTGTTCTGCGTTGCCTTCAACTCTCCACCCCCCTCTCCTCCCCTTCTTTCCCACCATTCCCTCCTCCCCACCTACCAGGCCTGGGGATGGATGGAGTGGAAGGAGGGGCGAGTGTTGTTCTGCGTTGCCTTCAACTCTCCGCCCCCCTCTCCTCCCCTTCTTTCCCACCATTCCCTCCTCCCCACCTACCAGGCGTGGGGATGGATGGAGTGGAAGGAGGGGCGGGTGCTGCGAGCAAGGGAGCTCTACCAGAGGGCAGTGGAGGTCAATGACTCCTCGCCCAATGCTGCCAGAGTGTTCCAGGTAGGTCATCGAAGTCTAGGTAAATCGAGTCAAGCGAGCAAGGGAGGTCTACCAGAAGGCAGTGGAGGTCAACGATTCTTCGCCCAACGCTGCTAGAGTGTTCCAGGTGAGTCAACCGAGTCAAGCAAAGTCAAATGTATAGAATTTATCAATACCAGAGGGCCATGAAGGGCAACGGCTCCTCGCCCAACGCTTCAGCATTGAATCCTTACTGTCCGGATTGTTCACTACATGCAGACTTGTGGTTACTATCCGGATCAGTGATGCTGCACTTTTTCGTACTCCTACTCATTTCCCTTGTTTTGTGTCGACTCAAAAAGCTGATTTACAATGTTTCTTTTTGTTTTGTTTTTTTTTTTTTCTACTGATGAAGGTTTTCCACCTTGCTGCTCATCCCCATGACCGAGGGCCCATGGGACCTCACGCTCGTGCATCATTTTTGCTGCTCCCACTCATTTCCCTCCTCCCACACCTCGCTCCTCCCAGGCATGGGCAGTATTGGAGGAGCGGGAGGGCAACATAGGGCTGGCGAGGGCGCTGTTCAAGAGAGCGCTGGCTGCAGACTCCGGCAACTCGGTGGTGTGGCGCTCGTGGGCTGCCATGGAGGAGAGACAGGGGAACGCCGTAAGGGCAGAGGAGTTAAGGCTCATGCGGCTGCAGCAGGTGGGTCACTGGTGGTGAGGGTGAGGGGATGGGTGTGAGGGTGGGTGGAGGGTGGAGGGTGGAGGGTGGAGGGTGGAGGGTGGGTGGAGGGTGGAGGGTGGAGGGTGGAGGGTGGAGGGTGGAGGGTGGAGGGTGGAGGGTGGAGGGTGGAGGGTGGGTGGAGGGTGGAGGGTGGAGGGTGGAGGGTGGAGGGTGGAGGGTGGAGGGTGGAGGGTGGAGGGTGGAGGGTGGAGGGTGGAGGGTGGAGGGTGGGTGGAGGGTGGGGGTGGAGGGTGGTGGAGGGTGGAGGGTGGAGGGTGGGTGGATGGTGGAGGTGGAGGGTGGAGGCTTTAAGGTTTGATCTTAGGTGGTGGAGGCATCATCGGGGTGGCCATCTCCCTGCCTCATCATCCTAACCTTCGCCCCTGACCTGAACCCCCCTCTCCCCTCATCCGATTCTAAGTCGATTTTGAGTCAAACTAAGAAATCGGCCTGAACCGCCCTCTCCCTTATTTGATTTTTTGGTCCTTCCCACCACTCGCCTCCACCCAACAGCGCATTGAAAGTAATAGAGCCAACCATGTGAATTCTAGGAAGCATTATCCGGCCCGCCAACTCCTTCTCTCATTCATCATATTCCCTGTCCCTTTCCCAACCCCTCACCTCTTCCAACCCAGCGCACTGAGGTGGTGGAGCCTACCACGCCACGTGGGACCTAGGAGGAATCATCGGGCCAGCCATCTCGTTCTCGCATTCGTCCAATTCCCTGTCCCTCCCCTCACCCTCACTCTCTACCCAACAGCGCACTGAGGTGGTGGAGCCAACCACGTGGGACCTAGGAGGAATCATCGGGCCAGCCATCGACCGCATGAAAGCCCTCTTCAGCCCAACACGCCCCATGCCATTCTCCTCCTCACTGACTGATGTTCCTAGTAGCAGCAGCAGCGGGGGCAGCAGCAGTATCAGTGGTAGCAGCGGTGACAGTAACAGGGAGGGTGCAAGCGGTGATGGTGGTGCAGGGGGGAGGCAGAGGGGGGTTCTGCGGCTCTTTTGGACGAATATGGGGATGAGATGGAAGAATTTGACATAGATGGATTTTTGGCTGCCCGGCTTCCGAAACAATTCTCCAAGCTGCTGGATGATGTGGATGGGGTGGGGAAGAGCATTTGGAGGAAACCACTCACTGCTGAGGGCATGCGGCAGAGAAGGTTTTCGACAGAGTTTGAGAAGGAATCAAATTGAGAAGAGGGGTGGGTGTATTGAGGCTTCCAAAACAATTTTCCAAACTGTTGGATGATGTGGATGGGGTTGGGAAGAGCATCTGGAGGAAGCCAGTTAGTGCTGAGGACATGCGACAGAGAAGGTTTACGGGGGAGTTTGAGAAGGAAGCAGATCCAGTGGTGAGGGAGACGACTTGAGTGGAGGGGTGTTGTGAGGTGGGAGGGAGGAGTTTGGGGCTACCTAGTTGGTATTCGGTCAAGTGTCTGCTGCTTTGCCTTGTGTGATAGGGAGAACTGCAGTGGCCAATCCTACTGGCTGCTGTTCCTGCGAGTTTCAACCAAGCATGAGTCATGACTGGTGCATGTGCTTCGGGATGAACAATAATACAGACTGTGCAGGCTTTTGTGGTTGAACATTTGTCATGATACCAAGTGGCATACAGTGTCTAATGGAATTATTTGTTATAACACTGAACATTAACTACACCTACCATGTTTCCCTACAACCTTCAGAGCCTTATTGCACCCCCTTTCACAGCTCCTAAAGCTGAGAGATTCAAGTGCTAAATAAAATACAATTGGTGATAATTACTTGAAATTCCTTTACAGAACCAGTTAAAGGAGGTCCTTTTATTGGGAGCATACATTTCATGCACAAATCCGCGTCTCAATACTAGTCACAACCTACACCGCACTAAACAAGATGCATGCGACGCAATCCTAAACCACCATCCATTCACACTTCCTATCGCTGAATAATCAACAATCAAGTACACGTATCTGTATCCGCGGCGTGTGGCATCGATTCTTCCCGTTTTTGGGTTCAGCTCCGCTTGAGAGCAGAGCCAGATTCTTCGGCTCCGCGAGATGCGGCACCCGAATCATCATTTGCAGCAGCATCTTCAAACAGAGAACCGTCGATCTCGGTGATCGAGTGACACCTCCTGTGACCCCGCACCGGCTTCGGTAGCGCAACCGGCGATTTAGCCGGGCTGTACCAGTGCTTGCTGTGATGTTGATCGGCTATCCCGCCAAGCGAGCCTCTCCTCCATTCGCGCGGCGACGGAGACGGCGACGGAAAATGCTCCAGGGAATTGCAACCACCGATTCTGGGGGTGGTTGTAATGTCACCGTCACAAGCAATGTCAGTAACATCAAGAGTGAGATCGGAACCGCGGGCGATTCCGGGCTTCGTGGACCAAGGGCCGCTGATACTCCAGAGTGACGTCACATCGGACACGCTCTGAGATCGACAGTGGTACGGACGCCTCCGCGGGACGGACTGGATCAGATCTGTCACGGAGCTGGTGCCAGCGATACTTTGTTGCGACGCATGGAAGTCGTTGGTAACCGCAGGGGGCGATTCTGGAGCGATTTCGCAGAGGGGGATTGGAGCCGTTGCGAAGTCGTCGGAAGCGGCAGGAGGACTCATTGCGAAGCTGATTGGCTCCATGACATGCGGCGGGGTTGAAGGCTGTCGTGCGAACGCCGATTGCGCCATGAATCGCAAGAGCCGAGTGGGAGAACTTGGAAGGTAGAGCGAAATTCGCGAGTAGCACCGTCAGTTCGCTTCAATCCTCGGAGGAAGCTAAAACGAGACGAGTTTTTTTCTCGTTGAGGAGTGGAGTGACATTACAAGAGATGACTGAAATACTTGAAGGCTCTCCGCGAATGCTTTTGAGAAATGGAATGAAAGCTGCGAAAAAATGGCTGCTTTTATATCATGCGCGATGGTGAATGAAGGTACGACGATTGTAAGTGAGCCACAGTGTGTGGTGATGATAGGTAGAACGACTTCTAGACCCGGACCACAGTATGACTTCCCGCTGACTGCCTGTTTGCATTCGTATCCTCTGCTGCCGCATTCGCGATACGACATCTGTCACAGGCTCTGTTATGCCAGCCGCGGGAAGCCCGCTTTGGCAGCAGCATTAGACCTAGCGAATGAAGTGATGGCCTAGACGCACCTACATGTATTCTATTGTTGCTATGCAGCATTGTTCTGCTCTCGCGACACACGACAAAGAATTGGTCTGCGAGTCGGTCCTCTAGGTTCCTCCATCCGCGCGTTGTCCAGGATTCCCAGACAAGGGATGCGATGAGAGGACAGAGAGGCTCGCCGCATGCGTGTGAATGCGCCAGCTGGGAAGCAGCGAAGAATCTGCCATGGCTGCGCCCTGAGGGAGCTGTCACACAGGTAAGGCTCCGTAAAGGCGCGTAACCATTTTGCATTTTTCGTTTTTGACGGACAGTCCGCTCATATCGAAGCGGACGGTCCTCTTATCGCGAACGGGACCGTCCGATGTGAAATTTTAGAACTTCGTACAGTCCGGAAGAGCTCAGCGGAATCAGGTCGACAAGCCTGTCGACCTGTGTCGACCTGCTGCCCCGGGCAGCAAAAAAAACTAAACCCCCATCGGATGGCATGCCATCCGAGGGAGCCTCAACCCTAAACACCATGCCTCCCCGCGTTTAGGGTTGAGGCTCCCTGACCGGATGCATGCCCGTCTGGGGTTTATTTTTTTTGCCCGCGGGCAGCGCGCTCCGCCGGGCGGACTCGCTTGTCCGCTGAGCTATTTTCGGCGAAGGCAAGTGTGACACTTTTTTGGGGTTGTAGTTTTTTGCGATCCTTGTAGCCTCGTTAGGGCCTCTGTATCTTCGTAATTTAATTTTCGAATTTCCAAAAAAAAAAAATCGTCGGCCAATCGTAAGAAGTTACTGTATATTGATTTTCGCCTGCCAATATCTAGCCATGACTGGTGGACCGTCCGTTTGGGTTTCGGACTGTCCAAGGTTCACATCGCGGACAGTTGAAAATGTGAAAAAGTGTCACGACAGTCCGTTTTGTTGGCGACGTCGCCAACACGTAAGCGAGTTTAGTAACGAGATTATGCGAAGTGGGTTACTTTTCGCCAGCACTGACGGTCCGCAGTTTGAACCGTCGGGTGCAAAATGGTTACGCGCGAAAACTCCATTTGTCGTGCTGCGTGGGTGGCAGACAGAGTTGATTCTAGGTGAAGAAAGCACGCCTTGCAAGAGATCTGCTTTCAACCTGCTTTTGTTCGGTTGAGGGAGGCGTCAGGTACACCTAGCCCGCGGTAAATTCACCGGCGGTATCTTTTTCCTTTCTTGAACCTAGGGAGGGACGCGCTAGGTTCGGTCCGGAGTTGTGGGTTCTAGGGTTATTTTGAATTCGTCAACACTAAAACACACCCGCACGAATTTGTTCCGGGAAAACTTCGCAAGTTTCGCTGGGCAGTGCTGCGGGTGTGTACAATTTCTCCCCGTGTGAAAGCTTGACCGAGTGCGAAACAGAAATTTGACCCCCTCACTGTGGTTCATTGGATTTTTCAAGCCCGCCCTCTGCTATGTTGCCTGCATTATTTTCAGTACACCTGATGCTCGTTAGAGCCCCTCCCGGTTGCCTTGTGCTTTGGGACTGTAAGCTAAACCTTATTTCGCTTGAGGTTCGTTCGTTTCGTCACGCGTCTGCCGTGCTTCTAACATGCACGTGGTAACCACCCTGTTTGTCCGGTTCGTAACAGTGAGGGTTTGCAGCACTTGTCTGCTTTGTGTGTTCGAGGTTACTAAACGAACGCCACAGTACTGAAACAGGAAGGCACTGCAATTGTTCTCCTGAGTACAAAACAACAATCACAACTTCAACATCCAATCAACATCTCCCACCTGGCCCCCCATAACCACACAACGCACAAAACGAAACACCCCCAAATGGGCACAAGGATTGATCAGTTGTGCCCTGCAAAATGCATTCGACACATTGCACAGACTGCTCCACCCCCTCTCACAGACGCATCCATTCAGCCGCGTTGACATAGCCGTCCATCACGGCGCCCACCCCGGCGTCAAGCAGCTGCTGACGGCGGGACGGACGGGTCATCCAGCCGGGCAGCACACGGCCGCGCGGACGAGGGGTCTCGGGAGTGGGAGTTGCGCCGGGGGAGGGCACGGGCTGAGGCGCCACGTTGAGATTGAATCCCGGGCTCGCCCGCTCCATCCGCTCGATTATGACAGGATTGCGGGTGTCGAAAAGAGCGAACAGATCGCGCGGCGTGATGCGGGTGGCCCTTGCGTACCCGATGAGCATCTCGCATGCCGCACGAGCAGTGCGCCGCGCCTCACGGCCCACGGGGTCGGCTTTCTCGTAGACGGCCTGCATGGTCGTCGGCGCCTGCCAGAGCTCCACCCCCAGTCCCGTCTCCGCCTCAGTCACCGTAGGTCCCGCCGCGCCTTCCGCACACGTAGGCTCGCCGTCGTCGATGGCCACGTACTCTGCCGCCGTCATCGCCGCATTCCCCAGGGCGAGCCCGCTAATAAGCGTCCCGACATCGTCGATGTCGTTGTCGAGCTCAATGTCGGGGTAAGCGGCGGGAATGGGCTCGTCGTCATGCACGTGCGTCAGGTCCAAGGACCACGAGAGGGGAAGACACCCCGTGCGCCACCAGCACCGTTGGATGGTGCGCGCGCCGACGGAGGTCCAGGCGTCCGACAGCCACCCGAGGATATCGCGCAAATTCGGCCGGAAACGCGCCACAGAGGAAGTCGCGCCGTCGGCGTTCCACAACCCCGAGAAGGCCCGCAGCCAATGCTGGCGGTAGCGGGCCTTCGTGGTGGCGATTATGCCCTGATCGAGCGGCTGAGTAAATGCGGTGGAGTTTGGCGGCAAGAAGACAAGCCGCACGTTGCTCATGCACGTGGTCCGCACGCCGCACACGATCTCGCTCCATGCATGCTCAGATCGGAGCATGTGGCTGCTCGCGTTGTCGAGCAGCACCACGATTTTGCGACCTTCGGCCGTCATCGCAGCGTTAAGTTGCGAAATGAAATGCGTAAATAACTGTAGGATGGGAAGAGAGGGAAGGAAGGGGTGCACAAGGAAACATTACGAGTACGCCCACATGTAGCGGTATGAGTGCCGAGCAACAAGAGTAAACCCAAGCACAATAAAAATACGGTCTTACCGGCGAGGTCATCCAGCCTTTCACGTTGTGCCGCCAGTAGCAAAGAGCCTCTGGGTCATAATCCGGGCGGAAGTCATGCGGCCTCTTCGCCTTGCTTATCACAAGCGGGCGGAATGCATGGCTACCGTCCGCATTCACGAGGAATGCGACGGTGAGTCGCTCCTTGGAGCTCTTGCGCCCTGGTATGCGGCCGCTGCTGTACGTTCGCCGCGGAAGCACCGACAGCCATAGCGCCGTCTCGTCAAGGTTGAAGGTGTCCCTCGGGGCGACGTCGAGATGCGTGAGGAGTTGCGGCATCTTCTAACGGGCGTCGCGCACGGCCGCCATGTCCGCGCTTGCCGCCTCGCCTTGTGCAGCACGGCACCGCACCCCTTGGCGCCGCAAAGCACGGCGCACCTAGCCGATGGAGCAGCGGAAGGTGGGCGGAATGCCCATGTTCCTCGCCATCGTCGCGACATGGTCGCGGATAGTCTGAAGTGTGAGGGGCACACCGGCTGGGCCTGCGTTTGCGATCCACCGCGCCATGGCCTGCTCCAGCTCCGGCCATGCGCCACCTCGACGGCGCACCTGGTTGTCGCCGTTTGCCGTGACAGCCCACCGCTCGGCGCTCTTCAAGATGCGGCCGATCGTGGAGCGATCCGGGCGCAACCCGTACTGCGAGTAACACCATCTAGCTAGGTCGACATGACGAATGAGGGGGTGTTCGACGTGGTGCGCGCAAAGGGCGCGCTTGATATGGAGGGGGAGCTGCTCCCGTCGATTAAAACGGGGCATTGTGTGAGGCTGGGCTGTGAGTTACTGCTGACTTAGTGAATTAGTTGCTCTCATTTTATCGGCAGATTTTGGCCGTGATGGGGCAAGGTTGGGGTCTGTTCTTTGGGGCTAGTCACATTTGTGTGGCTGGAGTTCGTTCCATGCACCTTACTTGCACATTTCATCGTATGGGTTGGTAACTATACGATCAAATGTATGACGTGGTGTATGAGAACAACGCCTGGCTGCAAATGCGCTTGTACCCAACATGGGCAGATTACACGTGGCAGTGTGAATCTGCCCACATTGTCTGTTACACGCACGATGATCCTCGCTTAGGTGGCGGGGCAGATTGCGAATGCGTTAACGAAGCCGCTTTCGTTTCGTCCACTCGGTTTCGCAGGTCCGACTCCTGGCCTGGAAACAAGGCACATCAGGGTCGGCGTTGGTTGTTCGGGACTGCACGTGCTAAAATGGCCGAGTCGCGAGCACTGTTTCCTGCCACCCGTGTGCTTGTACTGTGGGAGCAGCAAGCGGGGGTTTCCTGTTCGGGGGCAGCGTTTCCATCCGGTGCATGGCAATTTCGCGTGCACTGGACGGGCATCAGCTGTATCGATCAAGATCCCTTGAAAGTGGGAATTTGCCTGACTGGTCACAGCGAACAACTACTTGTGGTATTGTTGCTCCGTACTGTACAGTATTGTGAATCTGACGCCATAAGACAAATTCAGAAAGACCATGCCACCCAGGTTCATGGAAGTGCATTGGACGAAGATACAGTTCGGTACTTGAGGATGTTTTATGGTTACTCGCAGACTTCCTTCGGTTTCGCTCGTCCATTCGTCACTATAATATCCCTCACCAGCAGCTCCCATCCCAGAAGCTCAACAATCTTGCAGCATTTTGACTGGGTTGGGGAGTGTGGGAGCAGTTGAGGTGAAGGTGGGGGAAGGAGCCTACATGTTCTTGTACACCTTACACAGGAAACCGAGTCTACCACAAGCTGCAATCACCTCCACAATGCTGCACGCACATGTAACCTAGAAAACTATTATGACAAAAAAGAATTGTGCCTCTCCCCATCACCCCTCACTTGGGCCGTCATTCAGCTCAGCGCCCAAGTCAGGATCTTGTGATTTTGCTAAGACTTCAAACAGAGATCCGTCAATCTCACTTATCGAATGATACCTCCTGTGGCTCTTCACCGTCACTGGCTGCGCAGCAGGTGATTTGGCAGGGCTGGGACATTGCTTAGTGCTGCTAACTTGGCCAGTTAGGGTTTCTCCATTTGACGGCGTATTCAGATGCGGTCTCTCCAGGCAGGTACTACTGTCGTCGATACCCGGGCTGCTGATGTTAAAGGGGAAAGGGGAAGGTTTTGTGGGGGAAGGGGAGGGGGATAGAGGAGGGGTTTGGGATTAGAGTCCCACATTTGTTGCATATCTGCCCTATGCCAAACTTGCCAATTTTTCCTTTTTCTCTACCCATCCCTTTTCCTCGTCCACCTCCCTGCTCCCTCGCCCCATTCCCTTCACGGTCCCATTTCGTTTCTCGTTCATACACTCCTCTAAACTCTCCGTCTTTCCCCGTGTTGATACATTCCTCTGCACTCACATTTCACCGCTCTCCCCGTGTTGATACATTCCTCTGCACTCACATTTCACCGCTCTCCCCGTGTTGATACATTCCTCTGCACTCACATTTCACCGCTCTCCCCGTGTTGATACATTCCTCTGCACTCACATTTCACCGCTCTCCCCGTGTTGATACATTCCTCTGCACTCACATTTCACCGCTCTCCCCGTGTTGATACATTCCTCTGCACTCACATTTCACCGCTCTCCCCGTGTTGATACATTCCTCTGCACTCACATTCACATTCACGCTCTCCCCGTGTTGATGCATTCCTCTGCACTCACATTTCACCGCTCTCCCCGTGTTGATACATTCCTCTGCACTCACATTTCACCGCTCTCCCCGTGTTGATACATTCCTCTGCACTCACATTTCACCGCTCTCCCCGTGTTGATACATTCCTCTGCACTCACATTTCACCGCTCTCCCCGTGTTGATACATTCCTCTGCACTCACATTTCACCGCTCTCCCCGTGTTGATACATTCCTCTGCACTCACATTTCACATTTCACCGCTCTCCCCGTGTTGATACATTCCTCTGCACTCACATTTCACCGCTCTCCCCGTGTTGATACATTCCTCTGCACTCATTTCTCCTCTCACCGTCTCCCCGTGTTGCATTGCACTTCCTCTCACCGCTCTCCCCTCACGTCTCCCCCTCATTCCTCTGCACTCACATTTCACCGCTCTCCCCGTGTTGATACATTCCTCTGCACTCACATTTCACCGCTCTCCCCGTGTTGATACATTCCTCTGCACTCACATTTCACCGCTCTCCCCGTGTTGATACATTCCTCTGCACTCACATTTCACCGCTCTCCCCGTGTTGATACATTCCTCTGCACTCACATTTCACCGCTCTCCCCGTGTTGATACATTCCTCTGCACTCACATTTCACCGCTCTCCCCGTGTTGATACATTCCTCTGCACTCACATTTCACCGCTCTCCCCGTGTTGATACATTCCTCTGCACTCACATTTCACCGCTCTCCCCGTGTTGATACATTCCTCTGTGTTGATACATTCCTCTGCACTCACATTTCACCGCTCTCCCCGTGTTGATACATTCCTCTGCACTCACATTTCACATACATTCCTCTGCACTCACATTTCACCGCTCTCCCCGCTGTGCTGGATTTCGTCTCGCCCAGACATGGGCTGTGCTGGAGGCACAAGCAGGCAACGTGGAGAAGGCGCGGAAGCTGTTTGATGCTGCCACGGTGGCAGATGAGAGACACGTGGCAGCATGGCATGGGTGGGCGGTGCTGGAGCTGAAGCAGGGGAATGTGCGCCGGGCGAGGGAGCTGCTGCAGAAGGGGCTGAAGCTGTGCGGCGGGAACGAGTACATATACCAGGTGCGTCTTATAATGAGTACATGTACCAGTATGAACGCCAAGGGCGCCGCAAGCGGTGTTGTACACACCAAAACAGACATACACCCCAGTTAACCACTTTCCATCATCTTAACCCTCTTCACCGAACCCCACCCCTTCCTCACCAGACCCTGGCAGTGATGGAGGTGCAGAGCGGGCGTGTGGCGGAGGCAAGGGCGCTGTTCCTGCAGTGCAGGCCACGAGGATGAACGCCAAGAGCGCCTTCAGCTGTGATAGGCACCTCAACACGCACCCCAGTAAACCAGTTACCACCTTACCCCTCTTCACCGAATCCCACCCTACCAGTCCTTAGCAGTGATGGAGGTGCAGAGTGGGCGTGTGGCAGAGGCAAGGGCGCTGTTCCTGCAGGCCACGCGGATAAACGCCAAGAGCGCCGCCAGTCACAGGAGACAGCTCAGCGCACCCATTCCGTCAGATCCTGACCCCCTCTTACCCCTCTTCACCGAACCGAACCCCACCCAACACCCATCAGACCCTAGCAGTGATGGAGGTGCAGAGCGGGCGTGTGGCGGAGGCAAGGGCACTCTTCCTGCAGGCCACGAGGATGAATGCCAAGAGCGCCGCCAGCTGGCTGGCGTGGGCGCTGCTGGAGGCTCAGCAGGGCGACGGAGCCTCTGCCCGCCTGCTCTTCCAGGTGAGACCTCTCCTGCTCTACCAGGTACCACCTTCCCCTGCTGGTGCTGCTCTGCGTGCCACCTCCACCTGTTTCTCTTCCAGCGGGCTGGCGTTGCCGCAGCTGGGAGGCATAGCAGGGAGACGGCGCCTCTGCTTGCCTCTCACTTGTCTCCCTCATCTCCCTCACCCGCCTCCCCAGTGTGCCCTGGGTGCCAGTCCCAAGAATCCCTACATGTGGCAGTGGGGGGGGGGGGGGGGTTGAGCCTGCTTCTCCTAACCCCTGCACACGGCAGGGAGACGGCGCCTCTGCTCGCCTCTCACTTCTCTCCCTCATCCCCTCACCCGCCTCCCCAGTGTGCCCTGGGCGCCAGTTCCGAGAATCCCTGCACGTGGCAGGCGTGGGGGCTGCTTAAGGCGACATAAAGCCTACTCCACCATGTTACTCCATGCCTCAACCCAAGTTTTCTTTCCTGTTTCTCCCTCCCCCACCCCCCAGCGTTCCTTGAATGCAGGTCCCAAGAACCCCTACACGTGGTAGGCGTGGGGGCCGTTTGAGTCTGTTTCCCTTCACTTACACCCCTCTCTCACCCCTCTCTCACCCCTCTCTCACCCCTCTCTCACCCCTCTCTCACCCCTCTCTCACCCCTCTCTCACCCCTCTCTCACCCCTCTCTCACCCCTCTCTCACCCCTCTCTCACCCCTCTCTCACCCTTCTTATACCTTACTCTTCATTTTCTCTTTCCTTTTTCTCCCACCCCCCAGCGAGCCCTGAATGCGAGTCCCAAGAACCCCTACACATGGCAGGCGTGGGGGCTTTTAAAGCCTGTTGCACTTCCACTCACTTCTCTCACTTACCCTAATCTCTCTCACACACTTCTCCCCCTATGCCTTTCCCTCCCCTTCACCCCCGCAGCGTGCCCTAAATGCGAGTCCCAAGAACCCCTACACATGGCAGGCGTGGGGGCTGTTTGAAGCAGCCCAGGGTAGGTACGACCGGGGGAGGCTACTGCTGCAGCGGGGGGCACAGCTCAACCCCAAAGACGCGGCACTGCTGCAGGCGCTGGCTCTGCTGGAGTATGAGTGTGGATTCACCGGGACAGCAAGGGAACTCTTCAGTCAGGCTTCTCTGGTCAGCCCCAACCACCAGCCTGTGTGGACGGTGAGTGGAGTGCGGTACAAGCAGGTGCTGAGGTGTGTCGAGTGGTGTACGGGCCGCAGCGCTGCTGCAGGCGCTGGCTCTGCTGGAGTATGAGTGTGGACTTACTTGCACGGCCAGAGAGCTGTTCAGCCGTGGAAGGAGGGGAGAGTGCTGTGCTGTGTTGCCTTCATTCTTTTCCCTCTGTCTCCTCCCTTCTCCTCCTGCCTCACCTCCCTTCTCCACCTGCCTCACCTCCCTTCTCCACCTGCCTCTCCTCCCTTCTCCACCTGCCTCTCCTCCCTTCTCCACCTGCCTCTCCTCCCTTCTCCACCTGCCTCTCCTCCCTTCTCCACCTGCCTCTCCTCCCTTCTCCACCTGCCTCTCCTCCCTTCCCCACCTTCCTCTCCTCCTCCCGTCACCTCTCTTTTACCAGGCGTGGGGATGGATGGAGTGGAAGGAGGGGCGAGTGTTGTTCTGCGTTGCCTTCAACTCTCCAACCCCCTCTCCTCCCCTTCTTTCCCACCATTCCCTCCTCCCCACCTACCAGGCATGGGGATGGATGGAGTGGAAGGAGGGGCGAGTGTCGTTCTGCGTTGCCTTCAACTCTCCGCCCCCCTCTCCTCCCCTTCTTTCCCACCATTCCCTCCTCCCCACCTACCAGGCGTGGGGATGGATGGAGTGGAAGGAGGGGCGAGTGTTGTTCTGCGTTGCCTTCAACTCTCCGCCCCCCTCTCCTCCCCTTCTTTCCCACCATTCCCTCCTCCCCACCTACCAGGCGTGGGGATGGATGGAGTGGAAGGAGGGGCGAGTGTTGTTCTGCGTTGCCTTCAACTCTCCGCCCCCCTCTCCTCCCCTTCTTTCCCACCATTCCCTCCTCCCCACCTACCAGGCGTGGGGATGGATGGAGTGGAAGGAGGGGCGAGTGTTGTTCCGCGTTGCCTTCAACTCTCCGCCCCCCTCTCCTCCCCTTCTTTCCCACCATTCCCTCCTCCCCACCTACCAGGCGTGGGGATGGATGGAGTGGAAGGAGGGGCGAGTGTCGTTCTGCGTTGCCTTCAACTCTCCGCCCCCCTCTCCTCCCCTTCTTTCCCACCATTCCCTCCTCCCCACCTACCAGGCGTGGGGATGGATGGAGTGGAAGGAGGGGCGAGTGTTGTTCTGCGTTGCCTTCAACTCTCCACCCCCCTCTCCTCCCCTTCTTTCCCACCATTCCCTCCTCCCCACCTACCAGGCCTGGGGATGGATGGAGTGGAAGGAGGGGCGAGTGTTGTTCTGCGTTGCCTTCAACTCTCCGCCCCCCTCTCCTCCCCTTCTTTCCCACCATTCCCTCCTCCCCACCTACCAGGCGTGGGGATGGATGGAGTGGAAGGAGGGGCGGGTGCTGCGAGCAAGGGAGCTCTACCAGAGGGCAGTGGAGGTCAATGACTCCTCGCCCAATGCTGCCAGAGTGTTCCAGGTAGGTCATCGAAGTCTAGGTAAATCGAGTCAAGCGAGCAAGGGAGGTCTACCAGAAGGCAGTGGAGGTCAACGATTCTTCGCCCAACGCTGCTAGAGTGTTCCAGGTGAGTCAACCGAGTCAAGCAAAGTCAAATGTATAGAATTTATCAATACCAGAGGGCCATGAAGGGCAACGGCTCCTCGCCCAACGCTTCAGCATTGAATCCTTACTGTCCGGATTGTTCACTACATGCAGACTTGTGGTTACTATCCGGATCAGTGATGCTGCACTTTTTCGTACTCCTACTCATTTCCCTTGTTTTGTGTCGACTCAAAAAGCTGATTTACAATGTTTCTTTTTGTTTTGTTTTTTTTTTTTTCTACTGATGAAGGTTTTCCACCTTGCTGCTCATCCCCATGACCGAGGGCCCATGGGACCTCACGCTCGTGCATCATTTTTGCTGCTCCCACTCATTTCCCTCCTCCCACACCTCGCTCCTCCCAGGCATGGGCAGTATTGGAGGAGCGGGAGGGCAACATAGGGCTGGCGAGGGCGCTGTTCAAGAGAGCGCTGGCTGCAGACTCCGGCAACTCGGTGGTGTGGCGCTCGTGGGCTGCCATGGAGGAGAGACAGGGGAACGCCGTAAGGGCAGAGGAGTTAAGGCTCATGCGGCTGCAGCAGGTGGGTCACTGGTGGTGAGGGTGAGGGGATGGGTGTGAGGGTGGGTGGAGGGTGGAGGGTGGAGGGTGGAGGGTGGAGGGTGGGTGGAGGGTGGAGGGTGGAGGGTGGAGGGTGGAGGGTGGAGGGTGGAGGGTGGAGGGTGGAGGGTGGAGGGTGGGTGGAGGGTGGAGGGTGGAGGGTGGAGGGTGGGTGGAGGGTGGAGGGTGGAGGGTGGAGGGTGGAGGGTGGAGGGTGGAGGGTGGAGGGTGGAGGGTGGAGGGTGGAGGGTGGAGGGTGGAGGGTGGAGGGTGGGTGGAGGGTGGTTGGAGGGTGGAGGGTGGAGGGTGGGTGGATGGTGGAGGGTGGAGGGTGGAGGGTGGGTGGATGGTGGAGGGTGGAGGGTGGAGGGTGGGTGGATGGTGGAGGTTGGGGCTTTAAGGTTTGATCTTAGGTGGTGGAGGCATCATCGGGGTGGCCATCTCCCTGCCTCATCATCCTAACCTTCGCCCCTGACCTGAACCCCCCTCTCCCCTCATCCGATTCTAAGTCGATTTTGAGTCAAACTAAGAAATCGGCCTGAACCGCCCTCTCCCTTATTTGATTTTTTGGTCCTTCCCACCACTCGCCTCCACCCAACAGCGCATTGAAAGTAATAGAGCCAACCATGTGAATTCTAGGAAGCATTATCCGGCCCGCCAACTCCTTCTCTCATTCATCATATTCCCTGTCCCTTTCCCAACCCCTCACCTCTTCCAACCCAGCGCACTGAGGTGGTGGAGCCTACCACGCCACGTGGGACCTAGGAGGAATCATCGGGCCAGCCATCTCGTTCTCGCATTCGTCCAATTCCCTGTCCCTCCCCTCACCCTCACTCTCTACCCAACAGCGCACTGAGGTGGTGGAGCCAACCACGTGGGACCTAGGAGGAATCATCGGGCCAGCCATCGACCGCATGAAAGCCCTCTTCAGCCCAACACGCCCCATGCCATTCTCCTCCTCACTGACTGATGTTCCTAGTAGCAGCAGCAGCGGGGGCAGCAGCAGTATCAGTGGTAGCAGCGGTGACAGTAACAGGGAGGGTGCAAGCGGTGATGGTGGTGCAGGGGGGGAGGCAGAGGGGGGTTCTGCGGCTCTTTTGGACGAATATGGGGATGAGATGGAAGAATTTGACATAGATGGATTTTTGGCTGCCCGGCTTCCGAAACAATTCTCCAAGCTGCTGGATGATGTGGATGGGGTGGGGAAGAGCATTTGGAGGAAACCACTCACTGCTGAGGGCATGCGGCAGAGAAGGTTTTCGACAGAGTTTGAGAAGGAATCAAATTGAGAAGAGGGGTGGGTGTATTGAGGCTTCCAAAACAATTTTCCAAACTGTTGGATGATGTGGATGGGGTTGGGAAGAGCATCTGGAGGAAGCCAGTTAGTGCTGAGGACATGCGACAGAGAAGGTTTACGGGGGAGTTTGAGAAGGAAGCAGATCCAGTGGTGAGGGAGACGACTTGAGTGGAGGGGTGTTGTGAGGTGGGAGGGAGGAGTTTGGGGCTACCTAGTTGGTATTCGGTCAAGTGTCTGCTGCTTTGCCTTGTGTGATAGGGAGAACTGCAGTGGCCAATCCTACTGGCTGCTGTTCCTGCGAGTTTCAACCAAGCATGAGTCATGACTGGTGCATGTGCTTCGGGATGAACAATAATACAGACTGTGCAGGCTTTTGTGGTTGAACATTTGTCATGATACCAAGTGGCATACAGTGTCTAATGGAATTATTTGTTATAACACTGAACATTAACTACACCTACCATGTTTCCCTACAACCTTCAGAGCCTTATTGCACCCCCTTTCACAGCTCCTAAAGCTGAGAGATTCAAGTGCTAAATAAAATACAATTGGTGATAATTACTTGAAATTCCTTTACAGAACCAGTTAAAGGAGGTCCTTTTATTGGGAGCATACATTTCATGCACAAATCCGCGTCTCAATACTAGTCACAACCTACACCGCACTAAACAAGATGCATGCGACGCAATCCTAAACCACCATCCATTCACACTTCCTATCGCTGAATAATCAACAATCAAGTACACGTATCTGTATCCGCGGCGTGTGGCATCGATTCTTCCCGTTTTTGGGTTCAGCTCCGCTTGAGAGCAGAGCCAGATTCTTCGGCTCCGCGAGATGCGGCACCCGAATCATCATTTGCAGCAGCATCTTCAAACAGAGAACCGTCGATCTCGGTGATCGAGTGACACCTCCTGTGACCCCGCACCGGCTTCGGTAGCGCAACCGGCGATTTAGCCGGGCTGTACCAGTGCTTGCTGTGATGTTGATCGGCTATCCCGCCAAGCGAGCCTCTCCTCCATTCGCGCGGCGACGGAGACGGCGACGGAAAATGCTCCAGGGAATTGCAACCACCGATTCTGGGGGTGGTTGTAATGTCACCGTCACAAGCAATGTCAGTAACATCAAGAGTGAGATCGGAACCGCGGGCGATTCCGGGCTTCGTGGACCAAGGGCCGCTGATACTCCAGAGTGACGTCACATCGGACACGCTCTGAGATCGACAGTGGTACGGACGCCTCCGCGGGACGGACTGGATCAGATCTGTCACGGAGCTGGTGCCAGCGATACTTTGTTGCGACGCATGGAAGTCGTTGGTAACCGCAGGGGGCGATTCTGGAGCGATTTCGCAGAGGGGGATTGGAGCCGTTGCGAAGTCGTCGGAAGCGGCAGGAGGACTCATTGCGAAGCTGATTGGCTCCATGACATGCGGCGGGGTTGAAGGCTGTCGTGCGAACGCCGATTGCGCCATGAATCGCAAGAGCCGAGTGGGAGAACTTGGAAGGTAGAGCGAAATTCGCGAGTAGCACCGTCAGTTCGCTTCAATCCTCGGAGGAAGCTAAAACGAGACGAGTTTTTTTCTCGTTGAGGAGTGGAGTGACATTACAAGAGATGACTGAAATACTTGAAGGCTCTCCGCGAATGCTTTTGAGAAATGGAATGAAAGCTGCGAAAAAATGGCTGCTTTTATATCATGCGCGATGGTGAATGAAGGTACGACGATTGTAAGTGAGCCACAGTGTGTGGTGATGATAGGTAGAACGACTTCTAGACCCGGACCACAGTATGACTTCCCGCTGACTGCCTGTTTGCATTCGTATCCTCTGCTGCCGCATTCGCGATACGACATCTGTCACAGGCTCTGTTATGCCAGCCGCGGGAAGCCCGCTTTGGCAGCAGCATTAGACCTAGCGAATGAAGTGATGGCCTAGACGCACCTACATGTATTCTATTGTTGCTATGCAGCATTGTTCTGCTCTCGCGACACACGACAAAGAATTGGTCTGCGAGTCGGTCCTCTAGGTTCCTCCATCCGCGCGTTGTCCAGGATTCCCAGACAAGGGATGCGATGAGAGGACAGAGAGGCTCGCCGCATGCGTGTGAATGCGCCAGCTGGGAAGCAGCGAAGAATCTGCCATGGCTGCGCCCTGAGGGAGCTGTCACACAGGTAAGGCTCCGTAAAGGCGCGTAACCATTTTGCATTTTTCGTTTTTGACGGACAGTCCGCTCATATCGAAGCGGACGGTCCTCTTATCGCGAACGGGACCGTCCGATGTGAAATTTTAGAACTTCGTACAGTCCGGAAGAGCTCAGCGGAATCAGGTCGACAAGCCTGTCGACCTGTGTCGACCTGCTGCCCCGGGCAGCAAAAAAAACTAAACCCCCATCGGATGGCATGCCATCCGAGGGAGCCTCAACCCTAAACACCATGCCTCCCCGCGTTTAGGGTTGAGGCTCCCTGACCGGATGCATGCCCGTCTGGGGTTTATTTTTTTTGCCCGCGGGCAGCGCGCTCCGCCGGGCGGACTCGCTTGTCCGCTGAGCTATTTTCGGCGAAGGCAAGTGTGACACTTTTTTGGGGTTGTAGTTTTTTGCGATCCTTGTAGCCTCGTTAGGGCCTCTGTATCTTCGTAATTTAATTTTCGAATTTCCAAAAAAAAAAAATCGTCGGCCAATCGTAAGAAGTTACTGTATATTGATTTTCGCCTGCCAATATCTAGCCATGACTGGTGGACCGTCCGTTTGGGTTTCGGACTGTCCAAGGTTCACATCGCGGACAGTTGAAAATGTGAAAAAGTGTCACGACAGTCCGTTTTGTTGGCGACGTCGCCAACACGTAAGCGAGTTTAGTAACGAGATTATGCGAAGTGGGTTACTTTTCGCCAGCACTGACGGTCCGCAGTTTGAACCGTCGGGTGCAAAATGGTTACGCGCGAAAACTCCATTTGTCGTGCTGCGTGGGTGGCAGACAGAGTTGATTCTAGGTGAAGAAAGCACGCCTTGCAAGAGATCTGCTTTCAACCTGCTTTTGTTCGGTTGAGGGAGGCGTCAGGTACACCTAGCCCGCGGTAAATTCACCGGCGGTATCTTTTTCCTTTCTTGAACCTAGGGAGGGACGCGCTAGGTTCGGTCCGGAGTTGTGGGTTCTAGGGTTATTTTGAATTCGTCAACACTAAAACACACCCGCACGAATTTGTTCCGGGAAAACTTCGCAAGTTTCGCTGGGCAGTGCTGCGGGTGTGTACAATTTCTCCCCGTGTGAAAGCTTGACCGAGTGCGAAACAGAAATTTGACCCCCTCACTGTGGTTCATTGGATTTTTCAAGCCCGCCCTCTGCTATGTTGCCTGCATTATTTTCAGTACACCTGATGCTCGTTAGAGCCCCTCCCGGTTGCCTTGTGCTTTGGGACTGTAAGCTAAACCTTATTTCGCTTGAGGTTCGTTCGTTTCGTCACGCGTCTGCCGTGCTTCTAACATGCACGTGGTAACCACCCTGTTTGTCCGGTTCGTAACAGTGAGGGTTTGCAGCACTTGTCTGCTTTGTGTGTTCGAGGTTACTAAACGAACGCCACAGTACTGAAACAGGAAGGCACTGCAATTGTTCTCCTGAGTACAAAACAACAATCACAACTTCAACATCCAATCAACATCTCCCACCTGGCCCCCCATAACCACACAACGCACAAAACGAAACACCCCCAAATGGGCACAAGGATTGATCAGTTGTGCCCTGCAAAATGCATTCGACACATTGCACAGACTGCTCCACCCCCTCTCACAGACGCATCCATTCAGCCGCGTTGACATAGCCGTCCATCACGGCGCCCACCCCGGCGTCAAGCAGCTGCTGACGGCGGGACGGACGGGTCATCCAGCCGGGCAGCACACGGCCGCGCGGACGAGGGGTCTCGGGAGTGGGAGTTGCGCCGGGGGAGGGCACGGGCTGAGGCGCCACGTTGAGATTGAATCCCGGGCTCGCCCGCTCCATCCGCTCGATTATGACAGGATTGCGGGTGTCGAAAAGAGCGAACAGATCGCGCGGCGTGATGCGGGTGGCCCTTGCGTACCCGATGAGCATCTCGCATGCCGCACGAGCAGTGCGCCGCGCCTCACGGCCCACGGGGTCGGCTTTCTCGTAGACGGCCTGCATGGTCGTCGGCGCCTGCCAGAGCTCCACCCCCAGTCCCGTCTCCGCCTCAGTCACCGTAGGTCCCGCCGCGCCTTCCGCACACGTAGGCTCGCCGTCGTCGATGGCCACGTACTCTGCCGCCGTCATCGCCGCATTCCCCAGGGCGAGCCCGCTAATAAGCGTCCCGACATCGTCGATGTCGTTGTCGAGCTCAATGTCGGGGTAAGCGGCGGGAATGGGCTCGTCGTCATGCACGTGCGTCAGGTCCAAGGACCACGAGAGGGGAAGACACCCCGTGCGCCACCAGCACCGTTGGATGGTGCGCGCGCCGACGGAGGTCCAGGCGTCCGACAGCCACCCGAGGATATCGCGCAAATTCGGCCGGAAACGCGCCACAGAGGAAGTCGCGCCGTCGGCGTTCCACAACCCCGAGAAGGCCCGCAGCCAATGCTGGCGGTAGCGGGCCTTCGTGGTGGCGATTATGCCCTGATCGAGCGGCTGAGTAAATGCGGTGGAGTTTGGCGGCAAGAAGACAAGCCGCACGTTGCTCATGCACGTGGTCCGCACGCCGCACACGATCTCGCTCCATGCATGCTCAGATCGGAGCATGTGGCTGCTCGCGTTGTCGAGCAGCACCACGATTTTGCGACCTTCGGCCGTCATCGCAGCGTTAAGTTGCGAAATGAAATGCGTAAATAACTGTAGGATGGGAAGAGAGGGAAGGAAGGGGTGCACAAGGAAACATTACGAGTACGCCCACATGTAGCGGTATGAGTGCCGAGCAACAAGAGTAAACCCAAGCACAATAAAAATACGGTCTTACCGGCGAGGTCATCCAGCCTTTCACGTTGTGCCGCCAGTAGCAAAGAGCCTCTGGGTCATAATCCGGGCGGAAGTCATGCGGCCTCTTCGCCTTGCTTATCACAAGCGGGCGGAATGCATGGCTACCGTCCGCATTCACGAGGAATGCGACGGTGAGTCGCTCCTTGGAGCTCTTGCGCCCTGGTATGCGGCCGCTGCTGTACGTTCGCCGCGGAAGCACCGACAGCCATAGCGCCGTCTCGTCAAGGTTGAAGGTGTCCCTCGGGGCGACGTCGAGATGCGTGAGGAGTTGCGGCATCTTCTAACGGGCGTCGCGCACGGCCGCCATGTCCGCGCTTGCCGCCTCGCCTTGTGCAGCACGGCACCGCACCCCTTGGCGCCGCAAAGCACGGCGCACCTAGCCGATGGAGCAGCGGAAGGTGGGCGGAATGCCCATGTTCCTCGCCATCGTCGCGACATGGTCGCGGATAGTCTGAAGTGTGAGGGGCACACCGGCTGGGCCTGCGTTTGCGATCCACCGCGCCATGGCCTGCTCCAGCTCCGGCCATGCGCCACCTCGACGGCGCACCTGGTTGTCGCCGTTTGCCGTGACAGCCCACCGCTCGGCGCTCTTCAAGATGCGGCCGATCGTGGAGCGATCCGGGCGCAACCCGTACTGCGAGTAACACCATCTAGCTAGGTCGACATGACGAATGAGGGGGTGTTCGACGTGGTGCGCGCAAAGGGCGCGCTTGATATGGAGGGGGAGCTGCTCCCGTCGATTAAAACGGGGCATTGTGTGAGGCTGGGCTGTGAGTTACTGCTGACTTAGTGAATTAGTTGCTCTCATTTTATCGGCAGATTTTGGCCGTGATGGGGCAAGGTTGGGGTCTGTTCTTTGGGGCTAGTCACATTTGTGTGGCTGGAGTTCGTTCCATGCACCTTACTTGCACATTTCATCGTATGGGTTGGTAACTATACGATCAAATGTATGACGTGGTGTATGAGAACAACGCCTGGCTGCAAATGCGCTTGTACCCAACATGGGCAGATTACACGTGGCAGTGTGAATCTGCCCACATTGTCTGTTACACGCACGATGATCCTCGCTTAGGTGGCGGGGCAGATTGCGAATGCGTTAACGAAGCCGCTTTCGTTTCGTCCACTCGGTTTCGCAGGTCCGACTCCTGGCCTGGAAACAAGGCACATCAGGGTCGGCGTTGGTTGTTCGGGACTGCACGTGCTAAAATGGCCGAGTCGCGAGCACTGTTTCCTGCCACCCGTGTGCTTGTACTGTGGGAGCAGCAAGCGGGGGTTTCCTGTTCGGGGGCAGCGTTTCCATCCGGTGCATGGCAATTTCGCGTGCACTGGACGGGCATCAGCTGTATCGATCAAGATCCCTTGAAAGTGGGAATTTGCCTGACTGGTCACAGCGAACAACTACTTGTGGTATTGTTGCTCCGTACTGTACAGTATTGTGAATCTGACGCCATAAGACAAATTCAGAAAGACCATGCCACCCAGGTTCATGGAAGTGCATTGGACGAAGATACAGTTCGGTACTTGAGGATGTTTTATGGTTACTCGCAGACTTCCTTCGGTTTCGCTCGTCCATTCGTCACTATAATATCCCTCACCAGCAGCTCCCATCCCAGAAGCTCAACAATCTTGCAGCATTTTGACTGGGTTGGGGAGTGTGGGAGCAGTTGAGGTGAAGGTGGGGGAAGGAGCCTACATGTTCTTGTACACCTTACACAGGAAACCGAGTCTACCACAAGCTGCAATCACCTCCACAATGCTGCACGCACATGTAACCTAGAAAACTATTATGACAAAAAAGAATTGTGCCTCTCCCCATCACCCCTCACTTGGGCCGTCATTCAGCTCAGCGCCCAAGTCAGGATCTTGTGATTTTGCTAAGACTTCAAACAGAGATCCGTCAATCTCACTTATCGAATGATACCTCCTGTGGCTCTTCACCGTCACTGGCTGCGCAGCAGGTGATTTGGCAGGGCTGGGACATTGCTTAGTGCTGCTAACTTGGCCAGTTAGGGTTTCTCCATTTGACGGCGTATTCAGATGCGGTCTCTCCAGGCAGGTACTACTGTCGTCGATACCCGGGCTGCTGATGTTAGTAGTACTAATCATCGTAACTCCCGTGCCGCGGCATCCGGACTTCATAGACCATCGACTGCTGCTGTTCCAGAGCAAGGTCGCGTCGCATCCGCTCCTTGATCGACGGTGATGGGGAGGCCTCACAGGAGCGCCGTTGGATTTGGTCACCTTGGAGCCGCAGATGTTAGGGTTTGTTAGTTCCGGAGCGGCGTCGCTGAGCCCGCTATAGCCGCCGATACCTTGTGATTGGCCATCAGCTTCCGCCAGAATTTTTGTATGAAGGACGGGAGTTACCCCGTCCGGAGCTGACGTCACCGTTGCGAAGGTGAAATCATCCATGGCGTGGCGTGCGGGAACAGTTGTTGCGCCGACGCCGACTGCGGCGGCCATACGACGTCCGAGTCCACTTTCGCGGTGCCTCCCAGACGCTCACGTCGGAAAGCCCAGCGCGGGAGAAACGGGTTCTTGCCACAGCCACTTCAACAAGCGTGATTTCTGTTTGCCAACTGAGGCTAGGGTTGAACGCGGCATTGGTTTTGAAGAACCTTTCTGTAGTCATTTTTGTTCTAAGCAATCGTACGCGTGAGAGCGAGAGCTGGATGCGTCGGCGATATCGACAAGGTGGTGAAGCCCCCGCCAAGATTTCCGAGATTCTTCCATGACGCTCACTTGTAAATGCATCAGGCTGAAGCACGGATGATTCGCCGATAGGATGCGAGGGCCTTGGCAGCGTCACCTCACCGCACAGCAGTACGGTGGAGCTGGAGCTACGGTGACCGCATTGGAAAGCACATGGTAGGTAAGTGTGTGTGGTGGAATGGAGGGAGGCTGGCTTTGTCGCTCTGGCCTAGCATGTCCCGCCAACGCCCACCCCATCGCTGCCACAAATTTCCATGAGTTCAATGGACTCCAAAATCTCTGTTGCTGTTCTGTCTGACAAACGTGACGTGTAGAGCCGTACCAGCTGGTGCTGTAGGGTGAAACCCGAACGTGACACCCTGCCACTGGACATATCTCCTGTACGGCGAGCAGGCCGGTTTGAAGTGGTGAATCGAGAAAACTGCGTGGTGAACAGAAATTGAACTATCGTACACGGTACACCTCTTTCTGGACAAGCTGATTGCGGATCCTGCCTAGGCTGCAAAAGAACACTCACAAGTAGATATGTGAGGGCTTCCCATCCCTGGAAAGGTTGAAGTGAAAAATATTTGCCAAATTTTTCCATTTGTGTGTATATATTGCTTGTCGAAGTTTTTCTGAAGTAAATATGTTTGTGAACTTCATTGTTTTTTTCGGATATTACAATGTAGCACAATTACGCAAGGAAATTGAGTGGGAACAGGAAGAGAAGAGGAAAGGAGGAATAACGTGAGGAGAAAAAAGGAAACGGTGTGAGGCTGTGTGTAGCATGAAGTGTACATTACATTCCGTATCGAGTACAACCTTTTGGACAGCATTGCTGGAAAGGGATCTTGCTAAGGGCAAATGAAACTTCGAGGCGTTTCGGGTTTTCCTCCCACGTGACGACTCCGGTCCAAAGATTGGCCGGTCACTATTCTAACGAAGACATGATTGGTTAGAAGTGCCAGCTTGTGAAGCCACCTCAGCTAACACCCCTGACCATTACGCTCTGCGCGCAAGGTGTCCGTTGTCCGCGCACATTTGCGAAGACCCCCTCGGTCGCGATTCCCCTTCACTTTCTCAGCCAACCTGCTGGCCACGACGAAAGCACATTTCATATGGTAACCTACTTCGCAAAGCTCTTCCTGCACATCGTTAGCTACCACTTTCGCCCATCCAAACCTATGCCACAAAGCAGCTTCTCCTATTCCTTCACCAAATTCCAGTGGACGTTCATTAGCATCATTGAAGTTGTTTCCAAATATTCCTCGTCCGTCATTGCCTCTCTTATAAGCATTTTACTTGCACCATGACTGTCGCCGCATTATGCGGAGGTATCGGTAGTATTACTAGTAATACCGGAGTGCTTCTCCGGCCTCAAAACTCTTCCGTCCTTCGTGCTCATTGCACGAAATTACCTCCTCTTGTTCGTCCTTCGCTAGCCCATGGCTCGAGAATCCGGGCTTTGAGGTACAGGAAGGATCACGAACCGCGGCAGCAGTGTTACGCATCTTTTAAATTTTCGCCACCGCCGAACCACGAGGTGGTTTGTAATACGTTTACCCGAAAGCGTTACCACGAGGTCCAACATCCCGTTAGCGAAACCACTGGCCGTCGTCAAATCCGTTGTCAAGCACAATCTGCAATTCCTGTAACCAGTGAATTGGACTCTTCGCACAGCGAAACTGCGAAAGTTACCACCAAGGCTTTATTCGTCGTCTCGCTGGTGGGGGTCGCAGCGTTGGCAGCAGGCATCTGGGCGAACTGGCGATTCTTCAGCAGCGAATTGTTCTTGACGATATTGGCGAAATTGATTGGTTACATCTTAATAACCGCATCGACGGTGTTGAAGCTTCCCCAGGTGCGGATCCCGGCCATAGCTAGGTTCGTTAACTGCTTATCTTGTTTCGCGTCAACATCGTGAATATCACGGGATGGTCTTGGCCGCGAAATGAAGAAGTATCTCACCACCGTGCCTGGAAACACGAGCGGATCTTATTTCCTGAGTTTATTTTGCCCTTAATCTCTGATCCATAAGTGTCTCGATATGTGTTCACAGGCTGTGTAGACCGTGCAGAGACAGGAGCACCGAGGGCTGAGTGTGCCATCTTTCGAGCTGGAGTGACCGTCCTACACCGCACTAATCACTGCTGTATTGCTGCTGTACCGCTCTCCCCCGTGCAGATCATCCGCATAGTGCGGAGCAGCAGCATCGAGGGGTTGAGTGTGCCATCGTTCGAGATGGAGTGTGTGGGATACACCGTCTCGCTGCTCTTCTGCTGGACTCGCCGCGTGCCCTTCAGTGCCTATGGCGAGCTCTTCTTCCTCGTGCTCCAGTGTGAGTGGCCAGTATGACTATACTCCACTTTAAGTCGTTTGTGTGATTGTAACGAACTCTGCTTCTTTGTCCTCCAATGTGAGAATCGCTTGGTGTGCTTATAACGAGCAAATCTATTCAGCTTGGCGTAAAGTCTTCCTTTGCTTCGAATCTCTGTCAGTTTTCCCTTCCTCACCATCTTTCGCTTTCCCATACACCCGTTACAGGTTATTAGTTTTCCCCTTTCATTCTTTACATCTGTTCCCGTCCTTCTCCTTCCCGTGTGCTTTTCTGCAGCTGTCATTCTCATGCTGCTGATTTACTACCATTCCCCACGGCTGGGCCGCCAGAGATATTTGAGGGCCGGCATGTACGTTTAAACACACCCTAAGTCCATTTTCAAACACTGTACTCGACGTCTCTGATCTGCCACCACTTGCCAAGACTGGGCCGCCAGAGATATCTGAGGGCTGCCATGTACGTTCATCCACACCCTAAGTTTACTTGTCGTTCTCTCTCTTTGCGCTGCTGATCCGCCTTGCCTACCACCACTCCCCAAGACTCTGCCAGCTGGCATGTCATGCACTTCACGTAATATGTCAACGCGTGCGTCCAACTGCTTTTAAATATTTTTTTCAAGCACATGCTAACGTGTGCATCTTAATACGCACTCCACATACTTGTCTACTATTCCAATCTTCTTCCCACTCCAGCCGAATCTTCCTCTCCTCCCTCCCCCGACCTGCCTCCCTCTCCCGTTCTCCCCATGCACCCTACCTTTCTCTCCCTCCCCCCCACCTCCCTCCCTCTCCACCCATCCCTCCTCCCATCAGCTACATGGTTATGGTGACGCTCCTCGAGTCACCAGCCATGCGCTCCGACTGGTTTGAAGCAGCTCCCAACCACCCAACCTCTTTCTCCAATCTCCCCACCTCCCTCCCCCTCCCTCCCATCAGCTACATGGGCATGGTGACACTCCTCGAGTCACCAGCCATGCGCCCAATGTGGTGTGAATCCGCCCTAATCCTTGTTCCCCCTGTCCCTCCCGCTCTCCTCTAACCCCCCTGCCTCTCCCTCCCATCAGCTACATGGGTATGGTGGCGTTCCTCGTGTCACCAGCCATGCGATCCGACTGGTTTGAAGTGCTCTACGTGAGTCATACATATCTGTATGAATGCACAGGCCTTGAGACGTCTCAAGAGAGTTATGTGGCGTCTCAGAACTGGTTTGAAGCCCTCCATGTGTGTCATATCTGTATGACTTCACAGGCCTTCGTGACTTCCCAAAATTTGACTCCTCTGTGTGATGGTACCGGTTTATCTCAATCCATTCACTCACCTGCAGCACGGCCAAACAGCTCTCTTCACGCTCTCTCCTCCCTCGGTGCTTACATATTTCAGATGTTGAACTCTGCTCTCCTTAACCCACTCTGATTTTTCCTTGTTTTCCCCCTTTCCACTCGTTTACTCACCCACAGAACGGGCAGACTGCTCTATTCACTCTCTCGAGACTACCACAGATGTGGCAAAACTTTGTGGTGAGTCTCCTTATAACGAGTATCGTGTATTCCTTGCCCAATGGATTCGCTTCTAATGCATACTGCACTTGTCCATTTCATACACCTTATCATCTACACAATGATGACTTATGGATGGACTCAAAAGCCCTTTTCGATGCATTTCGTACTAGTCCCTCCTACCCTTCCCCCCACTCCTGCTTGCCCCTCTCAGTCATCCAGCACGGGTCAGCTGTCCCTCACCACCAGTGCCATAAGCGCATAAGGGTATACAAGTTAGCAGGGCGTACTTTTTCCTGCACATACCTCTCGCCCCCCGCCCCTTCCCCCCACTCCTGCTTGCCCCTCTCAGTCATCCAGCACGGGTCAGCTGTCCCTCACCACCAGTGCCATGAGCGCAGCAGGGTGTGCGGGTCAGTATGCCGCACCAAGCTTCCATTTAAGTCGTCCATGCAAGTGCAAGGAATTTTTAAAATGCAACCCAAACAAGTGCTTTTGAGAACGTGTCAGTCGGAGTCCTAAGAGAGTTGTATGTTATTTCTTTCCTTCTCTTCAGATGTTGGTATGTTAATTCTCTTCTCTTCTCTCTTCCTCTCCATGCATCTATCACTCCTCGTCCCTCTCTGCCACTGTGTGTGCCACAAACAGCCCGATTCTTCACCAGCATCCAAGAGAGAGCACCTTTCAGCAGTAAGTTTCTACGGTCAAAATTGGAGTCGACAGAAATATCAGCAGACGTTTTTGCAACGCAATGGTGGTATTCTCCATTGTTCGTGAGGTGTTGGTATTCTCATAGCAATCAACTGACAGCTAGGCTGACTGACTGTTTCTTTCTCTTCCACTTGTCTGTATACAGTGGCGATAGCAAGCATGGCTTCATGCTGGGGGGGTGATGACTATGCCTTATCGTATTACTGTCTTGCTCCCTCTCTTCCACTTGTCCGCGCGCAGTGGTGATAGCAAGCATGGCTTCATGCTGGGGGGGTGATGACTATGCCTTATCGTATTACTGTCTTGCTCCCTCTCTTTCACTTGTCCGCGCGCAGTGGTGAAAGCAAGCACGGCTGGCTTCATGGCTCACGGGGTGCTGCTTGCTCAAATCCTCGCTTACAGCAAGCCAGCAATCCAGGCAACGCGGCAAAAAGCAGCAGATACCAAGCAAGCAGCCTTGGCAGGCAACTCAGCATCGGACCCCCCCCCCCTTACCGCATCGGAGTAAATCCCTTCACAATGGATGCCATGTTGCATGCATTGTCAGTACTAGAGTGTAAATGCAACAGCGGCTTCTGATACCAAGCACGCAACCTTGGCAGGCAACCCAGCTTCAGACCTCCCTCCCTACCTGCACTGACGGAACTAGAAGGTAAATGCATCTATGGGAGGTCCCAGTTTGCTCTTTGTAGGAAGATGTGTACATGTAATAAGCTTGTAAATATCCCTGTTTGTGATTTTTTCAGTGTGGTAAGAATTAAATTTCTGATCTGTAATCGCAATATTACTGTGCTATGTAAAATCAGGGTACTAAGCTTTCCTACCCCTAGAAACGAGATTACTTGTTATTTTACTGTCCCCTGACATTCTCGCTATATGAGGACCAGTGTCTGGCAGTAACGGGGAAAAGCCACGTCAATATCTAGGTCCATTCCATTTCCATTCCCGTTTTACATTGACCAGTCAGTCCCTCCCTGATCAAAATTCATGTGAGGGGAAATGGAATCCTTGAATCACCAAGCAGCGCTTTCCGCCTGCTCCGCTGCGCCAGCTTCCGCCTCCCTTCCCGAAGCCACTCCGCACGGGCGTACTCCCGCGCTTCTCGTCGTTTACCGACCCCCTCCGCGCCATCCGGCGCGGACCATTGCTCGTGGGGGTCAGCAAAAGCTGCTCGCGCGTTTTCCGCTGCTTTCCCCTTCCCTCACCCTTTCCGCGCCGTCCTCTCTGCTCCGCGCTGCCGCCGCGCCGCGCGCGCGTGGAAGGAGAGCAGCGCCGCGGGCGGAAGTGGTAGCAGACGGTGGGGACTCGCTGGGAGATGGCGCGTCAGCGGAACGAACGGCTGCGATCGCGAGACCAACGATCAGGAGATCGGCGGCCGGACGGCGGAAAGCGAGCGGTGCGAGGAGAGGAATCTGGAGGAGAGAAGGGGGGGAAGGGCATGGGGGGCAGGGGAGGCAGGGGGGAAAGGGGGCTGGGGGGAAAGAGAGGCAGGGGTAAGAGGGGCCTTGGGGGGTGCTTGAGGCGGGGGGGAAAGAGGATGATGGAATGGGGAGGACCGCGGATGGTGGTACAGAGGGAGGGATAAGGACGGGGGGAGAGGAGGCAGGGGGTGCGGGGACAGCAGGGGGTGCGGGGACAGCAGTGGCAGGGGGAGATGCAGAGACAAGTGCTTTCACTACCGCATCTTGGAGTGCATCTTGGGACGTTGCTGCTGTCACTGCTCGGGAAGATTGGAGTCAGGAGCGCGCTTTCTTGGCAACTTCGTCTGACTCCCTTACCAACGGCGGCAGAAGCTTCCGAGATGTTGCCGCCCACTGTGTCAGTTGCTACTCCCCTTACACCGACTGTGTCACCTCCACTCACTCTCTCCTTTCGCACCCAACACTGACTTTGACCTTTCACTCACTCTTTTCCTCATCCCGCTCACTCCGAACCCTCGCTATCTTCCTCCTCCTCGGCCCTTCACGGTTTCCCTCCCACCGTCTCCATTCCTAACTCCTCCATCCATCCTTCCATGGATGGTGACATGGGAGAACATGGTGACAGTATTTATTTACTCCCACCATGATCTCATTTCCTCTTAACAGCATCCCTGTCGTTTCTACTTTCCCCGACTTTTTTCGGCCCTTGGTCCCTACTGAGGCGTTGTTTCCTCCTCTTGATCACTTCCTCCGGTGTTTGCTCCCCGTGACTCTTCCTCGCGCTCTGGTGCTTTCCCTTTCTATTACCTCCGCCAGGTGAAAGCGGCGCTGCTCACTCTCTTAAGACACCGCCACAGACATCAGAAGCAGCAACAGCAGAAGCAAGAGCAGATGCAGGAGAAACTGGTGGATGTGAGAACGCTTGCAGACTGGCTTAAGAGCGATCACAGGCACTTTCATGCCGTGGTGAAGGTGGGTGAATTACTGGGCATATGCTGCACTCTCTCTCCCTATCGTCTCTGCTGCCATTGTTTCACCTGTCCCTCCTACTCCTTCAACAGGTGATGAATCATTCTATTTTATACATCATTGAAGTCTTTGCCTCTCCTTCAGGTGTGACGAAATGATTCTTGATTACCTTTCTCTTTCAACCAGCGTGCCTCCATGACTTTTGAGGCACCTCAAAAGAGACCTCCATGATTCCTGCTTCCCTGCCCGCTTCCTGCTACTGTTTACAGAGGCTAGGGGTGATCGGCCAGGGCGAAACAGCGTGGAAGCTTCTTCAGTGCCTAGAAAATGACACGTGGGAAGCAGAAGCAGCAGCGGCAGAAAGAGCAGCGGAAGGAACGGCAGATGGAGCAGCAGCCAACGCAGCAGCAAAGGCGAGACGTGCTGATGGTGGCAGCAGCAGCAGCAGCAGCAGCAGCAGCAGCAGCAGCAGCAGCAGCAGCAGCAGCAGCAGCAGCAGCAGCAGCAGCAGTGGTTGTAACAGCTGTAGCAGCAGCAGCAGTAGCAACAACAGCAGCAGCAGCAGCAGTGGTTGTAACAGCAGTAGCAGCAGCAGCAGTAGCAGCAGCAGCAGCAGCAGCAGCAGTGGTTGTAGCAGCAGCAGCAGCAGCAGTGGCAGCAGCAGCAGCAGCAGCAGCAGCAGCAGCAGCAGTGGCAGCAGCAGCAGGGGAGGGGGTGGGTGGAGGGGGAGTGTGGCCCACTACACTGATGTGCTGGTCGCACTGGGAAGGCTGGATGGGAAAGGGAAGGGGAGGGGAGAAGGGCGAGGGAAGTGGAGAAGTGGAGGAGAGAAGAGGCAGGAGAGGCAGGCGGATGGGGTGAAAGGGATTGAGGAGTTGGGCAATCTGCGCGGCGTGGATGGTGCTTTGCTGCTGCTGAGACGGATGGAGGAGGAGGGGGACGATGGGGAGGGGGCTGGTGGGATGGAGAAAGGTGGTGAAGCTGCCACTGCTGTTGCCACTGATGCTGCCACTGCTGCTGCCACTGATCCTCCTGCTCCTCCTCTCCCTTCCCCGGACATCACGGCATACAACGCAGTGCTGTTCGCCCTGTGTGAAGCCGGTGGGATAGAGGAAAGTGGTGATGCTGTCACTGTTGCTGCCACTGCTGCTGCCACTGTTGCTGCCACTGATCCTCCTCCTTCTCTCCCTGCGCCCGACATCACAGCATACAACGCAGTGCTGTTCGCCCTGTGTGAAGCCGGTGGGATAGAGGAAAGTGGTGATGCTGCCACTGCTGCTGCCACTGTTGCTGCCACTGATCCTCCTCCTTCTCTCCCTGCGCCCGACATCACAGCATACAACGCAGTGCTGTTCGCCCTGTGCGAAGCCGGTGGGATAGAGGAAAGTGGTGATGCTGCCCCTGCTGCTGCCACTGCTGCTGCCACTGCTGCTGCCACTGCTGCTGCCACTGCTGCTGCCACTGCTGCTGCCACTGCTGCTGCCACTGCTGCTGCCACTGCTGCTGCCACTGCTGCTGCCACTGCTGCTGCCACTGCTGCTGCCACTGCTGCTGCCACTGCTGCTGCCACTGCTGCTGCCACTGCTGCTGCCACTGCTGCTGCCACTGCTGCTGCCACTGATCCTCCTCCTTCTCTCCCTGCGCCCGACATCACGGCATACAACGCAGTGCTGTTCGCCCTGTGTGAAGCCGGCAGGGTGCGAGAAGCAGAGGGGATGGTGCAAGCACTGCTTGAACGGGGGAGAGTGTGGGGAGAAGGAGGAGAAGAAACACAGGAGCACACAAGACGAGCCGTGCTTGTCGACAAAACAGAATCGCCAAGAATTGACCCACACGTAGTGGAGGGAGGAGGGAGGGTTGTGAAATTGGACTTGAAACCAAAAGTGAAACGGGATGTGAAACCGGATGTGTATTCATACAGTGTGCTGCTGGGGGCGTATGCGAGGGAGGGAGATTGGAGGAGGGCGGAGGCGGCATGGGGTGACATGGAGGCTTGCGGTGTGGAGGGAAGTGACGTGGCTGCTTGCAAGGTGACGTGTAGATTTGTACGCTTTATACATTTTATGCAGCTTACTTGTTTCAAATAGCCGTTTATTTTACCGTAATTTGTACTATTGTATTTCCCTGCGTGTTTTGCAGCTCATATTGGCCTACAGGAATGGAGGGCAGTGGAAGAAAGCTGTTGACTTTCTTGACTCGTTTGACTGGCAGCTCAACAGTAGCAATGGCAGCAACAGCAGCAGTAGTACCAGCAGCAGCAGCAACATAAGCAGGGAGAAAGGGAGGCGTGGGGAAAAGGACGTGTGGCCGGGTGATGGATCAGATGAGGATGAAGATGAGAAGGAGAGTGACGAGGAGGAGGGTTACGGTGACGGAAATGACAACAGGCAGCCATTCGTTGGCCCCACCATTCAGAAGGGGCGTGAAGGGCGTGAGGGGCGTGAGAGAACGTCCAGTGGCAGTGCATTGGAGTTTGCAAGTGTGACGGCGATGCGGGCTGCAGCAGCAGGCAGGGCGCCGTGGGCCGTGGTGAAAGGGGTCTTGTGTGGCTTGCGTGACAAGATGGGGGCGCACAGGGTGTCGGTGAGTGGGGCATGTTTTTGAGAATTCTCAAAAACCAGCGGGCATACTAAGATTCAGGAGAGTGACGTCGGAGTGGTAGTGTGTTGGAGTTCGCTAGCGAGACAGCCATTAGCACCGCAGCAGCAAACAGCACGCCGTGGGCCGTGGTGAAAGGGGACTTGTGTGACTTGCAGAGCAAGATGGGGCTGCAGAGAGTGTCGGTGAGTTTTGAGTCGACTCAAAAAGACTTGTGTGACTTGCAGAGCAAGATGGGGCTGCAGAGAGTGTCGGTGAGTGGGCGTGATGGGTGGGGTTGAGGGAATAGAAAGTGAGCCTCCACGTCTAGCGCAACCTCTGCAGCTCTGGCCCCTGTTGGTTTTTGAGAATTCTCAAAAACCAAAGTGAGCCTCCTCGTCTAGCGCAACCTCTGCAGCTCTGGCCCCTGTTGGTTTTTGAGAATTCTCAAAAACCAAAGTGAGCCTCCTCGTCTAACGCAACCTCTGCAGCTCTGGCCCCTGTTGGTTTTTGAGAATTCTCAAAAACCAAAGTGAGCCTCCACGTCTAACGCAACCTCTGCAGGAGTGGCCCCTCTCTCACCCTCTTGTGGAAGAAGAGTGTTTTTGAGACGTCTCAAAAACACTCTTCTTTCACATGTCTAACGCAACCTCTGCGGCTCTGCCCCCCCTCTCACGTTCTCCTCCTCCCCCCTTGCCACCCCCATTCCCCCGCATTTTCCCCACTGTCCCATTCCCCCGCATTTTCCCCACTGTCCCATTCCCCCGCATTTTCCCCGCTGTCCCATTCCCCCGCATTTTCCCCACTGTCCCATTCCCCCGCATTTTCCCCACTGTCCCATTCCCCCGCATTTTCCCCACTGTCCCATTCCCCCGCATTTTCCCCACTGTCCCATTCCCCCGCATTTTCCCCACTGTCCCATTCCCCCGCATTTTCCCCACTGTCCCATTCCCCCGCATTTTCCCCACTGTCCCATTCCCCCGCATTTTCCCCACTGTCCCATTCCCCCGCATTTTCCCCACTGTCCCATTCCCCCGCATTTTCCCCACTGTCCCATTCCCCCGCATTTTCCCCACTGTCCCATTCCCCCGCATTTTCCCCACTGTCCCATTCCCCCGCATTTTCCCCACTGTCCCATTCGCCCCGATTGCTACCTGCAGCTCCACGCGTCCAACGAGTATCCCCTATCCCTCCGCTTCCCTACTGAACTTCTCGTTTCTGCCTGCAGCTCTGGGCATTCAACGAGCATCTCCACGTCTGCCAGCTGGCGCTGCCGCCTCCTCCCCTCCCCATCACAACCTCCCTTCCTCTCCTACTGTCCGACTCCTCTCCCATTGTCCCCATTCACCCATTCACCCCCGGTACCTCCCATCAGCTCCGAGTGTTCAGCGAGTATCTCCACGTCTGCCAGCTGGCGCTGCCACCATCTCCCCTCCCATCACTCACTCCCCTTCCCCTGCCATTGCCACTGCTTCCCCAATGAATTCCCCCCCCCCCCCCCTTCCCCCCCCCGCCGGTACCTCCCACCAGCTCCGCGCGTTCAACGAGTATCTCCACGTCTGCCAGCTGGCGCTTCCGCCTGCCGCCGCCCTCCCTGAGATGCTTGCTGGGCTCAGGTGGATGGCGCAGGCCGCCACTATTGATGGTGGTGATAATAACGGTGGCACTGTTCATGGTGGTGCGCCGCACATGCTGCCGGACGCCGCCACCCTCAACACGCTGATGCCGGCTATGAGACGAGCCGACCGGGCGGCAGCAGGAATACTGCTGTATGACCTGCTGACAGGGAGGGAGGAGGAGGAGGAGGAGAGCTTTGAGAGGGACGTGCTGGTGAGGGGAAAAGGGGATAGAAAGAGAGATGGGGAGTTGGCTGAACGTGGGAAGGGAGAGGGCAACGAGGGGGGAGGAGGGGAGAGGGAGGGGAGGAAGCGTGGGAGGTTGACTCGTTTGACTTTGGGAGACTGGGCTGAATTTGGCCGAACAGGGAGGCTGCTGGTGCTGGAGAGACAGCTGCAAGAAATGGAAGAGGGCAGCAAGGCCAAAGCAGTCAGAAGGGGTGAGAAGGTAGTGAGGAAGGGTGAGAGGGGGTGGGATGAGGAGGAGAAGGGTGTGAGGGAGCTGCTGGGGTTGCTTGAAGCAGGTCGAGTAGTGACTCATGAGTGGATCCAGAAGCATCAAGGACCAGCAAGGATCAGTGGCTCACAGCCAGACTACAGAGGAAGGAGTGTGGGTAGTGGTAGTGGTGGCAGTGGTAGCATTGGTAGCGGTGATGACAGTGCTTGTAGGACAGCAGGAACCGAGGATGAGCTTATAACGAATTTGCGTCGAGAAAGTGCTTATAACGGGGTTCTGTCAGAAGGCGTTGACTGGCAGGGAAGAGTTTGTGTCAAGCCGGACTGTGTGACTGTAACGGAGGTGATTCTAGCGAAGGTGGCGCTAGGGCAGGATGAAGGCGCGTTGGAGGTGTTCTGGGAAGCTGTGGGGGGGAGGGAGGGGGGGATGGGTGGGGGAGGAGGGGAAAGGGGGAAGGGGGAAGGGGGAGGGAATGAGGGGAGGATGATTGGAGGAGGAGGAAAGGGAAGCAGGGGCAGGAAGAGAGAAAGGGTTGGTCCACTCATGTCTTCTCTGTCAACTCAGTCAACTCAGTCAACTCAGTCCACCAAGAGGTCAATCAAAGCAGATGCGCACATGTGCAGCGCTGCTCTGAGTGCGTGCAGGCGACGGGGCCTGTGGTGGGAGGCTGATGCTGTGTGGGCTTTCATGGAACGACGAGGGTGAGTGGGAAGGGGGCGGGTGAGTGGGAAGGGGGCGGGTGAGTGGGTGACGGTGGGTGAGGATGGGTGAGGGTGGGTGAGGGTGGGTGAGGAGTGAGTGAGAGGAGTTGCTCGAAGTACTATCCCTGTGTTTCCCCTACCCGTGCTCCTCCCCATCCCCTGCCCCCCGCCCCCCCTCGTCCCTGACATGAATGATGGCAGTGCTGGCACGGGTGTGGAGGAGCGAGCGGGCAGAGGAAGTGACAGAGAGCGCACAGGCAGCACACAGCAGTGGAGCAGCACACAGCTAATGCGCTCCCTCCCACCACCCCTTTTCCCCCATCCTCTCCTGTCTCTCCCCCTGCTCCCCTTCCCCACATTCCCCTCCCAGAATCCGCCCCACAACCTCACAGGCATGGTGGCGGTGATGGCACGGGCAGGGAAGAGCGAGCGAGCACAGCAGGAGGTGGAAAGCGCACAGGCAGCCGGGGTGGCGCTGCAGCAGCAGACAGCCAACGCGCTGCTGGATGCTCTTGCTTTCACATACAGGGGATGTTCGCCTCTCAAGCTCTGACTTTCCAAACCCGCCCGCCCCCTCCCCATTCCCCTCCCAGAATCCGCCCCACGCCAGCGTGCCTCACAGGCATGGTGGCGGTGATGGCACGGGCAGGGCGGAGCGAGCGGGCAGAGCAGGTAGTGGGGAGGGCACAGGCAGCCGGGGTATTTCTGCAGCAGCAGACAGCCAACGCGCTGCTGGATGCTCTGGCGTCCACAGGGGATGTGCGGCGCACTGCTGCCCTCTTCTCGCGCCTCTTCCTGCCCTCTGGAAACTTCTCTCCTCCCATGGATTCCCAGCAGAAGGGTCTGAGACTGAGACCCTCCTCCTTGCAGGCGGACGCGTTCTCCTCAGGAAAGGGGCGCCGGAAGGCCGGCCTGCAGGCGGACACGTTCTCCTTCAACGCTCTGCTGAAAGCCCATGCGAGGCGGCTGCAGCCGGTGGGAGCAGTGCAAACGGTGCAGCTGATGCCGTCGGTGGAGTCGGTGCAGACTATGGTTATGCTGGGAGGACCAACTGACAACGCTAAGGGCGACACAAAGGGTGGAAACCACAGAAGAAATGGCAGCAGCAGCAGCAGTAACCGCAGCAGTGGCAGCAGCAGTGGCACCTCACCAGATGGCAAGGCGAGGAAGGGAGGTTCTCCTGGGGGAGGTGTGATGCTCACCCTCTATCCCCTGCGCAGGCCCAGCCCCCGAACCTCCAGCCAAGGTTTGGGTACAGAATCAGGCTCGGAGGCCGGCCCTGGAGGATCAGCCTCGAGTTCAGGCATGGTCAGCATGGCCATGGGTTTGGGTTCAGGTTCGGTTTCAGGCGCAGGCTTGGAGGCTGCCGCTGCAGGTTCAGAAGTGGTTATATTAAGCTCGGAGGCTGCAGGTCCGGAATCTGGTAACTCAGGCTTGGAGGCTGCAGCTTCGGTGGTCATTGGATTAGGCTTGGAGTCAGGATCTAATGAGGGAGATAGTAGGAGAATGGGCGACTCCAGCAGTTTAATAGCGAGTCTGTTGAAAGAGGGGACAATCAGGAATCAGGGATCAGGGGTTACTTCTGTGGAGTCTCAAGAGGAGGAATTCAGCAGTATGGGTATGAGAGCAGGGAAAGAGCAGCAGGAGGCAGAATCAGATTCTGGTGATGCGAAGGGCAAGGCGAACAAGGATGTGAACGGGTGGGCGGCGCAGGGCCCTGTGGAGGTGTTTGGAGCGATGCAGGGCATGGGGATTCCCATTGATGAATACACTATCTCGGTAAGAAAGCCATGGTGTGTGTGCATGTGTGCATGGGCAAGGGCAAGGCTCGTAGTGACTGAAGTGAGTGGGCGGAGCAGGGCCCTGTGCAGGTGTTTGGATCGATGCAGGGCATGGGGATTGCCATTGATGAGTACACTATCTCGGTAAGTAAGGCATGGTGTGCTTGTGTCTGTAAGGGCAAGGCAGGTAGTGTAGTGACCATAGCGGGTGGGCAGAGCAGCGCCCTGTGGAGGTGTGTGGAGCGATGCAGAGGATGGGAATTCCCATTGATAAGTACACCATCTCGGTAAGCCGTGGTGTGCATGTGTCGGTAAAACGTGGTTGATGCGTTGGGCATTAGTAAGCCATACCAAGTCTCGCTTTCACTCCATGCCATGCCGTTCCATGCCATGCCGTTCCATGCCATACCGTTCCATGCCATACCGTTCCTTGCCACACCATGTCATACTATGCCACGCCGTGCTATGTCATACCATGCTATGCCAATCATCTTGACACTTCTCTCACCGTTCATTCATGCATTTTTCGCTCCTCTCTCACACCCTCACCCACACCTGCCCTCCCGCCCACCCCTCCTTTCCCCGCCAGCTATACGCACCTTCACTAGAAGCACTGCGGGCTGCCGACGAGGCATCATCCCTCCTCGATATAATCACAACTCGCGGCTATCACAGCAGCCGATTCTTCCCCCTCTGGTGCTCGCATATCGTAGGGGCGTGTGTGGGGCGTGGGGGAGAGGGGGAGGCGGGGAGGGAGGACGTGCGGAGGGGCATGGAGGTGTATGGGAAGATGAGGAAGGTAGAGAGGGAGGAGGATGGGGCGCTGGAGAAAGTGATTTGGACTCTGCTGCGAGCTTGCGAGGTAAGATGGACTTCAGCTGGGTGAAAGCAATGGTGTTTGTGAGACATGGAAGTAGGATGAGGAAGATAGAGAGAGAGGAGGATGGGACGTTGGAGAAAGTAATACGGACGCTGCTGCGAGCGTGTGAGGTAAGAGGGACTGAAGACGTTGATTTTTGAGGCGCCTCAAAAATCAAATCGCTGCTGCGAACGTGTGAGGTAAGATGGACTTTTGAGTCGACTCAAAAGTCA
This sequence comes from Closterium sp. Yama58-4, assembly GCA_947470075.1. Lineage (NCBI taxonomy): Eukaryota > Viridiplantae > Streptophyta > Zygnematophyceae > Desmidiales > Closteriaceae > Closterium > Closterium sp. Yama58-4. The sequence continues at coordinate 308,248 of CANIUD010000271.1, forward strand.
GCGTGTGAGGTAAGAGGGGCTCAAGAAGTTGATTTTTGAGGCGCCTCAAAAATAAACTCGCTGCTGCGAGCGTGTGAGGTAAGAGGGACTGAAGAAGGGTGAAAAGAAACCGTTTTTTGAGAGACAAGGGAGTGGGATAGGAGCAGAGTGGGACAGGGGAGTGCTAAGGGGCATGGAGAAGGGAGGAGGGTGACGAGGTGACTTTTGAGTCGACCCAAAAGTCACCTCGATGGGAGCAGAGTGGGACAGGAGAGTACTGAGGGCAATGGAGAAGGGAGGGTTTAGAAGAGAAAGATGCGAGGAGTAGTTGGTGTGAAGAACTGGGTTGAGCTGAGTTGAACTTGCAATTGAGTCGACTCAAAAGCAGTGTGCAGAGCTTGCAGGAGATTTTCTGAGTCGGGCAACATCATTTTGTGGAAATCACTTTTGAGAATTCCCAAAAGTGATTTCCATATAGCTGATTGACACATCCCTCGTTTGTTTTATCATGTGCAGAGCTTGCAAATGGACATATCTGAGCAGGATATTTTCTGAGTCGTGCAAAACCGTTCTCAATTTCTGTGTGTGCATATGTCTGCGTTCGTTTGCGCGATGTTCTATTGTAGGAGGTGGGTATAAGGCAAGAAGCGAAGCAGCTACTAGAGGACTACCGGACCCTCAGGCAGACCTTGCAGGCCCCCAATTTTTGTTCCAACATTCATTCCAAATCTTCTGTGTGCATATGCATGTGTGGCAGGAAGTAGGGTTGTGGCAAGAAGCGAAGCAGCTACTAGAGGACTATCGGACCCTCAGGCAGACCTTGCAGGCCAATGCTCCCTGTTCCCACACGCACTCGAAGTCTCCTTCTCGCCAAGTACTTGCCAAAGAGGCTTCTATAGCAGATGAGACGCAGATAAAGGAAGGGCCTCTCATGTCAGCAGATTTGCCCGCGGCAGCAGCAGCAGCTGTAGGAGCAGGAGCAGAAGCAGGAGCAGAAACAGCAGAAGGAACTGCAGCAGCAGAAGCAGTGGCGGCTGCAGCAGCCGCAGCAGCGGCAGCAGAAATTGCAGCAGCAGAGGCGCCTATAGAGGCCTACCACATGGCCATGGCTGCCTGTGATGCTGCTGGCGAGCCGTTAGAAGCACTGCAAGTGTACCGGGATATGCTGGCACGGGGGCTTGTACCCTCTATGAGCACATTCGCTGTTATCATGCGCGCACTGCAGAGGGGCGGGCTGTGGGTGAAGGCGATAGAAATTTTGCAGACGATACCGAAGGGTATGAAGGGGGGAATGATGGATTGGAGGGAGGGATGATGAGAGATGTCGAGGGATCGTGAGGGGTGGTGAGGAGTGGTGTGTGATGTTGAGATGTCACAGAATGCATCTTGCTATGGAGGGGTGGGCTTTTGGTGAAGTATAAGGAGGTGTATCAGACGATTTCGAAGGGTATGAAAAGAGGGGTTGATGGATGGTGGTAGTGTCAGAGGTCCACTGGTGATCCCCGATTGATCCTAGGGAAGGGTTACAGGCATAGCGGCATGGGAGGTTATGGGCGCACTCACCCGCTACACAAACAAGCCCTTTTATCCTAGTGGTTAGTGACTGGGATTCTGACATGGTATCAGAGCGAAGGTCTTGAATCCCGGTGTGTGCATCTCGGGCATCCCAGTGCGGGGGGTGCCAGAGGTCCTTTGGTGATCCCCAATTGATCCTAGTGAAGGGTTACAGACATGGCGGCCTGGAGGAGTATGGGCGTGCTCACTTGCTACACAAACAAACCATTTTATCCCAGTGGTTAGTGATTGGGTCTCTGACAGGTAAGGATGATGAGATTGAAAAAAACACTCATACATGATTTTGTGCTCGTTCATAGAACAGTTGTTTACAAAGGCATTCATTATTAACTGGGTCGTTTGACATATTACAAAACCTACAAAAAATGCCGAGAGATAGTAAGGCACGACAAGTTGGATGACAGGGAATAAAAGGGATTATGAACTAGCCTACTAATGGTCATCCGTTAATATCTATGTGGAAGTCAGTACTGAAACATACAAAAGGCCGGATCCAGCAGTACGGGAGTCACTGAAGATCTCGAGAAATTCAACAGCTATTTCACCAAGGACCTTGGTTGAAATAGATTACTTCACCTTTCAGCGCGGCTCGAACCTAGGTGCAGGCGCACTAAAGGCTCCGTAAGCGAGCTGCCTTGAGTATACCGATTGCCTCGCCCGAATTCACCTGGGCGAGGCCCGAATTCCTCCCGCTTGTGACTCGTACTGGAAACTGGTGATTACCATTCTCATAAATATTCTACAGTAAAACAATGTAACGTTTCGGTCCCAGCTGTTACTGGATAGCGGATCTAGGAGGCGCGGCGAATCATTTTCCAAACGGTTTTCTAGCTCGCCTCACCACAGGACGGTCTTATCACACATCGTTATCTCGTATGTCTACCACAGCTGACATGTCTACCACAGCTGACGTGTCTACCACGCATCCGTGCAATGAGGCTGCTGTTACGGTAGTCGCACGTGATAGTCGGGTGTTCATTCCCCGTGATGCACCGCTGACGTGGAACCTCGATGACGTGGCAGGGAGCGATTGGTCGGATGGTGAGATGCCGTTGGTGAGTGAGAGACGGGGGACGGAAGATTCGTGACGGATTTTTTTGACGGAGAAATCTGGACGAGGGAACGTGACGTTATGATTTGAAGTGTTTCCTTGGGAGCTCCATCGGTGTGAATTGTCTATCATGCTGCCAATGTAGACCTGCCAGATGTGTTCTTGTAAATGTGAATGTGCTTCCCTGCATGCGTGCATTCTGCACATGCATGAATGCACATTTTTTAGGTGAGCATCATCATGCCGATCCACAACGCAGCGCCGTTCCTGCAAGAAGCAATTGACTCCATTCTAGCACAGGTGCGCATGGCAAGGTGCCATGGTGCTGTGCTGTCATGGCATGGTGCTGTCATGGTGCTGTGCTGTCATGTCATGGTGCTGTCATGACATGGTGCTGTCATGGCATGGTGCTGTCATGACATGGTGCTGTCATGACATGGAGCTGTCATGACATGGAGCTGTCATGACATGGTGCTGTCATGACATGGTGCTGTCATGACATGGTGCTGTCATGACATGGTGCTGTCATGACATGGAGCTGTCATGACATGGAGCTGTCATGACATGGTGCTGTCATGACATGGTGCTGTCATGACATGGTGCTGGCATGACATGGTGCCAACCATCATGCGTATAATAGGCATCCCATGAATCCAGCATCATCCCATCATGCCATTTTGCCATCATGTGTGCAGTAACCCATGTGCATATGAAGCTTCTTTCGGAGGTGACTCTAACCCCCTCAAGGGCTTGCTTGTAGCATATGCTGTAACACGCAGTCCTGTAACGCATGTTGTAGAACAAGCGTGTGGTAACCTATGTGCGTGCAGAGTTACAGAGGACCCATGGAGCTCCTAGTCTTTGACGACGGCCCGAGCACCGACCAATCACGGGCCATCCTCGAGGCGAATCGCTCCGTGCTTGCCGCCCGGGGCATCGCCTTGAAGATCGTTGATGAGCAGACAGATGCTGCCGCCCGGAAGGAACGGACAGAGGCCGCCGCCCTTGACAAGCGGACAGATCCCGCCGCAGTTGATAGCTGCCAGGATGATAAAGGAAGCGCGGAGTACTGCCAACACACTGACAGCAGGAGCTGTGGGGGTGATGGTGGTTGCAGGGGTGATGGTCATAATGGGAGCGGTGATTATGATGGAAGCAGTGGTTACAATGGGGTTGGTGGCTTGGTAAATGCGAGCCCTGAAGCCAGTGATATTTCTGACAGCAGAAGCAACGCAGAAGGTTCCAGTGAGAGAAGGCAACCAAGGACCCGGCCGAGGGGGTGTGGGTTCGGGCGCAACCGAGCCATCAAGCACAGCCGGGGGGAATACCTGTGCTTCGCTGATGGGGTGAGAGGCGCAGGTAGGGGCGAGGGGCATGGGATCTGGGGGTGTGGGTTTGGCCGAGGGGGTGTGGGTTTGGCCGAGGGGGTGTGGGTTTGGCCGAGGGGGTGTGGGTTTGGCCGAGGGGGTGTGGGTTTGGCCGAGGGGGTGTGGGTTTGGCCGAGGGGGTGTGGGTTTGGCCGAGGGGGTGTGGGTTTGGCCGAGGGGGTGTGGGTTTGGCCGAGGGGGTGTGGGTTTGGCCGAGGGGGTGTGGGTTTGGCCGAGGGGGTGTGGGTTTGGCCGAGGGGGTGTGGGTTTGGCCGAGGGGGTGTGGGTTTGGCCGAGGGGGTGTGGGTTTGGTCGCAACTGAGCCATTGAGCACAGCTGTGGCGAGTTCCTGTGCTTCGCTGATGGGGTGAGATGCGCAGGTAGGGGCGAGGGGTGAGATGCGCAGGTAGGGGCGAGGGGCGAGGGGCGAGGGGCGAGGGGCGAGGGGCGAGGGGCGAGGGGCGAGGGCCAAAGGGCATGGAGCATGGACGTGAGCATTAGTAGTACATAGTAATACTCGTCCCCATCTCCCTACCACGTCACAATGCACATGGAGAGGCACATTCAAGTGGAGAGGCACATTCAAGTGGAGAGGCACATGCGCATCGAGAGGCACATTGTAGACATTCATGTCTTGGTTATTATGATTCTATATTTTTCGTCACCGTTCTCCACCCCTTTCTATGCCTTTTATCCTTCATACTCGTAATATCCCTTCAGGATGACGTCATGGCTCCAGATCGAATCTCCCTACAGCTTGCTCTTGCCTCACGCAGTGACAAGCTATTGGTAAGACTAGGCCGCTCTTAACCGGAACAAGAAAAAAATAAATTAAAAAAAAAAAAAAAAAAACCTTTGATGTTCGCCTGCGAGCATCTGCGCCTGTATGTGCAGCTAGGTTGGTGTTGCTATTCAGAATTATCAAACGCCCGTCTCACACCCGCAGCTGTACGTTCAGCAGCGGCTGGTGGAATGACAGAAGCCGTGTGCTATAACGCTCTCTCCCCTCCTGTTCGTCTTGCCTTCCCCCATCCATCCAGGTGGGTTCTAATTTCGTTCGCCTGCCAGCGGATGCCACGCCAAGACTCACAGCATGGGCCAACGGCCTCTCACAGACGCAGCTGTACCTGCAGCAGCTGGTGGAAACCACCCTCATCGCCCCCACCTGGTTCTGCTCCCGCCAGGTCTTTGACGCTTCAGGTGCGCACTCCTGCTTTCTCTTTCTTTTGCTTCGTGCCTAGATTCAGTCTTTCGTACCTAGCAGCAGCAGCAGCTGGTGGAAACCACCCTCATCGCCCCCACCTGGTTCTGCTCCCGACAAGTCTTCGATGCTTCAGGTTCAGGTGTGCGCTCCAATGCGGTTCTTTGTGTGCTGCGGGCCTCTGAACGACATTTCGGTTGCAACTGCGCCGTAAGGGGCTTTCTTGCAGCAGCTGGTGGAAACCACGTGTTATGAGTCTGCTTTTGAGTCGACTCAAAAGCAGACTTGAATCTCGGTTGCAACTGCGCCGTAAGGGGCTTTCTTGCAGCAGCTGGTGGAAACCGGCCAGATTGCCTCAAGGGGGACTTGTGAGGCGACTTGTGCAGCCCTTGAAGAAAGAGCTCTCCTGTAGCACCTGATCAGAAATATTTGTGCGACTTTTTAGAATTCTCAAAAGAGCTCTCGTGTAGCTCCTGATCAGAAGAACCGCCCTCGTTGTCCCCACCTGCATCTTGTCCTGCCACGTTTGCACATGCATTCTGCATGCAGGCCCCTTTGACGAGAGTGGACTGGGTTGACTTTTGAGTCGACTCAAAAGTCAACTCCTGCCACGTTTGCACATGCATTCTGCAGGCCCCTTTCACGAGAGTGGACCGGGCACACCTGACGATCTCATGTTCTTCCACCAGCACTTGAGCCACGGAGGCTGGCTGGGCAAGGTGAGCACTAGAGGCGAATGCAGGTAAACAGTGGGAAAACTGAACCAACACTTGGTTAACGGGGGCTGGCTGGGCAAGGTGAGCACTAGAGGCGAATGTGGGTAAACCGTGGGGAAACTGAACCAACACTTGGCCAACGGGGGCTGGCTGGGCAAGGTGGGAATTTGACGTGAAGCACTTTCGTGCTCTTCGAGTCAAAGTAACTCCCCAGGTCCCTTGAGTGACAGCGGGCACACCTGACGATCTCATGTTCTTTCACCAGCACGTGGGCAACGGGGGCTGGTTGGGCAAGGTGGGCATGAGCATTTGTCTTGCATGCAAGGGAGAGGTTGCCGCGAGTTCTCTCATTGCCCATCCATCCACTACCCACGTCACTAAACAATTACACAGAATCTATACTGTGCTAAGGATACTGCTCTGTACTGTGACTTCTGAGACGTCTCAGAATCTATACTGTGTTAAGGATGCTGCTCTGTACTGTGTCGCTTCCCCTGTGTTCTGTTGATTTCCCCTGCAGGTGCCTCAGCCATAGTGACGTATCGCTCCCACTCGCCATCAATGACTGGCTTGTGATGCTATCCCTGGGAAAGCATCTGGGAGCATCGTTCCAGGGAGGGAGAGCCCTGTGCTGTGTTGCTTCCACTCTGTTGTGCTGCATTCCATCACTTGCAGGTGCCTCGGCCTCTAGTGACGTATCGCTTTCACACGGCATCAGTGACAGGCTCGCGAGGCTGCCCCTGGGAGAGCATCTGGGAGCAGCGGGTTAAACACCTTGAAGCGCAACTTCTTTCGGGGTATGATTCCTTGCACCCCGCACGAGTTTTAGGCATTACTAACTAACTTTATTTCTTTTGGGATTTAGTATCTTGTGTCTCACCCGTCTTTCCTGCTAAGTAGATCGTTCAGGACTCCACATTTCTTTCTTTTGCCGCAAAATGGTAATTGTCGTTTTTCTGTGCAGAATCGCTATTCATGCCTTCAGTTGGCTCAGAAGACACTCATTTTTCGTTTGTTTGCAGGCATAGCAGCTCCTGCTGGTCAGAACTCACAATCTGGAATGCTGGCAAAGAGGGCAGGAGACTCTACCGCTCTCTCTCCCCATCAAACCAAGCTAAGGTACTGCATAACACAACGTCGTTATGACATCGTTTAGCCGACTCAGAAATCACATATCACAGCAACATTCCACTCTGCCCTCTCTGCTGGACATAGCTGCCGTAGTTCTTACTGGTGGGGGTGTGGTGGCCTGCTGTCTTCCCATGCTGCAGGTGGTTGCTTTCTGTGATGTGGATGTAAAAAAGATAACCAGAGGAGTGTACACACACCACGAGTCCAATAGGGCAGTGCCAGTAATCCATTGGTCTGTAGCAAGGCCGCCACTGCTCTTATGTGTGAAAAGAGGGCTTACTGGGGGTGGGTTCGAGGAGATCATAGAGTCACTGTGCATGGAAGAAGGGCTGGATTATATTTACTTCTCATAATGGCAATTCATCATGCATTCACGGTACGGTTTAGCCAATACGGTATTAGTGCAGATCATCTGTGCAGTACCAGAAGCCATGGTAGATACCTTTTCGCCAACTAGTGGATGGATGTCTCAATGCAAATGTGACCATACATACAGTACATGATACACCTAGCACTGCTTGTACCGTATATCCATCATTCTAACAGTAACTCCTACCGTAAACCTCAAATTCTACAAGACTGACAGATCATTAGAGTAGAGTATGTAACGTAGCAGTAGTACACCAACTTGCCAGCAGCATTCTAAGCTGAACAGCACCCCCCCTTGTTGGCGTTGGCATCTGCTCCCACCAGAATAGACGTGCCTTCTCCAGGCCCTGCAGTCGCACCCTCTTCTTGAGCCAGAGCCTTCTTGCTCACAATGCGGTAGATCTCTGTCAGCACTCGGTGAAATGCGTTCTCCACATTTGTCGAATCCAGCGCCGATGTCTCGATGAATGAGAGGCCTTCCTTTTCTGCAATTTGTAAGGGAAAGTTGATGCGGGAGGGGAGACAAAAAGGGAGGCGGTAAGTAACTGCACAGTCAGGTAGGTCTCCATCAGCACCCAGTGGAATGTGAGGTCATTTGATGAATCCAGCACCGATGTCTCGATGAACAAGAGGCCTTCCTTATCTGAAGATTGTGGAGCGAAGGGGAAAAGGTTGTGTTACATAATGCACATTGCACAACCTAGAAGGTCTCTGTCAGAACCCAGTGGACTTTGTTCTCCACATTTGATGAACCTAGAGCCGATGCCTCATGAATGAGGACTTCCGTATCAGAAAAGGGGATGAAGAAAAGGGGGTGTAAGCTACTGCACATTACACATCCCTGTCAGTACATGAAAATGAGGCTCCTTCCTCACAAAAGTTTGCTTTTAGAGTTCCAATTGCGAATACAAGAAGCCTGTACCATGGTTTTGACCCAGTACCGGAGGAAGTGTCATGTATGAGTCCACGAGCGTGCGTGGTGCACGATACGCACTGAAAGGGCGCTGCTGCATGCGCAGGTGCAGAATGTGTGAGTATGCGTGTCTGTTGTATGTCTGTGTGCACGTGTGAGTGTATGTGTGTCAATGTGTTTGCAGGGTGTGTACGTGTTTAAGCATGCAAGCGCAAGAGTGTGTGTGCGTATGGTGAGAGCGTGTGAGAGTGACGAGTGTGAGGGAGAGTGGAGCGAGGGGAGCTTGTTAGAGAGGGGAAAGACTGCCTACAAGCAAGCCCTCAGGCATTACCAGTCAAGATTGTGCGTGGATGCCTCAGATTCGACTTGTCCAGTCAGAATGATCGCAATGTCATAAAGTTCTTACGAAAAAGCGCGTGAATGCCTCAAACCCTGGCTCACCCCAGCACACATGATCACGATGCTAGAATCCGCTAAGAATGTTCACAATGCAGGAATCTGCTAAGCGAGGGGCCACGTACCATGGAATCCTTGAGCGTGGTCGTACGAAATAGAACGTAAATGCCTCTTAATTGACTCACTCCCAATCAAAAATGATAGAAATTCTAGAAATCGCTAAGTGGAATCTGCTCAGAGAGAAAGACCACCTACCAGCAAATCCTTGAGCGTCGTCAGTCGAAACGGCACGTAGATGCCTCAAATCCGACTTGTTCCCCACCAGCATGATCACAATGTTGGAATCCGCGTGATCCCGGAGCTCCTTGAGCCATCTCTCGACGTTCTCGTAAGTCACGTGCTTCGTGATGTCGTAAATAATCAACGCGCCGACTGCTCCCCGGTAGTACGCGCTTGTGATGGCACGATACCTCTCTTGTCCAGCGGTATCCCAGATCTGAGCCTTGATCGTCTTACCGTCAACCTGGATACGATCAGCAAACACAAAAAAAGCGAACGGCTTTGATCAACATTCAAGAATCATATGACTATGCGAGATGGATGGAGACTAAGGAACAGGAGAGCAGCGTTTCTCTTTGACCTAATAATCACCTGGATACTTCTCGTTGCGAACTCGACGCCAATCGTGGATTTAGATTCTAAGCAAAACTCGTTACGGGTGAATCGAGAGAGAAGATTGGACTTTCCTACGCCGGAATCTCCAATCAGCACGACTTTGAAGAGGTAGTCGTACTCGTCATCGGCCTTGTGGGCCATTATTTGAGACCAGACGAAAAGAAAGCAATGTGTGACAAAGAATGCCCTAGATTGTACGGAGTGTCTTCACCGAGACTGACGGATGGTGTGGGATAATACCGGTTCCTGTGAGTCTGAATCTAAATCTCAAAGCGTATCAATCGGCTGGAAACCGCGAAGGATTAGCAACACGATGCCTCTATGCTCGTCTTCTGCCTGGCGAAATTCCCGACACATGAAACAGAGCATAAAATAAGCTTGCCTTAGATACAGTCATACAAAGCAGGCCCACATTGTCTGAAGAAATGAGCTGAACCAAGCAGGGCAGTGAAAGCCTTTTTGTGTTAGACTATCATGGTTTAGAGACCTTGGAAGCGGTTCAAAGTGGTAATAGAAAGTGCCATTGAAAAGAAGGTCTTCTCCTAAGCAGGGAGATACGGATCTTCAAATTTGCCAGGCTACTCGGAGTTCCCTAGGCCAACCACTGCCAAGGCGGGTCCTCCAGGCTCCCCGTTCTGGCGGGAAGCTGACGTGCACGCAAGGCAAAATCATGTATTTTCTATTCCCCTAAGCCTTTCGCGACACCCGGGGAGATGGCACTTAGCTAAGTTCTTGCTAAGACTTCCTCAAACCGGGGGCTTCTCGGCTCTTTGTACTCGCTGAGGAGACACTCGACAACCTGCACGATCATATGCTTTTTGATTGCACTTTATTGCTCCCCCATCCGTAATTCTCACTCACAACTGTTGCGCCCGAGGAGTAAGGACGCAGCAACCTGATAATAGCGTAATTTTATTCACTGATTGTCAGGCTGGCGCGACAACCCTGGAGGATCATCTCACGGTGGAGGCAGCATAAGTTCCTCAATTTTCCTACTTTTTCTCTTCTTCTTTGCGTGACGTTCAAAGGTTGACTATGGCGAGGATAAGAACGACTCCGATCGCGAGCTTGGCGAAGGAACAGATCGTTCGCGCACGCGTGCCGCGAGTCGATCCCGCGGATTACTCGTCGAGCGGCGAAGGCGATGAGAACACCGCTTCGGCTGAAGGTTCGGACCCGAGCATTGATGAGGGATCCGAGGGAGATGAAACGCATCAAGGAGATGAAACACATAAAGATGATACGTACGAAGAAGAGGATAACAGCGGGAACGGCTCGGCAGAAGTAGGAGAATCGCCGTCAGGGCGAGACCATACCGAGTCGCTCGAGATTCTGCCGCGTAAGAGGAAGAGAAGAGCGGGAATGACAGTAACGGAAACTCCGGAGCGATCTTACGGTGACTACAACGAGGGTTCGCCAGACGCGTACGAAGGGGGTGACGGAGGTGATGACGGCGGGCAAGCCGTATTCGTTCCGCGGAAAAGGCAGAGAACGAAGCGGAGCCGAGACGGCGGCGGAACGAACGGCGGGGACAGTAACGGCGGCGGCGGCGGAGGGGGAAGAGAGCGACGACCTATTTTTAGGGGAAAGTGGGAACCGGGGAGCCCGGGAAGTCCGGAAGGCGATCTATCGGGGGAAAGCGAAGACGGGATTGCGCATGGGGCGCGGGTTAGTCGGAAGCGTAGACCGATCGTGAAAGCGGGGGAAGGAGCGGAAGGGAGAGGTGAGAGAGGGGGTGACGGGAGGAGAGAGGGAGGGAGGCAGGGAGTGGCTGGTTTGAGGAGGGATAGGAGGGGGAAGAGAAGGGAGGAAGATGGGGATGAGGAGGGGGAGCATTTGGAGTTGAAGGGGAGGAGAAGAGAGTTCAAGATGAGAGGAGCGGAGAGGGGGGATAGGGTGTTTGCAGGAGAGGAAGGAGGGGATGGTAATAGCGAGGACGCAAATAAGGAGGACAGTGGAGGAGAGGAGGAGGGAGAGGAGGAGAAAGGGAGTGAGGAGGAAGGGAGTGGAGAGTCAAGTGGGGGGGAGCGAGAGGTTAAGAGGGACGGAGGAGAAAGAGAGGAGGAAGAGGATGGGGAGGATGGAAAGGAGGAGAAATACGTTGAGAGGCGTCGTGGGAAAGGGAATAAGGTGAGACGTGGTGTGGGCGGTAACGCAAATGAGGGCGAGGAGGAAGAGGAGGAAGAAGAACGCGGAACAAGAGGGAAAGGTGGGAGAGGTGGGAGGGGTGGAAGGGTTGGAAGGGGTGGAAAAGGGTCGAGGGGAGGAAGAGGAGGTGATGGAGAGGCGAAGAGGAGGAGAAGGCGAGGAGGGCGGGCTGCTGAAGCGAGCAATGAGGGAGAGGAGGGGATGGATGGAGAGGCGGGAGGGGGGTCTGTGGTTAGGAAGAGGAGGGGAAGGAGGCCAGCTGCAAGTCCCAGAGAGGGGGGAGAAGGAGGGGTGGTACCGTCTGCAGCAGCGCCATCGCCGGCCCCAAAGAAGAAGTGAGTGCTTGCTTACGGGTTTCGAGTCGACCCAAATAGATCTTCGGGCCTTCTTCCAGTGAGCAGCACTTGCGTAGGAGTAGGCCCAACACCGTCACCAGCAGCACCATCGCCAGTTTCAAAAAAGAAGTGAGTGCTTGTTTCCGGTTTTTGGATCGACCAAATAGCAGCGAGAGAGAAAGGAGTAGGCCCAACACTGTCACCAGCAGCAGCAGCTGCAGCAGTATTGCCAGCACCGAACATGAAGTGAGTGATTGCTGCTTGTTGTACGTTTCTTTCAAAAATATATGGTGTAATATTTTTCAACGGGGAGTTGTTTTCCTGTTCGTGACACATGGGGTTTTGCTCTCACACACATACCCCATAATGTTTCCGCTTTCTCGTGTCCCCCCCATAACATTTTTGCTCAACTCACAGAGGCACGCAGTCTCACAGAGAGGGGTGCCCCTGTGTTGTGTGCGAGGGGATTCGACGCAAAGAGAGACGCACCTTGGAGTTTGGGAGGGAAATTTCCAAGAAGGAACTTGACCAGTGGCGGAGGAAGGAGAAGAAAGAGCGGGAGTTGCAGAAGAGGAGGGAGATGGAGGAGGTGAGGAGGAGAGAGGAGGAAGAGGAGAGGGCTAGAGAGGAGGAACGAGAGAGGAGGGAAGAAGAGGAGGAGGAGGAAGAGGAAGAGGAGGAGGAAGAGAAGGGCAAAGGGAATGAGGAGGGATGGGGGGGAGATGGGGAAGGGGCTAGGAGGAGTAAGGGGAGAAGGAGGATGAGAGGGGGGGATGAGGAGGAGGGGGAACAGGAAGAGAAGAGGAGCAGGAGGGAAAAGGTGGAGGAGGAGAAGAGTGAAGAAGAGGAGAGGGAGGAGGAAGAGAGGGGGGGACAGGGAGAGAGGAGGGGAAGAAATGTTAGGGGCTTAAAGCTTGTTGAACAAGAGGCTAAGGAGGGGGACGCTGCTACCACAACCCCTGCAGATACGGAAACAGATGGGAGTGAAGGTGCGGATTCGGGGGAAGACTCAAATAGGCGTGCATATAGGGGCGAAGACAGGGATAGGCGTGTGGACGGAGGGGGAGACGGAGGGAGGCGAGCAGATTCAGATGCAGAGACGGATTCTGAAGAGGCAACTGAATCAGAGAGAGGGGATGATGAGAGCGAGGAGGAGGGTGCGGAGCAGGAGGGGGAGGAGGGTGGGAAGCAGGACAGGAAGGGGCAGGAAAAAAGGGTCGCGGAAGGTGTGTCACAGCGGAGAGGGAATGGGCAGAGTGGAGCGCAGGAAGGCATGCTGGAGGAGGAAGACGAGGCGAGAGAAGAGCGAGAGGGAGAAGGTGGGGGTTTGGTGAAAGAGAAGGGGGGAGGAGGGAAGGGAGAGGAGGAAAAGAGGGGTTTAGAGCGGCAAGAAGGTGAGAGAGAAGAGGAGGAGGAGGAGGAGGAGGAGGAGGAGGAGGAGGAGGAGGAGGAGGAGGAGGAGGAGGGTGTGAAACAGATGAGGAGGAGGGGGGAGGATGAGGAGGAGGAGGAGGGTGAAACGGCTGGTGTTTCTGCTGGTGCTACAACTGGTGCTACTGCTGCTGCTACAGCTGCTGGCACAGCTGGTGATGCTGCAGCCACTAGTGACGAGGCTACTGAGCTGGATGCAGATTCTGATGACGAGGATGGTGCTGAGCTGGCATCTGATAACCCCGCGGTGGCATTGGACGAAGCTGACGATGCAGAACCGGTGATTCTGGACAGTGGGGCTGCTGCTGACGTGTCCACGCCCTCTGTTGAGCTGGCAGGAGAAGGGAGCGGAGAGGATGTGACTGAAATGAGGGATCGAGAAGCAGAGGAGGAAGAGGAGGAGGTGGAGGTTATGGAAGTGAGGGGAAGGAGGAGGAGTACAGACGGTGGGGAGGAGGTGGTAGTTGTGGAAGAGAAAGGGAGGAGGGAGGGAGGTGGTGGGAGAGCAAGAGACAGGCAGGTAGTTGACTTGGAGGGATATAGGAGTTCTCAGATTCAAGAGATTCAGGACACTCAGGAGGTTCAGGAGGAGGGGAATGGGGGGACACAGGAAGTTGAGGATGAGGGGGAGGATGAGGAGGACGAGGAGGAGGTTCAGGAGGAGGGGGAGGAGTTACAAGCTGCTGACGTGGATGAGGAGGAGGATGACGTGGATGATGACGCGGACGACGATGCGGCTCAAGAGAATGGAGAAGATGGCGGAGGAGGTTCGGGAGGTCCAGGCTCGGGGAAGGGTCGGGAGGAGGGCGGCAAAGGGAGGGCGGGAGGGGGGGCAGGAGGAGGTGGGAGAGAGGCAGGGGAGAATGATGCAGACGGCGGGGGGGAGGGTGAAGGGGAGGAGGAGGAGGGTGAAGGGGAGGAGGCACAAAGGGAGGAGGGGAACATTGGTGGTGGTGGTAACCGCATGGTGGACGGGACATTAGAAAAACCTGCGAAAGCGCCATCGAGCATTCCGGTGCGTCTACAAAGAGCATTGCTAGTGCAAGCAGAGTGGAATGCTAATGCCAAACAACCCGTCATATCTTAATCTGTTCAGCATGCGGTGGTGTCCCTTCCACTGCTTGTCGTTCTTGAAAGTTGTTATTACTAGGGTTTAGGGTTTAGGATTGCCCCTATAGAGCAATAAACACCACTTGCCTTAAACATTTTGATGAGTTTTACTCTCTCTCTCTCAATCTCCCCTTTGTTGCATGCAGAAGAGATTCCTCAAGGAGTTGAGGGAGCTTCGGGAAATTAGTGGGATTCCTGAGCCTGCTTTAGCCTTGGATGCTGCCGAGCCTAGAGAAGGCACGCAGGCTCGGAACGGGGCTGCAGCAGGTTCGGCAACGCGGGGCTGGGTTCCTCCGAGTGTTCTTCGAGATCCAACCTCCATTGCCTGTTATGTAAGTACTTGTGCTGTGGAGGCACGATGAAATACATGCATTTCATGCAGTTGATATTCATGAATGGCATGTATATCACTGGTTATTGCAGCATTTAATTTAATCACTGTGACCCCCTCCATCTACCACCTTTTCCTCCTCCTGCCACCAACCCCTCCTCCTGTTTCTTTTTTATATCCAACTTCATTCATATGTGATTGTTTATCTTCAGTGCATCCACATTTTGTAATATGTTGTATAAACTTATTTATTTTGTGGCTTGCCCAGGTGCCGACGAGTGCTCCACACGTTCCGAAACAGCTGCCACAGAACGTCATGAGTTTGGGTGTGCGCTTGTTTTCCAATAGCCCTGGAGCATTTTTGTGGCAGCAGCAAGCCAAGGCAACTGGGGGAGGAGGTGGCTCAATGAGAAAGGAAAATGCGTCTTCTATCACCAGTTTCAGTTCTTTCTTTGTTGGTTTTTAGAGAGCCAGAAGTAGGTGATACCCGTATTACGGTATATGTGATGCGCTGCGCTGAGCGCAAAGGAATGTAAGTAGAAAATTAGCCAGGGTAATATCCCTTTTTACCCTGGGCACTTTCTGCTATTTCCCCGTCTATTTCGACGAGACTTTCCTTTTCTGTTTCTCGTAACCCCTGGTTGTCCAACTACAAGTTGTCGTTCAACTCGGGTTCTCCTAACTTCCAAAAAAATTCTCCACCTGTATTCGCTGCCGTTTCCTGAGTTGAAGTACTGTACATTCTTGACCAGGCATTCCTGGCTGGGGGGGTGGACGGACGGCAATTGCGAGTGGCGAGTGGGTACACTGTGGAGCTGGCTTGGGCTTCCCTGCCTGTGGGCGAACTGTGCATTGCAAACACTTTTGATGAGCTTTGACGGGCAGATTCATCCAAGTTGCGAGAACATCCCTTCAGCAGTTCATATTTCAGGGGCATTTTCCGTCGTTTCCTGGCCTAATCTTCCACATTTCCAGGCCACTGCTTTGGTCTTCAGGGTGTTTGCCCCGACCCGATGCATCCCCTTCGTCAAGCACCTTTTCTTCCATTTCCTTCCAAGCTTCCTCTTTCTAAATCTCGAGCTTCACATATTTCCGTTCTTCGCAATTTCCAGGTCATGCACCCGGCCCGGCCAGGATTCTTGTCAAGTCGCCTTACTCTTATGACCTAGTTCACCGAGCATTAGTTGATTTCTGAGCTTTCCCTCAGCAGCGATCTCTGCTCCTCTTTTGTTTCACGCACATTTAACTTGCAAACATAAAATTTCACCACCTGCCGTCCTCATGTCGTCGTTAGGTTCCGTTTCCATGAAACGGCCCAATGTCGCTCGGCTACAAATTCCAGGCGACGGAAATCCGGTTCCGGCCACGAACGCGGCCGATGCGTGTCATTTAACTCAGCCTCCCGAAGAGCATGCCAAGACCGGCGACGCTGCATTTTCCATTGCGCAGGCAACGCGAGGCGACGCCAGCAAAAATAGTGGCGAATGCCGAAACCTTGGAGGAGATTTTTGCGCTAAACCTGCCGATCCTCCAGCTCGCCGCAGCGCGTCGAAGCACCGTCGAGCCTCTTCCGTATCGCGACCCGCGTGGCTCAGCGAGGAGCAAATCAGCGCTGCGCTCGCCGCTCCGCCAGTCCCCCCGGCATTCGGCGCTCCTTCTCCGCGAAATGCCGCTTCCGCTGCAGCGTCCGCCTCCAGACGATCAAGCTGGGCGCTCGCGGCTAGCGCGCACGGAATCATGGCGGAAGGCTTTGGCTGGGGAACGATTAAAGGCGACTTGTGCGACAGCGGTAACAGCCGCGGCGCCGTCGCAGCACCAATGCCGTCACCGTCGTCTGCTAGCAGTAGCACGAGCAGCGGCAATCGCATAAAATCGAGTTTTAGTAGCGGGGACAATGTAACGGACAAGGACGACGTTCATGGAGCCGACGCGGCCCGTCTGCCATGGCTGCCGCCTGTGATCTCTTCGCGCAGCAGCAGTGGCGAAAGTTACCCATGCCTCGCCACTCCCAGATCGAACAGGGCACGGCGAAGGTCCTTCACGAACACCTCGTCTGGTAACCCGGAGAGAAATCGTAGGCCTGATTCCGAGTCGAGACTGAGCCTGTCAGAAGCTTCGGAAACCGTCTCCGCTGCTGGTGGTGGTGCCGGTTGTACCAATGCTACTGATGCGGATGCTGCTGCTTCTGCTACCTCTGCTTCTCCTGCTTCTGCTGCTGCGTCTGCTGCTGCATCTGCTGCTGCGTCTGCTGCTGATGCTACTGATGGTGGTGCTGATGGTGGTGCTGCTTGTACTGATACCACTACGGTTCCAGTCCGCGCATTCCCCCATTCCCACAGCGCGCCCGCGGATGAAAGCCCAGGAACTGGGGGGAGCGGCGGGGGGAACGCGCCGCTTTCTCCGATGGGTAGGATTCCGAGCTCTGGGTTTAGCGGGGGCGGGGCGATGACCCCGCGACAAAGAGCCGCGCGGAGCATGTTCCCGCGCGCCGTGTCCGCTTCGTCCGCCCACGTCAGCGGCGAGAGCGCGGGAGCGGGAATAAGCGGGGCGAATCGGAGGCGAGGGGGCGGGCGGGTAGTGGGGCGGGTTGGCTCATCCCCGTTACAGCCATCCCCGTTACAAGCGTTCACGCTACAGCCGTCCCTGCTGCAAGCAGCTGCGTCTGTCAGCGGTGTAGATCAGGAAAACAACACCGAAGTAAAATCATTTTCACAAGCTGGGTCCCCTGCCCGAGTTGGCCCAGGTTTGGGGCGAAGGGGGTCACAGTGGCAGCAGCACCGAAATTGAAACCGCTGCCAGAGCTGCGGCAACTCAGTGGACGTGTGGCGCTGAGGCAGTTCAGCGGGTTAACTGGAGCCCCGTCCTACTCATCTTACAGAGAACGGAGGTGTGGGGAGGGGGAGGAGGAAGAGGGGGAGAATGAAGAGCAGGTGGAGCTATTTGGAGGGAAGAAAATGGCTTCAAGGCAGCTGCAGCCGCGGCAGCTTCAGAGGCACTCGACTGCTCCCTGTGATGAGATCGACGGCTCTGTTTTCGAGATGGTGGATCCGGAGGAATCGAGCGGCCCAGATCCACCGGTTGTGGACGGTTGTGCTTAGGGTTGCGGGTTTTGAGATGCTCCCATTGTAAGAGGCAGGGTCATTGCTAGGACAGGCAGGGGATGGGCAGCCGAGGAGGATGGGCGGAGGGAGGGGGGTGGAGTGGGGTGGGGTGGGGGTGGGGGGTGGGTACAGGGGAACTGGGGAGAACAGGGGAGAGGAGGGGAATTTGGCACCAGGTTATGTACGTATGTGGCATGCATCACAGAGAGTTTACCGATGCTTTTATATGGCGGTTACCGTACTTGCAGTTCGCTTTGAACCGCCTGATACTTGGCCATAGCAAATGGTCAATGTGGGGTGAGTGGGATCTCGCGGAAAGTTAATATGTACGGTGCGGTAGTTTTGCACTCTCTTGTCAAAGGTGCATTTGGTTCCTAATAATTGTTTAGTAGTTGTAGATGCTGGAAGAGTTGCAATTTTACGGTATTTGTGCGTATAGCACTGAATTAGCAAGAAAGAATACTTTTATAAGTGGTACAGTAATTGTACAAACGCTGAAAAGAATAAATGATAATTTTTGAAAGTGTAATGAAATGTAACACTTTCTAAAATTTTGTATTGTGAAAAGGGGTACGTGGCCAGCACAGCAAAGGTAGCGCCGAAGCGCTACTCGCCCTCTTTTGCCTACAAAAGAGGGACGTGGGGACATTCGTCCCCACCCACGTTTTCATTTCTCAGTTTGTAGTTCTAATTTCTCGTTCTCGTCACTCTGGCGAAGACACAATCTCTCCCGCGCTTCACAGCCCCGACAACACTCCTAAACGATATCCTTCAGCGTAACTTAGCTAACATGGCTCCGGCGAACTCGGCGCTTAACCGCGACAACGCTACTACTTCAAGCCCCGGTAACGCGGCGGAAACTTCAACTCCCGCCGGGGCAACCGATCGTCGCGGAAAACGGAGTGCAGAAGAAATTTCTGCCGAGGGACCCTCGGCTGTCGACCTCCTGCTCGGAGGCACCCTTCGCGCTGCGTCAGAAGACACACGCGCGGCTGCTGTGCAACCGCGTGTGACTGCTGAAGAGCGCGTGCCTGGCAGGCAGGCACGCGCGCTGCAGAAGACGACGGCGGCCGCTGACGCGACCGCCGTCTTGACCGCGGCTGACGCGGGTCAACTCGGGCCCACGACGCAGAAGCGCCAGCGCGCGGCACCCTCTGCTGACGTCGCGCAAGTCAACGCCCTCCCCCCTTTGACTGCGCAGCAGCTGCAGGCGATTTTCTCGATATTGCAGCAGCAGTCGCCTGGTACAATTGCTACATCGACCGACTACAATTCTGCATCCGTAAAAACGGAAAAGCAGAAAGAAGCCGTCGCGACCCCTCGCACCACCAAGGTCGCTCGCGCCACCGCCGCCGCTGCACCCGCCCCGGCTCCTGAACCAGTTCAAGCTCCCGCAATTGACGACAGCGACAACTCTGACAATGACGATGGTGAGGCCCCCGACAACCTTGCTCGTCGTCGCATTCTCGCACCCGCACCTCCCCTTCCTCCCCTCAACCCTTCACCCGCAGCTACTACCTTCATGCGCAAGGGAGTGCGTGACCAGGCAGAGGTTTTTTCTGCAATTCAAGCACATCTGCGACACGTCGAGTTCAAACTCCAAAACGGCGACGTCGAGGGAGCGCTCTCCAACGTGGCGCAAGTCGAGACGCTTATCAACAAGCGTTTCGAGGTGCTCTTGGTGGCGGATGATGTCAAATGATATATATGTGTGATATATATTGGTAGGCTGTAGTGGGGTAGATGTTATAGGGGATAACTCCTTAGGGTTGTGTTATTTGTACCATTTCTCTCGATAGTGAACCTCACCTTGCCTAGCTATCTCAACATGGCATCTAGAGCAATGGTCCTAAGGACCTAAGATTGGGGCCCACCTACTCATGAGTTACTTTCCCTACAGCTATACCTACGTGCCTACCTTGCCTGCTGCCCGCGCGCGCCTCGGCTGCATGCGCGCGTGCATTTTTTTTTAGCGCGCCCCGCTGCCTTAGCCGCCCGCGTGCTCGCTGCTGTCACGCGCAGCTCGGCGCCGCGCGCAGCCCGCCGCCACGCGCGACCCGCCGCCGCGTGCAGCCAGTAGCCACGCGCAGCCCGCAGCCGCGCGCAGCCCGTCGCCGCGCGCAGCCCGCAGCCGCACGCAGCCCGTCGCCGCGCGCAGCCAGCTGCCACGCACAGCCCGCAGCCGCGCGCAGCCCGCTGCCGCGCGCAGCCCGCAGCAGCGCGTGCCCTGCCCTGCCTGTGCGCCACTGCCTCGACCTGAGCGCTTAGCCGCCCGTGAGTCGTGCGCTTGCCTGAACCTGCAGTCTTTGCCTGCTGCCTGAGCCTGCTGCCTGAGCCTGCTGCCTGAGCCTGCTGCCTGAGCCTGCTGCCTGAGCCTGCTACCTGAGCCTGCTGCCTGAGCCTGCTGCCTGAGCCTGCTACTTTTGCCTGCGCTACAACCATGGCGACCCTTACTGTTCTCGCCTTTGAGCCTGACGGCCGCCCCATCGAGTTTGACACCTGGCTTAGTGACCTGCGCCTTTACCTTATGACTGACGTCGCAGACGGAGTGTCACTGCTAGCCTATGTGACCGGCACTGTCCCTACTCCTGCTGAGACTGCTCCTGCCCCTGAACGAGCACAGTGGGAGCTCCGCGATGCTGTCGCGCGCCTTGTTATTCGCAATCACCTACCGATCTCTGAGCGCGCGCATTTCAACCAGCTTAAGACTGCTAAGACGCTGTATGATGCTGTCGTTGCCCGCTATTCCGCCCCGACCACAGCCACCGTTGGTAGTCTCATCCTGCCTTACCTGTTCCCAGACTTAGCCTCGTTTCACACTGCTGCCGACCTTATCACTCACCTCCGCGCTAGTGACGCCCGCTTTCGAGCCGCTCTTACCAACGAGTTCCTCGCCACGAACACCCCCCCGCTGTACTTCACCCTCTACATCCTCGTCACCCGCCTCCCTGACACTCTTCGCTCTGTCAGGGATTACTTCCTTGCCAAGGATCCTCCAACTATCACTCTGGACGACTTCGAGCAGCAGCTGGTCGCAGCAGAGAAGAACATCCTCGCTGTCGGTGCTGCTCGTGGCACTCCCCGCACTCCCCTCTTTGAGGGGTGCTCCCCCTCCCCTCTTGACCCCTCCTACGCCTCTGCTGCTACTGCTGTCGACTTCCTCGGTGCGGAGAAGGTCGCAGCGGCTTCCGCTCCTGGTGGGAAGCGTGGTGGTGGCAGGGGCGGCAAGGGTGGCAGGGGTGGCGGAGGTGGCGGTGGAGGGAGCGGTGGTGGAGGCGGCGGGGGTGGTGGAGGTGGTGGGGGTGGCCGTGGGGGTGGAGGCGGTGGGTGGGGTGGCGGCAGGACCGGGGGCGGTGGAGGCGGCGGCGGCGGTGGTGGGGGAGGAGGCAGCGGCAGTGGCGGTGGAGGTGGGAGTGGGGGTGGATCTGGCCAGAAGGGTGGCCAGCAGCAGCAGCAGCAGCAACAGCCACAGCAGCAGCAGCAGCTTCCTCCCCTCACCTCCCAGCAGCTCAATGACTGGTATGCTGGGCGTGGGGCGTCTCGGGGTTCTGACCGCTGCCCCTATGTCATTCGTACTGGCCCCCGCAAGGGTCGCCCCTGCAACGGTTTTCACACTGAGTATCGTTGTTTTGCTAGGCTTAGTGACGCCTGGCGTACTAAGTATCCTGATGCTACTGAGTTCCCCAACTGGGCAGAGCTGCTTAGGCGTGATGTGCCTATCTTTGATCTGGACTATGATGTTATTCTTGCTGCCATGTATGCATTGACTGTTAGTGCTGAGGGTGACTGCTACTTGTGTGTGCCGCCTGACCCCGGTATAAGGACTGCAGCCCTAGGTGCTAGTGAGTCTGCTCCCCTTGGTACTGAGTCGGCTCAGGCCTTGCACACGTTTACACTTGACTCTGGTGCTTCCCGCTGTTTCTTTCGCGATAGCACCACCGTCACTCCGCTCCCTGCACCTGTCCCTGTCTCCCTGGCTGACCCCTCTGGGGGCCCAGTGCTTGCACGCGGCACGACTGTGCTCCCGTGCCCGGCGGTCCCGTCTGGTGAGCTGTCAGGTCTCCTCGTTCCCTCGTTCTCTACGAACCTAGTGAGCAACGCCGTCCTCCAGGATCACTGGGTTGACACCTGGACTCCTGGAGGGCAGCGTGTGGCGATCTGCACGTGCTCCAAGACTGGCCGCCACCTGGCCACGTTCACTCGTGAGCCGGGGTCCAGTCTGTACACCCTCACCACTGTTTCACGCTCCGCTCCTTTGTCTCCGCAGCTGTACGCGTCTGCTCAGGTAGCTACCCAGTGTGAGTGCCGCCGCCTGTCGCACGACACGCTTCTGTGGCACCACCGCCTTGGTCACCCCTCCCTGCCTCGCCTTCGTAGCATGCACTCTCGCTCTCTGGTCTCTGGGCTTCCCAGGTCTCTGCCTGCCCTCCCTCCCTCGCCTGCGCCGCCCTGCATTCCCTGCGTCGAGGGGCGGCAGCGCGCCGCTCCTCACTCCTCCTCGTTTCCTCCCACAGAGGCTCCCCTGCAGACGCTTCACCTGGACGTGTGGGGCCCAGCCCGCGTCCAGGGACAGGGCCGTGAGCGGTACTTTCTGCTGGTTGTCGACGACTTCACGCGTTACACCACGGTCTTCCCCTTGCGCAGCAAGGGAGACGTCCCTGCTGTTTTGATCCCCTGGATCCGCGCTGTGCGTCTCCAGCTCCGCGAGCGGTTCGAGAGGGACTTTCCTGTCCTGCGTCTGCACTCTGACAGAGGTGGTGAGTTCTCCTCTGACCTCTTGGCAGCCTTCTGTGCGGAGCACGGCATCACCCAGTCGTTCATGCTTCCGGCCTCTCCGCAGCAGAATGGGGTTGCTGAGCGCCGCATTGGCTTAGTCATGGAGGTCGCTCGTACCTCCATGATCCATGCGGCGGCTCCCCATTTTCTGTGGCCGTTCGCGGTCCGGTACGCCGCGCATCAGCTCAACCTCTGGCCCCGTGTCTCCTTGCCGGAGACCTCGCCCACACTGCTGTGGACGGGGGAGGTTGGCGATGCGTCGCGTTTCCGGGTCTGGGGTGCTCGTGCCTTTGTCCGCGATCTCACCGCGGACAAGCTCTCTGCTCGCGCCATTCCCTGCGTCTTCCTTGGTTTTCCTCCTGACGCGCCTGGCTGGCAGTTTTACGACCCCACCTCGCGCCGTGTCTTTGCGTCTCAGGACGTCACCTTTGACGAGTCTGTTCCCTTCTACCGTCTCTTTCCCTACCGCACTGTCTCTCGCCCCCCCCCGCCGCTCTTTCTCGCTCCAGGTCCTCCCCAGGTAGACCCCCTCCCCGCGCCAGGTCCTGCTCCTTCAGGTGTTTCTCAGGTAGACCCTCCGGTACCTGCGCCTGTTGAGGTCACTGGTGACTCAGGTCCTGCTGGAGGTGGTCCTGCTCGGGGTGCTGTCTCTGGGGGTGCTGAGCCTGGGGGTGCGGAGCCTGAGGAAGAGGCGCCTAGAGGTGCTGAGCCTGGGGGTGCGGAGTCTGGGGATGCCGTGCCTGCGCGTGAGGAGCCTGGCGGTGCTGAGCTTGGGGGTGTCGAGTCTGAGGGTGCTGTGCCTGCGCGTGAGGAGCCTGGAGGTGCTGAGCTTGCGGGTGCCGAGTCTGCGGGTACTGAGCCTACGCGTGAGGAGCCTGGGGGTGCTGGCGCTGGAGGTTCTGGAGCAGCTGGGGGTGCTGGCGCTGAGGGTTCTGAGTCTGCTGTTGCGCGGTCTCCTTGGAGTAGCCGCCTTCGTCCACGTGTGCCTCTCACCCCACAGCAGCTGCAGGACTGGTACGGTCACCGTCAGCGTCGCGCTGCTGGAGCTAGGAGTGGTGCTGGACCTTTGTCTACTGGAGGTGCTGGAGTCGCTGGTTCTGGAGGTACTCGTACTGGAGACACTGAGGCTGGAGACCCTGGGACTGGAGGTGCTGGCTCTGGGGGTGCTGCTGCTGGTGACACTGAGGCTGGAGACCCTGGGACTGGGGGTGCTGGTTCTGGGGGTGCTACTGCTGGAGACACAGGGGCTGGAGACCCTGGGACTGGAGCTTCTGGAGCTGCTGGAGGTTCTGGAGCTGCTGGAGGTACTGGAGCTGCTGGGGGTACTGGAGCTGCTGGAGCTGCCGGTACTGATGCAGCTGCGCCGACACGACTGTTCTTCGCTCCGCCGTCTCCGTCGTCTCTGCCGCCGTCTGACTCTGTTCTTCGTCAGGTTCTTACTCTCCCGTCGTCTACTGGTCTTCCGTTACAGCCTGGCTCACCGCTGCCTGCTCCTTCTCCTTACACTGAGCAGACTGGTAGTCCTGCTGAGCGTCGTGAGCCTGTGTCGCGTCCTGTCTCGCCTGCTCGTCCCGGTCGTCGTGTTCCTCGTTCGCGTCAGCAGGCTGTCCCCAGCACACACCTCGTAGTCCGTCGTCCTTCCTCTGCTCTGCAGCCTGTTCCTCTTCCGTCTCCCCCTGCGTCCTCTCTACCTGACGTTCCAGACCCTGAGTCTGACCGGTTTCGTGCTGAGCACCCTACTGTCACGCGTCTGCTAGCCACTGTTGTCACTGACCCGTCGTTTGAGTCTACTGCTGCGTCTGCTCTTGTCGCTGAGCTTGTTGACTTTGCTGCTGCCTGTCGTCTAGACTACGCCGCCAGTCTTGTTGCTGAGTCTGCGTCTGTCTGTCCTCCGTCCGTCGGGGGTGAGTGTGCTCTTAGCACGGACGTCCTTGAGGACAGGCAGGAGGAGTTCCAGTGTCTTGCTGCTGCTTTACCTCATCTTGTGTCCTCGCTACTTGCCCCTGAGGGAGACCCGGATGCACCAGACATCCCGACTCCGCGCTCTTACGCAGAGGCGATAGAGAGTCCCTACTCCTCTCAGTGGCAGGCAGCCATGGACGCAGAGATGGCTTCCTGGAAGTCCACAGGCACCTATGTCGACGAGGTTCCCCCACCTGGGGCGAACATTGTCAGTGGCATGTGGATTTTCAGGGTGAAGCGGCCGCCGGGTTCTCCGCCTGTCTTCAAGGCGCGTTACGTGGCTCGAGGCTTCAGTCAGCGAGAGGGAGTTGACTTCTTCCAGACCTTCTCCCCCACCCCGAAGATGACCACTCTTCGGGTGCTGCTGCACGTTGCTGCTCACCGTGACTACGAGCTTCACTCTCTTGAATTCAGCACAGCTTTCTTACAGGGCAGCCTGCACGAGGAGATCTGGCTGCGCCGCCCCCCGGGCTTCACTGGGTCGTTCCCTCCTGGCACCCAGTGGAGCCTCCGACGGCCGGTCTACGGTCTCCGCCAGGCGCCACGTGAGTGGCACGACACACTGAGGACGACACTTGCGGCTCTTGGGTTTGCGCCTTCTACTGCTGACCCGTCGCTGTTTCTGCGCACAGACACTTCACTGCCGCCGTTCTACATCCTCGTGTACGTCGACGACTTGGTTTTTGCCACTGCTGACACTGAGGCTCTCGCCCACGTGAAGTCGGAGCTACAGAAGAGACACACGTGCACTGACTTGGGTGAGCTGCGCAGCTACCTTGGCTTGCAGATCACTCGGGACAGAGCACGCCGCACCATCACCTTGACTCAGTCACACATGGTGCAGCAGGTCCTTCAGCGCTTCGGCTTCACCTGGTCTTCAGCACAGGCCACTCCTCTGGCTACAGGTCACACGCTCTCAGCTCCACCTTCGGACGAGTCCGTAGAGCCGAGTGGTCCTTACCCAGAGCTAGTCGGCTGCCTCATGTACCTGATGACTTGCACTCGACCTGACCTCGCGTACCCTCTTGGTCTCCTCGCTCGCTACGTGGCTCCTGGTCGACACCGACCTGAGCACATGGCTGCTGCTAAGAGGGTACTGCGCTACTTGTGCAGCACATCAGGCATGGGGCTAGTGCTTGGAGGGACGAGCCCAGTTGTCCTCACTGGGCACTCAGACGCTTCTTGGGTTGACGACCAGGCTACTCAGCGGTCGTCACAGGGTTACACCTTCAGCCTTGGCTCTGGTTCAGTTTTGTGGCGTTCTACACGCTCGTCTTCAGTTCTCGGCTCCAGTTGTGAGGCTGAGATCTACGCCACCGCCATGGCTGCACAGGAGTTACGCTGGCTCACCTACCTGCTGACTGACTTGGGAGAGCAGCCTCGTTCTCCTCCAGTGCTGTACGTTGACAACAAGGCGGCCATTGCCTTGTGTGAGGAGCACAGAGTGGAGCACAGAACGAAGCACATTGCTCTGCGTTACTTCCTAGCTCGAGAGTTGCAGCAGCGAGGCCAGCTTTGTCTTCGTTACGTGGCCACTCGGGCCAACACTGCTGATATATTCACCAAGGCACTTCCGTCTGGTGATCATCAGCGCTTTTGTACTCTGTTAGGCCTTGTGCCTACGCTTCCACACTTGCTGTAGTCTTTGCTTGTACTGTGATCTATATACATATATACCTGCATGCTGGCTCTTGCTAGGTAGCTCGACACTGTACTGTCATTGCTGCATATATATCTCTGCATGTGAACTGGCCTTGTGGCCATTTGCTTGTGCTCAGAATGTGTGGTGACGTTGTGATCCACCCTGAGCTTGTTTTGTTTCTCTTGACTGGTCTTGTGACCCGTTGCTCTCCCCCACTTTGCCTATGGGGGTGTGTCAAATGATATATATGTGTGATATATATTGGTAGGCTGTAGTGGGGTAGATGTTATAGGGGATAACTCCTTAGGGTTGTGTTATTTGTACCATTTTCTCTCGATAGTGAACCTCACCTTGCCTAGCTATCTCAACAGATGAGGCCGGGTTCGAGGCGGCGGATCGGTTCCAGTTGTACCAAGCGAAGAGCGTACTCACGTCGCGCTCTTACAAGCTCGCGGTAGCCGACGTGGCGGCCCTCAAGCGTGCACGTACCGGCTTCGCCCGCGGAGGCCGCCTTCCCCCTCGAGACGGTGAACCGGAAAGCAAGGGCATGCATCCCGCGGCCTGCCATGAGCCCCGCTTCAAGGGCGTGTGCTTCCGTTGCGGCCAGCCCGGACACATGGCCAACAACTGCCCTATGGGAGGGCGTGGCGCACAAGGCCCCGCACCCGTGGTGTGAGAGGACCCATGGGGCGGCGCCCCTTGCCACTATGCCGGGGGGCGTAGGTGGATGCACCGGTGGTGCGTAGGCTGGTTAGGAGCCTTGGAGCATAGCTCAGGCCAAGGGGGCCAGGGAAAAAGTGCAGCCGTAGGGGCTGGTTAGGGCGTAGGCCTATGCTTGCATGCCTTTGTGTGGAATAATAAAGGTTGATTAAGAAAAGAAGAAAAAAAAAATGAAGACACAACAACAAGGGGATGAAAGAAGGCTGGCACGGCATGTCAAAAGCAAGCCCCACCTCAAGGAAGGCAGCCATGAAGGAAGCTTGGCTAGGTGTGAATCACGAAATAAGGGCTGAGCAAAGCAAAAAAAAAAAAAAAAAAAATGGGGGAGGGGAGAGGAAGAGAGAGAGAAACACGGAATAAGGAAGAGGAGAAGGACAGAGAGAGAGAGAGAGAGAGAGAGAGAGAGAGAGAGAGAGAGAGAGAGGGAGAGAGAGAGGGAGAGAGAGAGAGAGAGAGAGAGAGAGAGAGGGAGAGAGAGAGAGAGAGAGAGAGAGAGAGAGAGAGAGAGAGAGAGAGAGAGAGAGAGAGATAGAGATAGAGAGCGAGAGAGCGAGAGAGAGAGATCGAGATCTAGAGAGAGAGAGAGAAGCGAAGAGGAGAGAGAGAGAGAAGGAGAAGAGATAGAGAGAGAACGAGTAGAGATCTGCTCGAGAGAGTGAGAGAGAGAGGGAGAGAGAGAGAGGCCACAACGGCTTTGAGATGAACAAGGTCGTGGGACCAAGGGATGCACATGCACCGATCTCCTCGCAAGGCGACTTCCAAGTAAAAAATAAAAAAAAATAAAAAAATAACATATGCAAGGGTGTCACGGCTGACGGGTGGCCAAGGGAAGTGTAAAAAAAAAAAAACCGGGGGAGTGGAGAGGAGCGACGACGGTTAAAGGCGAGCAACATAGTTGACCCGCTAAGTGTCCCGCCTTCTCTCGCGTCTAATCAACCTCGGTTCTTTTTCCTTCCCACAACCTCGGTTGCTCGCTGTTGCAGAAGTTGAAAGCGAGTGGCAAGACGCTCACTGGGACCCATACGAGCACGCAATAACGGATAACATGGTGTCCATCATGCGAAGGCGATTGCGCAACAACCTCCACTGGTGGCTGTCCTGGTGCGATAGCAGTTTCATCCTCTCCATCATCGCCAAAGGATATTGGCTACCATGGAAGGGCGCGGAGCCACCCCCCTTCGAAACCCTCAATCACGCGGGGGTTCAAGCACACATGGCTTTCACCCAAAGCGCCGTCAGCGACCTCATCGCGTCAGGAGCCGCGGTACAGGTCTCGTCGAAAGCAGCACTGACATGCATTAGCCCGCTCAACGTTGTCGAACAACGAGACAAATGCCGTCTCATTCTTGACCTGCGGAAGGTCAACACTCACCTCCAAGTTCCCAAGTTCAAGTACGAGGGCCTGAGTCGGGTCGCGGAGATCATTCGCCCAAACGATTGGATGTTCACAATCGATCTGAAGTCAGGCTATCACCATGTCGAAATCCACTCCTCATGCTGGAGGTTTTTGGGCTTTCAACTCGATGGGAAGTTCTATTGCTTCACATCTTTACCTTTCGGCTTGGCAACAGCCCCGTTCGTCTTCACCCAGCTAATTATGCAGCTAGCCAAGAGATGGCGCGCGCGCGGAGTGCGCGTAATACCATACGTGGACGACTTACTATTCATGTGCGATTCCGAGGCACAAGCCCGTTCGACGTGCATCGAAGTTCTCCAAGACCTGAAGGCGGCGGGATTCGTGATAAATGCCAAAAAGTCAAACCTGCATCCCACACACCACTTGCGCTTCTTGGGGATGGAGCTCGACACGGAACGAGGGATGTTCCTCATCGGAAAAGATCGGCGCGAGCAACTACTACATGAGCTCCACCTCCTCGTAAAAAAAGGTCAAGCGGGTCGACAAGTGCCGATACGTAAGATAGCCCGAATCACTGGACTTCTCAGCTCCATGTCGCTCGCGCTGGGCACGACGGCGCGTGCCTTCAGCCATGAGCTTCTGCACTTGATCGACTCCGCGTTGTCATGGAACGCGAAGGTTATGTTGTCACCAGGAGCGACGGAGGAGTTGTTGTTTTGGACAGCGCAATTCGATCGTTTCAATGGTGCCCCATTCCACCAGAGTCAACGCTTTGATGCCGTGATCCACGTCGACGCAAGCGCACACAGCTGGGGCGCCACCTTGGCCAAGTTCCCAAGTGCTTCATGCGAAGCAAGCGAACGCATGCCATGCGAGCTCCTCCCCACATCCAGTACGAGACGAGAGCTCGAGGGCGTGCTCTGGGCATTGCAGACGTTCGCAACCCGAATTGCAGGTGCTCACGTCCTCGTCTGGGTGGACAACCAGGCAGTTATGTTCATATTGCGCAAAGGGGGATCCCGTCAGGCGGATCTTACGTTGACATGCCAAGCGATCATCCAGTTCTGTCTAGGCAACACAACACGCCTCGCCATTGAATGGATTCCGAGAGCGCTCAACGCCCATGCGGATGACCTATCCAAGCTGCAAGATCATGATGACTACTCCCTACATACGCCTTGGTTTTGCCTCCTAGAGCGTCGTTGGGGGCCGCACACGATTGATCTATTTGCTAACGCTCGGAACAATCACGTCCAACGCTTCTGCTCCAAGATTCCACACCCCGACGCGTTTGCCGTCGATGCATTTTCCATTTCTTGGAAAGGCGAGAGGTGCTTTGCCTTCCCGCCACCACACTTAGTCCCCGCTACACTCCGCCATGCCGAACTCACACAGGCGGAACTCACATTGGTAGTTCCCCAGTGGACAGGGGCGTCATGGTGGCCGCTTCTCAAACCATCCGCTCACTCGTGGACCCCGGCGGTAGTCGCGCACCTCTCCCTTGCCCAAGGCAGCCAATGCCTTCGGGCAGGTTCACACACCACTGCATTCTCCGGTCTCGGTTTGCCTCATAGCCCAATCATTGCTTTGCGTGTAAACTATGCAATCTAATAAAGATCATTAATGTGTCATTTCAGGACTTTTGGCCAAACTACAGCAACAATTGATGCACGTAATTAGCCACGTTCGCGCACCATCTACAATCGAGACGTACCAACCTTATTGGCAGAGATTTCGCACCTTCTGTACCCAAGTTAAGCTCGACTTCCTACCGGCAACCGACCTGACGCTAGCGCTGTATCTCATCCATGCGCTCAACAACAAGGCAACTCTCTCTGCGATCAACCTCACGTGTTCGGCAGTAGCCTTCGCCCACCGCATGACAGGCGAAACCTCCCCCACGGTGGGACCATTCACCCTGCAAGTGCGAGAGTTCGCCAAGCGACATGGCTCTCGGCCTGCCAGGACCAAAGAACCTATATCTCTCCATCAAGTACACGAAATGGCCCGTCCCTTCCTCGAATCATCGATTCCTGCGAAATTTCAGAAAGGATTGATCCCTCTTCTCATGTTTTCGGCATTCTTGCGCTACTCTGACCTCGTATCGCTCCAATGGAATGATATACAGTTTGAGGAGAAGGTAATGTGGCTGCTCATCCCGCATTCCAAGACGGACCAGGAAGGGAGGGGTGTCTGGATCCCCGTGGCGGCAATTTCAGGCCCATACTGCCCGGTGCGGTGCACATGCAAATTCATACGCATCGCAGGTCTCACAAAGGTGCCTCATGGACCGCTGATAAGGGTTTTCCCAAAGCACTCCCAAGCCACACCGGGCGACAAATCGCCATCCTACGTCACGATCAGAAACTGGTGTCTCGCGGCCGGCAGGCAGGCTGGACTGGATGTCGCGCACATCGGAACCCACTCATTCCGCAAAGGCGCAGCCACGGCGGCGGCAAGCCTCGGAGTTCCTGACCGGCTCTTCAAACGCATGGGCCGATGGCGCAGCGACAGCGCAAAGGAAATGTACGTTACAATAGCGCAAGATCAGCTCATCTCCCTCTCCACGCAGTTGCAGGATCCTTCGAAGGCTCCCTCACCAGCCACGCATCAGCTATCAATCGAACGACACCGCCAGCCCCGACTGCACTTGCCTCAGAAGACCCATATGAAATGATAACGCTGCCTTTGCAAGATGATCTAAGTACACTTTCACAATATGATAATTTTTGAAAGTGTAATGAAATGTAACACTTTCTAAAATTTTGTATTGTGAAAAGGGGTACGTGGCCAGCACAGCAAAGGTAGCGCCGAAGCGCTACTCGCCCTCTTTTGCCTACAAAAGAGGGACGTGGGGACATTCGTCCCCACCCACGTTTTCATTTCTCAGTTTGTAGTTCTAATTTCCCACCCGCCCACCCATTTGTGTATGCTGTTACGTAGACCTATATAGGACGAGAACGATGTACTAGAACCCATATGAAATGATAACGCTGCCTATGAAATGATAACGCTGCCTTTGCAAGATGATCTAAGTACACTTTCACAATGCAAAGTCGACCTGCGCATCCTTTCCTCAAAGCGACCGCAATCCTCCAGCTTCCAAGCATTAGTGACTCCAATGAGAATCAAACTGCACTACTCCTGCAGCTGCTGAGCAGCAAGTGCAAGCTCTTCAAACACTGACCCATCAATCTCACTCACTGAGTGACGTCGTGCATGCTGCCTTTCACCCTTCTGCCTCCCTCCCTGCTGCCTGCCCACCTGTTGACTTCCCCCTTGCTGCCCCCACGGATTCCCATGAAATGCCACAGGAGACCGCTTACCAACCCATCTCGGGCTCGGGCAGAATGCAGGTCCCAAGGCAGCACGAGGGGTATCGGGAGTTTTTAAGTTGCCTGCACCAGGGGGTGTAGCCCCCCCAGTGCCTCCCGGGCTGCCTGTAACTGATGATGATGATAACGAAGGTCGCATCATGCTGCTGTCATTCTTTCTCCGCATGGACCTTCCGCCCACCCTGGAACTGGGACTGGGAGCTCCGCTTGCCCACCAATTTACTGCTGCTTGGCTGTTGTCCACGTCAGCTGCCAGAGGAAGGCTGCTGACCTGGTTGCACTGGGCAGAATGCGAGCGATGAAAGCGTCGAGCGTCCTGCTGCTGCCTGGGCTCTTCCGGGTCCTCGTCCTTCTGCTGCCGCTGCTGCTGCTGCTGCTGCTGCTCCTGATGCAGCAGATGCCTCATTTCCTGCATCATTTGGGGCTGGCTTTGGCTTGCCTTCGGCGATACCCTCTTCTGGACATCACATTCCCCCCAGATGGTGTTTTTTCGATGACATTCTCCACTTGATCGGGATGGTTGCACCTCTGTCTCATCGTCCTCCTTACTGAGTTCCTCGAACAGAGATCCATCAATTTCACCAGTGGAATGCCGCTTGTGGTGTCGTTGATTTACGATAAACATTGCTTTGCTGCCAAGAGGACTCGTGCAAGGAGTGTAGCAGCGGGTCGCGCCATCCTCGTTTTTAGCAGTGTTCCGGGAAATCGACTCACCAAATCCGGTGTCACTCCCCCTGATTTCAGGAATCGGGGCCCCAACTTGCGGGTCTTCAAAAACAATCCCGGGAATCTCGCAATACAGGGCTTGAGTGCGGCTGCGCTGAATACTAACTTTCAAACGGTCCTGCCCGATCGAACTCAGACTTGCCGAGTGGAGGAAACCCTTCAAGCTGCCCCTAGTTCGCGAAGATAAATAACCTTGAGGCTGATTAGGGCTGGTGCCCGCAGCATCCGCGTTAGAGTCATCCCAACCGGATTCGCTGTAATCCGACACGGTGTTCGCAGTTTGCGAAAAGTTGCACGCGGCGCCGGCGCCACCGCTGTTGCTCCGCCAATGTCTCGTTGCGATGGGTGGCGTCGGGGATTTGGGCGGCAGAAACGTCCCTCTAGGTTCGTTACACGAAGCGCGGCGCGATAAATAACGCGACTCTGTCGAGACGGACTGCTGGCGGCTCTGATCCCCATTCCACGGATTCTTGACCGCTGTTGCACGGCCAAACTCCGCCGTGGATCCCCGCGGCGGGGAAGGAATTGTGAGGAGATCAAACGCGAAGCCGAGGTTTTCCGAGTCGCTGTCAGCCGTCGGCGAGACCCCTGTTTGCGTCGAAAAAGCCGCGTCAACGGCGTCAACGTGCACTTCCATCATCGCCTGCGTCGACGCCGCGTCGGCGGCCGCAGCGGCGGCATTATCGAGGTAGTAACTCCCCCGCGGCTCGGTGGCGTGTAACCGTTGCCCGTCTTCTCGAAGGGCGACGAGTTGTTGAAAAGCGAACTCGCTTTGCGGTTTTTTGGCAGGGACTTGGCGGTGCGGCGAGATGCTTTCCCGCGGCGAGTCGTCTTGGAACGTTATCTCCGGCGGCGCGTCAGCATCGGGGATATTCGGAGCGATCTGCATCCGTTCCGTAGTGTGCGCAGCTTTCCAGCTTCTCGATTGAGTGAGATAGCTGGAAGGCGTGGGCTCGCTGCCAAATGTTGCGGAGACCATGGATGGGCACAAATGTTGCGAAGATAAGACGCTCACCGCCATCGCGAGGAAAGTCTACTACTACTTCGACTTTGCGACAACGGGCAGAGTTTTGACGGGTGAAAAAGCGAAGACACGACGGCCTGAAGAGTGGGAGAATTCAAGAAACTGGTGTTTAATAGAATAGGACGTGGAGAGAATAGGACGTGGATAATAGGACCACGGCCCTTCGTGGCTTGACGGCTGACAGTCAAGTGCCCGTCGTCGGGCGGCTCGACATTTTCGTAGAGTGCACGAAAGGAGACACTTGACTGTGTTGGAAGTGACTGGCGTTCACACGATATCGCGTCGCGTCGCGACAATGGCGTTCGCTGGGTATTTGATTGTCGTTAGTCTAATCACAGGAAGGACACGGCGACGATCCATCATTGTACCGTGGAAGGGATTGTTGATTCCCGTTATTGGGCAAACAACAAGGAACGAACAACAACTACTTCAACAACAACAACATTATAGATTGTTCTGTTAGTTACTGACGATGTATGCATGCAAATGTAATACATGAACACTAAAAAAAAAATGTTGTCCTGTATCATCATCATTTGTTGAAACCCATTCATCAAACTTTGGGCCTGTTCCATCCATGGGCATAATACGGTATTATGTCAATTCGTTATGCATGGAATGACTCCCAAGCCCCATAAGGGGCCATAATACCGCACCTTTGATGTATCTTGCAAGATGCGTTAGGTTTATATGAGATGCTGTCAATATAGGAACTGGGTGGCAAAATGGGGTTGGGGGAGGACCAGGGCAGATTTTATCAGACTTTTTTAGTCTGACTGTCTGAAATCTTAGACTGATATTTTCGCCTTTCCTGAATTTTCAGTATTCCTGTATTTTGAACTCTGAAGGCTTCAGACCTGTTACATTTTCATTACTGAAAAATTCAGAGTACTTCATTCTGCACTACTGAGACTCGAGACTACAGGGAGGATGTGTCAGAATACTAGCGTGAGAATGATGCATTGAATGAAACAGTTGGGTACAAGTAGCTAACCCTAGTTGGGGTTGTACCCCATACTGGCTACCCCACTACAGCCTACCAACATATAACAGTTTAACACACCCCCATAGGCAAAGTGGGGGAGAACAAAGGGTCACAAGACCAGTCCAGCAAAGCAACACAAGCCCAGGGTGGATCACAACGTCACCACACTCCGAGCACAAGCAAAGGCCACAAGGCCAGTTCACATGCAGTGCTAGATATAGTACAAGACAAGCAACACAATGATCAAAACCTAGCAAGCAAGCAAAAAGATATATATAAAGTACAGTACAAAGAAAGTCAAGCAGTAAGCAAATGAGGGAATGTGGACACAAGGCCTAAAGAAGTACAGTGCCGCTGATGATCACTAGGCGGGAGCGCCTTGGTGAAGATATCAGCAGTGTTGGCCTTCGAGTCCACGTACACAAGCCGAAGCTGACCTCGCTGCTGCAGCTCTCGAGCAAGAAAGTAGCGAAGAGCAATGTGCTTCGTCCTGTGCTCCAGTCTGTGCTCCTGACACAAGGCAAGGGACGCCTTGTTGTCGCCGTACAGAACTGGAGGAGAACTAGGCCGCTCTCCCAAGTCAGTTAGCAGGTAGGTGAGCCAGCGTAACTCCTGTGCAGCCATGGCCGTGGCGTAGATCTCAGCCTCACAACTAGAGCTGAGAACAGAAGAAGAGCGGGTGGACCGCCACGAGACAGAACCAGAGCCAAGGCTGAAGGTGTAACCCTGCGACGACCGCTGCGTAGCCAAGTCGTCCACCCAAGAAGCGTCCGAGTGACCAGTGAGAACAACTCTGTCGCGTCCTCCAAGCACCAACCCCATGCCCGATGTACTGCACAAGTAACGCAGCACCCTCTTAGCAGCCTCCCAGTGCTCTCGCCTGTGTCTCCCAGGCGCAACGTAACGAGCAAGGATGCTAAGAGGGTACGCGAGGTCAGGTCGCGTGCAAGTCATCAGGTACATGAGGCAGCCTACAAGCTCTGGGTATGGGCCACTCGGCTCTACGGACTCGTCCGAAGGTGGAGCTGAGAGCGAGTGGCTGGTAGCCAGAGGTGTGGCCTGTGGTGAGGAGAACTGGAAGCCGAAGCGCTGAAGGACCTGCTGCACCATGTGTGACTGAGTCAGGGTAATGGTGCGGCGTGCTCTGTCCCGGGTGATCTGCAAGCTAAGGTAGCTACGCAGCTCACCCAGGTCAGTGCAGGTGTGTCTCTTCTGCAGCTCCGACTTCACACGAGCGAGTGCCTCAGTGTCAGCAGTAGCAAAGACCAAGTCGTCGACGTAGACGAGGATGTAGAACGGCGGCAGCGACGTGTCTGTGCGCAGAAACAGCGACGGGTCAGCAGTAGACGGCGCGAACCCAAGGGCCGCAAGTGTAGTCCTCAGTGTGTCGTGCCACTCACGTGGCGCCTGGCGGAGACCGTAAACTGGCCGTCGGAGGCTCCACTGGGTACCAGGAGGAAACGACCCAGTAAAGCCAGGTGGGCGGCGCAGCCAGATCTCCTCGTGCAGGCTGCCCTGCAGGAAAGCTGTGCTGAAGTTAAGAGAGTGAAGCTCGTAGTCACGCTGAGCAGCAACGTGCAGCAGAACCCGAAGAGTGGTCATCTTCGGGGTGGGGGAGAAGGTCTGGAAGAAGTCAACCCCCTGGCGCTGACTGAAGCCTCTAGCAACGTAACGAGCCTTGAAGACAGGCGGAGAACCCGGCGGCCGCTTCACCCTGAAAATCCACATGCCATCGACGATGTGGAGGGGGAACCTCGTCGACGTAGGTGCCTGTGGACTTCCAGGATGCCATCTCTGCGTCCATGGCTGTCTGCCACTGAGAGGAGTAGGGACCCGAGATCGCCTCTGCGTAAGAGCGCGGAGTGGGGATGTCTAGTGCATCCGGGTCTCCCTCAGGGGCAAGCAACCAGGCCACGAGATGAGGTACAGCAGCCGCAAGAGAGTCAAAGTCCTCCTGCCTGTCCTCAAGGACGTCCGTGCCAAGAGCACACTCACCCCCGACGGACGGAGGACAGACAGACTCAGACTCAGCAACAAGACGGGTGGCGTAGCCTAGGCAACATGCAGCAGCAAAGTCGACAAGCTCAGAGAACAGGGCAGACGCAGCAGAAGACTCAAACGACGGGTCAGTGACAACAGTGGCGAGAAGACGCGTAACAGTAGGGTGGGCAGCACGAACACTGTCAGACTCAGGGTCGGGAACGTCAGGAAGAGAAGACGCAGGAGGAGACGGTAGGGGGACACGCTGTGGACCAGTGGAAGGACGAAGGGCCATAATATGCGTGCCAGGAACAGGAGGAGGACGCGGACGCGCGACACGACGACCAGTGGGACCAGTGCGCGCAGTGCGAGCAGTGCGAGCAGCACGAACAGGCGAGGCAGGACGAGACACAGGCTCACGACGCTCCGTAAGCGAGTCCGGCAGTGCAGTGTAAGGTACAGGAGCAGGGAGGGGGGAGCCAGGCTGGAGGGGAAGGCCAGTGGAAGACGGGAGGGAAAGAACCTGGCGAAGCACCGTGTCAGGCGGTGGCAAAGTCGACGGTGACGGAGGAGCGAAGAACAGGCGCGACGGCGGAGCTCCGCCAGCACCTCCAGCACCCGCAGCACCAGAAGCACCAGGACCAGCACCCTCCGCCGCAGCACCCCCAGAGTCGGCGACGTCAGCACCAGAGGCCCCAGCAGCGTCAGACCTCCCCTCGCCAGCACCTCCAGAACCAGCAGGACCACCGTGTCCAGAACCGTCAGCTCCAGTGTCGTCAGCTCCAGCAGCTCCAGTACCGCCAGGAAGAGCACCCCCAGAGCCGGTAGCTCCAACTCCGCTGGCACCGCCAGCTCCAGAGTCCCCAGCTCCAGCAGCTCCAGCCTCAGTGCTCCCAGAACAGCCAGTCCCGGCAGCTCCAGTACCTCCAGTACGAGCACCTCCAGGACGAGCAGCTCCAGAACCTCCAACTCCAGCAGGGCCACGAGGACGGCGAAAGCGCCGGACGTACCAGTCACGAAGCTGCTGCGGTGTGAGAGACTGCTCAGCACCCCGAACCGGAGCACCCCCAGACGCAGCAACCCCAGGCTCCGTAGGCTCAGTCGCAGTACCCCCAGGCTCAGTGCCCCCAGGCGCAGCACCCCCAGGCTCAGCACCCCCAGACTCCGTACACGCAGGCTCAGCACCCCCAGGCGCAGCACCCCCAGGCTCAGCACCCCCAGGCTCCGAACTCTCAGGCACAGTACCCTCAGCTCCAGTACCCTCAGTCCCAGCACCCGCAGCCGCAGCACCCCCAGGCCCAGCACCCGCAGGCTCAGCACCCCCAGGCTCAGCACTCCCAGCAGCACCACCTGCAGCAGCACCTGAGTCACCTGTGACCTCGACAGGCTCAGCGACGGGAGGAGGGTCTACCTGAGAGACACCTGAAGGAGCAGGACCCTGAGGGGGAAGGGGGTCTATTGGAGGGGGACCAGGAGCGAGGAAAAGCGGCGGGGGAGGGAGGGGGGCAGTGCGGTAGGGGAAGAGACGGTAAAAAGGGACCGACTCGTCAAAGGTGACGTCCTGAGAGGCGAAGACCCGGCGCGAGGTGGGGTGGTAAAACTGCCAGCTAGGCGCGTCAGGGACAAAGCCAAGGAAGACACAGGGAAGCGTGCGGGAGGAGAGCTTGTCCGCGGACGTATCGCGGACAAGGGCACGAGCACCCCACACCCGGAAGCGCGACGTGTGAAGATAGGCGATAGGATAAGGCGCCATAGCTAGGAGAACCCTAGCTAGGCAAGAGAAAGTTTAGGCAAAAGAGAGGGGTTTCACTAGCAGCAATGAGGATACATATAGCAAACCCTAGATGGGTTGTACTCGCTATAGAGCACCCCACTACAGGCTAGAGAATAACATTCTGACACACCCCCATAGCCAAAGTGGGGTGTAATCAGTACAATGAGCAAGCAGGTATAGAGCAGGTTCACAAGTGCAAGCAAAGCTAGAGGCTTTCACAAAGGGCAAGTGAGGAGGAGGAGGCGAGACTGTAGGAGGAGAGGAGATAAGAGGCGACGACTGAAGCTGCAGACACACGGGCAACAGGAGTCAAACTGGCACAGTGGCTACCGGAACAGCGCCCCGGAATACAGGAGTAACTGGCTCCGCGGCTAAGTGCGGCAGACGAGCAACGGACCCACGGGCGACTGGCGCAGCTGGCTACGACTGGGCTACCGGAACAGCGCCCCGGACTACAGGTGCTGCTGACGAACAGACGGCAGCCTCCGCTCAACCTCCCCCGACCGTCCCACCCCCCTCTCACACACCCCCTGTTCGAACCCTAGCTCCACTCCCACGTCACCCCCCTAGCACCACTCCTTCGGCTCCCACACACCCACCCCCCTCAGCGGCAGCTGCAGCAGCGGGAGACGGAGGAGGAGGAGGAGCAGGGGACGGAGCAAACAGCCAGCACCCCCATAGGCGCCACCCCCACACTCGCCACCCCCAAACCCTAAAAGAGGCAGAATGGGAGGGGGGAAGGGGCGATTCGGGGGCGATTCGGGGGAGGGCGCGCGGCTCCCCAGGGCAACGCGACGGGGCAGCAGGTGGGGCGCGCGCGGCTTCCCAGGGCGCCGCGACGGGGCAGCGGGGGGTCGCGCGCGGCTCCCCAGGGCGCCGCGACGTGGCTGCGAGGTCGCGCGCGGCTCCCCAGGGCGCCGCGACGAGGCAGCGGGGCTGCGCATGGCCCCCCAGGGCTCCGCGACGAGCGGGGGGGGCCGCGCACGGCTCCCCAGGGCGCCGCGACGGGGCAGCAGGCGTCGCGCGCGCTTCCCAGGGCGCCGCGACGGGGCAGCGGGGGCGACGGGGGGGGTCTGCTGCAGGCGACGGGAGGGAACCGACGGGGGGAAACCGCCGCGCACCCCGGGGCGCACGGCGGGCAGGAAACCGCCGCGCGGCTCGGGGCGCGCGGCGGGAAGAAAAATAAGGCGTCGCGCGCCCCAGGGCGCGCGACGGAGAGGAGAGCAGTGGAAGCATCGAGTGGGGCCCACAGGCCATGAGCGTAACCGCTCTGACACCATGTGAAGATAGGCGATAGGATAAGGCGCCATAGCTAGGAGAACCCTAGCTAGGCAAGAGAAAGTTTAGGCAAAAGAGAGGGGTTTCACTAGCAGCAATGAGGATACATATAGCAAACCCTAGATGGGTTGTACTCGCTATAGAGCACCCCACTACAGGCTAGAGAATAACATTATGACACGACGCATCGCCAACCTCCCCCGTCCAACGCAGTGTGGGCGAGGTCTCCGGCAAGGAGACACGGGGCCAGAGGTTGAGCTGATGCGCGGCGTACCGGACAGCAAACGGCCACAGAAAATGGGGAGCCGCCGCATGGACCAAGGAGGTACGAGCGACCTCCATGACCAGGCCAATGCGGCGCTCAGCAACCCCATTCTGCTGTGGGGAGTCCGGAAGCGTGAAGGTCTGCTCGATGCCCTCCGCCTGACAGAAGGTCCTCAAGAGGTCGGAGGAGAACTCACCACCTCTGTCAGAGTGCAGACGCAGGACAGGAAGATCTGTCCGGAAACGGCGGCGGAGCTGGAGACGAACTGTGCGGATCCAAGGGATCAGAACAGCAGGGACCTCACCCTTGGTGCGCAAGGGGAAGACCGTGGTGTAACGCGAGTAGTCGTCGACAACCAGCAAAAAGTACCGCTCACCGCCCTGGCCACGAACGCGGGCTGGGCCCCACACGTCCAGGTGGAGGGTCTGCAGAGGAGCCTCTGTCGGGGGGAACGAGGAGGAGTGAGGAGCGGCGCGCTGCCGCCCCTCGACGCAAGGAAGGCAAGGCGGCGCAGGCGAGGCAGGGAGGGACCTGGGAAGACCAGACACAAGGTGGCGACGGTGCATGCCACGGAGGCGTGGCAAGGAGGGGTGGCCCAGGCGGTGGTGCCAGAGAAGAGTCTGGTGCGACAGGGAACGACACTCACAGGCGTGGGCTACCAGACCTGACGCGGACACCTGACCGACAGCAGCGACCTGAGGAGACGCAGTGGACAGTGTGTAGAGACTCGACCCCGGCTGACGGGTAAACGTAGCCAGGTGACGGCCAGTCCTGGAGCACGTGAGGATCGCCACACGCTGTCCTCCAGGAGTAAAGGTGTCAACCCACTGATCCTGGATGACAGCGTTGCTCACCAGGTTCGTCGAGAACGAGGGGAGGTGGAAACCCGACAACGAGCCAGACGGAACCGCCGGACACGGGAGCACAGTGGTGGACCGTGCAAGGACTGGGCCCCCCGAGGGGTCAGCCAAGGAGACTGGGACCGGTGCAGGAAGTGGAGTGAGCTCAGTACTGTCACGAAAGAAACAGCGGGAAGCACCTGAGTCAAGGGTGAAGGTGTGCAAGGCCTCAGCCGGTGCAGTACCTGAGAGAGCAGTCTCTATAGGTGCTGTACCTGAGAGAGCAGACTCACAAGCAGTAGGGACAGTGTTGGAGGGAGCAGCCACAGAGGGCACCAGACCAGAGAGAGCAGACTCACTAGTACCCAGGGCAGCGGGCTCTATACCTGGGTCAGGCGGCACACACAAGTAACAGTCTCCCTCGGCACTAACAGTCAATGCATACATGGCAGCAATAATAGCATCATAGTCAAGAGCAAAGATATCAACACCAGCCCTCATCAGCTCAGCCCAGCGGGGGCGCTCAACATTCCCGCCCATCTCCTCACGCCAAGCGTCGTCAAGGCGGGAGAAGCAGCGGTACGGGGTGTGGAACCTCCCACACGTCTGTCCCTTGCGGTCACCTGTGCGAATGACATAGGAACAGCGGCCACTGCCCCCCGACGTCCCACGCTGAGCAAGCCACTCACGAAGCTGCTGGGTCGTCTGGGGACGCTGCTGCTGGTGGGAGCTCTGGCCCGAGCCAGTGCCTCCACTCCGACCTCCGCCGCCACCACTACCTCCGCTCCGACCGCCACCGCCGCCACCGCCACCGCCGCCGCCGCCGCCACCGCCGCCGCCGCCACCACCGCCACCGCTCCCTCCGCCGCCCCCGCCTCCGCTGCCGACCCCACTCCCACCAGCACTCCCGCCACCGCTCCCTCCAGCACCGCCTCCCCCCCCACCTCCCCCACCTCCTCCCCCCCCAGCGCCACCCCCGCCACCCTTGCCCCCCTTGCCCTTGCCGGTGCGGCGCCTCCCACCAGGAGCAGAAGCAGCGCCAGCAGACTCAGCACCAAGGAAGTCAACAGCAGCAGCAGTAGCGTAGGAGGGAGCGAGGGGAGAGGGAGAACACCCCTCAAAGATGGGGGTGCGAGGAGCGCCACGAGCAGCACCTACAGCTACAATGCTCTTCTCGGCTGCTAGCAGTTTCTCCTCTAGGAGGGCGACAGTGAGCTCAGTGGGACAGCGAGCAAGGAAATAGTCGCGCACTGAGCTAAGGGTGTCAGGGAGACGGGTGACTAGAAAGTGGAGTGTCCAGTACAGTGGAGGGGGGTTCTTAGCGCAGAACTCGGTGGGAAGGGCGGCACGCAGGCGAGCGTCACTAGTGCGAAGGTGGGTGATAAGATCGGCGACTGTAGCAAAGGTGGACAGCTCAGGGAACAGGTAAGGCAGCATAAGGCGGCTAAGCTCGGCTGTGGCAGGTGAGGAATAGCGGGCAACGACAGCGTCGTACAGGGCCTTAGCGGTTTTGCAGTCGCCAAAATGCTCGAGCTCAGCTAACGGCAGGTGACTGCGAATGGCTAGGCGAGCAGCTGCGTCACGAGTCTGCCAGTGGGAACGAACACTAAGCTCTGCTGTGGCAGGAGGGGCAGGTGCAGCACCAGACGCGTAATCATAGAGCGACACATGCTCCTTGCTATCGCTCAGGAGGAACAGCTGCAGGTCATCTAGCCAAGTGGTGAACTGCACAGGGCGGCCCTCAGCATCGAACGAAAGCACGCGGATGGAAGCCATAACGACAGTACGGCAGAGCAACGCAAGCTACCACAGCAGGGGCGGGCAATTGCGCACGGGCAGGGAGCAGCAGGCGGCGCTGCAAGCGGGCAGCGCGGCGGACAGGCGGCTCTGCAAGTGGGCAGCGCGGCAGGCAGGCGGCGCTGCAGGCGGGCAGCGCGACAGGCGGGCGACTCCGCAAGCGGGCAGCACGGCGGGCGGGCGGGCAGCGCGACGGACGGCGTGGGGCAAAGCGGGCGGCGCGCGGGGCTGCAAGGCAGCTCGACGGGCTGCGCGGGGCAGAGCGGGCGGCGCGCGGGGCTGCAGAGCCGAGCGACGAGCAGCGCGGGGCAGGGCGGGCGGGTCGCGGGGCTGCGCAGCAGATCGACGGGCGGCTCGGGGCACAGCGGGCGGTGCGCGGGGCTGCGAGGCAGCGCGACGGGCAGCGCGGGGCAGAGCGGGCGGCGCGACGGGCAAAGCAGGGGAGGCGCGCGGGGCTCTGGGCTGGCAGGACGCCGGTCGGCAGGGCGCACGAGGGCGCTACAAAGGGCGCTACGAGGGCGCTAGAGCGCAACGAGGGCGCTACGAGGGTAGGGCGCGGGGGTAACGCGGTAACCGCAGCGTGCGGTGGTGGGCCCTAAAAAAAACGATCGGATGGTCCTAGGGACCACCTGCTCTGAATACCATGTAAGAATACTAGCGTGAGAATGATGCATTGAATGAAACAGTTGGGTACAAGTAGCTAACCCTAGTTGGGGTTGTACCCCATACTGGCTACCCCACTACAGCCTACCAACATATAACAGTTTAACAGGATGGCCACCCCCAAACTCACCGAATTTCGCTCCTGCCCCCTCTCCCTCTCTCTTTCATTTCCCCCCCTGTCCCCCTCCCCCGCTCCCTCTTACTCCTCGA
The DNA here is from genome assembly GCA_947470075.1 of Closterium sp. Yama58-4. Classification (NCBI taxonomy): domain Eukaryota; kingdom Viridiplantae; phylum Streptophyta; class Zygnematophyceae; order Desmidiales; family Closteriaceae; genus Closterium; species Closterium sp. Yama58-4. Next base: position 351,410 of record CANIUD010000271.1, read on the forward strand.
CAACTCCGCAATGATTTCCCCGCTGTTTCTTTTGCCATTCCCCCTAGGCCCAACTCGCTTCACAGATATTCGAAACTAACCAACTCGGATGCGGTTTTACAAACATAGAACGTTTCAGACTAATGACTTTTTTCAAACCTGACATTTCAGAGTACTAAGAACTCGGGAAATGACCCTCAGACTAAACCAAATTTCTTTCTCCTCTGGCTCAGAGTGGTTTTATTTGAAACGTCAGCCCTGGGGAGGACCATTGACAAGAGGGTAACTATGCAATATGCTAGAACTGAAATTCTACAGTAATACGTAAGATGCATACCACTACTCTAACCCTAGCAGAAAAATGCTGAAATGTAATCTCACGCACAGAATGACACAGAGACACCCATGAGGAGTGGCCACTTTCCTGGATGAGATAGGCTGGTTTTTTTTGTCAAGCACTACTCCTGCAGCCGCTGAGCAGCTACCGCAAGCTCTTCAAACACCGACCCATCAATCTCACTCACGGAGTGACTCCGTGCATGCTGCCTTTCACCCTGCTGTAACCTCCCCTGCTGACTCCACGCATCCCTTTGAAACGCCACAGGGGACCGCTTCCCTACCCATCTCGGGCTTGGGCAAAATGCACGGGGCGTTGCGGGGTGCCTTGGGTTGCCTACAGCCTGGTTGCTGGCAGCTGAGGAATCGGCTCTCGGAGGGGTACTTCCACCGCTGCTTCCTCCTCCACCGCTGATGCTGCTGCTGATGCCGCTGCTCATGCCACTGCTGATGCTGGTGGTGCATTCACTAGCACAAATGCTGATGCTCCGCCTGCGATGGTGCTGTTTGTGCGGCATCTGAGGCATTCGCCCTGCAGAGGAGGAGGGACGCGGAGGGACTGAAGAAAAGAGTTCCGTCGGTGAAGTCAAAGGCCGAGCTTCCAAACCTGACGGCTCTAACATGGCGCTGCTGATTCGCCAGACAGACCTGTTCCCGACCCTAGGACTGGGAGCTCCGGTTTTAGCCGAGCTTATCAGAAACGGGCTGTTGGGTGTGCTTGTCACTCCAGTTATCGCGCCTCGGCTGTCGACGTCAGCTATGGGGGAGGAGCTGCTGACGTGGTTGCACTGGACAGAATGAGAGCGTGAAAATCGTCGAGCCTGCTGTTGCTGCGGCTGTTTGAACTCCTGCTGCTGCTGGAGATGCTTCTTCTCCTGCATAGTTTGAGGCCTGCCTTGGGTTTGCGTGGGAGATGCCTTTTCCTCATCCTCTTGACAAAACTGCTCGAAAAGAGATCCGTTGATTTCGCCGATTGAATGTCGCTTGTGGTGTCGCTGGTGTACGATGGTTATTGCTTTCTTGCCGAGAGGACTCCCGCGAGGAGTGTAGCACACTCCATCCCCGATTGTAGTCACGTTCGCGAAATTCGTCCCACAGCCAGCTTCGTCGCCACCCTCCTTGATTTCATGAATCGAGACCCCAATTTGCGGGTCCTCGAATACCGTCCCGGGAATTTCGCCAAACAAAGCGTGGCTGCGGCTTCGCTGGATCGAAACTTTCGCGTGAATCTGCCCGATGAAGCTCAAACTTGCCGAATGGGGAATAACATTCAAGTTGCCCGTCCCTGCAGCAGCATCAGAGGACGAACCATCGCAATTCCAGCCCCATTCAGTGTGAGGCGAGCACGGTCTCCAGCCCAACGCACCACTCCTGGGAGTCAAAGCGCCACGCCAACCGCGCCCCGCGGAGGTGTCCGCAATTGGTGGTCGATTCAGGGAGTTGGATGTGCTACGCAAAGTTGAGTTGATTGACGCGGGGAGCGGCGGGGATTTCGGCGGAACGCTTTCCCTGGAACCGCTATACGACGCGCGGCGCGGGCGGCGCGGCAGCACCATCATGGGAACGTTGTCGCCATCTGGCAAGTCGGAATCGCCAAAGTCCTCCTTCACCCGGAACGAGTCGCTTCGCTGATCCGAGACGGCCAGATTCTTGGCCGTTGCGGTGGCAAAGCCGAAGTCCGCCGTGGATCGCGGAGAGACGAGCGTGAGGCGCTCGAATGCGGCGCCATCGAGCTTTTCCGCCGGCGATGTTGATAAATCGCCCGCTCCGCTCGTCGCTGCGGCGCGATCAGCCGCCTCCGTCGCGGGGGGAGTAATTTCTGCCGCCTTGTTCAAAGTGTCAACGTGAAACACTGTTATCGTCTTCGCCGACGCGACGAGACCCTCGATTGTTACACGCGTCGGTTCGTAACCGTCAACGTGACGTTCGGCTTGTAGCTGGCAACGCGCCTTCGGCGACTCAATGTCGACGTCACGCGGTTGCGATTTGTTTAGGAGAAAATGCGCCCCCGCGTTGTCGACAGAGAGTGTCTGCGAGTCGTCGAGCGTCATTTCCGGCGTCATCTCCGGCGCGTCGGAGTCGGGGATATCGAGCGGAGTGATCAGCAACCGTTCCGCAAATTGCGCAGCTTTCCAGCTGCTCGATTGAGCAGGGGGGTCATTAGAAGACGTGTGCTCGCCAACCATAGCACTGAGTGCCATTGTAGTCACGGGTGGGCAAAAATATCGTGACGATACTACGCTGCTCCGAGCTGTCGTCGCCATATTAGATCTACTCGTAGAATCTGTTCGTTAGCTCACGTAGCCATCTCGCGATGGGTCGTGACTGGAAGAAACGCAATGAAGTTCCGCCGCAGCTGAAGAAACGCGGAATGCAGTTGGAGATAGGAAGAAGCAGATCACGAAACTTTTCACGCGTTTGATGCAGTAACATTCGACATGCAATATAAAAATGACCAAGTTGGGGTGCGAGAGGGCTGAGGGAGAGAGGTCACGCGCTAAGGTTCGGACTTTATGAGCGGTTAAGAACGTTGCTTGGACGAAGTACTGGTTTTCTATTAGTTAAAACACGTTGCAGAGCGGTGGCGGTCCGGACTTATCCGACTTTTCCAGGATTCACCAAGCGATGTCTCTGGGGACACCCAAGCCAACGTGTGTGCTATCACAGTCCCCGTGCAAGCTCCGGTTTGGGAGAGGAGGGCGGACGATTAGGTTTTTTGTGGGCACCCGTCCTGGGGTTTGTGTTGCACGGTACCCCCTTGGTAAGGGTGCCGGACAATGGGGTACTGGTGGCGATGTGGTTCATCCTGCTTAGCCTTATAGGGTGCAATCCATTTGGCAGCTGGACGATTTCGCTGGTGCCAACAAAGCTTGACGTTTGCCACTCAAAAACTAGCGATTCGGACTGGGTTGCGATAGTTCTAAACGGTTCATCCAGAACCAGGAAAATAAGGCGTAATTCCCGAATTTAACGCATGGTGGACCAAGAATGAGGTTACTTTCGCAACCCTCACTTAAAATCCATAGTTTGCAATAATTGAATCTTGCGCCCGCAACCTGTAAACATCAAACCTGTAAAACTTGTGAACCCTGAGCATTCTGTTTCCACCATAGCCTTCTGATTTTACCATACTTCGTTTCCTTACGCGATGGGGGAGAACTGCGCCTCAAAATGACAGACTGGCGCCAGGTGCGGAAAGGAACAACCTTCCGTCTCATTTCGTAGCGCGCTGTGACAAGTTGAACTGTACAGTACATTTCATCAGCAATTTATTCCAGCCTGAACTGTAACCCTTGAACAATAGGCCGAGAAGCATTTCAGAATAGTTTCACAAGCCAATTTGTGTGCTGCAGAACCTTAGGACGTGGTCAAGACCGCCTCTGATCGGCCCGATCAGAGACGATAAATAACTTCCTAGAAGACTCGAAAGCAATTTCAGGCAATCAGGGGCGATCGTTCGATTGCGATTTAATGATCGCCCCACTTGATCAGCCGCCTTGATCACCCAGTCAGTCACAATCTTATCCCAATCAATCACAATCAGTCACGATCACTTGATTGCATGAGATTGGAGATCTTAAAGCTCAAAGCCCAAATTGCAAAGCGCGCGGGGCAAGATTACTAAAGTTGATGAGAGTGGTGTTTTGAGTGTTGTTTGTTTGCGAATTGTGGTTACGAGATGTGCGATGCAATTTGATTGGCCAGCAGTTTTTTGTCGCATTGGAGAGAAGGAAACACCAAGAATATTGAGAGTGCAATTTGGGACTCGAGAAACCAAACCGAGTTGCTCCCTGGGGTTTGCTAAGTCAGCGAAAACCCTGAGGGAGAAGCGCGAAGCTGGGCGAAACTGAACAGCCCAACTTAAAAAAAAATCAACATTCATCTTCTACCACCCAAAGGGCAACCTTAGTAAAATTGATCAATTTGGGCCTTGAGCTTTAACGACGTAACCGTGTCTCGTTAAGCTCGCCAAGCTATCGTGGATGCATATTTTTTTTTGTAGTTAGCGATATTACATGGAAAAAAATAAGTCGCTACTTTTTCGTACTCGCCAAAATATAAACGAAAGGATCCGGAAATGCTGACACGCTTGGTGGGCAGATGCTTTCAAATTTCTAGGAATATCTGTACTGACCGGGCGGTGCGTGCAATGCAATCACAAGCAACCCGATCTGATCCGACCCGATCAGAGCAAGCCGATCAGAGGCGGTCTGTACATCCTTGCATTCGGCTTGTTAATCAGAAGAGAGTGGTAGCAGTGATGCTGCCAGAATTTTTTTGCATGCTCCATTAATATGGACGTCATTAGGTAAATCCACCTAGACTCAAAGAATTTATCTGCTACTGTAGGCATCTGTCAAGTTTCTCTTCTCCCAATCAGGGACAGGTGCGTTCTTGACAGGCAGTGGCAATGGTGGGGTGGACCAAAAAACGACAAACGTATCTTCAGATCTAACGTCCACACGATTTTCAAAACGAAATGACACTGGAGCTCGTCCTTGTCTATTTTGTGAATCAAAACCCGTCCTTGGAAATGCATGCTTCCAAAATTGCTATGTAAGCGGAGCCAGCTGCTGTGGTTGCCACCAGCATTCATGGACTTTTCAGACAAGGTGAGCGCCCCTCACATCCCATCCCATCTCGCCACATCTCGACCGTAGAATGAGTGTTGGTTGGATGCAGAAATGCTAGTGAATGCGTCTTCCTAAAATTTTGCTTCCCCCAGGCTGCCGAACTGAACGCACATCCCACGCAGATTGCGTTGACATCCAGCTGGATCGCCTGCTCTCAAGCATGTCTGCTGATTGTTCAAAGGGAAAGTCTATCCCAGCACCTGGCTTTCAGTTTTTTCTCATATTTAGCCCTATGTTTACTCAAAAAGCACCACTTTCCATTATTTCTCTCACGCGAGGCCCAAAGTATGTTCAAAACTGGTCCTGCGGGGCGAAGTTTTCGACACGTGTCGTTTTGTTACCAGCTGACGCACTTCCACTCTGAACTAACCGTTTGTCAGGGCAATTTTCGCGCCGGAAAAGTTTTTACGGGACAAAAAAACATAAAACCCCTAAAGGACCATTACACATTTTCGGGAGGGAGCAACCCTAAACACGGGACCTGCTAGGTGTTTAGGGTTGATCCCTCCCGCGAATGTGTCCTGGTTCTCTAGGGGTTTTATTTTTTTTGCCCCCGTCCAAATTTTCCATGCGTGGAAGTTCGTCAGATGGTGTAACAAGAGGACACGTGTCGAAAAAATCGCCCCGCAGGACCACTTTTGAACATACTTTGGGCCTCGCGTGAGAGAAATTCTAGAAAGTGGTGCATTGAGAAAGCTTGCTTCTGTCGCAATTGGCATCGTTCTCATTACAATGGGTTCAAGTACAACAGTTCCTAGCAGTTATACTAATATACTATCACATCCAAAATGTCTAAGAACTACTACTCTCATAAGCTGACTAGCCTGGGGAGGGTGGGTGGGAATTGAACTTGAGCGATTGTAAAATGAGAGACGTGGGTGGGGGAAGAATGACCCCAGCCCACATTATATATTCGGAGAAGGCGAATACCGCGCTTCGACGATGCACAAATTGCGTTACAGTCAGCTTCGCTTTCACAATACGCAAATTTGAAAGCGATAAAACGCTTAAAATTTTTTTTTTTATTTTTTGAGTGAACCTAGGGCTGAATATGAGAGAAATCTGAAAGTCAGGAGCGGGGATATACTTTCCCTTGTTCAAACTTTACTTCGAAATTTCAGTTTCATATCTTATGTCCCAATACTTCTGCATACTTCACGGAACAAACTAGGTATAATCTCTCTTAGCAACGCCTTTTATACATTCTAGAAGCACGTAATTACAATCATCAGTAATTTTATTCATGAAATACCAATTGTTGGTTTGGTACCAAAGATGTATAATAGACCTTGTATTATTGAGCAGTTGTGATGTACAGAGTCGCCATATTGCAGGAACTCCCTATCAGCGCACACGGCGCACAAGATGAAAGCACATGGACAAGCACATTGACAGCAATTCCCATGGTGAGGTGAGGTGGAAAGCTACACGCTTTTGCGATCTGCCACGCAAGCCCTGCAGTGTGGATTTCAAACGTGTCCTCCTCCTCCTCGAGCTTCTTGGATAATTGTTTGGCTTCAATGGCCACGTGGCGTAATGGAACTGGCAGTGGAGGAACATATGTGGTCCCGCTGCGGGACAGCTCATGGGCACGGCAGACTTCTCAAATGTTGCTGTGGCTAAATCCCCCACGCGACACCTCAAAACGAGCGGCGGGAAAAGGCCAAAAGTGTGACTCTTGCTGTGCTCTTATCGTGACTGGCCAAATTCGTTGGCTCCTAGGGTTGTCCTTACAAGAGAGCAAACTAGAAGTCCGGAGGTGGGAGAATCCGAACCCAACCAGACCAAATCGACTTCAAACGAAAGCAAACCAACCCGACCACATCATACCATTTTCGGCTGCTATGCCAGTGAGCAGTTCACACAACCTTGGAACCTGTATGGCATCTTGATTCTCTGGGCCAAGCTGTTTGTGTTCAGAAATTGTGTGCTAAGGCCATTCTAGTCTGCTTGCGTTTCGCAGCTGCATTGTTCAAAGCAGTCATCTCTAAGCATTGGCTCGTCTCTTTTGAGTACCGCTCGTGACATTCTAAGGTATAGACTAGTAGTAACGACAGTACAGGCCTATCAAAGGTCAAGTGACACTGGATCGCGAAATAGGACTTCTCACTAGCTACGTCCGTCCATCCTCAGTTGGAACAGCGACCCGCTGAAATAACGAAACCAAGTCGATCTCCTATTAGCCGAAGTCTTCATTAGGACTGAATGGCGTACCATTCCGTGCTCCTAGGAGCGAAGGCTTTTTCGATATCACCCGGAATCACAGCTCGTTGCCAACCGCTTAATAATGAAGCAGCTGTACGAGACTCCTGCTCAGGGCAAGTTCCTGGCTTGCGAATGGTCAAAGGAAGCTCGTTCCTTGGATGCTCTCTTCGTCAGAAGGTCTCATCTGTTTCAGGTATAATGCGCCGAGGTTTTGCTGGCGCTGCTTGAAACAACGCGATCAATGAAACAAAAGTGAATATCTGGGTTGATACTATCCGCTGATAATCGAGTCAATCAACTGAAATGCCGAACGAACCCGACATTGTTTTTTCCCTCGCACCAGGAAGGATGAACGCCGCAGATGGGAGGTGCAGAGCAGCAGCGGATACCAGGCAGGAGACAGCAGCAGAGGATCCGGAAAAGGAGGAACTAAAGAAGTTTGAGAAGGCTCTGCTTGAAAAGAAGTCTAACGAGCTCGCGGATAGAATCGCCAGTGGAGAGTTCACAGTGGCTTCCAGAAGGTAACCACAGAAGTGCTGACTCGTGAGACGACTTAAAGATCGCCTATTCTAGGAGATAACGACAATGCAGTTGACTGACGTTGGTTCTTATAGCAACGGCAATATAGTCATCAACGGGGAGTTAACACTGGCTTCCAGAAAACAACCGACATTTTTGGTGGCTGGTCCATTGGTTCTGAATGTGCTTGCCAAGTTCGCGCAGAAGGATTTTCTGATGCGCCTAAGAAGCATAGTGGGCATGGAGGATAAGAGTGAAGTTGCTGCATCGTTTTTCGTCGTTCTTCTGCCGCTCGGTCAACCATCATCCACGTCTGCCAATGTATGCGTTCCCTGTCGTCGCTTCCTCTCACGATTGCTTCCCATGGCCACCGTACCTTTTCCCACCTGCAGAGTCGATCGGTTCGGCTGGTTGCGTCGATGCTTGGCGAGCTCGGGCCCGGCAGGCCGGCCGGTAGCCATGTTTCTGGCCACCATGGAACGCAGATGGCGGGCTATGGTGAACGCTAGCATGCCGGAGGCTCGCGGAGACATACGCGCTATAATCGGGCAGCCGTTTTTTGTCCCGCTTTTCAGCCTTTACCTTGTCTACGGCGGGGTGTTTCGTCTTTCCTTTGGACCAAAGGTTGGTTCCTTGCCAGTGATCTTGGATATGGTTCCTGTGTTGATGAGGAATCCGTTGTTGTCTGCTGGTTTCGCTAAATACTGCCTGATGACTGCTCCGGTGTGGTCTTTTTCCTGTTTTGCAGAGGTTTGTGATTGTATCGGATCCCGTTGTGGCGAAGCACATTCTGCGGGACAACGCCAAGTCGTACTCCAAGGTGAGCACTGAAAATCATCCCTTTTCATCCACGGTTCAGGGCGTATCTCAGTTTGGGTCATAGGCACTGTTTGGGTCATCCGAGATTCTTGGACGACCAATAGGGCGCATTTCAGCTACATTATTGGAATATCATTGGTCGTCCTATGACCCAAAGTGCTTCTATGACACAAATTGAGCTTCTATGACCCAAACTGAGATGCGCCCTCAATATCTAGTGTTGGCTTTCACACTTGTTACAATCTTCACTTGCCCTGAACCTCACGTATGATTTTACTCTGTACCCCATATAAGTGCGTGTGAAAAAAGAAGGCATTTCAAGGCGTAACAATGCCTCAACAACCGTTTGCTGGGCAACTTTGTGTGCAGCACAGAGATCCTATTTGGATGATTATTTTAAGCCTCTAAAAATCCGGAGCATTCTCGCTCACTGTCAATGGCTCATCATCTATTCTCCGGGACAACTTGTGCGGGGCGCAGGGAATCCTTTTTGAGATCCTCGACTTTGTGATGGACAGGGGCTCATATCTTTTAGGCACCTCATAAAAATACTCATCTATTCTCCGGGGCAACTTGTGCGGGGTGCAGGGAATCCTGTCTGAGATCCTCGACTTCGTGATGGGACAGGGACTCATTCCCGCTGATGGCGAGGTTTGGCTCACTCGACGCCGCACCGTTGCTCCTGCGCTGCACAGAAAGGTAAGAAGACTATACAGGAAGGTAGAAGTAATGTACAGGAACATACTGCCCAGAAAGGTATGAACTTGCACAGAAGCTATAATTAATGCGCAAAAAGTGTGAGCTTTGTCCAGAAAGGTGTGAAACTTGCACAGAAATGTATGAAATGTGCACTGCAAGGAATGGAATCTGCACAAAATGGTACAACACCTGTACGAATTGTTTGCACCGACATGCGCTGTACGCATTCTGGCCGTTTAGTTTGCTTCAAAGCTTGATTAATCCCTCCCCCCTCACTTTCCCCCCTTTTCCGGCCCCGTTTCCCCCTCCGTTTTCTCCTCCCCCCAGTTCGTGAGCGCCATGGTGTTGCTGTTTGGCGAGTGCTCCCAGTGTCTGTGCAACAAGCTGGAGAAAGCAGCAGACAAGGGGCAGGCGGCGGAGATGACATCCCCGCCGCCCCCAACTCCTTACAATCCCTTCCCTCTCCCTTTCCCCCTCCTTTTCCCCCTCCCTCCCCCCTCCCCCCAGTACGTGAGTGCCATGGTGTCGTTGTTCAGTGAGTGCTCCCAACGCCTGTGTGACAAGTTGGAGGGAGCAGCAGACAAGGGGCAGGTGGTGGAGATGGAGTCACTCTTCTCGCGCATGACCCTGGATGTGATCGGCAAGGCCGTGTTCAACTACGAGTTCAACTCTCTCCAGAAAGACACAGGCATTGTGGAGGTGAGGTGCAAGCACGTTGTGGCGAGGGAATCTCTGTTCTCACGCATGAACCTGGATGTAATTGACAAGGCCATGTTCAACCACAAAGTTAATCCGCCTTGAGCCGACCCGCTCTCAAAAGACAGGAGCATTGTGGAGATGAGCTGAATGCACTTGGCCCAGTCCCTGGAACCTGTGTTTTTGAAATTAAGGAAGGCAGAGGAACGTTTTAGTCCCCCCTTGAGCAACGGTTTTGTACTCCTCTCCTCCCTGCCTTTCCCTCCCCTTTTTATGCCCTTCCAGGCGGTGTATGTGACGCTGAGGGAGGCGGAGACGCGCTTGAGTAGTTCCTTTCGCGTTAATCCATTTCCTCTCCCCGCCCCCTTCCCTTGTCCCCATACCCTCTTCCCCCACAACCGTCCTTCTCTCCTTCCAGGCGGTGTACGTGACTCTAAGGGAGGCGGAGGTGCGGAGCACGTCGCTGTTCCCCTACTGGAAGATCCCTCCCCTGCGAGTCGTCATGCCCAGCTGCTGTTTGATGATTCTATTTGCATTTCTTCCCTCCTCCCCCCCTTTATCTCCTTCCAGGCGGTGTACGTTACATTAAGGGAGACAGAGCTGTAGTTTAATTCTTCCTTTCGCACTACTCCCCTCTCTCCCTTTTTTATCTCCTTTCCAGGCGGTGTACGTGACACTAAGGGAGGCGGAGGTGAGAAGCACGTCGCTGTTCCCCTACTGGAAGATCCCTCCCCTGCGAGTCGTCATGCCCAGCCAGCGCAAGGTCTCAGACGCTCTCACGCTCATCAACGGCACCCTCAACGCCCTCATCGCCGAATGCAAGGTGAGTGATTGGGTCTTGGCGCACAGCAGCAGATACTATAAGCCAGTGGCTGCATTGCGTGCTCATGCAAGGTGGTGCGAGTGGTCATGCCCAGCCAGCGCAAGGTGTCAGTCAGACGCTCTCACGCTCATCAACGGCACATTGAACGCCCTCATCGCTGAATGCAAGGTGCGTGTATGGGTCTTTTGCAGAAAGCAGCGGATATAATAAGCCAGTGGTTTCATTCCATGCTCATGCAAGGTGCTGCGAGTGGTCATGCCCAGCCAGCGCAAGGTGTCAGACGCTCTCACACTCATCAACGGCACTCTCCACGCACTCATTGCTGAATGCAAGGCGAGTGGGTGAATGCAAGGCGAGTGGGTGAATGCAAGGCGAGTGTGCGGGCCTTTGCCAAAGCAGCAGACTGAAAAGCAAGCCACTGCCTCCTTTAGGTAACATTGTAAATCTTGGAATCCGAGACTTTTTTAAATGCGGACGCACTTAAAAAGATTTGGTGAGGGGGAGTGGCAGAGGGGAAACAAGCTTCATCCTCCCTACAGCGTATTGTCAATGGTTCTACTGGGTAGCCGTTTCTTTTGAGACGCATTGAACAATAAGGACCACAGCCATGCATGTGTATTCTCATGCCTCCCCTCTCCTCCCTGCTCTCTTCCCATGCATGTGCAGCAAATGGTGGAAGCAGAGGAGGAGGAGTTTTTTGAGGAGTATTTGAACAAGGAGGACCCCAGCATCCTGCATTTCCTGGTTGCTTCCGGGGATGACGTCACGAGCAAGCAGCTGAGGGACGATCTGATGACGATGCTGATTGCAGGGCATGAGACGTCTGCTGCCGTGCTCACGTGGGCGTTTTATCTACTAGCCCAGGTCAGTGTGAGAGGAGTGAATGGACGTAGGGCCAGTGTAGTCAGTGATTGCAAGCAGCTAAGGGACGATCTGATGACGATGCTGATTGCAGGGCATGAGACGTCTGCTGCCGTGCTCACATGGGCGTTTTATCTACTAGCGCAGGTCAGTGTGAGAGGAATGAATGGACGTAGGGCCAGTGTAGTCAGTGATTGCAAGCAGCTGAGGGACGATCTGATGACGATGCTGATTGCAGGGCATGAGACGTCTGCTGCCGTGCTCACATGGGCGTTCTACCTTCTAGCGCAGGTCAGTGTGAGAGGGCGATGTAGAGATAGCGCAGGTCAGTGTGGTTAGTGCAAGCAGCTAAGGCAGCTGTGGGTTGTTGTGGTAACCATGCTGATTGCGGGACATGAGACATCAGCTGCTGTGCTCACATCACATGGGCGTTCTATCTCCTACTGCAGGCCAGTGTGAGAGGGAGATGTAGGGCCCTCGTGGTCAGAGTAAGCAGCTGAGGGCTGTTTTGGTGACCCTATGTTGACTGTGGAAGCTGCAGGCGGAGGTGAATTCAGTTCCCAACCCCTGTCAGCCATCCCTTGAGCAGGACCGGCAGCAGGGCGTTTTTGAGAATTCTCAAAAACACCCTCAGTTCTGGGTGACAGAGCTCCAAGCGGAGGTGGACTCAGTCCTGAACGACAGGCAGCCTATCACCTCCTGATAACCCTCGGCCCCCCATTTTCTCCCGCTCCTCTGTGACCACTGACCACATAACCCTTCAGCCATGACAAATCTTCAAGGGGAGGTGGACTGTGTGTTGGGCGACAGGCAGCCCAGCATTGACGACTTGAAGAAGCTGCGGTTAACCTGCCTCATCTGCACCCTTGTGATCCCATCCTTTTCCCATGCAGAACCCTTCAGCAATGGCGAAGCTGCAGGCAGAAGTTGATGCAGTGCTGGGCGACAGGCAGCCCAGCATTGACGACTTCAAGAAGCTGCGGTTCACCACGAGGGTGATCAACGAGGCCATGCGCCTCTACCCCCAGCCGCCCGTGCTTATTCGACGTGCTCTTGAGGACGATGTGCTGGGAGGATACCCGATCAAAGAGTGAGTTTTTTCTATCATATTGGGTATAAGTCTGGTGTGTTGCTCTGTGACTCACCACGCGGGTGATCAACGAGGCCATGCGCCTCTAACCCCAGCCGCCTGTGCTCATCCGGCGCGCTCTTGAGGATGATGTGCTGGGAGGCTACACCATCATAGAGTGAGTGTTTTTAAATCGGGGCAGTCCCAGGGGCCAAGGCACGGCTCTTTGGGGTAAAGGGAGGATGCGCTCCCCTTTGACTCGCCTCACCACGAGGGTGATCAACGGGGCCATGCGCCTCTACCCCCAGCCGCCCGTGCTCATTGGTCGGGTGCTTGAGGATGATGTGTTGGGGGGATACCCCATCAAAGAGTGAGTCTTGCTACAGATGGCGGTTGATTGCTGCTCTATGGCACCCCACAAGGGTGATCAATGGTACCCCACATGGGCCATCTCTGTATCCGTCTCATCTGATCCAACAGTGAGTCTCACTATAGAGAGCCATCCTCTCTTTTCCTTTCCTTCCCTCTCCCGTTTCCCACTCGCTTCTCTCTCTCACCCCTCCACCAGGGGTCAGGACATATTCATCTCCGTGTGGAATCTCCACCACAGCCCCGAGCTCTGGCAGGACGCAGAGGCCTTCCGGCCCCAGAGGTGGCCGCTTGACGGGCCCGACCCCAACGAGGTCACAGAGAACTTCAGGTGAGGCCGGGAGATTGTCTTGAGACGTCTCAAAACATCTCTTTTATCGCTTGGCGGGCCCGACCCCAACGAGGTCACAGAGAACTTCAGGTGAGGCCGGGAGATTGTCTTGAGACGTCTTAAAACATCTCTTTTATCGCTTGGCGGGCCCGACCCCAACGAGGTCACAGAGAACTTCAGGTGAGGCCGGGAGATTGTCGTTCAGGGGTGCAGCTATGGGTGCTGCTTCAATGTTGTACAGAAGGGAATCCCTGAGGTAGAGCAGTAGAGACGGCCGCAGCGCATATGAGACGTTTTCGCCTCGCTTGAGGTCACTATAACTCATCTTTTCCCCACTGTGGCTGGATCTCTCTCTGCTTTCTTCCTCTCCAACTTCCATTTGCGGTGGTCAGCGCAAGTGTATAGGAGACGTGTTTGCCACGTTTGAGGTCACAACAGCTCACTTCCCCCCCACTGCGGCCGACACCTTTCGTCCTCTCCACTCTCTCTCTCTCTCTCTCTCTCTCTCCATCTTCCCCTTCGTCTCCTGAACCTTCCAGCTACCTTCCTTTCGGCGGTGGTCAGCGCAAGTGCATAGGAGACGTGTTCGCCACGTTTGAAGTCACCACAGCCGTGGCCATGCTGGCCCGTCGGTTCGATTTCAGCCTTGCCCCTGGCGCTGAGGAGGTGAGGCATTGAGAAGGGATTCAAACTAATGAGTGCATGCGAGAGGAGAGAGGCAGGGCAGGTGGCATGAAGGCAGGAAGCCTAGCCCGGCCGTGGCCATCCTGGCCCGCAGCTGCTTGACTTCAGCCTGGCACCAAGCACTGAAGAGGTGAGAGGAGAGAGGATTGAGAAAATATCAGAGTTAATGAGTGCATGTGAGAGGGGAGAGGCGGGTGGCACGGCCGTGGCACGTCGCTTCAAACGCCTCTTCTCTCCCACCAATGGCCTTCTCATGACTGCCTCTTTTGAGGTGCCTTAAAAATGTACACCCCCCCTCTCACTCCTGTTTCCACTGTGTCATGTAACAGGTGGGCATGACAACGGGAGCCACCATCCACACCACCAACGGACTTCTCATGGCTGTCTCCCGCAGAACCCCCCCACCCGCTCAGCCCGTGCCCTCCAATGGTGCTGCTGCTGCTGTTGCTCCTGAAGCTGCCGCTGCTGCTGGCGCTGCTGTTCCCGATGTTCCTGTTGTGGTTGCAGTCAATGCTGACATGCCAGATGGGGCAGTGGCAGCATAAGGTGCATGGTGCTACTGAGAGCACTACGTCAGCCGAAGTGACACTGAAACACAATTTTATGGGGAGGGAACTCAGTTACTGCTCAGAGCAAACACAGTATATATATTATGCTGTAGTGGTTTGCATATTCTTTGCTTGGATGATAACTCAGCAAGCACTTTTCTCTCTCATGCATATATTGCTGTAGTTATGGTAACTGTAGCTGGTGGGTGTTGTATGTACGTTCTTTTGAATTAAAATCAGCTAGTTTTGAATTAGTGGGAAGTCTGAAGTGTAGTTGCAAATACAGCCAATATATGTGACAGTTTTTCGCCGTTTTTCAACAATCGTACGGCTTGTCGTCAGCTAACCAATCACGAGTTGACAGGGGCAATGATGTCATCTCGCGAAACGTTCGAAACCCCTCATTTGTGCACGCACCCCACGTGCACATGTTTCCAAAGTCCTCGTTTCATCTCTATCGCTGTTGCGCTCGGTGCGCAGGTACATTACAGCGAACTTGTGATTGAAACCCATCATCTCCATCGTTTCTCTTGTAAGAGTCAATTTTTCTTTTGCCACGAGCCTATTTTCTGCTAATTGTGACAAAGCCTCGATATACTCAACAACATCACCATAAACAGATGTCAAGAGACACTATTGATTAGGAAACTCTGCAGGATCCGTATGCATACAATGGCTATAGCCTGATTTATGTGTCGGAAAATGTTTACCGTTGCTATGAGCAATCAGTGTACATAAACCCAGCGAATCAACCTCTGCCCTGCACAAGGACCCTTGTGACAGTTCGCCGTTTGCGGGCAGACCCGGAAATGTTGCGACTGCCTCGAAGCCAGACAGCACGACAGCACGCTGGATTTGCGGTTTCCTTCGGTTTCTTCAAACCCTTCCACAGTCCGCCAGCTAGCTGCCAAGCACTCCCTGAGACAGGCGCACCGTACATCCGTCCGTATGCCAAACACATCCCCCGTCAGCTCTGCTCCCTTTCCCCCCCATTCCATACCCTCAAAGGTTCATACCCCCCGACTCACCCCACCCCACCGCTCTCCGCGATTCAACGCGCCTTCCTCGGCGCTGGTTTGCTCGTCCCCCAACCGATCCGCACGGTGGTGAGGCCATGACGGTGAGCCGTCCCTTCCTTTCTTTTCCGCCCCCCACTTGTTCTCCTTCCAGCCAAGCCTTCCACCGCAGCTTCCTCACGCTCGAGTTTTTGTCCTGCCGCCTTCTCTTGGGTTTTCATACAGGCCGTCACAAAAAATTTCGGAGTTATCACGAGCAGTCATATGTTCCGTCAAATCTATCACGGACAGTCACAAAATCCGCCAAATCTATCACGAACCATCACACGGGTATCACCCGCCGTCACTCAAAGGCACTAATTTCTATCACGGGTAGTCACACTCGAAACTTTGCTATCACAGATGAACCCTCTCATCATTTCGTTGACCCGCCCTGAAATTTTTATAGTCCCTAAATCTCTACAGTGTTTCAGGGCGGGTCAACGAAATGATGAGAGGGTTCATCTGTGATAGCAAAGTTTCGAGTGTGACTACCCGTGATAGAAATTAGTGCCTTTGAGTGACGGCGGGTGATACCCGTGTGATGGTTCGTGATAGATTTGGCGGATTTTGTGACTGTCCGTGATAGATTTGGCGGAACATGTGACTGCTCGTGATAACTCCGAAATTTTGTGTGACCGCCCGTATAAAAACCCCCTTCTCTTCCCCTGCCAGTCCGCTGCCGGGGGACAGAAAAAGGAAGGTGCGATTTCTTGCCGCAGCCGTCTGTAACGAAGGAACGACGGGCGGGGGGGAACCGCTTGGCTTGGCCAGGACGGGTGAGCTCCGCTCCGCAGCTTCCCTCCACCGTAGCTCTTCCCAACGCACGGCTCGGAGTCACGGACGAAACCACCCTTCATCCCTCATCGCGCCGTTCAAGCCCCCCCTTCCCCCCTGTTCGCTCGCTCATCACAACCAAAGCGAGGCCTCTGGTCTGGATCTGGTGCTGCTGGCGCGAGGTTGCTGCATGCTCCAGCCAGCCACCCACCGCTAGGGCAGGGCAGCACGGCATGCGTGCTCCAACAGTTACGAAATCATTCCTCCACACGGTTACGTTTCGACATAGGGACAAGAATCACACCAGGTGTGTGAGGAGAGGGCGGAGTTATTTATTAGCCTCCATCCCTGCCGGACTGCTCAGTTGAAGCTTGATTACTTCTTCATCCACAAAGCCAACCCAGCAATTCATCCACTTAGTAAATGCTAGCAGCAGCTTAGTAAGCTCCGCATCTGCATCGTTCCACATTTTTTATATCATGGCTCCGAGAACCTGTTCACGACTCACCTATCGCAGCACAAATTGACGATTTCAGTTTCATCTTCGACCTAATGGACCGAGATCGCGACGGTCGCATTTCCGCAACAGAGCTCGCATCGGTTCTTGAGAGCCTGGGAGAGGAGCGAGTGGAGGAGACAGTTCAAGCCATGATGAGCCAAGCTGACACTGACGGCGACGGCTACGTCGATTTCGACGAGTTCATCCGCGTTAGTAGCCACTCTTCAGCCACGTCGTCTCTTTTCTATGCGTCCCCGAAATCGACATTGTCCGCGTCGCTCGCGTTAGATTGCGAGTCAGCGGCCGAGGCGTTCTGCTGCAGAGGATCCGACGGTCCGTCGATCGACGATCTTGCAGCGGCTTTCGAGCTGTTCGACCGGAATAAGGACGGCTTTATCACAGCGGAGGAGTTAAGCGAAGTGATGGGTGGGATCTGGGAAGATGAGGACATGTCGCTGGAAGAATGCGAGAGAATGATCCGGAGCGTCGATCTTGATGGTGATGGACGGCTGTGCTTCAGCGAGTTTGTGGATATGATGCTAGCGTCAGGGTCGTGGGCGCAAGCCGAGCTGTCGCCATGCCAAACGGAGCAGCGGAACGTAAGGGCGAAGGCAGGAATCGTGTTCTGAGGAGGATCGTACTCCTCGCTGGGTCAACTAACACGACGAGCCTTCATGGCGTTAGATACCAGAAACTAAGCTTAGCTGGAGGTTGCCGATGTGTACATAATTCTTTGTATACAAATTTCTCGCGTTCAATATATTTTTGTGGAGAACGTCCGCTCAGTCTGCTAAGAAACAACAACGTTCCGCTTCCCGCATCAGGACCGCCATATGTCTCCGTTTCATTTGTTTTGACGTCTCAGGCGTCCTCTCTATCCATCCTGCCCTTCGTGCATTGTGGCTACTTGGTAACCCCATCGTCCCCCATAGATGCTGCCCTCATCATAGAGCGCTCTCCCACGACGGCCGGGAGATATCCATTCGGGGGTAGGGGAATAACGTGTTGTGACTACTCCTGATAGGTTCAGGTCCTTTGACCATATTCCCTGCTTGCTCTATGCATGTTTGTAACAGGTCACGACCTTAATATAACCTTAACCTCTTCGTTTTTTGCTCTTGAATATACAACTGGTCACGACCTTAATGCAGAAGAAAATGTTCCTTTTGGCTGATAAACACAAAACCGCACACAACCCATGAAGGCGTAGATGTAACTCGAATGTTCCCGCCTACTTGTTGAGGGGCAGTGCTTCACAGGTCGCATGACGTGGAGGTGACATTCTCGCCACGTCCACCAAAACGAAGGACCAGTCGAAGCAGCGCGATGGCAGCCCCAAGCCCGCCAAAATCTCTAACTAGCCAATGCGAACCCGCCATTACGAGCCCAAACCTAGGAATGTCCACGTCACGTGCCTGGGAAATTCTCCCCAGCAGGACAAACACTCAGCCTTGGGAGCTGTGATAATGTTCAAACTTCGAAGATTCACGATCCTCGCCGCCTTTGTAGCCTCTGTGGCCACATTCGAAACCGCTGGTCAGGTTGATAGACCATCTCCTGAGTAATCGCTTTCTCTGGTTTGTCTTGTTTTTCGTTCCCAAAATTATGACGGAACCAACTAATGCGTCCTAGTTGATGAACCAGAATAACGTCTTTGATCACCTTTCAGGCTTCTTTAGCCGATACTTCGACATTTCCTGGTCTGGCTATGACTCCACCAGCATCAACCCGTATTTGCACTGATGAGAGCTGTTAACATTAGGGTCGCTTGCGGGAGGGGATCTAGATGAGCGTCTCATTTTCTATATTCCAACCGTTAAGGGCTGGGAGAAGAAGCCATGCTGACTTCACCTTCCCAGCCTGGCCACACTGCCCAATGCAGCTCACTGATCAATAACACATCGACGCATTCGCGTCAAACCAGAAGAACGGGGAATGACTCGAGCGACTTCTCAAGAAATAGCTTTAGGAGGATTCGTTCGTCTTCCGGGTGCTTCTCCGGCGCTGCGCTTGGCCTCCCTCCGCTACCTCCCCTGTCGAGAGTGCTTGATAGACTACACGCCTGCAGGATAGGTAGCGATTCCATCATACCACGGTCGTTAAGTAGCAGCGCAAGCACTGCGGGGTTTCTGAACTACCAAAGTAGATCTTTCCGTACCCAGGAACCACATTGCAATAACCCCCCGAATCACCTTAACCAGGGGCTGTATCAGCAACGGGAGAGTAGATCAGACATCAGTAGATCAGTACAATGCCGAGCCGGATCAGGTCCACACAGAAGAGCACGACGACAGTTTCCCTCAACCCCCTCTCACAGCACCGCTCCCAACTCCTCTAATCCCTCCTTGAACCCCTTTGGCATCCAGCATCCGCCTTCTACTCCTTTCAATGGAGGACCAGAGTCTCCCGCTAGGAGACACAGGAGACGGGAGCAATGGCGCACGCGACTAGCCTGGTGGGATAATTGGTTCTCCAGACGGCCTCCCGAACCTCCCACGGGTTGGCCCGGCGTTCCGGACGAGCCTCCTGCGGGTCCACCGGGAGATCCGCGGAGGCGGACTCGGAGATCGGAGGGGGAACCTGGCACGCGGAGAGGCGGAGGCGGAGGGTCAGGCGGAGGGGATCCTGGCACGCGGAGAGGCGGAAGCGGAGGGTTAGGCGGATGGGATACTGGCACGCGGAGAGGCGGAGGCGGTGGGCCAGGCGGAGGGGAATCAGGCACGCGGAGACGCGGAAGCGGGGGCGGAGAAGCAGGGCGAACTGGCAGCAGTAACAGAGGCGGCTTCAGCGGCAGTGGTGGGGGTCCCAGATTTGAAGCTCCAGGGTTTAAGGGATCTGGGTGGGGTGGCACGGGATCAGGCTCGGTTTTTGGAAAGGGGTTCGGGCAAACAGGTCCGGGGATGTCCGGAAGCGGGTCTGGTTCCGGCGACCCCGGCGCGCCGCTGCCACGCTGGCAGCAACGTCAGATAGTAGGCGGCCCGGATGATGACATAGACGCGATGCTGGCCGATCCCGAGCGGTTCGAGCGGTGGCAAACGTCCCGGGAATTACGGGGGATACAATTGGCAGGGGATGATCCTGATGATCGAGAGTGGGAGGATTGGATAGATGACCCGTCAGAGTATGATTACGAGACTGGCGGGTGGTATGAGCCTCAGCCGGATTGGGAGAAAGGCGGGATGCCGCGAGAGGCGCCGGATATCCCAGAGAGAGGCATGAGCCGGTCGTTTAAGGAGCTGCTGTTGAGGATCTTCCAGCCGCAGGACGAGGTGGAGGAGAGCTTGACGTTCGAAGAGAGGGTGTTCCGATACACTTCTCAGACCACGGTGAGTGTTGAGACGTCTAATATGTGGGCTGGTTGAGCTGCTGCTGAGGATGACTTTGAGTCGACTCAAAAGTCATAATGTGGGCTGGTTGAGCTGCTGCTGAGGATCTTCAAGCTGCTCCGAGGGTGAGTACAGTAAGGTGCAGATGGGGTTGCGGAGGGGCCAGAATAAGAGACCCAGGAACGAGGGAGGAAGAACTTAGAGGAATTGTCGAATCAAACAACTCCTTTCGTTGTTGTCCCTTGCCTTTCTTCTTATGTTGTTGTCCTCTCTGTTTCCCACCCATGTGCCTCATCTGGCAGGCGAAGTTTGTCATTTTCCTCATTGCGGTGCCATGGGCGTGTAGCTGGGTGCTGCATGATTACATCCTCACGCCCTTCATGCACCAGTGCGTATCAAATCTTCACAGCAGTATGTATCAAATCCTCACAGCAGAATGTATCAAATCTGCACACCACCAGTGCGCATCGAATCTGTGCTGGATAACTCAATGGCGAAGCTCATAAACGCCTCAGCCACACACAAGCATAACTCAAACTCATTGGCCTCTAAGTAGACTTAAAAAAAGGTCTTATGCATCTCTCAAGTTAAGTTAAGAATCATTTCATGTGCACACCAAGCTAAGGCTCACACAACCGACTAATTCAGCCCACAAACCGGCTGACTGTGAGTTCCCTTCCTCTCTGCGAGTCCACATTCAGTCCTCTCTCCCTCCATCCACCTGTGAAGCAGCTCTCCTCCCATTACCAACAAAAAAAAAAATCCATCCACCAACCCTCTTGCATCTCTCCCCCAGCTACGCGCACACCACCCCTCTGATAGCGCGCATGCTGGACTTAAGGGAGGGGCAGAAGCTCAACATGATTGAGCGCCTCAAGCTCGAGCAGCAGTAGCTTGCGGATTACACCTTACCCTGTGTTCACCTGGAATCAATCTCCTTCAACCCATTCCAACCCATTCTCCCCCAGCTATGCGCACACCACCCCTCTGATAGCGCGCATGCTGGACCTGAGGGAGGGGCAGAAGCTCAACATGATTGAACGCCTGAAGCTGGAGAGGCAGCGCAATGGGTTGTCTGTATTGTGCTACTTGGAATCACCCTCCGACCCATCTCAACCCCCTTCTCTTGCATCTCCCTCCCAGTTATGCACACACCACCCCTCTGATAGCGCGCATGCTAGACTTAAGGGAGGGGCAGAAGCTCAACATGATTGAACGCCTCAAGCTGGAGAGGCAGCGCATTCGATTCGAGGCAGACATTGGGAAAGCCCCTCCCTTATCGGAGGATGGATTGGCAGCTTACTTGCAGGAGGAAGCGTGAGTGGAGGGTGCAGGGTTCGGGGTTTGGACAATTTGGGTTTTGTGCGGGGTTCAAGGCATGTTGTGGGGCAGGTCTGAAGATGGGGCATTCGGTTCGAGGCGGCCATTGGGAAGGCTCCGCCGCTGTCGGAAGATGGGCTTGGCTGGCGGCCTACCTGCAGGAGGAAGCGAGAGTGGTGGGGCCAGGGGCTGGGCTTGGTGTATGGTGAGATGGGCTTGGGAAGATGGGGGCGGACATTGTGAAGGCTCCGCCGCTGTCGGAAGATGGGCTGGGCTGGCGGCCTACCTGCATGGGGAAGCGCGTGAGTAAAGGGAAGTGTCTGAGATGTGGTATCCACTGGGTTTGTGGTGTGGACTGGACTTGACGCTTGGGGCGGACATTGTCCATTGTCCAGTCCAGGGCGGCCAGTCCAGGGCAGTCCTTGTGGTGTGGACTGGACTTGACGCTTGGGGCGGACACTGCGAAGGCGCATTCCTTGTCGGAATAGGGGCTGGCGGCTTGCTGGCAGGAGGAAGCAGGAGTGGTGGGCAGGGTTTGGTGTGTGGGAAGGGTTTGAAGGTAGACCCTGAGCTCTGTTCAACTGTAAACCCTGAACCCCTATGCATGAGATGCAGGAACTTTTGCACTAGAACGAGGTGACGCCCACTTGCATGTTTTCATAGGCAGTGAGGTGGTTCATTTTTGCACCTGCAAGTTTCCATCCCTTGACCTTCAACCCTAAAATTTTGAACCCTGTCAAACCCTGTTCAACCTCATCACAACCATGCTAACCCCCCCAGGCGTGAGATGCGGGAGGAGATTCGGCACGAGAACGAGGCAGCATTCGCATACATCTTCTCAGACACAGTCGGGTGGCTCATCTTTGCGTTCATCCTGTACGCAAATCCGAGCCAAGTGGGCATCATGAAGCTCACTGGCGATCGCATCTTCACAAACATCTCCGACACCGGCAAGGCGTTTGTCATCATCCTCTGCTCCGATATCTTCCTGGGGTGAGCGTGATGGGGGGAAGGGATGGCTGAAGGGGGAGAGGGGAACAGGGGGGATGGGGAGAGGGGGAGTGAGGGACAGGGGTATCTGATTGTGATCATCCTCTGCTTCTTTCTGGCACGGTGGGTGGGGTGGGTCATCGTAGCGTTTATTCTTTACACGAGCCAAAGGCAAGTGGGCATCATGAAACTCACAAGGCACAACGGGTTGATGGCTGATCATTCCGTAGTCCTCCCACGAATCCCCTTCATTCCTCATTGCATTTGGCTCCCCTTACTCCTTATCTCACATAGTTCCCCTTGACTCATGCAGGTACCACTCTGAATCGGGGTGGGAGACGGTGGTGGAGATGTTTCTGGACCACTACGGGCTGGTGGCAGATAAGACTTCGATCTACATCTCCTCAGACCGCTCTGCTATACTTGTGACCACTGCTTATCCCCTTGAATATGCAGGTACCACTCTGAATCAGGGTGGGAGACGGTGGTGGAGATGTTTCTGGACCACTACGGGCTCGTGGCGGATCAGAACTCTATTTACATCTTTGTGGCCATCGTGCCTGTCACCATCGACTCCTTCTTTAAGCTCTGGGTATGACCCGTCGGTTCATTGCATCTGGTCATAGGTTCTTGAATTCATTGAATCTAGCCGTCTACATCTTCATGGCCTTTGTGCCTGTCACCATCGACTCCTTCAAGCTCTGGGTACGATTCATCCGTTTGTCTCCGCTTGTCAAGCACATAGGTTCATTGAATCTAGTCGTATCTAGCTCCGTGTGGCAATTGTGCCCATCACCATCGACTCATTCTTCAAACTCTGGGTAGGGCCCCTGTTTTCTTCAAGTGCACAGGTTCATTTAATATAGTCATATCCATCTTTATGGGGCCATTGTGCCAGTCACCATCGGCTCCTTCTGAAGATATGGGTACACTGCATTCCGCCTTCAGACTCATGCTCCTTCTGCCCCTCCACCCTTCACTCCGTCGTGTTACCTTGCTCATACCTTTTCTTCCCTTGCTTTCCTCCTTACAATCCCAGCCCCAACCCACCAGGTGTTTCAGTACCTCATGCCTCTCTCTTTCTCTGCTGCTCATACCTTTTCTTCTCTTTCTTTCCTCCTCCGATCCCAACCCCAACCCACCAGGTGTTCAAGTATCTTGTGCGTCTCTCTCCCTCTGCTGCTGCCACTTTCCGTGAAATGAAGCGTCACTAGGCCCACTGCTGCTGCTGCTAGCCCTGCCGCTGCTGCCACCTGCTGCTAGTCTTGCTGCTCCTAGCACAAGCTCTGCTGCTGCTCTCACTGCTGCTTCTAGCTTTGCAGCTGTACCCAATGCTGCTCCTGGTTCTGTTGTTGCTCCCACTAGGCCCTGCTGCTGATACCACAACTGCTTCTAGCTTTTCTGCTGCTGCTGCGGCGGCTGCCAACAAGCCTCAGCTTCTGTAGCCTGCTCCGCCGCTATGCTACCTCCACTAGAGCTGTCGCCTTCTGCCCATTTGCATGCCTCATCATGTGCAATCTTTGCTGTACCATTCATTCCTGTAATGGTAGATTTCAAAGCTAACATGCACAGTTCCAAGATGAAAGTTTCATGATGTGAGTTGTGTTTATAGGGGTCCAATTAGGATACTAAGTCCCTGCCTGAATTTTGTTATTTGCCATTTATTTAGTGGCAAGACAGGTTATGTAATCTAACCGAAGTGCATGGTGTTATCAATGGCATCCTTCTCAATACAAGAACGTGAAATATCTCATTACAGTCCAACGCCCTCCAGTCGTTATCCGTCGTGCTGCCCGACCAATCGACCAGAGCCAATCACGTCCGTTCGCGCCGCTTTTGTGCCACACACCCACCTGCTCCCCCCAACTTTCCCCACCAGCAGGACCGCTTTTTCGAGGTTTCTCAACCAAAAGGGCAAGATCGTGAATCCAGTTTGACTGGGTTCACGTACTTGCTTTCGCCTTAGAACCTCTTACAACCTCTCTGACCGCGATAAACCATATTCAACCCTTTTTAACATTTTGTTGACTCGGGTATAGCGACCCATAATCCGTCAGAAACCATTCCCTATGTTATCCATCCCATTTTCTAGTCCGTCATCTTCCTTGTTCCCTGGCACAAGGGGACTGGGAATAGTCTGGCTAGCGTAGGGCGAGGCGTCCTTTGAAACGAGTCTGCTGATGCAGCGGCATGTCTGCTGTCCCCGCGTCTGCTTATGTCGAGGATCGATGTATATCTCGAAACGCGGATGCTGAAGGATTTCATTGTCGCGACGAGCCAGTAGTACTTACATGTGCCTCGATTATTATTATTTTGTTTTAACTTAGCTCCAATAAGCTACGCTCCAGTAGTCCGATGCGTTCCGAGGAAACCACGTCGAGGGATAAGTTTGAGCGATACAGCCACATGCGACAAAGTCAGCACACCGGCACGGAAGCTTCCTCCTCGTGTTAACTTATCGCAGAGTTGCCGTCGGTGTGCGTCTGTGTGCCTTATTTCTGTCTGTCTTTTTAATTTCCTTCTCTTATTGGTTCCCGCGAACCTACTCGTTCCCGTCGTTGTTTCTGGTCGGAATACATTCGTTCTCCGGCATGGCGACGCAAACACACCTCCGCCTGCATCCCCCGCCTCTCCGCCGCTCCGCTCAGCCCATGGCTACGACCACACAGCAAAGCCATGCGAGAACCCGGTGCCTCGCAGCTGCAGCAAGCGAACACTGCAAATTCCCTTCCGTGAAACTCACATCTGGATTACTTCCAAGACCACTCCCCAGACCACCTTCCGCTCCTTTCCGCGGGATGTTCCTCCGGCCGTCCCCTAGAATATCCCCTAAAGTGTCCTGTAGCCTCTCCTCCAGACTCTCCCAAGGTCTTTCCCCCACATTGTCCCCTGCACTTCCGTCCAAACACGCGGCAATGACTGATAATCGCTGTAGCGTTACCGGGTCTTCGTCTGAGTCATCGTTTCAGAACCGCGATCGCTCGAGCGTGGTTCCGTGCGCCTCGAACAACGGTAACATTGCTGGTCCCGCGGCGCGGGAGGTAGATTCTATTCGGGAGGAGATATTGGATTTGATCACATCCATCCAATGGCTGCAGAAGAAGATTAACTCGGACGGCCGTCAGACGGCGAACGGTAACTTTGACGGTGACGGGACGCAGGTGCACACAGTGTACGGGTCGAACCTGCGACCGGCGACGGAGATTCGTGGCCGCATTGAGCGGCTATTGGAGCGAGCCGTGTCGCTTAAAGCCATGGCGGGCCGAAGTTCCTCAAGCTCGCGACGCGTGCCAGTCCAAGTGACTGCCACTCTCAAAGTAAGTCGTCTCTCGCTCGTTGCATGGTATGCATCCTTCAGTCGTCTCTCTCGTTAGTTATAAGGTATGCACCCTTCAGCTGAATGCCGTGACTGGGACGACGCTCCTCAAGCACCGCATTTTGCCCCTCCTGACCCCTTCTCACCCTTTCCACCGAAATCCGTTCCGCCCCTTCTTTCCTCCCAGTCCCTGCAGCGCGAGTACGGCTCGCTGTACAACATTGTGCGTCTCTCCATCCGCACGGACCTCCCAGACATGCCGCCATCCGGTCTCTTTGACGAGCCTGAGGACCCCGCTGCCGGGTCACTCGCAGCACAAGCTGCAGCAGGGGGATTGGAGGAAGGGGTTGAGGCGGCGGGACGACCGTTGGATGCTGCGTTAGCGTACTCATACGATGCCCAGGTGCGGCTGTGTGTGGGGAATGTGCGGGTAGTGAATTTAGTTTTTCAAAGGAAAAAAAAAGCAATATAAGGCGGTTGCCTATCTTTTTGTGCAGAACAAACACAGTCACCACAGTTTCACATTCGCTTAACCTTCACTCCGCTGGTGCATTCACCCTCCTCGCTACCCACCCCTCCCTCAGCCCTACCCCCCCCCCCCCCCCCCCCCCCCCCCCCCAACCCCCCTCCCCTCCCACAACCCCGCTCACTGTGCGTGTCTGCGCTCTCGTAAGAAAGGGACTCTGCTGCTGCGCTGGGCTCGAATGGTGCATTCGCTCCCTTGTTGCCACCCCCACACCCCCACACCCGCCCTACCCTCCCACAACCCCCCTCAATGTGCGTGTCTGCGTTCTCTTGGCAGAGGGACTCTGCTGCTGCGCTAGGCTCAATGCTGGAGATACAACAGAGGGTGCAGCAACAGGTGTGTGAAAGTGTGTGAATGGGTCTAAGTGGGCGCAAGTGGGGATACATGCGTGGTACGTACGTACATGGGTGTATTTCTTTTGTCCTGGTCGCATCCGCGTTTTGAGGCATCATCAGTCGCAAACCCCTTTGTTTCAATGGCCTCCTCTTGCTTCCCTCTACTCCACAGATTTCAGCCATGAGTGCTGCTGGTACCGGGTCCGCCCTTGGACCTCACTCCACCTCCCAAACACAACCAACCGCCTCCAACCCCTCAGCACACTCCTCCCAGCCGGCAATACCATCCTCTACAGCCGCTACAGCTGCAGCGGCGGCGTCTGTAGCAGCAGCAGGGGGTGGCAGCAGCCCTTTTGCGAACCTGTGGAAAAACATGGCCTCTCAGCTCTCGCGGGCGTTTGAGACGCTGCTGCCTCCCCCCTCCGCTGACGATGCTCCCCTGGGAGGGAGCGCTGGGGCTGGGGGGCTAGCAGCAGGAACAGCAGGGGCGGCAGGGGCAGCAGGGGCGACAGGGGCAGCAGGGGCAGCAGGGGCAGCAGGGGCAGCAGGGGCGGTAGGGCTGGTAGGGACAGAAGCAGGGGCCGTAGCAGCAGGGGGAGCGGGGCTGGTTGTGGGTGAGAGTGGTGTGGCAGCAGTGGGAGCAGTGGAGGAGGCGTGGGGGGGGAGCGTGCAGTCTGGCAGCAGCGGCGTCATTGATATCACTGTATGTGCTCCCTCTGCCACTCTCTCTTCCCCTCCCTCTACCCCTCCCTCTGCCTCTTCCTCTGTTGCTCCCTTGTATCTCCCTCACCACCCCACCTCCCCCCCCCCTCCCCCCCCCCTCCCCCTTCTTTTCCACCTTCTCCTCGCTTTTTTGCTTTCTCTCTACATGTTACGCTCGCTTGTCAACATCCCCCACTCTCGCCTTTCTCATTCCCTCTCTCTCCTCTTCACCCCCTTTCTCCCCAATACTCCCCCCCCATCAGCCCCAAGCCCCCCTGGCAGGCGCACAGAGCAGCCTGGTGCGGCTGGCGGGGGAGGTGCGATCTGAGGACGCTCTTATCTCGTCAGTCAACCGAGAAATGGAGGAGGAGAGGCAGCGGCTGCTGGGCAAGGTAGGGCGGCAGGAAGAGGAAGGAGGGGAGTGCAACTTGGGATCTGTTGGAAAAGGGAGGAGTAGGAGAACAAGAGTATGGGAAGGATAGTAAGAAGGGGAGAGATTGGGGTCGAGAGATTGGGGTGGAGAGGAGAGATTGGGGTGGAGAGATTGGGGTGGAGAGGAGAGATTGGGGTGGAGAGATTGGGGTGGAGAGGAGAGATTGGGGTGGAGAGATTGGGGTGGAGAGGAGAGATTGGGGTGGAGAGGAGAGATTGGGGTTGAGAGTCGAAGGAACGAGAGTGCAATCAGGGGCTCTGGAGGTGCAGAAGCGAGTGATGGTGGGGGGAGGCAGGGAATGGGACGATGGTGGGTGCAGCTGCACTTGATGTCAATCAGTAATTCCTTCTCGTGTTCCATTGCTCCCACCCCACCACACCACACCACACCCTACTCCAACCCACCGTGCATGTGCAAAGCGTGGCGCAGGAGGAGCAGCAGCGAGTGTCAGTGGGGGATATGGAGGCCGTGGTGGGGGCAGCAGTGGAGACAATGTTGTGTTCCCTGCGTTCCCCCCTCCCTCGCCCTCAGATTATTCCTCCCCCATTCAGGTGCAATCGGTGGCACAGGAGGAGCAGCAGCGAGTGTCAGTGGGGGATATGGAGGCCGTGGTGGGGGCAGCAGTGGAGTCGATGCAATCAGAGCTGGAGGCACTCATTCTGCTGTTCCCCCTCCCCCACTCCTCCCTCCCTCCCTCCCTACCTTCCTCCCACGTCTTTCCACCTTGCAGGTGCAATCGGTGGCACAGGAGGTGCAGCAGCGAGTGTCAGTGGGGGATATGGAGGCGGTGGTGGGGGCAGCAGTGGAGTCGATGCAATCAGAGCTGCAGGCAGCACAGCAGCGCACTCGCCAGCTCCTCATACAGGTCTGTCTCTCAGCGTAATGTCACACGCATTTGAGTTAGTTCTTTTAGGCGCTTAAGGATTGGCCGGGAGATGTGGTTAAGGCCCCGGCGCGAGGAGTGGGAGAAGAAGCGGTCTTTGATCTGAGGCCCCTCATTAATATGTGTTACTGCTCCTGCCTCTCCCTTATCCTGTGTTCCATGGTTCTGCTGCAGGTGGAGCTGAAGGACCGGGAGATGAGTCTAAGGCGCGAGGAGTGGGAGAAGGAACAGTCGTCTGGTATTGTGATGTCTGATGACGTGATTTGTGTCGTGTTGTTCCTTGTCCCCTGAGTCATGTTGCTGCTGCAGGTAGAGCTGAAGGATCGGGAGATGCGGCTGAGGAGGGAGGAGTGGGAGAAGGAACGGTCTTCCATGGTGGCCTCTCTGCAGCAACTCGTACTCGCTAAAGGCGGATCCGCTACCAGCAGCAGCAGCAACAGCCTTGAGCATGGGGATGGGCATGAAAGAAACGGATCCAGTGGTGGTAACACCAGCAGCAGTGCTCGAAGCAGCAACGGCAGGGCCATTCCCACACACTCATCCTCCTCATCCCCACCCCCGTCACCCTCTCAAAGCAAAGCACAGCGATCGTCAGGATCAGGATCAGCAACAGCCACTGCCACAGCCACTCCTGAACCCGATAGCACCGGAGACTCTATCATGCGTCTCCTTGCCCTTCAGGCGGCAGTTTCTAGGGCTGAAGAAGCTGAGCTGGCAACCGCCGCGCGGCTGGAGCGCGTCGCGGACGTGCTCGGGCGGGAGATCGCCAAGTTGCGGCGCGACAAGCGGGCGCTGGAGTCCCGCGCGCAGCTGCTGACGTGGCGGCTGGAGGCGGTGCATGCCAAGCTGGCAACGGTGTATGGAGAGTTGGTGGGAGTGAGGGAGGCGATGAGCGAGGGGAGGGTGGAGGAGGGTATGGCGATTCTTGAAGGGGTGATCGGGGAGGTGGGGAGGTGGACGAGTAATACTGCTGTGGAGCAGGGCGGACAGGGAGTGGGAGGAGATAGAGAGGGAGGAGGGAGAGGAGGGGGAGTGAGTGGGGAGGAGGGGAGGAGGGAAGGGGAGGTGGTGGCAGGGTGGTGGGACGACTCCCCTCCTGGGGAATGGGCTGAGTTTGGGAAAAGTGAGAATGAATCGGAGAATGGGGGTGGGTCGGATGAGGATAAGAGGAGGGAAGAGAGGAGGAGGAGAGAGGAGCTGATGGCTCTGGTGGGGGTGGATGGGGAGGAGGGGGAGGCGGGAGGGGGCGATGGGCAAGGGGTGATTACAGTGTTTTATGAGACTGGTTGGGAGCAGGCGTTCATTCACCACAACGGCACGCCTTCAGGGTGAGTCGATCTTATTGGTCTATCAATGGGAGGAATTCTGCAGTGGCATGAATGGTCTGAGTCAACCAATACGCGGCATGCTTTAGGTGTTGTATGAGACAGGGTCGGAGCAGGCATTCATTCACCACAATAGTTGGCGTTCAGTGCAGTTCCTGACTGCTATACTGTTGGCAGCCTATGCCTCCATTGCCTCTGCCTCCCTCTGTCTCACTCCTACGCCTCTTCCCTCTCTCTCCCAACAGTTGGACTGCAGTGCCTGGCATGAAGATGAAGGACTCTACTGCCAAGGGGCCTTAGTGAACATCTGCTTCACCTCTTGGTGCCTGCTCCCTCTGCCTCTATCCCTGTGTTCCCCTCCTCTCTCCCGGCAGCTGGACTGCAGTGCCTGGCAAGAAGATGAAGGACTCCACTGCCACAGGGCCGCTGGCTTTGCTACTGCCACTGCCCCTGTTGCCTTGTTGCCCTGTTGGAAAGTCCTCACTTACCGTGCTCACCCTGTCCCCTCCCGCTATCTCCCAACAGTTGGACTGCAGTGCCTGGCAAGAAGATGAAGGACTCCACTGCCAAGGGGCCCGCTGGCTTTCCTCTTAAGGTGCTTTCCTTGTTGCCTTTCACGCCCTGCTGGGGCGGTTTCATGTCTGATATGTCTGCCACTTTACCCACATTCTCCGGTTTCCCCACTTCTTCCCCTTCTCTCCCGGTCCCCTGCTGCCTCTGCTACCTTCCCCTGCTGTGGGGAATGCGTATTGTCTTTCTGTGCCTCTCGTTGCTTCATCTATGTTCTCCCTTGTTCCTTCCGCATCCATCACCTTTCCTCCCCTTTCCTCCCCTGCCTTCCCCTTTCTTCCCCTTACCCTCTCGTCCTGGGGTCTTTTCTCTGTGTCGCCTCTTGCTGCAGGTGTACTCCATAAGAGCATCCTCGCTTGAGTTTGTGACCAACAATGGGGCGGCTACATGGGACAGGTGAGGGAGGCCGAGGAAGAAGGGGGGATGGGGGGGTTGGAGAGGGTGGGAAGAGGGGAGGGCTGCGGAAGAGAGAGGGGGCGAGGGTAAGGGGGGGGGAAGGATTTTGGTTAGGGGTTGGGGGGGAGGGGAAGAGGGGGGGGGGGGGGGGGATGTGAAGGTTTCGGGTTGTAGAGGGGGTGAAGGGGGGAGGAGAGTGTGAAGAGGGGAAAGGAGGGGTTGGAGGGGGGGTAGGGAGGGGAGGGGGAGGACATAGTGGGGAATTTTCCAATGTGGGTACATTGCAAGAACATGGTCGTCTCCTATGCCTTCGACCACACCATCAGTTGAGACTCCTCTGTGCGTGCGTGCTTTGTACAGTTCCCCAAGTGGTGGAAACTACACCATTGATCGTCCAGGTTGCTTCATCCTGTCATCCGGACGTTTAACAGAATTTAAATGAACCATTTTTTTTTGCGGGTTAATATTTATGCACTTGTAGGCCTGTGTTCTATTTGTTTGTGTGTGCCCACTTAATCTGGAAACACAACCTTAGGTATTTTTTTTCTTTTGTGTGGCAGAAGATAATTGTGCCATAACAGAAGACGCGATACAGCCATACAGTCCGAGCGTTCGGAGCGCCAAACGAAACTGTGCAAAAAATGGCGGGAAACCACAATCCCTCGCCTCTGACGCGTTCCACACGCGTCCGAGGCAAGTTGCTTTCAGGAAGAAGAGCAGGCTTGGTCTGTTCCGAGCCTTCAATGTGGTTCGAAACACACCGAGAGGTCTGTTAGGAAGACGCGACTCTGTCATGTGACAGGCTGTGTCGTCGTTGAGAAAACTCTCTGGTTTGGAAATAGTCTCGGCTTGGATCAGCCAAGGAGGACCATGGTTTGCCTCGCTCTCCCCAGGCCAAACTCATTTCTTCCGAACCTGTGTGCCGTCTTTCAGACATTCGGCCAAGCAATCAACGCGTTCATTCACCTAGAATCCATCCATCCATACCTTCGTCTGTCCGTACCTGTCATAGGAGTTCCCATAGGAGTTCCCTGGTGGTAAGTTCCGAGACTTCAGAAGAGATAAGGGAGCAGGTACTGAATCGAAGCCAGATTTGAGAGGTTGTTTTAGGGGATTTCGATAAGCGTGTGTTGTTTCTTTACGGTCGAGGGAGGTACTCTGCATTCTTCAGCGGCCTATCCATAGAAATCAACCGCAACAGCTGCGTAGGGATAATCAGCGGAAACTAACGATAGGACAAAATAGGGTCCTGCGAGCGTTGATTTCTTCAAATCGTACTCCTCAGTGACTGTTCGTCACTACAGGCTTTTTCGCGTGCTAGTGCCGTTTGTGGTCCAATTTTAGGTTTGTAACACGCAGGGAGCTTCTTACGAATTTAAGGGCTCGATCTCATAAGCCTTCGGTCGCTGGCAAGTTTCGATCGTGCTAAAGTATTGTAACTTTCATGGTGCCTCGCAGGCTCGAACTTCGTTTTTTTGTCCTTTTTTTTGTGTGTACTTATGTAATATTTAGCCCCTGTAGCATCTAGAGTCCTTGGGAGGAGTTGGAATATCTACAGTATCCTACTCCGTACTTAATTTCGATATGGCTCGTTCGGAGATTGAGATCGACAGCCTTGTATCTGATTCCAGAGATTTTAGTTCCGCCGGGAATGACCAGAAAGACTCGAACAAACGTCAAGCAGCAGTAGAGTTGCAACAGCAGCAGCAGCAGCAGCAACAGCGACAACATTCAGTTCAAAACCCGAACCAGAACCCGAGCCAGAATCCGAACCAGAATCAGCGGTCGGGAGCGGAGCAGGCAGGCGGCGAAGGAGGGGAGGATGATGAGAGGAGCAAAGAGGACGTGTACACTGCTGCAGCGTACGGCGACCTGGGAAAGCTGAGGCGGTTGGTGGAGGAGGAGGGTCATTCCATCCATGCCACTGATGGCGGCGGATATTCCGCGCTACAGTGGAGCGCGCTTAATAACAAACCCATTATATCGACATACCTGCTCGATGTGAGTGGTTTTATGTGCATGGGATGAACTTCGGCGTGAAATTGCATTGGTATGTGTTTTCGTGTTTATATCCAACACTGAGGTGACTTAAGAAAGGGAACGCCATTCATGTTTGTAATCAGCAACGTACATGTTTCGCTTTGCATCACGCTGAATGGTAACTGATAGGATTCTGGTTTTGAGGTTCTTATGCGCTGAGCAACGATTGCGATAAGTAGCAAGTCGCCTGGTTAAGCTGGCTCACCTCTTTCCTCTCCCCCACCCTCCTCCGTTTACCCTCCATTTAAATCCTTCTACTCGTCCTCTTCACCTCCTCCCTCCACCCCCTCATTCCCTCCCCTCCTTCCCCCCAATACCTTACCCCCCCCTTCACCCCTCCTTCTCCCCCTCCTTCCCCACCCTTCCTTCCCCACCCTCCTTCCCCCCTTCCTCCACTCCCCTCCTTTCTTACTAAATCCTACCTCCACCAAATCCCATGTCCAGAAAGGAGCAGACGTGAATGCAAAGGATAGGTCGGGGCAGACGGCGTTGCACTGGGCGGCAGTCCGAGGTGGCATTGCGGTTGCTGACGTGTTGCTGCAACGTGGCGCTGACGTGGAGATTGCAGATTCACACGGTTACAGGGTAAGCATGAAGCAAAAGAGCCTGGATAGCGTTACAGGGTAACCGTAGGGGCAAGCAGAAAAATGAAACAAAGTCAAATAGCAATAAGATTGTCAAATCTGAGGATTTTATCGGATGCTGTGGCTCTCTGCTGAGTGGCTGAATCAGTACACGCTACCACATTCATCTCCCTTACAGAGTCATCCGTTTGCATCGCAACGCGAGCTGCGCAGTACGCGCAGACAGACCACATTGTGGCTACATGGGGGGACATGGCTGATGTAATTCCACGGCCCCCCTCCCTTTTTTCCCCACCTCACCCTCCCTTTCCCCCCTCCTTGATTCTCTACCCCTCCAGACCACACACGTGGCAGCACAGTACGGGCAGACGTCGTTCCTGTACCACATCATCGCTACATGGCAGGCCTTGCCTGATAGCACTGACAATGACGGCCGCACGCCGCTGCACTGGTGAGGCTTTGAGTGCATAAAACCTCTGGCGAGTTGTTGCGTGTGTACTTTCCTTCTTTCTTTCTTTCTTTCTTTCTTTCTTTCCTTCTTTCTTTCTTTCCTTTTTTTTCGGGAGGGGGGGGGGGGAGGGTGGTGCCTTTGGGTGCCTTTTAAGCCCTTGGGACAGCAATCCGGGGTAATTTATCCTTGCCTTTCCCCTCTAATCCTCCCCTCCCCTGGGCCGCCTACAAGGGCTTTGCAGACCCGATCCGTCTGCTGCTATTCTGTGACGCGTATCTCTCTCACCCAGACAAGGAGGGTTGCACGCCCTGCACTTATCCACCCTCCCCATCTTCCACCCACCTTCCCCCCTTGTATTTCCCCTCTATTCCTCCCACAGGGCGGCCTACAAAGGCTTTGCGGACCCCATCCGTCTGCTGCTCTTCTGTGACGCGTACCTCTCTCGGCCTGACAAGGAGGGGTGCACGCCCCTGCATTGGGCGGCAATCAGAGGGAATCTGGATGCGGTTACGCTATTGGTCCAGGCTGGCAGCAAGGGCGATCTGATTGCCACGGACTCCACTGGGAGCATGCCAGCTCAGCTCGCGAGTGACAAGGGCCACCGCCACGTGGCGCTTTTCCTGGTGAGGTGGATGGTGTGATTTGCTGACGTGGCAGTGTCACGTGGTGCTGTTGTGGTGAGGTGGTTGATGCGATGGGCAGCATGGTTTGGGCGTATGGTTGTTGTCACAAGTGTGGTTGAGTCTCTTGCTGACTGGTGTGTTGTGTTCTTTCTCCTTTTCTGCCTGCCCTCACCTTCCCGGTCTCCCCATGCTCCCTCTTTCTCTGCCCATATCCACCTTCTAGTCCAATGCGCGCAAGGTGTTTGACGCACAGCGCGACACCAAGGGGCTGGCAGGGAAGATGGCGAGATGCTAAGGACTTTTGCCCCTTTTATCCCCTTTTACCCCCTTTTACCTCCTTTTACCCCCTTTTACCTCCTTTTACCTCCTCCCTTCTTACAGTCCAATGCTCGCAAGGTGTTTGACGCCCGGCACGACACCAAGGGGCTGGCAGGCAAGATGGCGAGATACGGCCTGGCACCCGCGCTCTGGGCGGTCATCATTGGGCTGCTCATTGGCTTCACAAACGCTGTCGTTTTCTGTAAGTGCCTCATGCCTGTTGTGCGAAGTGTGAGATACGGCCTGCCTGGCACCGGCGCCTTTTGAGGCACCTCAACATTTTTTTGAGGCGCCTCAAAAGTTTTTTGTAAGTTCCTCATGCCTGTTGTGCGAAGTGTGAGATACGGCCTGGCACCCGCGCTCTGGGCGCCCATCATTGGTTTGGGCTACTCATTGTTTCACAAACGCTGTAGCCTTCTGTGAACGGTGATCTCCAATGCACACGTCATGTGAGTGGCATCCAGTGACCAGCTATGATTTAAATGACTGCACCTCTTCGCGTTCACCCTCCCGCCCAACCAGCCACATGTTCCCTCTCCCTCGTTTGCTTGCTCCTTCTCTTCCTCTATTCAGCCACCACGCTCCCAGCAACCATGGCAGCATGGGCGTGGGCTGTCTTTATCTGTATCTTCCCTTATCTCTCTCTTCTCGTCCCACCCGTCTTCCTCTTCGACCCTTCTCCCACCAATCAGCCACCACGCTCCCAGTGATAACAGCGACCATGGCAGCATGGGCGTGGGCCGTTTTCATCTGTGCTGGCATGGACTACTGAACCACCGTGTCCCTTCGTCTCCCTCTTCTCCTCTACTCCTCCCCTCCTGTCCTGTTCCCTCCGTCCCTCCCCTCTATCCAGCCACCACGCTCCCAGTGATAACAGCGACCATGGCAGCATGGGCGTGGGCCGTTTTCATCTGTGCCGGCACGGGCATGTACTTTCTTTATCGTTCCTCCACGTACGTAAATCCGGGTCTGCTTATACTCCACTCCACAACCATACCTACACCATGTACCCCCCACGTATTCATCTGTGCTGGCACGGGCATGTACTTTCTTTCTTTTCCTCCACGTATGTACCCCCAGCTCTTCCCGTACGTGTACACTCCTTCTATCCTTCTCGCCTCCACTAGTAAAAATATTATTTTTGAGACTTCTCAAAAATAATCTTTTACATATGTACCCCCAGCTCTTCCCTTACGTGTACACCCCTTCTATCCTTCTCGCCTCCACTCAGCCCTCCGACTTCCCTTCTGCCATGCACGCTCTCGTGCTCTCTCGTCCTCCCCTTCACGTCCTCCCCCTTCACTCTCGTGCTCTCTCGTCCTCCCCTTCACGTTTACGCATTCCCCTCGTTCCCCAAAGCTGACAACCTCTCTTGAACTCCCCGTAACCTCTCGTTGCCCCTTGCTACCGCACCTTACCCCATCTGTACCTCTCGTTGCCCCTTGCTACCGCACCTTACCCCATCTGTACCTCTTGTTGTCACGGCTGCACACTCCTCCCAACTCCACTAACCCCTTCCGTGCCCCCCCTACCCCTTGTAACATTTACTTACCCCCATTTCCTCCTTCTAACCTCTTCGTATCCCCTTTTACCGCATCATACTGTGGCTCAGGCAAGATCCAGGCTACGTGCAATCACCACGGCTACTCAGTTCCAAGAAGGAGCAACAAGAGGTACTGTGCTCTTGGGCTTGATGGCTTGATGGGAAACAGGGGCATGATGGGACGGGGGGGGGCTTGGAGGGCCATTTTTCATCTGCATCCAGTTGTCGCGGCAAGATCGAGGCTACGTGCAGTCACCACGGTTACGATGCTCCAAGAAGTAGCAGCATCAAGAGGTACGATGCTCTGTTCACAGCTCTGTTCACATCTTAATCTGTTACCCTTCCCTCCTGCAACCCTCTGCAACCCTCCTGCAACCCTCCTGCAACCCTCCTGCAACCCTCCTGCAACCCCCCGCGTGTCACTGGCAGGAGATGATGCCTCTGGGGATCGACTACATGGATCCGGTGCTGCAGTTGGGCCAATGGTCACAGCTATGCTGTGTCTTGCTCGCATCTTAACCTGTTCACCTTACCCAGTCGCAACCCCCTCCATCCTCACATCACTGCCAGGAGATGGTGCCACTACGGGTCGACTACATGGATCCAGTGCTGCAGTCGGGCCAATGGTCGCAGCTGTGTGTCACCTGCCGGGTATGTGTTGTGCGTTGCCTGGGTGTCGACTTGGTGTTACCAGCGGGGTACGTACTGTGTGTCACCTGCTCATTAAGCTCGATGCTGTACCTTTTAGTCGACTCAAAATATCCTGTCTCTTCAACATGACCCTTTGCATAGCACTTTTTCTGCATCCCCATAGTCCTCTGCACTTGCATTCAACCCCCCTCCCTCCACCGAATTGTGCGGCCTCGACGGTCGAAGCACTGTTCCATCTGCAAAAAAGTGACTGAGGGCTCAAAACCCACTCTCCGTCCCCCCTCAGCTCTCCCTGCTCTCTCCACTCGTTTCTTTCCTCCACCGGATCGTGCGGCCTCGACGGTCGAAGCACTGCTCCATCTGCAGCAAGTGACTGAAGGCTTAAAATTCCCCTCTTGCCTCCCCTCTTGCCTCCCCTCTCGCCTCTCCTTGCTCTCTCCAATTCTTTATTTCCGCCACCAGATTGTATGCCCTCGACGGTCGAAGCACTGCTCCATTTGCAACAAGTCACATGCCCTCCTCTCGCTCTTCTCCCTCCTTTCTTTGCTCTCTCTTGTCATCTCTCCTCCACCAGATTGTGCGGCCTCGACGGTCGAAGCACTGCTCCATTTGCAACAAGTGTGTCACTCAGTTCGACCACCACTGCCCCTGGATCTCCAACTGTGTGGGCAAGGTGAGATGCAGTGCGGGCTGGTAAGGAAGGCAGGCAGCACTGGGGGCAAGGGAGGCAGTTGGACCACCACTGCCCCTGGATCTCCAACTGTGTGGGCAAGGTGAGCGGCAGCGGTGGGGGGATGAGGTGAGGGGCAGTGTGGGGAATTTGAGTGGCAGCACTGTGAACTGCAAGCAACTCTTTGTGAGCTCATAGGTGCTCATAGCAATAGGGGAGGCACTTCTCCCCCCATCTGCATCAAGTTCGACCACTGTTGCCCCTGGATTTCCAACTGTGTGGGCAAGTTGAGCGGCAGTGAGCGCTGGAAGGTAGGCAGTAGTGTGTGAGGGGGGGGGGGGGGGGGGGATAAAGCAGGCCGTTCGATCACCATTGCCCCATATTTGGTATTTGGTATTTGGTATTTGGTGTGAGCGCTGGATTTCCAACTGTGTGGGCAAGTTGAGCGGCAATGGAGGCATGGCACTAATATAGATTGCTTGGCAGCCTCTCAAATGGCATTTTTCCAAAATGATCATGCTTGAACCTTCTCTTCATTCCGTCTGCCCCCTCATTCCCTCCCGACCCTTCATATTTATTCCCATGATCTTTACTGCATGGAAGCGCAACAAGTGGCATTTCCTCGCGATGCTCGTGCTTGAACCGTCTCTTTCCTTCCCTCTTCCCTGTCGCTCCCCTCTTCTCCTCCTCCCTCTCTGCCTCTGCTTCCGGTCAGCGCAACAAGTGGCATTTCCTCATGATGCTCGTGCTGGAACCTTCTCTTTCATTCCGTTCGCTCATTCATTCACGCCCCCTCCCCCTCTTGTTATCTCTACTCCCATAATCTTTACTGCATGTCAGCGCAACAAGTGGCATTTCCTCATCATGCTCGTGCTTGAAATGGCAGCCATGATCATTGCCCTCTCCCTCGCCTTCGGCCGTGAGTGTCTTTCCCGTGGTTTTCTCAAGCAGACCTTTGTTTTATCAATCTTTCTCTTCCTCTCTCGTTCCATCCACTCCACCATGACTTTTGAGGCGCCTCAAAAATTCCCGTGGTTTTCTCAAGCAGACCTTTGTTTTATCAATCTTTCTCTTCCTCTCTCGTTCCATCCACTCCACCATGTTCACCCCCCTCTCCCTCGCCATTTGCCATGAATTAATTTCCCTCTTCCTGTCCCTCTTCCTCTACCTCTCCCTCCCTCTACCTCTCCCTCCCTCTATCTCTCCCTCTACCTCTCCCTCTCCCTCTCCCTCACTATTTTTCTTGGACTGCACAGAAAGTTTTGCTTCTTCTCACCATATTTTCATCTCCCACATTGTTTCCGTCTCCCACATTGTTTCCGTCTCCCACATTGTTCCCGTCTCCCACTGCTCCCTTCCCGGCCTCACCCCCCTCCCCAGGTCTGATGAACCTGGAAGGAGCGCCAGCAGCAGGAGCGGGGTGGCTGGGCTACGTGGCAAATTGGCAATGCATCACATAGGGGCTCGGGAGTTCATCATCTCCCCACCTCCCACCACCCCCTTCTCCGTCTCACCAACATAGGCCTGATGAACCTGGAGGGAGCGCCAGCAGCGGGGGTAGGGTGGTTGGGCTACATGGCAAATTGGCAATGCACCACATAGGGGCTCGGGAGTTCATCATCTCCCCACCTCCCACTACCCCCTTCTCCGTCTCACCAACATAGGCCTGATGAACCTGGAGGGAGCGCCAGCAGCGGGGGTAGGGTGGTTGGGCTACATGGCAAATTGGCAATGCACCACATAGGGGCTCGGGAGTTCATCATCTCCCCACCTCCCACTACCCCCTTCTCCGTCTCACCAACATAGGCCTGATGAACCTGGAGGGAGCGCCAGCAGCGGGGGTAGGGTGGTTGGGCTACATGGCAAATTGGCAATGCACCACATAGGGGCTCGGGAGTTCATCATCTCCCCACCTCCCACTACCCCCTTCCCCATCTCACCAACATAGGCCTGATGAACCTGGAGGGAGCGCCAGCAGCGGGGGTAGGGTGGTTGGGCTACATGGCAAATTGGCAATGCACCACATAGGGGCTCGGGAGTTCATCATCTCCCCACCTCCCACTACCCCCTTCTCCGTCTCACCAACATAGGCCTGATGAACCTGGAGGGAGCGCCAGCAGCGGGGGTAGGGTGGTTGGGCTACATGGCAAATTGGCAATGCACCACATAGGGGCTCGGGAGTTCATCATCTCCCCACCTCCCACTACCCCCTTCCCCATCTCACCAACATAGGCCTGATGAACCTGGAGGGAGCGCCAGCAGCGGGGGTAGGGTGGTTGGGCTACATGGCAAATTGGCAATGCACCACATAGGGGCTCGGGAGTTCATCATCTCCCCACCTCCCACTACCCCCTTCTCCGTCTCACCAACATAGGCCTGATGAACCTGGAGGGAGCGCCAGCAGCGGGGGTAGGGTGGTTGGGCTACATGGCAAATTGGCAATGCACCACATAGGGGCTCGGGAGTTCATCATCTCCCCATCTCCCACTATCCCCTTCCCCATCTCACCAACATAGGCCTGATGAACCTGGAGGGAGCGCCGGCAGCAGGGGCGGGATGGCTGGGCTACATGGCAAATTGGCAATGCACCACATAGGGGCTCGGGAGTTCATCATCTCCCCACCTCCCACTACCCCCTTCCCCATCTCACCAACATAGGCCTGATGAACCTGGAGGGAGCGCCAGCAGCGGGGGTAGGGTGGTTGGGCTACATGGCAAATTGGCAATGCACCACATAGGGGCTCGGGAGTTCATCATCTCCCCATCTCCCACTATCCCCTTCCCCATCTCACCAACATAGGCCTGATGAACCTGGAGGGAGCGCCGGCAGCAGGGGCGGGATGGCTGGGCTACGTGGCAATGCACCACACGGGGGCGCTGGTGTTTATAATAGCGGATGGCTTCATGCTGCTGTCCGTGCTGGGCCTTGTCGTGTCACAGGGCTCTCAGGTGGGTGCTGACGGTCATCATACCACACCACACCGCACCGCACCGCACCGCACCGCACCACACCACACCACACCACACCACACCACAATCCACCACACTTCCAACCCTTCTGCCATCACCCGCTCGCCCCTAACCTTTCGCTGATCTTTCCCCTCCAACTTCATGTCAACAGGTGGCTCTGCACATCAGAACAAATAAAATGGCCACCGCTCATTGATGCTTGTACCTGAGAGGCCCTGACATAAAATTCGTCAGTCCCTTCAATTTTGCCTCATCTCCCCCAACCCACCCTTTTCTACCTCACCCCGTTTGCCCCCCCAACAGGTGGCTCAGAACATAACAACCAATGAGATGGCCAACGCGCATCGCTACGCCTATCTGAGGGGCCCTGACGGC
This sequence comes from Closterium sp. Yama58-4, assembly GCA_947470075.1. NCBI lineage: Eukaryota > Viridiplantae > Streptophyta > Zygnematophyceae > Desmidiales > Closteriaceae > Closterium > Closterium sp. Yama58-4. The sequence goes on from CANIUD010000271.1 coordinate 392,660, forward strand.
AAGTACTTCAATCCCTTCAACCGCGGGTGCTACCAAAACTGCGTCGATTTCTTGACCACCGGGGAAACCACCGACAGCGAAGGTTCCTGGAAGCCTCCTCCGCCGCCCGGCCCGTCAGGCGCGTTTTTCCGGCGGATTTTTGGGGTTGGGCGGCATGGGGAGAGAGGGGGGAGGTGCTGTGCGCATAACCATGGGCCGGCGGGGGCAGGAGGGGGCGGGCCGGGGAAGGAGTGTGAGGGAGGAGGAGGAATGGGTGGTGGCGGCGATCGTCCGCACTCTCACACTCACTCACACTCGCACTCTCACTCACACTCTCATGGCCAGACCAACTCAAGCTCCTCGCTCTCGTCTCTACTAAGTGTGGTAGCAGCACAAGGGCGAGCAAACCAACACACAGCCATCCCCATTAACACAGCTGGCAGCAGCGGCAATGGCAGTGGTAGCAGGGAGAGCGAGTTAGCTCATCTGCTCGGCAGCACCAGCAACGACAGCAGCAGACCTCTAGGGTTAGGGTTAGGGTTACCTGGATTATCTGGTGCTGCTGCTGCTGCCTCTGGTACATCTGCTGCTGCCACTGCTGCCACTGCTGCTGCTGCTGCTGCTGGTGGTGGTGCTGGAGTGGCACCCTCTAAGTCCCCTGTCTTTATCTCAGCGGAGAGCTCATCTATTTTTGGGAGTACTGCCCCCAGTGGTGCTGGGGTGACTACTGGTATGGCAGGGCATGCGGGGCGCGGGCAGAGAGCATCGGCCGGGCCTGTGGGGCTGGGAGGTATGGGGCTGGGTGCTAGAGTTGCCAGAGTGGCAGCGAGGGAATAGAGCTTTTCTATTTTCAGCAGCGCTGCTCCCAGTGGTGCTGGGGTGACTACTGGTATGGCAGGGCATGCGGGGCGGGGGCAGAGAGCATCGGCCGGGCCTGTGGGGCTGGGATGCATGGGGCTGGGTGCTAGAGTTGTGAGAGTGGCGGCGAGAGAATAGACTCGCCTGAGAAGCAGGGAAAGAGCGGACAGGGAGCATCGGGGGGGCCTGTGGGGCTGGGGGGCATGGGTTTGGGTGCTAGAGTTGCGAGAGTGGTGGCGAGGGAATAGACACGAGGGCGAGTTTTTGGTGTCTTCACAACTGATGCATGGGGCTTAGGGCATGGAGCTGGGCGCTTGTGAGGGGGTTGAGAGGGTTGGGGTTGAGTATGGTTGAGTATGCTTCAGCTTGAGGCTGCTGGCCCCTCTATTATGGTCTGTATGCCTGGTAGGATGTTGCAGATGCTACACTGCAATTATGGTACATGGCATGCAACAGCGGCAGAGGATGCATTTGCTTTATTGTTTTTTATACCACATCAAACCAGTTTGTTACTAATGATCATTAAAGCGCACAATGTTGTGCTTGTTCCTGCTGCCTTAGGGAGCTGCATGCATGTAAGCCACCAGTAGGATAACTTAAATAATGGCTCCCATTTCTGAGCATGCACTGTTGGTACAGATTTCTACTCATATGGCTGGAAAGGGACAGGGCCACTAGTAGCACAGGCAAGCCATCGCTCCCCTGTGTTCCCTGCAGCCACACTCAAGCATCCATCTCCCACAGCGCATCTCATCTACCCTCAGCTGCCAAACCTCAGCTGCAAAACTTCCAGAGCGTTAGTGAGGTGAGGAGACAGGAAAACTCAAACCCAAATGGGGCGAGCTGAAACGCTGCAACACCAGTAGCACCCCTCAGCTTGCTAATTTGAAGGCGTCAATGAAGAGACCATAGGTGAATCCCATCTTGAACACGTTCAGCAGAGCGAGTGGGAACGATGGGCGTAACGTGGAGTAGTATGACCTGGTTACCACCTCCGTGAAAACCAGACAAATCGCTGCTGCTGCCACGTCGTTCACGCTCAGAGCGCCGAATGAGAGGGAGATGGTTTGGGCGACATAGAAACCGCCAAACAATGCGATGCCGCCGAACATGGCTCGGCGCAGCGGCCGGGCGGCAAAGTAACTGTTCACGCGCCGCTGGATTTCGAGCAGGATGTTCAACGGGCTGAGGCGAGGTAAGGAAGATGGTGGGAAGCTTCCAAACCCCTCAAACCCTGAACCCTCGTTTCCGCTCCCGCCTCCCGGCCCGCTTCCCATTCCGCTCCCCCCTCCCCCTCCCGCGCCACCCCCACCCCCGCCTCCTCCCCCGCTTCCTCCGCCGCCTCCTCCCCCTCCCGCTCCGCCTGAGCCCCGCCATCCGCCCCCAGTTCCGCTCCCCCCGCCGTCGTCTGTTTCGTAACCAGTACGATCCCTCGCTCCGCTGCTTCCTTTGCTGCTTCCTTTGCTGCTTCTTCCCCACCATTTGAATCCAGACGTGGCTCGAGTTGACACGTTACTGCTCCGCCCTACGCGTGGTGGTAAACATGGGTTTCGCGGGACTGCTGCTGGCAACGGATATCGAGTCGGACTACAACGAGGAGATTCGGCTGCTGCGGAGGTGTTTCGTAGAGCAGGCGTTCCGTTATAAGCTGATGCGCTGCAATGTGCAGTGCAATGTCTTGTGCAGTGGATGACCGTTCTGCAGGCAGTTTCGACGAAGCTGTTTTGAGTGCAAGTTGCTGCAGATAACGAACAAGTAACCCGCGGGGAATCGCATATGCTACTAGCGCGTATGGTTCGATGAAGCCTGGAATTGTGGATACGCGGTGTCAAAACCTTCAATGTTGACGTCATTTGGCCAGATCAGTACCGACGGCTCACTGGTCAGAGAGTCAGCAACAGTGAATCCTCAAAAGGCAGATGATAAAATGACACGCAGATCGAAATTAATCCTCAAATGGCGGAACCCTTTACAGGACGTCGATATTCAATGAGCGCCAACTCAAAATTGCAGCTTCTGAAAACGGCATACCCGCCCCTGAACGGTCACCGAAACAAATTAGATTCCATCGCTAAACCGTGCGCCTCAAAATTTGCGTCGGAACGCAAATGCAAGCTAATTGCATCAATTATGGCCTGGCAAAACTCGTAGATGACCAGTCTACTATGGCTAGGATGGCTACTATTTGAGACCACAGGTTTGACGAGTGGCATTCTTTGCATGATCTGATCAGTCGACGTTTTCGAGGTTGTGCGACGTGCGACTCACGAGTGCAGCGCTGTGATCTGTCGTAGCGAGCGAGAAACGACTCGTCACTGTTGGCGACACTTTTCGCTGTGAGGATGCTGGTTTCCTCGTTACTTTGACTTCGTGGCAAGAGCCACGTAAGCACATCTTTTGTTCCACGAAGCCTGAAGCGACCTTCATGGGATGGTCGCGATGTCAGCCCCACACGAATCAATATCCGCGATATTGGTGCCCGCGACTAAATCGCAGCAACCTCTAGCTTGTGTTGCTGTAAGTATTTGTTGACACTCGGTACTAAACCTTTAGTATCCATCCAGTTACTGCCAGCATTTCATTCTCATACAGTGTAGGGAACCTTAAGTCACGGCGTAGGATGAGCACTACAGGCTCAAATGACTCCACTTTCACCTGCAATATACTTTTCAAGACTCGTACCGTAACCCGATGATAGATATAACTCCCAGCATGCACATGCTACAGCCGCAGCATATCTAGCGCTGAGAGACTCGAAATGTTCTGGATTGCACCCAACCACCATGAACCTTTTTAGGGTCTCAATTGTGGTTGCAAGTGTCAATGTACTTGTGAAGAGCAGATGCGTCGAGAGCGGGGAATTGGGACGTCACAGACACAACAGCTTCTGCCAGCCGCCTAGTGGCTGCCCTGGACGGCCCCTGTGAGTTTGGATAAGAAGGGTGCACATACCAGTGGATAGGAAACACACAGAGAGGAGCAGACGGGGTGAACTCATGGCATGTGAAAAACATGAACCCTCCCGTAATAATGACCCGGTTTGATTATATCGACGTCATTCCATGCCTCAACCAATGCCTCTTATGTGCTTTCCCTCTTGCCCCCCTTTCTTCGCATCCTGACTCACCTTCACAGTGTAATTTGTGTGCACACCTCAATATTTAGTGGCAAACTTTAGATCTATCTGAAGAAGAGTCTTTGTGATGCGTACCTCAATATTGAGTGGCAGGACAGGGTCGTGGAGAGACAAGCGCAGCAGGAACCATCCACCGAACCCGGACACCCGCACCTGAGACAAAAGACGCCGGTTAAGCGCGGTGCGCAAGAAACAAGTGTTGTGAGCAATTAGCGTAATGCTGATGGACAGAGAAAAAGAAGCAGTGGAAATGACTGGCGGCAGTTGGCGCGAAACCCTGGGACAAGATGCTGCTTTTACTCTTTATCTTCCTCTCATGAACACCCCATGAAATGCATATAGGAGAGTGGTCGTCAATGCTGACATAAATGCCAACAGATGAAACTTCACATAACGGGAAGGATTTGTTGAGACAACCTGAAATGACAAAAAAAGAAGCGAGCATCATTTGTGTAAGGCTCTCACCCCTTCGTAGTTGACAGGCGCCTTGGAGAGCGCAGCATCGCTCTCCACCATGGCTGTGAGAGCCTCTAGAACCTTCTCCCCGTATGCACGGAACCCTCTGCAAGAGAGAGTGCGAGACAGAAAGCATGGGGATGAATCAGGAACTCCACTGTGAAAATAGGGTTTCCTTTTTTGTAGCGTAGAGGTGAAAATAGGGTTTCCTTTTTTAAATAATTTATTTATTTTTCCAGCAGCGCGACATTTTCAAAATACGATGGCGTCTGACTTACATGGATGCCACGTCCGCATGGTCCTGGTTGATTCGCAGCCGGACTTCTGTCGCCTCGTCAGCCTCCTGCAGGTCCTCTATCATGCGAGTCAGCACTGCACTGCCCTTTGCCTCCCCCTTGCCTGCTGCCGATGCAAGTTTCACCAGCAGCTTCACCTGACAGGGGCAGAGCAGGGCAGTGAAGGGACGGATGAGGGGCAAGGGACAGGCCAAACTATGAATGCTTCACCCTTGGTTTCCCTCATCCGCCTCCTCCACTCCTCTATCATGCGCGTCAGCACTGCACTGCCCTTCGCCTCCCCCTTGCCTGCTGCTGATGCGAGCTTCACCAGCAACTTCACCTGATGGTTGGGTGGGAAAGGAGGAGGGAAAGGGTCAGGGAAAGAACCACCACCTATCAATGCATGCCTCATCCGCCTCCTGCAGGTCCTCTACCATGCAACGTGAAATGGAAGTACTTTTTTTAGAAAAGAGGGAAATAGAGCCAGGGATAATAGCAAGGGGAGGCGCAATAGCTGGGTCTCTTTCTTTGAGTCGACTCAAAACAATAGCTGGGTCTCTTTCTTTGAGTCGACTCAAAACTATAGCTGGGTCTCTCATCCACCATACAAAGGCAAGGGGGAAGAGCAAGAGTCATGTGTGCATGCACCATCACAGAACACATACCATAAGGTAAGCGCCATCATCAAGCCATCTGTTCTCGTTGAGAGCCCCATGAGCAACTGCATGTCACACCAACGTAACATGACCCGCACCATCACAGAACACATACCATGAGGTATGCACCATCACAGAACACATACCATGAGGTATGCACCATCACAGAACACATACCATGAGGTATGCACCATCACAGAACACATACCATGAGGTATGCACCATCACAGAACACATACCATGAGGTATGCACCATCACAGAACACATACCATGAGGTATGCACCATCACAGAACACATACCATGAGGTATGCACCATCACAGAACACATACCATGAGGTATGCACCATCACAGAACACATACCATGAGGTATGCACCATCACAGAACACATACCATGAGGTATGCACCATCACAGAACACATACCATGAGGTATGCACCATCACAGAACACATACCATGAGGTATGCACCATCACAGAACACATACCATGAGGTATGCACCATCACAGAACACATACCATGAGGTATGCACCATCACAGAACACATACCATGAGGTATGCACCATCACAGAACACATACCATGAGGTATGCACCATCACAGAACACATACCATGAGGTATGCACCATCACAGAACACATACCATGAGGTAGGCACCATCACAGAACACATACCATGAGGTATGCACCATCACAGAACACATACCATGAGGTATGCACCATCACAGGACACATACCATGAGGTATGCACCATCACAGAACACATACCATGAGGTAGGCACCATCACAGAACACATACCATGAGGTATGCACCATCACAGAACACATACCATGAGGTATGCACCATCACAGAACACATACCATGAGGTATGCACCAACACAGAACACATACCATGAGGTAGGCACCATCACAGAACACATACCATGAGGTATGCACCATCACAGAACACATACCATGAGGTATGCACCATCACAGAACACATACCATGAGGTAGGCACCATCACAGAACACATACCATGAGGTATGCACCATCACAGAACACATACCATGAGGTATGCACCATCACAGAACACATACCATGAGGTATGCACCATCACAGAACACATACCATGAGGTATGCACCATCACAGAACACATACCATGAGGTAGGCACCATCACAGAACACATACCATGAGGTATGCACCATCACAGAACACATACCATGAGGTATGCACCATCACAGAACACATACCATGAGGTATGCACCATCACAGAACACATACCATGAGGTAGGCACCATCACAGAACACATACCATGAGGTATGCACCATCACAGAACACATACCATGAGGTATGCACCATCACAGAACACATACCATGAGGTAGGCACCATCACAGAACACATACCATGAGGTATGCACCATCACAGAACACATACCATGAGGTATGCACCATCACAGAACACATACCATGAGGTAGGCACCATCACAGAACACATACCATGAGGTATGCACCATCACAGAACACATACCATGAGGTATGCACCATCACAGAACACATACCATGAGGTATGCACCATCACAGAACACATACCATGAGGTATGCACCATCACAGAACACATACCATGAGGTATGCACCATCACAGAACACATACCATGAGGTATGCACCATCACAGAACACATACCATGAGGTAGGCACCATCACAGAACACATACCATGAGGTAGGCACCATCATCGAGCCATCTGTTCTTCTTGAGAGCCCCATGGCCGCTGGTCTCCATGGCGAGGTGACACTCCTCCCCCACTGAGTTCTGGCAGGTTAACAGGGAAGAGAGCAAGACAAGACAATGAGCACCCAATGAGACGCCATGTCCCTTTATTCAATCCCCTGCTTTTATCCTGCCCTTCTTGAGAGCCACATGGCCTCTGGTCTCCATGGCAAGGTGACACTCCCCGGCCATCGAGTTCTGCCAGCAAGAAGGAGCAAAGGAGTGTGTACAGCACATGGTATTGACGGCGCATGGCATAGTAGTATGAGACGCGGCATGGCATGGGAGTCTCACCAGTCTGATGCCCTCATCGATCACGTTCTTGTAGTCCCGCTTGAACGTGGTGTGTTGTGGTATGGTGTGGTATGGAGCGGTATGGCATGGTGTGGAGTGGTACGGAATGGCACAGCATGGCATGGGAGTCTCACCAGCCTGATGCCCTCATCAATCACGTTCTTGTAGCCCCGCTTGAACCGCAGGTGCTTGCCGCCTGATGCCATGCCATGCCATGCCATGCCATACCATGCCAGGCCAATGCGATGCCATGCCATGGAGATACATATGGGAGGACATGCAGTGATGGACAGAGGTAGATGCAGGAGTGTTTTGCGGGCATGCAAGGTCAAGTGAAGCAGACAGAAACAGATGCATGAGTGCGAATGTGCGTGCATGTATGTGCGTGTGTCTGCATGTGTGTGTGGACGTGTGTGCACGTGCTCGAATGCGCATGCATGTGTGTGCACGTTTGTGCATGTATTTATGCATGTCTGTGTGCATGCGTGGGTTGGGCTGCTGCCACTGACCGAGCCTAGATTCAATGAATGTGGTCAGCCCGTCAGATGTCACACTGTCCGTGACTATTGTGGTGCCTGGGTGCTGGGGAAGGATGGGACGAGCAGGAAGGGTGGGGCGCGCAGGAAGGGTGGAAAAGGGCGGGAGAAACGGAGAGGGTGAAGGTGAGAGAGGGTGAAACGGAAAGAGAGAAGGTGAGTCAGGTCGTCAGATATCACATAATCCGTGAGTATCATTGGTGCCTGAATGCTGGAGAAGGGTAAGCAGGGAGGTTGGAGAAACAAAGGAAAGGACGTAGAAGAATAGGAACAAAAGAAAAATATTTGTGAGCCCTTGGTGATCCCTTGTGAGAACAACAGACAGCTCAGCAGCACCGGCCAGTCTCCCCTCCTCACAAGCCCATCCCACCTCCTCTCACCCCCTCTCACCAGATTTCATCTTTTCTCAAACCAACTCACCGGCTCTCACCCCATCTCACCTCCTCGAGCACGATCGCCGCAATGAGAGCGATCAGGCGGTTGCGGTTGATCTCCTTGCCGGACGAATCAACGGCGGCAGCCCTGTCCACGTCAGTATCAAAGATGATCCCAAGGTCCGCCTTCTCCCTCAGCACCGCGCCTGTGATCGCCTCCATGGCTGCCTTGTCCTCTGGGTTCGGAATGTGGTTCGGAAACAGGCCTGGAGGATAGGGGTGGTTCGGGAGGGGTGTAGGGTAAGGCTGTGTGCATGCATATATGCATGCATGAGTCAAATGATGATGAACAATTTCCATCATGCCATCAGGACATCATGCCATAACTACCAATGTATTACATGCAACTACATGATCACATACGATCATTTGCATCATACCCCAACATGCCGCACTGCACATACACCATACCATTGGGGTCAAGGAACTGACTGCCAGCAGTATTGGCTCCTAGAGGCTCCAGCACCCCGGCCTGGATAACAATCACACAAGGATGGGGCATGGCACACACACGGATGGGGCATGGCACACACACGGATGGGGCACTTTTGGGCCTGAATCAGAAAGAGAGCAACAGGAACACAATCCTTTGAAGTCGGAACACAATCCTTTGAAGTCGGAACACAATCCTTTGAAGTCGGAACACAATCCTTTGAAGTCGGAACACAATCCTTTGAAGTCGGGCAATTATTTGGAGAACAGACAACGCCTGACCTGTCGGAATTGCAACTACAACTGTCAACTCACAGCGAAGAAGCCCCCTGCTCCGTTACCAGCATCGACAACGATGTGGTAACCCTCCAACGGACGATCTGTAACACATGTCCATATTTCACACACACACACGCACATGCACATGCAGGCACGCACGCACCCACACACACACACACAACACACACACACACACACAACACACACACACACACAGAGGAGAACCACGGTGGGAAACACATCAGCGAGATCCGCACAGCCATGGCTGCCTGCCTCGGACCTCGGATGCCCTGCCTCTATTTCTTTGCCTCGCCTAGATGCCCTGCCTTGGACCTCGGATGCCTTGCAAAACACTCGTCAGCCATACCACTCCAGACCAGACCACATAATACAAATGCACTCCAACGCCTGAATTAACCCCGAAACCCTAAACCGTATGTCCCAAACTATGATATTAGACAATTATGGTAACAATACTCTTTCAAAAATCTTACCTCCAGCCTTAGCCGCCTTCCTGACAGCGTCAACTAGATCTGCAGCGTATCTCTTCATATAGTCCACGTCCACTGTCTGCTTCTCCGCCTTCTCCTGATTGGCCCGCACGGATTCTGCTGACATGGACTCGTAGATCTGGGCGGCAGATGCCAGGATGGCCGCGATATCCGCCTTGTTGGCGCCGCCCTTCGCTGTGAAGAACTTGAGCCCATTGCGGTTGAAGGGGAGGTGGCTGGCTGTGAATGGGGAAAAGGGGAGATGAAGATATGCAGTGCAGGGGAGGAAACATGTAAGCAGGTCTTCAGTGACCGTGCTGCTGAACATGGCTTGCGTGGGCGCCAGGCCGAACCTAACCACCTTCTGAAAACGCGATCTTTTTCATTCAACTTTTCATTGCACCCATTTTGAACCAAACAGCACCACTTTTTGGGTCGACTCGAAAGGTGCACCTGTGATCATGATGCCTCCGTCGTTGGGGCAGTGCAGGCTAGCATCCTCCGTGACTGTGCTGCTGAACATGGCCGGAGTGGACGCCAGGCCGAACCGAACCACCTTCACGCCCTCTCCTGCTAGTCCACGCGCCACTGCTGCCTGCAGGGACGAACAAAGAGGGTGATAGCACCCGTTTTAACCCCCAGAAATTGAACCAGACCGAACCAAACAACCTCCACGGCCTAGCCTGCTTACCCATTCACTGGCAACTGCCCTCACCGTGATCACATCAGCCGACACTCTCGAGTCATGCCCAATGGGCACGCTCAGCTGCCCACAACCTTGCTCCTTCTCACCCGTCTACTGCTTCTACCCCGCCCGAAACGTCTTAACAACTTTCGGTGAATGCACGTTACTTACTGATACTGGCCACTACTCTCACCGTGATCACATCAGCCGACACTCTCGAGTCATGCCCCATCGACACGCTCAGCTGCCCATAACTACCCTTCCCCTTCTCCTTCCCTTGTTGTTTAAACTGGCCATTCCACCCACCGTGATCACATCGGCGGACACTCGCGAGTCATGCCCGATCGACACGCTCAGCTGTCCATCAGTCTTCTCCCCCGCCTGCTCCTTCTTCCCCCTCAAGAACCGAGCGAAGGCCGCGCCGATGGCCTCTGCTGCCGGCTCCGTTAGTGTCACGGGCTCGCCCTCCACCCCCGGAATAGCCACTCCCCTTATGTCACTGCGTGCATACACAATAAGTGGGAACAGCAAGGGTCCGTCAGGGTTACGGGCTCGCTCTCCATTCCCGGAATAGCCACTCCCCTTATGTCACTGCGTTCACAGTCAGGGCGACGGGATTGGTTGAGTCTGATCTGAACCCCTCATCCCTGACCGGTCCGGCGTTTGCTCTACAGTGCAACACTGTGTTAAGGGTTAGCTAAACTGAGGTTGGCCTTCTAAAATGCTATGCAAATCCTTCCCCATCTCTTCCACCTTATTTTGCGTTCTGAAGCAGCAATCGTACCTTCCGTTTTGGAGCTTCTTGAAGTCGATCGCCTGGAAGAGGGTCGGCTGGCTCTCGACCGCTGTTGCTGCGACAAGGCCAGAGCATCAGAACACACGCATGCATGCAGACCATTCAGCAGTGCAGATTCAGCGCATCGGACACACGCAAGAAAACCAGTCGGCAGAGCAGATTCAGAGCATGCAATAGATTCCGCACACAGAACCAGCCACACGCCAAGCAAAAAAAGAAAACGAGAGCAGAAGGGGAAAAGCGAGAAGAGTGAGGAAAGGAGAACGGAAAAGGTTTCTGGTTGACGGACTGACCAAACGAGATTTGAGACGGATTGGCAGACGACGCTTCCACGACAGTGAGCCGCTGGCTGCGATTGGTGCAGCTTGACAGATGGCGCGGTGAGTGACTGTAACGAGAGGTGAGTGCTTGTATGGCATTTGCGGATAACGCGGGCTTCAAGCTCGGAAAAAGCCTCGCAGCTGGATTGCTGCTGCAGAGGCTGGAAGTCAGCATCGCTGCAGTACACGGGAAACATTACAAACACGGACGCAAGATCACACGAATCTATTCAATCTCCCGACAAAAAATCCTAATGCTCGTGCTCGTGGTCGCGACTCTCAGAAAGAAAAGGAATTGGAACATGTATCTCACCAGCCATTTTAATGGTATCTAGCGGAAAAGGCAGGTGCGCCGTATGCAGGAGCAAGCACTGCGTCCGTCCGAATTCTCGCACGAGAGAAACGAAACGACAACTGCAAACAAGCCACGGCTTTATGTTCCAAATCCCGAGAGAAGAGGAAATGCTATGTCTTCACAAGAGAATGAAACAAGCAGGAGACCAGCAAGAAAATTCTGAAAAAACAGTAGATGCTGTTCCTTCAAATGCTGCAGCTGTAAGGCGGAGTTCCCTAGGGACACCAACAGGCAATTGGAGCTCCCAAGGCTGGATTCAAGCCGAAGAGCCAATTTTGAATTGCCATCCCAAGTTCCCCCCAACCTGACAACCAAAGTCGAAATATCCTGTTGGTCGGCCTTTCCCTGCGAGAAAGGTGGGACAACCAGCCATGACATACCTGTCGTCTGCCCCATCTGAAGTCTAGAAGGCCCACATGGCACGAGGTGATTCACGACGACCCAGCTTTCGGCTGCAAGATTCGAGGCTGCTGACGTGGAAAGCCGGTCGGCAAAGGTCACAAGGACGTTTAGGTAACGGAGCCGACAACTTTCAGAGTCGTTTACTGTATCTTTAGCTAGTTCGCGGAATCACCTTTTGCTGACCACGAAAGCCACTGATATATGTTACGATAGCAGTGCGCCACTCAAGAACCGAAAATTATGTACACATACCTATATATTGAAAAGCAACTTTTCAAACCAGTGTCCATCTCCACACTAATTTGGTGTTGATGTTATAGGTTGAACAAATCAAAATTGTTCTCTGTACAAACACGCAAAGCACACATGTGTTTTGATTTTCTCTACATTAGTATGCAATCCACTAAAACCTAAGGTGGTTTGCACAGCGACGTCCCTTTGTAGAGCCGGCTGTTTGTGCAGACATATCCGCTGTTATATTGTGCAAGCAAGCGTGATGACGACTTGAAGTAGAGTGCGATGATGCGAGCACAAGTATCGCCGGTGACAACGGTATAATACGACTTCGTAACACACTTCGAAGCGCCCAGCAGAACACTCGATTGACCACCACGAGTACAGATCTGATGGGTGGAAGGAAATGCAGGAGAAGCAGAGAGGGACGGGCCCACACAGGGAAGGAAGATGAGGAAGAAGAAGGGGAGAGCAACAAATGATAACTAACAAGAACATCTGAAATGACGTCATGAACAGGACACGGAAGGTACACTTTTAACCGTTCCATATCCACAAAATTACCTGCTGATTCATGTACACTTACACCAACTTGCTTTTGTATACACCTACGCCTACTCGACACCCACCTGTTGACATAGAGCAACTCCCCACCCACCTGCTGCCCCAGCAGACTCTGCTTCCCCACGTTGCAGCTGATGCCTGGATTCAGCGCATAGAACTCCTGGCTGGTCAGGGCCTACCGCCTACCTGCTAATCCCACTACCCACCTGCCTGCTGACATTTGAGTATGCCCACCTGTTGGCATATAGTGTATAGTGTTCCGTAGACCCACCTGCTGGCCCAGCAGAATCTGGTCCCCCACGTTGCAGTTGATGCCCGGATTCAGCGCATAGAACTCCTGGCTGGTCAGGGGCGGCCGCGCGGATCTCATTATAGTGTCACACGTGTCCCCCTCCGCTACAGTCACATACTCCTGACAGACAGGCAGGTCGGCTGTGCCCCTCACCACACACACCTGGCACGGGGAGTTACAGAGGGATGGAAAAAAAGGGCAGAGAAAGCGTTGAATTGTACCATGCTGCAGTGCAGTCGCACAGTCCTGACACACACAGGCAGGTCAGCTGTGCGGCTGTGCCCCTCACCCCCCTCGCCCCATACACCTGTGAAATAAAATATCAGGTTGAAAACAGGAAATTTTAGGCGCCTCAAAAATCGGCTGTGCCCCTCGCCCCATACACCTGTGAGATAGTATCTCAGGTGTTAGCGCATGTAAATCTGGTTTTTGAGAATTCTCAAAAACCGGCTGTGCGGCTGTGCCCCCCGCCCCATACACCTGTGAAATAGTATCTCAGGTGTTTCTTACAGAGCCAGCTTGAAAAAAGGATCGCATGCAATTCGTTGGACGCATGTGCATTGGAAAGGAAGAGTGGGGAGCGGGGAGAGGGGGGGGGGGGTGGAGGGGGGGGGAGGGGGAAGAGCAGAAAGCAGACAAGAAGCGACAGATAACACAAGTGACAGGAACTGCCATAGTAACACAAGTTATGCAAGTGGCTCACCTGCTGCCCAATCTGTAGTGGCTTGTTGCATTGGAGCTCGTGATTCCTCTCTTTCAGTTGCTCCAGTGTGGTGCTGAAGGCGCTACTCAGAACCCCAGTTCAGGAACATAGATGCAAGTGCCGTACCTGCTGCTCAATCTGTAGTGGCTTGCTGCATTTGAGCTCGTGACTCCTCTCTTTCAGCTGCTCCAGTGTGGTGCCGAAGGCGCTACTCAGAACCCCAGTTCAGGAACATAGATGCAAGTGCCGTACCTGCTGCCCAATCTGTAGTGGCTTGCTGCATTTAAGCTCGTGATTCCTCTCTTTCAGCTGCTCCAGTGTGACGTTAAACGCTGTTGCTATGGATGCACACGTATCGCTCTGTTGTAAGCAGGGTAATTGGAGGATAAGGAAGGCAGAGAGGAATGGAATGCAGTACCGGGGTGAAGAGGAGGGGGCAAGAGGCATGCAAGGATGCGATGGCATTGAGTTGAGCTTGTGTGGATATGATCACTAAGCTGATCCGTGGGTGCGCTGTTGCTATGGATGCACATGCACAATAAAAAAATGAATTTATAAACAAATGAACGAACGAACGAATGAGCAAGTAAATAAATAAATAAATAGATAGATAAATAAATAAGTAAATAAGTAAATAAATAAATAAATAAATGAATAAATAAACAAATGAACAAATAAATGAATGGATAAAATAACAAGAAGCTTACAGATGATGCGACAGTGTAGGATGTAGCACACGGGTTGGTGTCACCAATGTGGATTTCCTCTCCCAGCTGCAACCGGTTGCAGTTTAAGTCCTGTCCCAGTGGGGGAAGCGTGGAAGGGGGGAAAGGTGTTGAGGGGGTGAGACTGTGAGTCATGAGATGTGTTGGTTGGTTGGTGCCGCTGATGTAAACTTTTGAGGCGCCTCAAAAGAGAGGGTGAGACTGTGAGACATGGGCTGGGTTGGCGCCGCTGATGTGGATTTCCTCTGGCAGCTGGTTGCAGTCCAGTTTCTGCCCCACGGGAGGATGGGTGAAGAGTGGGGGGTTTGAGGGGTGGGCGGGGTGGTAGAGGGGGAAAGAGGAAAGGGAAGGGAGAGGGAGAGGAAGGGGGGATTAATGAGGAAAAAAGGCTGATGGGGACTTTTTCTCCAAGATTCAGCCGGTTGCTTGCAGTTCAATTTCTGTTCAAGGGGGGATGGGGACGGGGATGGGGAATGGGGGAAGGAGGGGGAGGGGAAGGGGGAGAGGGGGGGGTGGGGGAGGCTGATGTGGATTTCCTCTCCCAACGGCAGCCGGTTGCAGCTCACGTTCTGTCGCAAGGGGGGATGGGTGAAAGAGTGGAAGGGTAGAAAGGGGGAGAAGTAGGGGCGGAGGAGAGTGATTTTTTGAGTCGACTCAAAAATCAACTCATCAGAGGTGGAGGAGAGAGACTGGATACAAAGGACGTGGCACATGGGGACAACCAATATAGGGCATGGGTCGGGTCGTGGCACACAGGGTGGTGTCGCCAATGTGGATTTCAGTGGGTTGAGAAGGGTACGAACAAGACACCCTTATCGGGATGAGCTGGGTGAAGCTGGTGGAGTTGAAGGCATAGGTTGACATGACCAGGTCGCATGTGAGCTGACTAAAGAATGGGAGCACGGGAGGGGGTGAAGAGCGGTCTTACAGGGTTGAGCTGGGTGAAGCTGGTGAGGTTGATGCCATAGGTGGACATGACCAGGTCGCATGTAAGCCCCCGCACAACCTCAATTTCACCCGGCGTGGGTCCTGGGAAACGAGAAGCATGGGGAGGAAGGACGAGGTGTGGGAAGAATGGGAGGAGGAAAGGGGGGGGGAGAGGGAAAGAGGGCAAGGAAAGAGGGGGGAGAGGTTGATGCCATAGGTGGACATGACCAGGTCGCATGTGAGTCCCCACACAACCTCTATTTCACCAGGCGTGGGTCCTGGGATACGAGAAGCATGGGGAGGAAGGACGAGGTGTGGGAAGAATGGGAGGAGGAAAGGGGGGGGGGGGGAAGAGGGAAAGAGGGCAGGGAAAGAGGGAAAGAGGGCAGGGAAAGAGGGGGGAGAGGTTAATGCTGTAGGTAGACATGACCAGGTCGCATGTGAGCCCCCGCACAACCTCGATTTCATCAGGTGTGGGTCCTGGGATAAAAGAGGTATGGGGAGCATGGGAGGTGGTGGGGGGGGGGGAGGGGAAAGAGGGCCGGGTGATGCCATAGGTTGGCATCACAAGACCGCATGTGAGCCAGGTCACTGCACAACCTCGATTTCACCGGGCGTGGGTCCTGGGATAGGAGAAGCATGGGGAGCATGGGAGGTGGTGGGGGGAGGGGAGGGGAAAGAGGGCCGGGTGATGCCATAGGTTGACATGGCACAACCTCGATTTTACCAGGCGTGGGTCCTGGGTTTGAGGTGGACGGATGGAGAGAGTGGGGAGGGGAGAACAGGGCAGAGCGACGCCACAGTTAAAGGTCAGCACATTGAAGGGAAGGCACACCCACCGAGGATGCAGGAGGGTGTGTTGTCGGGCCTGGTATCAAATAAGAACCCCGGCCGGCGGGCAGATGCAGTTGCCTCAGCAGGTGCCATAAACCCCACAGTAGCTAGCACAGCGGGACCAGATTAGCAGCATATGAAGGGAAGGCAAACCCACCGAGGATGCAGGAGGGTGTGTTGTCGGGCCTGGTATCAAAGAAAAAGCCTGGCGGGCAGATGCAGTTGTAGCCGCCTTACCAGGTCCGCAGCACAGCAGGAGCAGAACCACTATACCAGCACAGCAGGAGCAGAACCACTATACCAGCACAGCAGGACCAGAACCACTATACCAGCACAGCAGGAGCAGAACCACTATACCAGCACAGCAGGAGCAGAACCACTATACCAGCACAGCAGGAGCAGAACCACTATACCAGCACAGCAGGAGCAGAACCACTATACCAGCACAGCAGGAGCAGAACCACTATACCAGCACAGCAGGAGCAGAACCACTATACCAGCACAGCAGGAGCAGAACCACTATACCAGCACAGCAGGACCAGAACCACTATACCAGCACAGCAGGACCAGAACCACTATACCAGCACAGCAGGAGCAGAACCACTATACCAGCACAGCAGGAGCAGAACCACTATACCAGCACAGCAGGAGCAGAACCACTATACCAGCACAGCAGGAGCAGAACCACTATACCAGCACAGCAGGAGCAGAACCACTATACCAGCACAGCAGGAGCAGAACCACTATACCAGCACAGCAGGAGCAGAACCACTATACCAGCACAGCAGGAGCAGAACCACTATACCAGCACAGCAGGAGCAGAACCACTATACCAGCACAGCAGGAGCAGAACCACTATACCAGCACAGCAGGAGCAGAACCACTATACCAGCACAGCAGGAGCAGAACCACTATACCAGCACAGCAGGAGCAGAACCACTATACCAGCACAGCAGGAGCAGAACCACTATACCAGCACAGCAGGAGCAGAACCACTATACCAGCACAGCAGGACCAGAACCACTATACCAGCACAGCAGGAGCAGAACCACTATACCAGCACAGCAGGAGCAGAACCACTATACCAGCACAGCAGGAGCAGAACCACTATACCAGCACAGCAGGAGCAGAACCACTATACCAGCACAGCAGGAGCAGAACCACTATACCAGCACAGCAGGAGCAGAACCACTATACCAGCACAGCAGCAGGGTAAGCGCAGCATATGAAGGGAAGGCACACCCACCGAGGATGCAGGAGGGCGAGTTGTCGGGCCTGGTATCAAAGTTGAACCCCGGCGGGCAGATGCAGTTGCCTCAGCACCAGGAGCGGCAATGCAATTGCAAGGAGTGTGAAGGGGATTCGTGAGAGGGATTCGTGAGGGGGACTCGGGAGGGGGACTCGGGAGGGTCAGGCAAACCCACCGAGGATGCAGGAGGGAGTGTTGTCGGGCTTGGTATCAAAGAAGAACCCCGGCGGGCAGATGCAGTTGTAGCCCCCTCTGGCATCGTCCAGACACGTGCCCACCTGGCAGGGGTTGACTGCGTTCAGAGAACATGGCTTCACTGGTGGGGGGGAGAGGGGAAGGGAGTGAGGGAGGGACAGGAGGGACAGGAGGGACAGGAGGGACAGGAGGGACAGGAGGGAGAGGAGGAAAGCAAGGGAGTGGGGAGACATATTGGACTTAACACGTGCCCACCTGGCTGGCAGGGGTTGACCACGTTCAGTAAGCATGGCTTCACTGGTGTGGTGGTGGGGGGGAGGGGGGAAGGGAGGGACACGGGGAAGGGAGGGACACGGGGAAGGGAGGGACACGGGGAAGGGAGGGACACGGGGAAGGGAGGGACACGGGGAAGGTAGGGACACGGGGAAGGTAGGGACACGGGGAAGGTAGGGACACGGGGAAGGGAGGGACACGGGGAAGGGAGGGACACGGGGAAGGGAGGGACACGGGGAAGGGAGGGACACGGGGAAGGGAGGGACACGGGGAAGGGAGGGACACGGGGAAGGGAGGGACACGGGGAAGGGAGGGACACGGGGAAGGGAGGGGAGTGAGGGAGGGAAGGGAGGGGATGCATTTGTAGCCCCCTCTGCCATCGTCCAGACACGTGCCCAGCTGGCATGGGTTGACCGCATTCAGAGAACATGGCTTCAGTGGAAGTGAGGGGGCAGGAGGGCTTTTGAGGCGCCTCAAAAGTGAGGGGGCAGGAGGGCAGGGAAGGGGAAGGGGGATGGATGGAGGGGGGAACGGGGGGAGGAGATGCAGTTTTAGAGGAGGCGTGTGATGCTTCAATACTCCTCCGCACCCCCTCACACACCCACACACCCACGCCCCCACCCACCCCCAAAACCACCCATGCCATGCCCCCACCAACTCTCCAAACCAATCTTCTCTCCTCCTCCCCCGTCCCACACCCACCCACCATCCACCCACCCACCATCCACCCGCCCACCCACCCACCCACCCACCCACCCACCCACCCACCCACCCAACCCCCGCCCGCCCGCCCGCCCGCCCGCCCGCCCGCCCGCCCACCCACCCACCCACTCACCCACCCACCCAGTGATACATACGTGGGATGCAAGCAGGCGATTGGTCGATGTTCCTCCCAATCACAAAATTCGTCTTGCACTTGCACGTGTACCCCCCGGTCCCCTGCTGGCACTGCACGTGCCGCCTCCACATGGGTTCGGCACACACGGGTTGGGGCCGCGGACTACCGGGTAAAGAGCTGGTGATGTGTTGATGCCGCAGATGCCGTCACCTGGAGGAGATAGCAAGGGGTGAAAAGGGGTGGAGTGGGGAAAGTGGAAAAGTGCTGGGCAAAACTTCATTATGGGTTCGGCACAGCACACAGGGGTTGGGGACTCGCACCACAGGGTAGAGGGTAGGAGATGTGTTGATACCGCAGATGCCATCTCCTGTAGGTGGTGGAAGAGGGGTGGAGAAGGGTGGAGAGGGGTAGAGAGGGGGTACAGATGACGGGTTCGGCACACGCGGGTTGGGACCCTGGACTACCGGGTAAAGAGCTGGTGATGTGTTGATGCCGCAGATGCCGTCACCTGGAGGAGATAGCAAGGGGGTGGAGAGGGGTGGAGAGGGGAAAGTGGAAAAATGCTGTGCAAAACTTGATAATGGTTTCGGCACAGCACACAGGGGTTGGGGCCTCGAACTACAGGGTAGAGAGCGGACGATGTGCTGATGCCGCAGAGCAGATGCCATCACCTGTAGGGGCTGGAGAAGGGGTGCATAGGGATGGAGAGGGGTGGAGAGGAATGGAGAGGGGAAAGTAGGAGGGTGTTGGGAAAAGGCTCATAACGGCTTTGGCACACACGGGTTGGAGCCTCGCGCTTCAGGGTAGAGAGCAGGAGACGTGTTGACGCCGCAGATGCCGTCTCCTGTATGTGGGTGGAGTGGGGTGGAGAGGGGGTGGAGAGGGGTGGAGAAGGGTGGAGAGGAACGGAGAGAGGGGGAAGTGTTGAGAGAGTATGGGTTTGGCACATACGAGAGGGGGAAGCGCACAATCAGGAAATGCAAGTACATACAGGGTAGAGAGCGATTGACCTGCTGTGCTATTTAAAACTTTTGAGGCGCCTCAAAAACCGGGGCGGGGTACACATTCAGAAAAAGCTTTCGAGTCGACTCAAAAGCAGAACCGGGGTACACATCCAGAAAATGCGCGGGATGGGGAACAGAAATGTTGGGGGTTGGGGTGAAATCTGGCCGCAATTTGGGCATCAAAGGTTATGCCCTCATGCCCACCCAGGTGAATGTGCACCCCGGTGAATGTGCACCCCGGTGAATGTGCACCCCGGTGAATGTGCACCCCAGTTTCAAAGTTCTCAGCACGCCACCCGGACGTGTTGGGTTTAGGGTTTCGGGTTACAAGGTAGGAAACATTTGATTAAGTAGAGCACCTGAGGACTCACCTGATGCAATGGCCATTTGCATGAAGCCGCCCACCCCCCAGGAGGTTCCCCAGGTGTTTCCCAAGATAGAGTAGGGTGTGACAACCTGTGCACCTGAAAACTCACCTGACTCGATGGCCATGTGCATGAATCCGTCTTCCCTCCAGGTGGCTCCCCAGGTGGTTTTCAAAATGAGGCAGGACGTGGCAACCCATGATCCTAACTCACCTGACTCGATGGCCATCTGCATGAAGCCGCCCGACCCCCAGGTGTCTCCCCAGGTGTTTTGCAGCAGGAAGTAGGGCGTGGCGCCTGACATGCTGTAGCCCACGAGCAGCACTATGTGATTCACCACCCCATTTATAAAACAGTCGGGGTCCGCATAGATGTAGCCCTGGCGAACCCAAGGGAAAAGGAGGAAGAGAGGTGCACAATCAGTCTCGTGTGTCTCCTGCCATGCCATGCTGTAGCCCAGCCCACGAGCAGCACTGTGTGATTCACCACCCCGTTGATGAAACAATCCGGATCAGCGTAGATGTAGCCCTGGAGAGTGGGGGGGAAGCAAGCTTGGGAAGGGAAGGGGAAGATTGAGGGAGGGAAGGGAAGGGGGAAGAGGGGCAGCAGGAAGTAAGGCGTGGCACCTGCCATGCCTGTAGCCCACGAGCAGCACTGTGTGATTCACCACCTTGTTGATGAAACAGTCTGGATCAGCGTAGGTGTAGCCCTGGAGTGTGGGGAAGAAGAGAAAGGGGAGAAGGGGCGCATTCAATATGATGGCACACACACACACACACACACACACACACACGCACGCACGCATGCATGCATGCACACACACACACACGCACACACACACGCATGCACATGCACGCACACACACACACACACACACACGCACGCACGCACGCACACACACACACACACACGCACGCACGCACACACACACACACACACGCACACGCACACGCACACGCACACACACACACACACACACACACCACACACACACACACACACACACACACACGTGGACACACACCCTCTCCTCCCGTCCAGCTCACCCCGGCGAATTCAATGAAGGACGTTTGGTCCGCCTCTATGTTCGCGATGATTGGCTGCAATGCAGCGCGGTGATTGGCTGCGCCATGTAAAGAGACAACACACACAACACACGCACACACACCCTCCTCCGACTCACCCCAGCGTATTCAATGAAGGAAGCTTGGTCCGCCTCTATGTTCACAATGATTGGCTGCGCCTGCAGCAATGATTGGCTGCATTGCGCCTTGTGTCCAGGCAACCCTACCTTGAACCTCCTTCCTTGACAGCTCAACTCAACTCACCCCAGCGTATTCAATGAAGGAAGCTTGGTCCGCCTCCACGTTCGCAATGATTGGCTGCGCCTGCAGCGCAATCACCATGCCCAGCCAACCAGACACCGCCACCTGTTCGAACATGGCGATATTGTACGGCCCCGGGACTGGCTGGGCAGCGGGGGCTGGGGGGGCCCTTTTCTTTGCCTTCTTCTTGAGAAGGCCGATGGAGGAGGAGCGAGAGGAGGAAACGAAGGAATGAGAATAATAAGAGGAGGAAGGGGAGGAGGAGGAGACAGGAAGTGGGGAAGAGGATGAGGAGGAGGAGGAAATTGGTGCTGATAGGAGGATGCGGTCGCGATGAATGTGGAAGAAGGAGGCGAGGAGGGAGGGGAAGGAGAGGAGGGATGAAAAGAGGGCAGATGGAGGAGGAGGGGGAAGTGGAGACGGAGGGAGGAGCAGTGGCGGTTCAGATTCAGCTGAGGAAACTTTTCTGCCTAGCATTGCTGGGAGTCGATTGGGAGCAACGGACGCGGGTGAAGGCGGAGGAGGAGGAGGAGGCGGAGGCGGAGGCGGAGGATGACGGGTGGAAGGAAGAGCAGGGGGAGAGGGAGGAGCAGGAGCTAAGTTGGAATTTTGTTGCAGATGCTGGTGCAGTTGGTGCTGTTGTTGTTGTTGTGTAGCGAGGAGTCGTGTATCGAGGCATGGAGGTGGTCGTCTAGTGCTCGATCGAACCAGAGGTCAGGCGGGAAGGATTCTGCCAGTCTCCTCGCACCGGGCTGGGAGAAGGGAGAAGTGAGAGGAGAGGAGTGAGGGAAGAGGAGGAGGGAGAGGAGAGGAGTGAGGGAAGAGGAGATGGATGCATCCTTGGTGCCCGTGTACGGCACAATGAATTCCGGCAACACTCCCCCAGAAGTGGCGAACTGAAAGGCGTCGGAGGGGAGGCCCCCCACGCACTCCCAGGTGCCCTGGCAGTTGAGAATGTGCTGTCATGCTCAATGGCCCAACCCAACCCTGAGACCCCTGGCTTGCCCCACTCACCCCCCAGCTGGATGCATCTTTCGTGCCCGTGTACGGCACTATGAATTCAGGAAGAACTCCCCACAGGCAGCAGGCTACTCAACATCTACCCTCACACCCGACTCAACCCCTCTCCACTCCACTCGACTCCACTCCACCCCACTCACCCCACAGCTGGATGCATCTTTCGAGCCCGTGTACGGCACAATGAATTCCGGCAGCACTCCCCCTGAGGCAGCGAACTGGAAGGCGTCAGAGGGAAGGCCGCCCAGACACTCCCAGGTGCCCTGGCAGTTGAGAATGTGCTGCCCTGATATGTTGGGCTGGTTCGACCCGAACGCGATGGCATAGGCTGCTTCGATCGCTGCTACTGGGACCAGCGCCCAACACGCAGCTGTTGGTGGGGAGAGGGGGAGGGGGAAGCGGGGACAGGGGGAGGGGGAGGGGGAGGGGGAGGGGGAGGGGGAGGGGGAGGGGGAGGGGGAGGGGGAGGGATGGGAGGGATGGGAGCGGGGAGAGGGGAAGGGACACCTCCCCACGCACTCCCAGGTGCCCTGGCAGTTGAGAATGTGCTGCCCCGTGAATGTCCACGACGGTTTAGCGGCCGTGCCATCCCTCCCCCAAGGGTTGTACTCCAGGCTCTCCCCCTCCCCCTCCCACCACCCCTTCTTGTATGTTGAGTCGTCTCAAAACACTTCTTCATTTACGTACCCCGGAGTCTGCCAGCGCCAGTCCACCGCAGTCTTGCACGTCCACGAGGGATTAGTGGCTGAGCCATTGTACCCCAAGCTCTCTCGCTCCCTCTTGAGAATTCCCAAAAGTAACATCTACCCCAAGCTCTCTCGCTCCCTCTTGAGAATTCCCCAAAGTAACAACTACCCCAAGCTCTCTCACTCCCTCTCCCTCTCTCTCATCTCCCCAGTCACTCACCACAAGTGCCCTGGTCCACAGTAGGTCCCAGGACGGTCCTGTTCTGCTTGCTGACGGTCTGGCAGCGCCAATCCACTGCAGTCTTGTACTTCCATGAGGGCTGCGACCATCTAGGCTAGGCTGCTTCAAGCACACTCACTGCACGTGCCCTGGTCCACAGTTGGTCCCACGACAGTCCTCTCTGCTTGCTGACAGTCTGCCAGCGCCAGCCAGTCCACTGCAGTCTTGTACGTCCATGAGGGCTTCGAGGCCATCCCGTTGTACCCCAGCCTCCCCAACTCCCCCTCCCCAACTCCCCCCCCCAACTCCCCCTCCCCAACTCCCCCTCCCCAACTCCCCCTCCCCAACTCCCCCTCCCCAACTCCCCCTCCCCAACTCCCCCTCCCCAACTCCCCCTCCCCAACTCCCCCTCCCCAACTCCCCCTCCCCAACTCCCCCTCCCCAACTCCCCCTCCCCAACTCCCCCTCCCCAACTCCCCCTCCCCAACTCCCCCTCCCCAACTCCCCCTCCCCAACACCCTCTCCCCACTCCCCACCAACACTCACCGCACGTGCCCTGGTCAACGGTTGGCCCCACGACGGTTCTGTTCTGCTTGCTGACGGTCTGAGTGCGCCAGTCCACTGCAGTCTTGTACTTCCATGAGGGCTTGGTAGCCGTGCCGCTGTACCCCAGGCTCACGTATCGAAAGTACTTGTTGAAGTTGACGAGAGGCTGAGGGGAGGAAGGGGAAGTTGGAAGAGTAAGGGGAGAGGGGGGAGGGGAGGACTTGAGTCTGCCAGCGCCAGTCCACTGCAGTCTTGTACGTCCATGAGGGTTTCGTGGCCGTCCCGCTGTACCCCAGGCTCACGTAGCGAAGGTACTTGTTGAGATTGACCATCAATCATTGACGAGAGGCTGGCGGGCAGGTGGGGCGTGGGTGGGACAGCGGGGAAGTGGAGGGAGTAAACTCCTGAGGCTTTGAGGAGCGGCACGGCAGCGGGGTTTACTCCATGGCAGCGGGGTTCACTCCCTCCAGTTTACTGCCTCAGCGGGGAAGTGGAGGGAGTAAACTCCATGGCAGCGGCACGGCAGCGGGGAAGTGGAGCGGGGAAGTGGAGAAGGGGAAAGAGGAAGCTCCTGAGGCTTCGAGGCGTCTCAAAACTTCACTTTTATCGCGAGGAAGTTCCTGAGGCATGCATCGTTGTGCCCCAGCCAGGCTCACGCAGCGAAAGTACTTGTTGAATTTTGAGAGAGAGAGAGAGAGAGAGAGAGAGTGGGGGGGGGGAGGCGTGCAGGAAAGAGGGGGAAAGTAAGTAAGTTAAACGGGGTAAGGGATATATGGGTGCTTGTGCTGTTGCACCCTAGGGAGAGATAGTGGGATAGCTGATGATCTGATATCATATGAATTGGTATTATATGAACTGATATTTTATACTATGGTATTATCTGATGTGATATTATATGATATAAAGCCTTACACATCTCTCCCTACCTTGGTTGGGACAGCTTGGTAGTCCGTATCCTTGAGGCCAGGCTTGCGCTTATCAGGGTCTGTTTACAAAGGGGACGAGGGAAGGAAGGAGCGAGGAAGGGAAGGTGGTGAAGGCATGAGTGCGTCCTGCGTGCATGAGTGTGTGAGAGTGTGCGTGCATGAGTGTGTGAGAGTGTGCATGCATGAGTGTGTGAGAGTGTGCATGCATGAGTGTGTGAGAGTGTGCATGCATGAGTGTGTGAGAGTGTGCATGCATGAGTGTGTGAGAGTGTGCGTGCATGAGTGTGTGAGAGTGTGCATGCATGGAAGGAACACCCATACGTGAAGGATTTGCACACGAGCTTAACTACAAGAGCAGGACTAGGGAGTGCTATAACGAGTACAAAAAACAACATGCGAGCTGGTGTACTCGAGGGGGCACTCCCTAGGACTAGGGCAGAGGGGCCGCTGGTGGTGGGTTAGCCACAACACTCGAGCTGCAAGAGGGGTACGGGGTCCCATTCTGGGTCACAATATACGCGTTGTAGTCGATTTATTGTTAATCGACTCAGAATTGTTTTTGAGAATTCTCAAAAGCGATTTATTATTAATCGACTCGGAATTACCTTCTGGTGGGGGCGGAGGCGGCGGCGGGGGCGGATTAGCCACAACAGCCGTGCTGCAAGAGGGGTAAGCGATCCCACTCTGTGTTGCAATATATGGGTTATAGTCTGTATCACATTCACACGTCGGGATGCGCGAAGGTCCGGACAAATAACACCGCCCGTGCCCGCCGCACGGGCCCGTCGCAGTGCTCGCGCCACAAAATGCCAAACACTCGTTCGGCTTGCGCTGCTTGTCTGCAGTGCACGTCCCGCTCCCGGAAGTTACCATGCAGTTTCCTCTCACAGACCCATACAAAGACGGGCTGTACGGCAGAAGAGCCGACTGGGCAAATCCTCCGCGGAGCTGATTCGGGCAGAATAAAATATTTCCGCTGTCCGCCGTTATCTGGGCTTTGGCTGAGCCATTGAAATAGTTTCTCTCGATGTTGTATGTGGCCTCGGAGGTGGCATTAAAGGAGGTGCTGGCGAATCCCGTGGGTGCGGGTCCTGAGAACTCGTTATTGGATATGTCACTGTGTGACGGGATAGGAGTGGGGAAAGGGGGAGCGGAGGGATGAGAGGGCCCTGAGAGCTCGTTATTGGATATGTCACTATATGGCGTAATGTGATGCAAGCAGGCAGGGCAACAAGGAATGAAAGGGGAACGGGATGAGAGTACGGGAGGGGAGGGGGAAGTGGAGGGAGGAGAGGGGGCGTGAGAACTTGTTATTGGATATGTCACTGTGTGATGTGATGTGATGTGATGTGATGTGATGTGATGTGATGTGATGTGATGTGATGTGATGTGATGTGATGCAAGGAGGACAGGGGAACAAACGAGCGAGGAAGGGGGAGGGGAGGGGAGAAGGGGGGAGTGGGGGAGGGGGAGGGGGATGGAAAGAGAGGGAAAGAGAAGGGGATAAAGAAAGATGCTGCAGGTCACATGGCAGCGGTACAAAAGAAATTACTTATAACGGGAGCAACAAGGTAACTCAGAAGGCGCGTCTCTACCCGCATGAGGTTTGGGGGAGCATTAAAATGATTTCTACCCGCATGAGGTTTGGGGGAGCATTAAAATGATTTCTACCCGCATGAGGTTTGGGGGAGCATTAAAATGATTTCTACCCGCATGAGGTTTGGGGGAGCAACAAGGAGCAACAAGGAGCAACAACCTTTCGAAATTTCTCAAAAGTGATTTCAGCATTGCTAGCATAGCATGCTGCCGGACAGCCACTGATATCCCCACCAACTCCATTCTGTCAAATAACCTCTGCTCGCCACACCACCTCGTTACTGTCAAATTTCCTCTGCTCGCCCCACCCCACCACCTCGTTATTATCACATTCCCTGTACTCACAAGTACACGAGGTTGGGAAGAGCGATGACCAGTGTGAATGCCTACTGATCTCCTCACCAACTCGTTACTGTCACATTCCCCGTACTCACAAGTACATGAGGTTGGGGAGAGCGATGACTTCTTTGGGTATGCTGCCAGACAGCCGGTTCTTGCTCAGATCGCTGGGGAAGGGAAAAGGGGCAATCGAGAGAGCGACATGTGGCACAGGAGGGATGGGTGGGTGAGGAGAGCAGCGGAAAAGGGGTTGACGGGGAAGAGCCACAACCGCTGCCGGTATGCTGCCACACAGCCGGTTCTTGCTCAGGTCGCTGGGGAGCAGGGAAGAGGTGTGAGTGAGGAGTGTGTGGGGTGGGAAGGGAGGGATAGGGAAGGAGTCGATGGAAAAGAGTGATAACCTCTTTGAGTATGCTGCCACACAGCCGGTTCTTGCTCAGATCCCTGGGGAACAGGGAAGAGGGAGGAGGGGCGTGAGGAGAGAGGAGGGAAGCAGGGGAGGAACGGATAGGGGTGGATGGAAGGGGAGCGCGTCAAATACGAAGGGGCGGAAGGAGCGGGGGTGCCAGTGAGGAAGGAGTTGAAGGAGGTAAGGGGATGCCCGACGAATTATCTAGACTTTTGAGTAGCTCGTTACAGTCACATGAATAGGCTCATATGTGAATGACGAGCAGCTCGTTATTGTCATGTCACACGCACAGCACAGGGCCTTGAACCTCAATACAGTCACATGAATAATCTCTCATCTGACTGATGAGCAGCTCGCTACTGTCACACGCACAGGGCTTCAAGGTCGGTGAGAGCCCCCAACTCCGACGGCACCTGCCCCGAGAGGCGGTTGTCACTGAGGAGCCTGCAGAGAGCAGGCGAGAAGGGAGTGAGGGGGGGGGGGGGGAGGGGGTTGGTTAGGATGGGTGAATTCAGATTAACGAGTGCTGCTGCTGATGGCACTTCTCCCGAGATGCAAGTGGCGGTAGGGTTTGTGCTGAGCTGATGACACACTGCAGGCAGCAGGCAGCAGAGCAGTGCAGAGCAGAGCAGTGCAGAGCAGAGCAACTCACAGGAATCGGAGCTTCTGCAGCAGCGAGAAGCTGGTAGGGATGGATCCTGTGATCTCGTTGCGACCCAGAGTCCTGCGCCGCCCATGGAGCAACACACGCACGCACGCACACATGCACACACACACACACACACACACACTCTCACACACACACACACTCACACACACACACACACACACACACTCACACACACACACACACACACAGACACACAGACACACACACACACACACACACACACGGTTGAGATTTCAATTGTGAGGCTTGCAGCACTCGGAGTTTGGGTCAAAGCTCATACTCTAGTCTGCTTTGCAGCACTCGGAGTTTGGGTCAAAGCTCATACTCTAGTCTGCTTTGCAGCACTCGGAGTTTGGGTCAAAGCTCATACTCTTGTACTTTTCAACTCCGAGTGCTGCAGAGATCAGTGCAGTGGGAGATGTAAAACAACACAGTAAAGCAACACAGTAGAACAACACAGCAAAACAACACAGTAGAACAACACAGATAAACTGAACTATGACAGGGTAGCGGGAATAATGCTCACAGTATCTGGAGTGCAGTCAGAGTGTTGAACTCGGCTGGGAAGTCATCCTCGATTGAATTGTCGTGTAGCTTGCTGCGGGGACAGCAGGAACGGAAGGGTTGTGGAGCGAAATGGGGAGACTGGGAGGGCGAGACGAGAAGTGCGGGACAAGACTCGACTGGCAGATCGTTGAATGCGTTGCTGCTGTGTGACTTGCTGAGGAGAGAGAGGAGGAAAGGTGGGAGGAGGGGGAGGGCGGGGGTAAAGAAGGCTACAAAAAAAAAAAAAAAAAAAAAAAAACAAACTAATTAACAAACAAGAAACGCGAACCAATCACTCAAAGCACACAAATCTAGAAAATGACGTTGAAGCAAGCCGTCAAAAGAGGAAGGCGCCATTACAGTTCTTGCAGCGTGAGTAGCGAAGCAATGGCATCCGTGGGGATTGTTCCTTCCAAATCGTTATCGCTGAGGTCACTGTCAGTGCAGGGGGTAGGAGTCGGGGAGGAGCGGGAAGAGGACAAGAAGCGTCAGGAAGAGGACAAGAAGAGGACAAGTAGCGAGTTTTGAGACGTCTCAAATCGTTATCGCTGAGGTCACTGTCAGTGCAGGGGGAGCGAGGCGGGGAAGGGGTGGGGAAGTGGAGGAGGGAGGAGAGGGGGTGAGAGAAGGGGACAAGGTAACTAACTGGCACGATATGAGAAAAGGAGGTGAAGCGAGTGGAGAACGCGAATGGGAAAAGGAGGTGAGTCACACGCTTGAGACCCCCCATGCTTGAGACCCCCCATGCTTGAGACCCCCCATGCTTGAGACCCCCCCCCCAAGGCTTGGGACGTTATCCCTAACCCGGCTCATTTGGTCACCACTACCCTAATCCCGTGCAACTCACACAGCTGCGTCATTTGAGGCGCCTCAAATGCGACTCACAGCTGCGCCACGTAGCCGTTGTCGTCACACACCACTCGCAGCCACACGCCACACGACAGGTCTCCTCGGACTCTTGTTCAACATCGCCTCTGAACATCGCCTCAGAACATTGCCTCAGAACCAACTCACAGCTGCGTCACGTAGCCGTTGTCGTCACACACCACTCCCAGCCACGTGTCACAGAGCTCCCCAGCGACCCACGTGGCCGTGGCGGTCGGCCACGTGGTAGCTATCGCTCCCATCGCGGTTGCTGTAGGTGAAGTTGGGGGAAGAGAGAGGGAGGAGATGGGGAGGAGAGAGAGGAGGGAGAAGGGGGAAAAGTTGGGGAGAGGCGGAAGGAGGGGGGGAATTGTGGGGGGATAGAGTTTTGCGACAGCTGCGACGGCAGTCGCTGGGCTCTACGGAAGTCGGCACAGTGACCTCCGAACATCGCGAATTCGCGATTTCGCAAAAAAAACAGCCTCGTCGCAACGCATTTTATCATAACGTCACAAAAGAAGGGTCGGTTTCGCTTAACTTTCTTGCCATTCCGTCACTAACCAGACTCTCATAGAACTCGAAAAAACTTCGGCCATTCAGACGCATTCGTCGCTTCTCGAGTCGCGCGTGACTAAAAGGACGGATTATCCTTACTAGTTACTTCGCGAAGCGGCGACGCCATCCGGACCGACTTAACTAATAAAAAGATCACTGGAATCTGCTTCTAAGTCGCGAGTTTGAGGCGGCTCGAAAGTGTTTCTACTAAGTCGTGAATCTGAAACAGTCCAGCCAGACTCACTCTGCGACGAATGCACGGGGACGCCAGCTGATACGACCGTTAGTTGCATCGCCGGCAAGCACGCAACGATCGAAAGAAGTGCGACCATCGTTAACTGCTGTCCGTTTAGCCGACCAATTAGCCGACTGGGTGGCCTTCCGTTTAGCCATCCGTCCAGCCGTCCGTCTGTTCTGACTCTCGTTATCCTCTTTCCGTTCGACATACTCCCTCGCACTGCCATCTCTCCCGCCCTACCCTAAACCAAGGACACTGACGCTGAGACAAATGCAGGAGCTAAACACACCAAACGGCGTCTAAAAACCAGAAGCCCGGCTCCTCAAAACTGGCAACGGGAGAACTGGGTCTTTACGGATTGAAACGCAAAGGCAGGGATTGTCGCACTATAACGACCCGGGTGGACAGAGGCTAAACGAGCTAGTATGCACAAGAAGTGCCGACAACACTTTGCTGAGTTACTAAATCAGGCAGATGCAGAAAGTTTGGCTTTTTGAAGGCTATCTTTCCGGGTAATCACTGTAGAGGGACGCGGCCCTATTGACGCGCTTAATGCCTGCGAGGCGATGCTGGATGGCCGAGATACCAACGCAGCGACCTGAGATAGCAACACAGCTACTCTGCGGTGATTATACGAAAAGCCGGAGCTTGGTGTCTAACAAAACAGACGCATAATTTCGTGGATGACCTACTACAACTGTGTGACAGCTTTTTCCCATTCGCAGCTCATTCGATGCGCCAGCACGTCACAAGCCTATACAGCTCCAACTACTGGTGACAAGTCTACCAAAGCTTCTACTGTAAGATTTGCAGGGACCATGTCCTAACAGGAGCCTGCTTGGAAAATCTGTGAATCCGCCCTCCCCTCGGGAGTTTCATTCGGGATTTGGATTGGGTTGGGTTGGTTTGGGTTGGGTGGAACTTGGGATTGACGGCGGATCACGGCCAGTGGGATGAAGGATGAGTGAGCAACTGTGTGCTTGAAAAAGGTGGAAATAAGTTCAGGTGTCTTTCCGCCATGGCGGCATTTTGTAACCCTAAATTTTCGTTCAGCTTAGGCGGTTGAGCACGATAATGTGCAATCCGAAGCGGTTGTCTTGATTACCACTTGGGGGTCGCACGCCCTTACATGTCGGCAGCACTGTCGCTTCTGCAGTCCCGAAGAACCTTCGAATGGGAAATGAAACTGGAGTCAGGGTCAGGGATGGGGTTGCCATCGGCCCCGCGGCGGACGAGGTGAGGGGAAGCCTGCCTTCGCTCCTTGTCGGTGTCGGCAGGAAAGGTGTAGCTTAGGGCGTGGGCCCAAACGGGTTTGATCGCGACTGACCTGATCTGGTTGGATCTGATCGGGTTGCTTGTGATCGTAGTGCCCGAGCCGCCCGATCAGAAATGATTTTCGGAGAAGGCTGTCAGCGCCTGCTCAGCAAGCGCGAAACATTTGCGTTGCATTTTCGTCGCCATTTTGGCGAGATTGACGACCAGGCTTCACCAGGCAAAAATATTTCGTTTCACTGTAAATGCAACAGTGTAACCACTCAGCATCGCTAGGTGCCCCGATCACAAGCAATCAATTGATTGCCTGTGATCGAGGAAAATCGACTCTGATCGGGGTTAAATTCGGGTCTGATCGAGGTTGGGCGATCAGCTGATCGCGATCAGCTGATTGCCCCTGATTGCCTGAATTTGGCTTCCAGGCTTCCTGGAAATTATTGATCGTTGCTGATTGAGGCGATCCAACCCATTTGGGACCACGCCCTTACAATGCTTCAGAACCCTCAGCGATGAAAAGTTTTCTGACGACATTTGGATACTGTATGAGGGGAGGGTTCGGGGATGACCCCTTCGCGCATCCCAGACCAAGTTTGGAAGACGTGGTTTCTCACACCCGCGAGGGTCGCCTTATGGAGCACCCAATTCGTTGCCACCCCACAGAAGCAAAGGTGTTTGGGCAGCCCATAGGTTCGGAAAACTCACCCAGGGCCGCTTCCTCAGAAACGGTTGTTTCTGAGCGCGGGAGGTTCGCGCATCACTACTGTACACCACAGTACGTACGCGGCAGGCACCCGCAAATCACCAAAACAAACAAACGCGGCAAGCAACTGTGTCGTGCAGCAGAACCGCATTCGGTTCGAAGCTTCGGGTTTGGAGACAAGTCGCGCGCAGAGCGGCAAGTTTGCAACACGCGTTTCCCAATGCACTGATTGGGTTTCTCGCATGTCGGTGCCAGCACAGCATGGTCCAACAGACACAGCCCATGAACTCGGATAGGACTAACTCGTTTCCAGGTACGTTCTCTTCTGGCCTCCCTACAAGTCCACCTAAACATCAATTACATAATGTGGCAAAATGTTTTGGGGAGGGATGCTTTCTAACAAGGTGATCCTGCTGCGGGCAAAATATTATAATAAAACTTTTATTGGATTTCGGTTGAAGGAGCGCTCCTCGGAAGCGAGCATCTTGGGTGTTGCCATGCCAATTGCACTTTATAAATGGTTGTGAGCGGCCCTGCGGTTTCGCCGGAGTCATTGCTTGGATACTCATCATATTCAGACTCGATATACTTAGCTTTCTCTGGCATTCCATTTGTCCTTAAACTTGCATCATTGTTTGAACCCACTTAATCATTATCCGTTTCCTCCTAGCCCAAGTCAGTGTTGCTGCGTTTCTTGTTATTGTACCGAGTCACCGAATATGGCAACGCATTTCCTTCCGCAATCCTTCCCCCTCGTTTCTCCCCTCCCCGCACCGACCCCACCAGCATCTGATCAGCCAATCACTTTCCTCGGCTTTCAAAATTTTGGTTGTCGGTGAACCGAATTGACAGGCTGCGGCACACGAGAAAAGCGACAGACCACATGCTCCCATCCGGAAAATCCCGCGTTCGCCAACTGCTTTTCGGCGCCTGCATTCGACATATCGTTTGTTGCTCTCGTGGCTTCTGCTTATTCGCTGAAGTTTACTGTTTTGTGCCAGCCACGCGTCGCGAATTCCAGCTCACGACTCGTCTTGGAAATTGTCCCAAAGCGTGCGCGCTTTTCACGTTGCCCAGACCTTCGAACAGGCCAGTCAGCTCACCACCACCACAACACTGCCACGCCGGGGGGGCATCCTTGCGGCGCAGTCGAGTCAACCCCTGGCTTCTTCTCGCAGCTGCTGTCCCCTCCCCTCTCCCCTTTCCCCCCATCGTTCCACCTTCCTCTCCCATTGCCCCGGGAAAATCCTCAGTCCAATCCCACCCACCCCCATCTAGCCCCCCTTCCCCGACCAGATCCGCGGGAGCCTTCCCAGAACCACGTGACCGCAATTACCTTCCGCGTGCACAGGCATCCCCCCATTTCCCCCTCTTCGGCATCGTGTTCTCCGCCGACTGCTCCCCGCGCCATCGCCGCTCTGCCACATTGGCCACTTGAGTTTGGAAGAGCCACCTTGAAGTTGGCAGATAAAAAAGGAAACACGAAAAGAAAGCAGAAACGGAACCAGAAACTCAGCCATAAATACTTATTAGTTCCTCCGCGTTCGCTTCCTTCCCAGCTTCTTGGTCGTCGCGCAAGCGTCGTTGTCCCACTCTAATTTTCACTTAGGCGCTTTGAAACAGAATTACTGCGTTAGGAACGTCAGACAAACGCGGCGCCGGCGTGTCTACTTGGTCAGTCTGTACGCCTAGGCGAATCCCGACTAAACTCATGGCAGCGTCGCTCAAGCTCGCGACTTCAATGGCTTCGCCTGCCACAGGAACGCGCGGGACGACCGAACTGGCTCCGAAGGAGCTTCTAGGAGAGAAATTGTGGCTCGCTTCGGGTTCAAATCGTCGTCGTCGTTCAGCATCGAGAGATTCTGTACCGTCGAACAAAAATTCCGTGTCGCGAGGGTCCCGTCCCGTAACTTCCGCTGCATTTTCCGTCCCGAAAACCAAACAGCTTCGCCCGTTACCAACATCTAGTCCCAGTGCCTTGGCTCTCGACCAAATCCGCGTGTCAAACGGAAACAGTAAGTTCCGTTCATTGAAGACTCGGTTCAATGCTCCTTGCGCCGTCAATCCGCAATTCCAGCAGTAGACATCTTTTTTCTCGAATTATTTTCAAAATCTCGTTCTTAACCGTTGCTCTTGTCATTTAATTTTCAGGGTACACGAGCGAGAAGTCGAGTATCCTCGTTATAGGCTTGAGCGTGCACACGGCTCCTGTGGAGCTCCGGGAGAAGCTCGCGGTTCCGGAGCACGAGTGGCCACGTGCCATCCACGAGCTGAGCGCGTGTCCGCACATCGAGGAGGCGGCCGTGCTGAGCACGTGCAATCGCATGGAGATCTACGTCGTCGCGCGGTCGTGGCACATGGGAATCCGCGAAGTGACCCAGTGGATGTCCAAGGTAGGCAAATTCAGCACCCAAACAACAAACCGCCCTATCACCGCTCCCTCTCGCGGCTCCGCCCCCCACCCCACACCCCCACACGCCCAACCCCTTCTTCCCCCCCACCCCCGCTTCCCCCCTTCCCCCAACCCCGGATCCCCCTTCCATCTTTTCCCAATCTCCGTTACCACAAGAATTCCCCCAACACCAAACCGTCTCTCGCCTGATGCATTTTTGTAGTCAACTTGATTTTCCCAGCGAGACTCCACTCAGTACCTCCTCCCTGGCCTTTCTTCCCTCCTGCTCTTCCCTTCTTCTTCCCCCCTTCTCCCCGTTGTTCCCCCCCAATGCAGTCAAGCGGAGTACCTGCCGAAGAACTCCGCCCACACCTCTTCGTCCTGCGTCAACGAGACGCCACCCACCACCTCCTACGCGTCGCCTCGGGACTTGATTCCCTCGTCCTAGGAGAAGGCCAGATCCTCGCACAAGTCAAACAAGTCTTCAAAGTCTCCCAGGGGAATGTAGGATTCGGGCGGAATTTACACGGGCTGTTCAAGCAGGCGATTGAGGCGGGAAAGCGCGTCCGAACCGAGACCAGCATCGCGTCTGGAGCCGTTTCTGTGAGCTCTGCTGCTGTTGAGCTGACAGCCATGAAGCTTCCGGAAAATGGGCTGCGGGACGCCCGGGTGATGATTGTTGGCGCGGGGAAGATGTCCCGGCTTTTAGTAAAGCATTTGCTTTCTAAGGGGTGTGATAAGATGGTGGTGGTGAATCGGACAGAGGCGAGAGTGGATGCGCTTAGAGAGGAGTTTCCAGAAGCAACGCTGGTTTTCCGGCCGTTGTCTGAGTTGTTGGAAGCAGCGGGTGAAGCAGATGTGGTGTTCACAAGCACAGCTTCGGAGGAGCTGCTTTTCCATCAGGAAAACGTGCAAGGTTTGCCACTGGCAGGGGAACTGACAGCAGGAGTGCGCCATTTTGTGGACATTTCTGTTCCGAGAAACGTGGGAGCGTGCGTCGGGTCCGTGGGGCATGCACGGGTGTACAATGTGGATGATTTGAAAGAAGTCGTGGCAGCTAATAAGGAGGACAGGAAGCGGAAGGCGCTGGAGGCTGGGGTGATTATAGAGGAGGAGATTCAAGCGTTTGAGGCGTGGAGAGACTCGCTGGAGAGCGTACCAACAATCAAGAGATTAAGAGAGAAGATTGAGTGTATTCGGCAGGCAGAAGTGAACCGGGTTCTGGCGAAGCTGGGGCAAGACGTAACGCCGAAACAGAGGAAGCTACTAGAGGAGATGAGCCGAGGCATGATGAACAAGATCCTGCATGGGCCGATGACGCATCTGAGATGTGATGGTGGGGATGCGAGGACGGTTCATGAGATCCTAGAGAATGTTAATGCGATCGGGAGGATGTTTGACCTGGCTGCTGATGAGATCATGATCCCTCAACTACGGTAACTGTGGCAGCCAGTTCAAATGCCAGGTGAAGCTAGAGGTGGCTGTCTAATTTACTGGAATGGTGATCTGATCTGTCAGTGATTTGCTGTCAGCATTCAAGGATCCTTAGCGGAGGCTGTTGACAGGGTGTAAGCCATTTAGCTCCACTAGGACGCCATTTCTGCTATTGATTTTTTATCATAGGTTGGCTGCCAGCAGCTGGTCAAACGCTTGCTTCTCTCCTGTGAGGTGTTTCTGCAGAAGACAATGTCCACCTCTATAACCAACGAGCATACTGCAGAAGACTTTTCACTACAACACTGTACATGCGTCTGTTTGGCATCCGGAGTCCAGTAGAAACTTCTGAAGTCAAGCTGCATGCACAGCAGCAGCAGCACCAGCGCTCACATCCTCACTATTAACAACCCCCCTCTTGTTTTGAAGATCCTTGACTGCTGCTTTGATAGCATCCTCTGCCAGCATGCTACAGTGCAGCTTCACTGGGGGTAGAGAGAGGTGCTTGGCGATGTCACTGCAGCATAAAAGGTGGTCAGGAGAACAACGTTGAAGGGAGAATTGATCTTAAGATGGGTTGCAATCCACAATTAAGATATTACCGTAAATTGCAATATAAAAAAACGGCAAATCACTAACTCAGTGGTGATCCAGATGAACGGACTCATGAGGGTAATCTGTCTCACTAATTCGGTTGTGACAGTAAAATGGATGGGGCCCCCCAGGCAAAACGGTATGGTACTAGAAAAGGCATGCTGGATGAATGACGCAGGAAGGAAACAATATGTGATTTGAGGCATGCTTTCAGGCGCCTCAAAACAGGAAGAACGGTTTGGCACTATGCTGGGTAATTAGGACGGAGGCAAAACGTACCTGTTCTTAATTGTCATAACCTCGTCAACTGACTTCCCCTTCACCCATTCCGTGGCTGCAGGAAAAGACAAGAGCACGATAAAAAAAGAGCAATAAGAAACGAGTATGTGATTCCAACTGACATAATTATTGTCCAGACTGACGAACAAAAGCTGCTTGCTTCCCGCTCAGTAGGCTTGCATCATTGTCACTAGCGACACTCAGTTCAGCAGGCAACACGAATTTCAGCTGACAGCATACGACGACGTGATCCACTTACCCACGGAAGAAGAGGCAATCGCCGATCCGCAACCAAACGTCTTGAAGCAGGAATCGACAATCTTTCCGTTTTCGTCGACCTTAATTTGCAGTTTCATGACGTCACCGCAAGCCGGCGCACCCACTAGACCTGTGCCGACATTCGGGTCGTTCTTGTTGAACGATCCAACGTTACGAGGCTTGTTGTAATGGTCAACGACGTTCTTGTGGTAACCACGCTGTAGAAGTGTTACCAGCCGAGTATGCGACCGTGCACCCGCAACCCGCAGCATCTTCGGTTGAATTCGTGTGACTATATACAAGAAACAGGACCGACACGCCTGAAGGACGCTGGAGAAATCTCACGGACAGAAACAAACCCGAAAGTTAACTTATCAACTAGATAGAAGCCGTAACCCCGAAGAGTGGAAGTCCACGACAGCAGTCGGGAGCGGAGTGTGAAGTGGCCAAAAGCTCCTACAGTTAGAAGTTAGGAAGGGAATGAAGAGCTAAAACTTTGTAGGAGTACTGCGTACATCCAGCATATTGGCGTGGTGCATGCACCGACGTGATGTGTTGGAGAAGTTCGGCTCTTCACCACGCTGTAGGAGGCTCGATCCCTCTGTATTCCTCTGTAACGTACTAAGCCGTGCGTAAATGAATTGGATGTGCGACGCTTGGGTCTCAATCTTGTTCCGTCTAGAAGACGGAGAAGCTGACGGATTTCGAATGGCGGGGCGCCAACAGAACGTATCTTGTGCAAATTTCTGGCTTCTGTTCTGCAACTTTTCTGTCGACCCCCTTAAAGCTCAAGGCCCAAATTGCGGGCCGCGCAGGGCAAGATTAGTAATCTTGCACACTTCTCGTTTTCTGTGCTGGTGTGTGGCGAAAATTTGGTTACAGTAGGTGCGATGCAATCTGATTGGTCGAACAAAAACTCACTGCCAAAACATCGAGTTTTACTACTCTGCAATTTGGGACTCGAGGTCCCCAAACTCACGTTTCCCCCGGAAGCTCGCTGACTCAGCGAAAAAAACAAGTGTTACGTGCGAAATCCGACAGGTCACCTTCCCAACACTCCCCTCGACCCCCACGTTCCCAAACCCACCCCTCACCACGCAAGATTAGTAATCTTGTGCAATTTGGGCCTAGAGCTTTAAGAAGTCTAGCTCGCTACGAGGATAACCTTTTTGTATTCAAACGCATATATAGATAAAGTCAGTGATAGTGTACAGGGTGGACATTTCTATGCACCGTGCGATATGTTTGTTGGCCCTGCCCGTCGAGGGTTTTGGGCTGGGTTGGGGTTTACGCCGAGCAAGAAAATTCCACCGAGGGACATCAGAAGTTTCTCTCCCTTGCGTCACTCAGCATGACGTAAGTGTCAGTTCCAATCAGTACTCATATAAAAGGTCTGATTCGCCAAAAGTTCTTCACAATCACAGCATCTCTTTCTGGCCACATCTCGAAGTGCTTCGACAATCCCAAGGCTACTTTTTTCAGGCTGACAATCCTGTCAGGGATCTCAGACATCAGGGGGAAGCCTCTCAACTGGCGAAACATTTATGGTTTGTGCTATTGCCGTGCTAAGCCTTTTCAGCAGCCATTCCTTGAGAACTCCGCTGCAGCACCTGCTTGTCCA
The DNA here is from genome assembly GCA_947470075.1 of Closterium sp. Yama58-4. Classification (NCBI taxonomy): domain Eukaryota; kingdom Viridiplantae; phylum Streptophyta; class Zygnematophyceae; order Desmidiales; family Closteriaceae; genus Closterium; species Closterium sp. Yama58-4. The sequence goes on from CANIUD010000271.1 coordinate 431,487, forward strand.
GCATTCACTGCTGGCTGCACGTGAATCTCAGGAACTATCATAAGGTCGTGATATCGCCGACTGGAACCTGCTCTTCGCGCTCCTACGTCGCTGATATTTAAGAAACGATATCCTGTCAGCTACGACCATGGCTGCCACCAGCAATACGCTTGCAGGCCACCATGGCCTCAGGCTTGGACGCCTTCAGAAGGATCAAACGGCTTCGTTTCTATCGCTTCGCCATGATCGGAAAGCGTCGTTTTCCGGATCAGGGAAAATGCAAGTATGCACCTGTCTCCCTCCTTGTTAGGATCAGCGATCAGGTTTGAAGGCTCATTATGGGGATCTTTTTCTCGTTGTGTCGCAATGCGACGAGTCGTCGTGCATTCTGTCATTTCGCACTTCATTAAAAAACAGAATGCATGTTTCATTTGCTCACAGCACTCTCCCGACCTTCGCTTCCATTTGAACATTCATTTTTCCTCCGTTTGCTCCCGTCGCATTGTTTTCCTAACGATTTCTCTATGCAGGCGTCCTCATCGCGGTCTCTTCGCCTCGTAGCCACAGCTACTGTCCAGCAGTCCCAGGCCACCAGGTGCGGGAATGACCACTCTTTTCTCCCTGTCTGTTCATGTGTGTGCATGCGTGTATCATTCTCTCTTCGCGCCTGATCTACTTGATCAGACAGTTTGGGGATTAGGCCGTGATTTTTCCCTGCCATATTTTTTTCAGCAACTTCCAGACACTCTGCTCACCCTCGTTTCTTTACGCATATTCCTCTGCTGCCGTTAGGACCCCGATTCCTCCCTCCACCCACCTCCCCCCTTCCCCTTGCCCACGCCACCCCCCACCCCCCCTCCCTGGCGCCGGGCCATCTCCGCGCGTTTTTGGTTCGCCAATGCAGCGCTCAGTTGCCGTCGTCGCTAGCGATCAAGGAGGACGCGCCGATCAACTTCGACGATCTAGGGTTCGGGCTGGTGGAGACGGACTACATGTACGTCGCCAAGTGCGTGCGCGGGGAGGAGTGGCAGCACGGCGAGCTGCGGCCGTACGGCAACCTCGAGATTAGCCCCGCCGCTGGCGTGCTCAACTACGGCCAGGTGGGCAAAGAGCAGGCCTGGTTGGGAGAATATCGAGAAACAATAGATATGATTTTTGGGAATGGTCACGGCAATTTCGAGATGAGCCCCGCCACTGGCGTGCTCAACTACGGCCAGGTGGGTGAAGGACAGGCGTGTCCTAACACCTAGGATACATAAAAACATCTCATCGAGCTAGTTATACCAGTCTCGGAGAATAAATTACCCCCGCTGCTGGCGTGCTCGACTATGGCCGGGTGGGATAAGGTTGGCGCCGCAACAACAATGACCGAAGAACAGGCGTGTGCGGACCCTCAGAATGAATAGAGATCACACATAGTCACAAGAATACCCCTTAGGGCTCCTCCTCCCCGGCGCCCCTCCGCGCCCTTTCCTGCTCCCCCATTCCCCGCCTTGCAGGGCGTGTTCGAGGGCATGAAGGCGTACCGCACGGCGGACGGGCGCGTGCTGCTCTTCCGCCCGCGGGAGAACGCCCTTCGTATGCAGGAGAGCGCGGACCGGCTCAGCATGCCCGGGCCCCCCGTGGAGCAGTTCGTCCAGGCGGTGAAGGACACCGTTCTCGCGAACCTGCGATGGGTAAGCAGAAAAAGGGGCAGGGTATGTGGGCCTTGAGAGGTGTCGGGAGTGAAGGGAGAAAGGCCATGGGGCGGGGGAACATGTAGGGGCCATGGGGCGGGGGAACATGTAGGGGCCATGGGGCGGGGGAACATGTAGGGGCCATGGGGCGGGGGAACATGTAGGGGCCATGGGGCGGGGGAACATGTAGGGGCCATGGGGCGGGGGAACATGTAGGGGCCATGGGGCGGGGGAACATGTAGGGGCCATGGGGCGGGGGAACATGTAGGGGCCATGGGGCGGGGGAACATGTAGGGGTAAGCATGGAGGAGAGCGCGGACTGGCTCAGCATGGCCGGGTCCCCCGTGGAGCAGTTCGTGCAGGAAGTTGAGGACACTGTGCTGGCGAACCTGCGGTGGATGAGCGACTGGCCGGTTGGACTAGGGAGAGTAGGTAGAACTGCGGGCAGAGAGAACGCTTGGTATGCAAGAGGGCAAATAGATAGGCTTGTATGCCTGCTCCCCTCGTGGAGCAGTTCGTGCAGGAAGTTGAGGACACTGTGCTGGCGAACCTGCAGTGGGTGAGCGACTGGCGGTTGGACTAGGGAGAGTAGGTAGAACTGCGGGCAGAGAGAGCGCTTGGTATGCAAGAGGGCAAACAGACAGGCTTGTATGCCTGCTCCCCTCGTGGAGCAGTTCGTGCAGGAAGTTGAGGACACCGTTCTGGCCAGCCTGCGGTGGGTGAGTCAAGAAGAGAGGGGCCACGGAGAAGAGAGAAAGAACCCGGGGCATGCAGGAGAGCACTGACGTTACTTCTTTAGTGCAGGCAGTGGAGGACATTGTTCTGGCGAATCTGTGATTTTGAGTCGACTCAAAAGCGAACCTGGGGCATGCAGGAATGCACTGACGTTCAGTGCAGGCGGTGGAGGACACTTTCCTGGCGAATCTGCAATGGGTGCGCGTGTGGGGAAGTGTGTAGGGGAGTGGGTGGGGGAAGGGGGCAAGAGAAGGGGAGTTAAGAGAGGGGTGCTGGGAAAAAACCAAGAGAACGAAAGTAAAGCACACACAGGCTTGCACGCCCACTCCTCTTCTCCTCCTACCCATCCCACCACTCATCACAACCTCCAACCCTCTCCCCGCACCCCTCTCCTCCCTCCCGCCCAATCAGGTGCCGCCATGTGGCAAGGGCGCGCTGTACATCCGGCCGCTGCTGGTGGGAACGGGTCCAGTTCTAGGGCTGGCGCCGGCACACGAGTACTCGCTACTCAACTACGTGTCGCCTGTGGGGAACTACTTCAAGGGCGCCTGGAGGAGAGCGCACACAGGGCTTGCACGCCCGCTCCTCTCCTCCTTCCACCCCACACCACCGCCCATCACCATCTCCTGCCCTCCCCCTGCTTCCACCTCCCCCCTCTCCCCTCTCCCGTTCCCCGACTCTTGTCTGCCATCTTTCCTGGCCAATCAGGTGCCGCCATGTGGCAAGGGCGCGCTGTACATCCGGCCGCTGCTGGTGGGCACGGGACCAGTTCTTGGACTGGCACCAGCACCCGAGTACTCGCTGCTCATCTATGTGTCGCCTGTGGGGAACTATTTCAAGGGCGCCACGCTCACGCCCATCTCCCTCAAGGTGGAGGAGCTCTACCACCGCGCTGCCCCTGGTGGCACTGGGAGTGCCAAGGCCATCGGCAACTACTCCCCGGTGAGTGCAGTGCAGTGCAGTGCGGTGCTCACGCCCATCACCCTCAAGGTGGAGTAGCTGTACCACCGCGCTGCTCCCGGCGGCACTGGTAGTGCCAAAGCGATTGGGAAAGCGATGTGGCGCCGGCGGAATTACTCCCCGGTGAGTGCTGTGTGGCGCACTGCAGTGCCGAGCTGAGCTGTCTTGTGGTTGATGAGGACTGGCGGGAAGTGAGGTACTCAAGAGGGGCCACTGAGATGAAATGTATTGCCATGTGGATTTGGAAACACTTGTGAACAGATCTGTGAAATTTTGTAACCTCCCCCCACCACCCTTGTCCCCTCCCCAATCCCACATGAAACCCCCTCCATCCCAACTATCCCCTTCACCCCTTTTTACACCATCCCTTCTCTCTTCCTTCTCTCCCCCTTCTCCCATCTTTCTCTCCCTCCCGTCCCTCTCCCGTGACTCTCCCTTCTCTTTCTGCTTCTCTGTCTCAGGTGCTCAAGACTCAGATTGCGGCAAAGCAAGATGGGTTCTCCGACGTGGTCTACCTCGATGCGCAAGAAAACAAGTACGCAGTCCACCTTGGCCTTTGCTGCTTGTATGCTTTTTGAGGCGCCTTAAATGTCGCCCCAAGAGGTGCCTCAAAAGTTGCAAGATGGGTTCTCCGATGTGGTCTTCCTTGATGCGCAAGAAAACAAGTACATACTGCCCAATCTTCCGTCCTCCACCTCCTCCCTCCTCCCTCCTACATCCTCCCTCTTCCCTCCCTTCTCTGTGTTGCACATGCTTTGTGCTGTGTACAACATGTGATTCTGCCCATCGAGTACATCAAGGAGGTGTCAGTGTGCAATGTCTTTGTTGTGATGGGTGTGAGGAGTCTAAGTGTGTCTGTGCCGCCCATGCTGTGTGCTGTTTCCAATCGCACCTCTTGCCCAGGTACATCATGGAGGTGTCATCGTGCAACATCTCTGTGGTGAAGGACTTGGGGTGTCAAAGTGTGTCCCTGTGTGTGCATGTATCGCCCATACTGTGTGCTCTGTCCTATAACCCACCTCTTTCACAGGTACATCGAGGAGGTGTCATCGTGCAACATCTTTGTGGTGAAGGACAATGTCATCTCCACTCCGGACCTACGCGGCACCATTCTCGCAGGCATCACCCGCCGCAGCATCCTTGAACTCGCCCACTCCCTGGGCTACAAGGCAAGTGCTGTCTGGGTTGACTGGAAGATAAGGGGTCCATTCCTTGGTCAATGCACTAGTCTGGTAACGTTTGGCCACCATTCTCCCAGGCATCACCCGTTGGAGTTTCCTTGAACTCGCTCACTCCCTGGGCTACAAGGCAAGTGCTGTCTGGGTTGACTGGAAGATAAGGGGTCCATTCCTTGGTCAATGCACTAGTCTGGTAACGTTTGGCCACCATAATGCTGCAGGGTATTTTTGAGAATTCTCAAAAATACCCTGCACTAGTCTGGTAACGTTTGGCCACCATTCTCCCAGGCATCACCCGTTGGAGTTTCCTTGAACTCGCTCACTCCCTGGGCTACAAGGCAAGTGCTGTCTGAGTTGACTGGAGGAAAGAGTAATCTCTTTGGTAAGAAGTCAACTTCTTGGTCAGTGCACTAGCCTGGTCACATTAGGGCACCATCCTCGCAGGCATCACATGAGTTCGTTGAACTTGTGCAGTCCCTGGGCTACAAGGTGAGTGCCTGAGTCGAGTCGGAAGTCATACATATGAGACAACACACAAGTTGTGTGTAAGGGGCACCATCCATGCAAGCGTCACTCGCTGCAGCATTCGTGAGAACTGGTTCACGCTGGGCTACAAGGCAAGTGCTGTCTGGGTTGACTGGGAATCAATTTGAATACATATCATATTCCAATTGTCCCATCTGGCCTCCACCTGCCTCAGAATCACTTTCACTGAGTGGCCACCTCCCTCACGGCACCCACCCTCTCATCCACACCCGCGCCGCTTAGACGGAGGAGCGCCAGGTGTCAATTGAGGATTTGCTGGCAGCGGATGAGGTTTTCTGCACGGGGACAGCTGTGGTGCTCTCTCCGGTTGGTGCTGTGACATTCAGAGGGAACAAGTAAGTTGACTCTCATACGTACATGGAAGATTTTGTGGAGAATTTGTTATTGGAGGGGTTCAGTTGGTGTTTTTTTTACAAGTGTTTTTCAAGCATTTGAAGTTGTATCGCCTTCCTTTATCCGGTCAGCCATGGCCTTTCATACTGATCTGCCTGACCTCTTTCTCCCCTTCACCAAACCAGAACTACCTTTGGCGATGGAGAAGCAGGGAAGGTCTCACAGCTGCTGTATGAACGGCTTACTAACATTCAGAAGGGCGTGGATCCGGACACGATGGGATGGACGGTCCAGATTGCATGAATCTGATAACTTAACGTGTGCTTGTTTGTAGGTACCAATATGTTATCGATGATACAGTAGTCAGAAGGTTGTACACCCACAGAATAGGAAGCCTTCTGAAGGCAAAATGTTTTATCCTTGTAATGGGAACCGAATGTGCTTGAGCGTAAGAGTTTTCTAATTTTATCAGAAGGGACTGCAAGCTTCTTCACGAACCATTTGTCTTATGGGAAAACATCTCATTTGCCCTAACTATTGAGCTTGCTCCACTTCCTTTTAGTGTTATTTTTTTGTGGTGCTTGGAGCTACCGTATCAGGTTTACATGTTCGTGTTCGCGAAAGCACACGGCTTTGTTACAATCAGGTGGCAACCACCTCAGAGACTTGTCCTTCCAGTTTTGCAGTTCCCAAAAAAAACCCTCGACTCAATCACAGCAGAAACCCTGACTGGGGGGGTTCGTGATTCTTCCAATACGGTACCGTACGGTTCCATGACAGCCTTAGCCAACCTTTACCAACGTAGACCGCAACAAACCGAGCGAAACCATGGTACATGAACTGGAAAATGGTCATAGGCCATGTCCCCATTTGAAATCGCCCTCCTCCCAGAACCAGCCAGGCCAGGAACCCTCGCCCCCACTCCACCCCCCACAACCAGCTTCACATATTTCCTTTTCTTCCAAGGCAGTGCCTGTCGCAGTTGTTCCGCGCTTGACCCTAGTTCGACGTTGGCACTATCATTTCTTCAGCTTGGAATAGTAAACGCAGTCCAGCCAGGGGCTTGGCACGACTGAGTCTTTCTCTTAATACAGATAGTCTACGTGTCTTGAAGAATGGGGCCTCCTCGTGGGAGAGGTACGCGCGAGTTTCTCGTCTTGCATTGCGGTTTTTGGAACCTTCAATGCTTTAGCCCGTATACCATTTTGTGATCACACGTACCATTCGTCGGTGTGTTTTACTGCTACTCTATGTTCAGGCGGGTTCGGCGGCAGAGGCGGCGGCGGAGGCCGCGGAGGCTTCGGCGGACGGGGCGGTGGTGGAGGCCGCGGGGGTTTCGGCGGGCGTGGTGGGGGCCGAGGGGGCGGAAGGGGTGGCCGCGGGGGGCGCGGAGGAAGAGGGGGAGGGCGCGGGGGTATGAAGGGCGGAGCGAAGGTGGTGGTGGAGCCTCATCGCCATGAGGGCGTGTTCGTTGCTCGCGGGAAGGAGGATGCTCTTGTCACGAGGAACATGGTTCCTGGAGAGAGTGTTTACGGCGAGAAGCGGATCAGCGTCGAGGTGCGTCGGATTTGAAATACCCACATCGTGTACACCCCGTTTCCATTATAGCGCAGAGAGCCTTGTTTGCCGTGGTCTTGTGCACTTCTGATTTGTCCATTGACACACTCGCCCTTACGTTGTTTCTCAAACTTACTTGGTTGTCCCATACCCTTTCAGTTGGAGGAAGGGAACAAGGTGGAGTACCGAGTGTGGAATCCTTTCCGATCCAAGCTCGCGGCCGCTATTCTTGGCGGCGTCGACAACATTTGGATTGTACGTCCTCGCTACAAACGTTCTCGCATTACTTGTTTCCACACGAATTATGCCAGTGTAATTGTTCACGTTCAGCTTGTGACTATTCTGATTCTCGTTCACTTACGGCCCATCCTTGTTCAATGCTTGCAGAAACCCGGGTCTCACGTGCTCTACCTCGGTGCCGCCTCCGGCACTACCGTCTCCCACGTCTCCGATATTGTTGGCCCGGTAAGGATTTTCACGGAAATTTCTACACCTGTAGTTGCGAAGGTCCTGTCGGTTTTCTTGCCAAACCGCATTTCTTCATATAATCCCTGTCCCCGCTCCTGTCCCCCCCTTCAACCAACCGACTACCCTTGGTATCCTTTATTCGCCTTGTCATTAATACTGATTCCCGTTCTCATTTTGTCATCTAACTCTCTTCTCCCAGACGGGAATCGTGTACGCCGTGGAGTTTTCTCACCGGTCGGGTCGCGATCTCGTGAACATGGCCAAGAGGCGAACCAACGTGATACCCATTATCGAGGACGCCAGGCACCCGCAGCGCTACCGCATGCTCGTCGGCATGGTGGATACGATCTTCGCTGACGTGGCGCAACCAGACCAGGTTCTTTTCTTTACCTGAAGCGAGGTTTGATGCAATTGAAGATTCGATAAAATCACGTGATATGCAGATGATGCAATCAGGTTTTGTTTTTTACGTCCCACCCTGGAGATTTCCTGGAGATTTCTTCCGATTCTTCCCCGTAGCCGCTATAAGCATTCCTTTTGATGTAAGGGAGGAGAGTGGCCAGCTAATGATGATTGGACTGGAGTCGGATTCCCCATACACGGATGTAAAATCGTGAAATTCTGTCCTTCGAGGCTGATGCTGCGATCCACTCTCCTCCTCCTCATAATATCTGAGAAACTTTGTTACTGCCAAATGCCTGCTTTCTTTTGCCAGCTTCTCACATTTCTTGAATCCTTCTTTTGTGATAGATTGTTTGTCTTACCCTTATCAGGCGGTACACCCTGCTTTCAATATCGTTGTCCCCACTTCTGGGTTCTCCTTTTTCCCCTCGTCCTCTTTCTTCTGCTGCCTTGTCCCCCCCCCCAAAAAAACCCCTCCCTATTGGCTCCCCCGATTCCACCTTGCTTCCCGTTGTCCTACCGCTTCTTTCCCCTCGCCGTCCCTCCCACCTCCCTGTCATCATCCCTCTCCCTCTTTAAAATTCCCCCCAGGCTCGTATTGTTGCCTTGAACGCTCATTACTTCCTCAAGACGGGCGGCCACTTCGTTATAAGCATCAAGGCCAACTGTATCGATTCTACAGTTCCTGCAGAAGCAGTGTTCGCGAAAGAAGTGGCGAAATTGCAGCAGGAGCAGTTCAAGCCTGCTGAGCAACTGACGCTGGAGCCTTATGAACGAGACCACGCTTGTGTGGTGGGCGGTTACCGCATGCCAAAGAAGAAAAAGGATGCTAAATAGTTGGCCTCACTCAGCCTGGAAGGGCTTCAGTGTGACATTGTTTAATAATATTAGTATTTTCTTAAATCCCGTTCTGCTAACCAGCACCAGATGATAACTGGATATAGTGGCTGCTCACCTTATCTCGGGGTACATTCCTGAAGCCTGTCACAAAGTATCAAACGAGATACAATGCGGTGGAATGGAAATGTCCGATTATCAGCTGTAATGCGGTGCAGAACAGTACACTGGTATTGTGACGGGATTGAGACATATGTGTCGATGCAGGAATGTTTCCTCAGTCTGTAGAGCTAGCCCAATAGGTTTATTTCTTTTAAATCCAATGCCAGCAAATTATACACACCAAACAGCCTTCTAAGCTTCCATTCTGTACATCTGTCCGTATGCTGGCAATCTATCTACACCAGCCAACCCATTTAGCTTCCATTGTGTGAACCAAACTGAGAAAGCTACCAAAACAATAAAATCCCAATAGTTGGAGCATCCACTAGGGAATATAAATTCCCCCAGAACACTCTCTTTGATTTCGGAGCAAAGCAAAGCGCTGTCCAGAAGTTTCCCCACAAACACATGTTACATTTGAAATCCCCAAGCCACTTCAACACGCTGTATCCACAACCAGCCTCCTCCATTTCCCGCCCCCAGCTGCTGCTAGCACTGGCTGGCTTCATCATCTTCTCACATTACAAAGCAACAGGCTCCCTGTCCCTCTCTTCTGCCTGATTACCCTTCCCCTTCCCTTCCACTTTCCCTCCACCTCCTTCCTCCTTCCTCTCCTCCCTCTCCTCCTCCCCAGCACTCTCATCCGATCCGCCAGACTCAGCAGTAAGATACATCTTCCTCCTACGATCCACCCCCTGTCTCGAATACTCCCTCCATCTTCTAGCCGCTGCCGCGGCCCGCCTGACTTTCTCCTGGTTGATAGGGTTACCACCGCTAGCAGCCTTATCATACACGTCATCAGTGTCGCCTCTCCACGACGATCGCTCCCCGCCCATCCCCATGGCCTCACCCATGGTCTCCCACAGTGGCTTGTTGTACTTGCCTGCCTTCCCGTCCCTTGCTGCCTGCGCCTTTGCTTTGGACTGCGGCAAAGAGAGAGGGGGTGGAAGAGAGAAATAGAAAGTAGAGGGCTGAATGAAGACAGGGTGGGATAGAGCACGACAGCGGCTTGCTGTGCTTGCCTGCGTGCCCGGCCCGCGCTCGTTACGCCTTTGATTTGAACTGGATGAAAGAGAGAGAGGGCGGAAGTGAGAGGGTGGAAAGTACAGCGCGGAAGGGAGGGGATTCAAGAGAGTGGGGAGGATATAGCCTGTCAGCAGCTTGCTGTCAGCAGCTTGCTGTGAGTGATGAGGAATGAGGCACAGAAACCAAGGATTGTGCTAACAGGAAGGGGGTTTTCCAGCGTGTTCTTGTTCTCACTTGAAAACGCGACACGAACACTCACCAGTGCTCTCGTGCGTGGCTCCTTCTCCCAACTGGAATTCGCCTGCATGAACACGTCAGCCCCGCGGCTGCTCTGTGCCTTGAGCCGTCTCAAAACTATACGCCCACAAATGTAAACACACACAACCAACTAACTCACCAGTGCTCTCGTGCGTCGCTTCTCCCATCTGGAATTCGCCTGCATGAACACATCGGCCCCGCGGCTGCTCTGCACCTTGAGGCGTCCGCCAACCCCAAATCACTGGCGCATTTGGGTGAGGCGTCTTAAGCTACCAACACAACCAACTCACCAGTGCTCTCGTGCGTCGCTTCTCCCATCTGGAATTCGCCTGCATGAACACATCGGCCCCGCGGCTGCTCTGTGCCTGCATGATGGCGACGCTCACTCGCTCCATCCTTCGCATTTCGTCCTCTAGAAGCGCCAGTTGCGGCGCTGTCACCCAGTGAATGCACGACACGGGGCTGGGGGGATGGGGGTGGGAGGGGCAAAGGGGCAGAGGGAAAAAATGGGGGGAAGATGAGAAGGGGGTGGGGGGGAGTGTGTAAGCAAAGCTGAGTGTGAAAGAAGCGGTTTGAATCCTGGCAAGGTTCAGCAATTCACGGCTCTGTGTTGCACGCCTGCCTGAGGCTGACTAACGTTGACTAACATTATCCGCGGTTGACTAACGTTAACTAGCATTGACTCACCATGTCTCAACGGCCTCCTGGATCTTGGCGGGCGGGTTGCCGCCCTGGTTGCACACGCGCGCGCGCCCCCACATCTCCTCGATCTCGAATGTCTCCTCCGCGGTATTAGCACAGTTCTTGCAACCTAATAACGGGAAATAAATGTAGAGAAACCTTACAATGAAAATATCTCCATACGCAAAAAATAATTTCGGATTCAGGGGGGGCGCTTTCACAGCAAACAATTCAATGTCCGTCCGCAGGAGAGTCCAGCTGAACTTTCGGTTTCTAGCATTTTTCACTCGCCGATGCATGTGAACTCGTCTATTTTTTAGAAAAGAGTTTCCACTCACCAATGCAAGTGAACTCGTCGACAAAGACTTGGTGTTTCTCTTTCACAGCATGCGTTGTATTTTTCGTCAGCGAAAGCTATATGGAAATCACTTTTGAGAATTCTCAAAAGTGAATTCTCAAAAGTGAATTCTCGAAGTGAATTCTCAAAAGTGACTTCTCAAAAGTGACTTGGTGTTTCTCTTTCACAGCATGCGTTGTATTTTTCGTCAGCGAAAGCGCTCGAAACAACAGAGGGTTTCTCGTATTAAGCGTTTGCACTCACCGATGCAGGTGAACTCGTCGACAAACACTTGGTCTTTCTCGTGTCGCGTGTCCATGAACGGATTGATCGACGTCAGCGAATAGCCCTTGATTTCATCGTACACGAGCCGCATCTCGGGATCACTTAGTACCTGTATTCCAGGAAAATTAGAGAAACCGAAAGACTCACGAAGAACTTAGGATTGAGAAAACAACGAAGAGGAACGATTACGATGACGCAGAGACAAATAACTCAATAACGCGTACAGGATGAGCAGTTAATAACGGACCTCGTACACCTCACTGACGAAGGAGCAGAACGCGACGCTGTCGGGGTGGTTGTTGCTGAGATCCGGGTGGCACGCCTTTAAAGCCGTCTCAAAAGTCACCACATCAATATTGGCATTTGCGGATAACTCCTTAACGCGTACACCATGATGTATTTATAACGCACCTCGTACACCTCATTGACGAAGGAGCAGAAGGCGACGCTGTCGGGGTGGTTGTTGCTGAGATCGGGATGGCACGCCTTCATGCACGCGTAGTACGCGCGCTTGATCTCCTCGGGCGTCGCGTCGCACGTCTGGCAGAGTGGGGGGGGGGGGGGGGGGGGGGGGGGAGGCGGGGGGAAGTGGGGAGGGGGTGGGAGGGGGGAAGGGGATTGTTCGAAAGGGACCGTTAACAAGTGACGAACTCTCAGTTGGTTGTTGCTAAGATCCGGATGGCACGGCACGCCTTCATGCACGCGTAGTACGCGCGCTTGATCTCTTCGGGCGTCGCGTCGCACGTCTGGCGGGGGAGAAAAAGAGACCGTTAGGTGAAGAGTGTTAATTCCATTGCTTTTGCGTTCATTTCGACCAAGCAAAAGCTAAACAAAAGTTCCAAGGTACATGCACCGCACTTCACTGAAAGTAGCGAGAAAGACAACCTTGGTAACTCGGTGAATGGAGCAGTAGTCGTACCAAGCCGAGAATGGAGTAGTAGTCGTCAGCAATGCTCTCCCCCTCAACATCCACCTCCTCCTCTGTCAACGCTCTCACGCGCAATCTTCCCGCTGCCCCCGTTCCCGCAACTTCCCCCATTCCCCCCTCCCCCTCCTCCCGAGCCAGCTTCCGCCGAGCGATCTTCCCGCGAGTGCGCTTCGCAAAGCTGTCCTCCGAACAGCGGAGGACGACGTGCAGCGGAATGAAGGGCCGTCCACGTGGCAGGATTGTCTGCACGTGGCTAGCGGGCCGACGCCGGAAGGGAGGGTCGTGGTCGCCATGGTGCCGGCCGACTTTTCCGCGTCGAAAAGCAGAGTTACCGACACGCAGAGGCGTGAACGATGCTACGCCCCGGCGACGAGCAATGATTATTGAACGGGAATACTATGGGTGCCGTGCACTGATTGCTGCTGTTAAATTATTCTCAACTATGTTTAGCGGCCTCCGCCATTTATGCCTGATTTATTTCCAGCAACCAGTTCGAAGTTCTCAAACAACGTTGGTAGGGAAGCGAAGGGCTATGTGTGAAAGTGGGAAAAAGATATTCCCTCCGTTCAGCCCAGCGCCATCCGGACAGCTCACAGAAGTCAATTTGAACGCAGATGATGTTCTGGGTGAGGATAGGGACGGAACTGTACAAGATGGGTGAGGATGGAAGGGAATGTTGTGTGCCCGGAGAATAAGGACTGAATTAGAGGTAAGTGCAGCCAAAACTATCTTGGAAAAACTGGCTGGAAGGGCAGTCAGGAGGAGGAATTCACAGCCCCTTCACTAAAGTCTAGAAGTACTGTACCCGGCGCTTCGACTCTCTCTATTGCGTGACGACGGTTGGGCTCGCGGATCGTAGATTCGGCATCGGACGGTTCTCGTGCCCTGAGACGGACGAGCGTGCCATCTGGACGGCTAAGGTGGGCAGAACACTTTGCTGTTGAATGTGGAACGAGGAAGGGGTCTTGGGGTGTATGGTCGCCAGGTAACACAATCCAGAATACGAATGATTTTCCGCCAGCTGGAAAAATGATTTTGGAGACGCAAACGAATCAAATGTGAGGCGAATGGCTAAAGTGCGGGAGATTGGTTCGTAAGGTTCCATGGTTGTGGGGATTTTAGCGGAAAGCTGTCATGGATTGCGGATCTGCCAGCAAATCACATGTCATTCGTGCAAGCAACGTTGAAAGCTATTGGCTGTGCATGCAGATGGCGAGGTGGACGCGAGGCAAGACTTGCAGAACACGAGGACAGTCTGTACATTACCACAAACCTCGATGTATCAAATGAGTAAGATACAGTGGCGAATTTAAACATGATTTGCAAGAGTCTGTATGGTATAACATGTCCAACACCCTAAACTGAAGCTCTTAAAGGCGGTAGAGAGGGGTGATTCCAAGAAGCTCAAAGCACTTCCTCATCACCACAGCCGTGGCTTCGCACAAGATGAGCCGGCTATCCTCGTACTCGTTCCCAACCACCTGGCAGTTGGTGTAGAATGTGGTGAAGCTCCCAGAGAGGTTGTAGAGATACTCGCATAGCGTGTTGGGAAGCAAATCCTGCACTGCACTCTCAACAACCTGATGGGGAGCCAAGTGGGGTTGGTGGAAGAGAATGAGAGCGTAAATAACACAGCATAGACTGAACGACAAAGGAGTGCAAAACATTAAAATTGCCGACCCCTTATAGCATACATTGTCACACGCACTGCATGCATGCGCCATAAAAAACATACCTCGGAGAATCGGCTGAGCTCAAGCGCGAGAGCCCGCTCACTCGGATGGTCCAATCTGAGCTTCGTTCCACTCTGAAGACACAAAAAAGCAGGGGAGGGGGGGGGGGGTGGGGTTGGGGGGGGGAGGAGAGAAGCAAGTGGACAGGATGGACAAGAAATATACGTGTGTCTATGACTCAAGTGGTCCAATCTGAGCTAAGTACCACTCTGAAGCAGCAAAAAGAAAAGGGAGACGAATCGAGGCAGATGCAAAGGGGAAACTGAGTGGGTGAAAACTATCAGACACGGATTCAGATGCATAAGCACAGCATACTGCGAAGTGCTATTTCAGATGCCTAAACGCCTAGACCAATACACCTTGCCGCAGTAGATTTGTGTAATCCCTCATGAAAAGGAAACTCACCATCCCACGTAGACCTCACTAAAGGCTTTGTTGTGCGCACCTGAACAATCTCCTCTACGTTCTTCCCAGACTTGCGAATGATGGAGCAGATACGCGCGTGTGCGTACAGCAGGTAGACCGCCGTGTTGCCCTGGAGTGAGGGGGGTTGGGAAGGGGCGGGTAGGGAGAGGAAAGTGGAACAAGAAGAACAAGCTGCTGTTAACCATTTAAAAACATGCAGGTTAGGGGTAGGCATTGAGGTCGTTTTTGAGGCGCCTCAAAAGCATGCAGGTTAGGGGTAGGCAAAGGGAGAAACAAAAGCGGGAAAAGCGGGGAAGGAGGGTGCAGCAGGAAGGAGCGATTGGCATGCAGCTGAAAAACAAAAGCATTACAGCACAGCCGGTACACCATGTGTAGGCCAAATGTTTACAACAAAAACCGGCATAATAGAAGCATATATCCTCACCTTCATATCCAGCACTTGGTCATAGTCAAATGTGTAGTTGGTGAGTCTATTGCTGTGTTTTTCTCGAGAATTGTATGAAACCACCTGCGACAAAAAGCTAATCTCACCTTCATATCCAGCATTTGGTCATAGTCAAATGTGTAGTTGGTGAGCCGATTGTTCTTCAAATCAGCGTATCTGCGATTACACAGGGCAGGGAGGAAAAGGTTTAGGTGGGGGAGATCAAGGGGCGGCAACAGAAATTAGAGTTTCTGAAACTGAAGAAAGAACTTAGGAAAGATCTCACGAAAGAAGTCAAGAAAAACAACCATGTTACCTTCACAGTGCAAGCAGTCGCAAGACTGCCACACACAAACCATGACACATCAATCAATCTTAGCTCGTAGCTCAAAGCGCAACCGCCCCGGAGCAAACCATCAAGCCCAGTGCAGCAGTGGATGCATTGAGTTGACTCAGAGCACACTATATCCATCAGGCCACGTTTGAGTGTTCATTTCTTACAAACACGCCCCATACTGGCACTTCACTTCACGCCCCGTACAAGCACTCACTTGACTGCTCCATAGCCCAGAGCTGCTGCTGCTGCATTGACCTCCTCCTCCTTCCACTCGCCCTCCCGGCCTGATGGGGTCCGGTTAAAAAGTTCCAAAAAGGGAGGGAGGTAGAATGGGAGCGAACTTCATGTAAAGAGGGACCCATGGGAGCGAACTGCAAACCAAAGGAATTACGAGTCTTTTCCGAGTTCAATGCAAAGGGCGTGACCTTCATTCAGAAGGTCCACCAGCCGCACCAACTCGCTGCTGCTGCCCCTCACATGGAGCTGCTGCCCTCCCACTCTTCCTTCAACCCACCCCCACCACCCACTCCCCTGACTGACCCACCTCGTTCCACAAGCCCCTGCTTGGCGCGGGTGACAGCCTCGTCCAGCAGGTCCACCAGCCGCACCACCTCGCTGCTACGCGTGCGGAACCGCTTCCCATCCTCGCCCAGCACCAGCCCGAACCCCACGTGATCAACACGAATAGCAGGTGCTGTGCTTCCCTCCTCACTCGCTGCAGCTGCCTTGCCCTTCTTGGCCTTGCCAGCATAGAAGCCCGCCTTTTGAGCCGCCTGAGGCGTGGAGGAGGGAGGGAGGGAGGGAGGGAGGGAGGGAGGGAGGGAGGGAGGGAGGGAGGGAGGGAGGGAGGGAGGGAGGGAGAGAGAGAGGGAGGGAGGGGGCAAGGGATGGACGAGAGTGCATGTGGTTTTAGTTTTGGAAAATTTATTGGAGAACCAGAGCGAGAAAGCAGTGGAGCGTAAAAAACGTGTCACAGTTTCCTTTGGAATCGCTACAAAAACCAAGAAAGGGCGGCATCCTACCTTGAAGAACATGTCAAAGTGCTGCGACTGCCCCACGCCAAGTGAGACGAATACTAAAGAGCCTAGAAAAGCGAGTCACCTAGGCAAACGAAGTGAGAGCAAAGCAGCTCAGCAGCTCACCTTGAAGAACATGTCGAAGTGCTGCGACTGCCCCACGCCAAGTGAAAGGATTTCTGAGGCGCTTAAAGGAAGGAAGCAGCTCACCTACACGAGCGAAGAGAGAGGGGAGCATCCTACCTTGAAGAACATGTCGAAGTGCTGCGACTGGCCCACGTCCGTGACGTACACGACCCACTCCGCCTTCTCCTCCTCTATGCGGTAGCTGGAGGGAGGTGGGTGAGAGATGGAGGGGAGGGTGGGGAAGAGGGAATGAACAGAGGGAATGAACAGAGGGGGGCGAGACAGGAAGTGGGTGAGGGGCCCGCCACCTCGCTCTCCTGTATTTTCAGGATAAACAGATTCAGCCTGATACCCCCCTCCCTCGATTTTTAACGAGTGAGGGGCTCGCCACCTCACTCTCCTATCCCCTCAAGTCGGAAATGGCTTGTGAGTGTCAAGAGGGAGGAAGAAAGAAACCCGCAGCAGGCAGGTGAGTGAGTTTGCCACGTGATAAAAGGAGTCGTTTGAGACGCCTCAAAACCCTCAAGTCGAAAATGGCCTGTGAGTGTCAAGAGGGAGGGAGAAAGAAACCCGCAGCAGGCAGGTGAGTTTGATGGTGGCATAGTTAGAACCCCCATAGCTCTTCACCACGATGAGAGGCACCTTACGACCCTCCACGAGCATGCACTGCACTGCAGGGCACCTTGCGCTCCTCAAAAGCACCTTGAACACCCACTCAGGGTGCTGCAGGGCCCCTTCCTCTCACAGCAACCACTCACACCAAGCAACTCATAGCAGGCACGGAGACGTATTATGAGAATTCTCAAAAATACCCTTCAGCATCAGGGCCCCCTCGTCTCCTCTCACAGCAACCACTCACACCAAGCAACTCACAGCAACCACTCACACCAAGCAACTCACAGCAACCACTCACACCAAGCAACTCACAGCAGGCACGAAGACGCACTGCAGGGCACCTTGGCCCGTTCACTACCGAGGGAGTAACTCACAGCAGGCAGGTGAGGTCAACTATGATCGTGGTCAGTAGCCCCATCACTCTTCACCACGATCAAAGGCACCTTGTGACCCTCCATGAATATGCACTGCGCCCCCTTGCTCTCACTCACCTGTCCGCTCTCCTTCTCACACTCCCCACAGCTCCACACTACCGCAGTCAGGCCACTCACAGAAGACAAGTAAGGTCAGTGGTGGCGTAGTTGAACCCTCCATCGCTCTTGACAACGATCAGAGGCACCTTGTGACCCTCCACGAAGACGCACTGCGCGGCCTCGCTCTCCACCACCAGCCCCAACAGTCAGATGGACTTGTCGGTATTGAGAGAGTAACTCACAGCAGGCAGGTAAGATCCGTGGTGGCATAGTTAAAGCCACCGTCGCTCTTGACGACAATGAGAGGCACCTTGTGACCCTCCACGAATATGCACTGTGCCCCCTCGCTCTCCACCACCAGCCCGGCGGCTTTCAGCTTCTCGAGAGCGGCAGGGATGCGCGAGTTGTAAAACGACTCGCCCTGGTTGATGGGTGGAAGGGAAGAGTGGGTGGGTTGGAAATGAGAAGAAAAGAACAACCAAAAGGTACCCAACCCCATCCCTTTCCCCCCCCCCTCCCCCCTCCCCCCCGCTCTCCACCACCAGCCCTGCTGCTGCCTTGAGCTTCTCGAGAGCGGCAGGGATGCGCGAGTTGTAAAACGACTCGCCCTGGTTGCATGAAGAGGGGAGAGGGGTTGTGAGGGGGGAGAGGGGTTGTGAGGGGGGAGAGGGGTTGTGAGGGGTTGTGAGGGGGGAGAGGGGTTGTGAGGGGTTGTGAGGGGTTGTGAGGGGGGAGAGGGGTTGTGAGGGGTTGTGTGGGGTTGTGAGGGGGGAGAGGGGTTGTGAGGGGTTGTGAGGGGTTGTGAGGGGGGAGAGGGGTTGTGAGGGGTTGTGAGGGGTTGTGAGGGGGGAGAGGGGTTGTGAGGGGTTGTGAGGGGTTGTGAGGGGGGAGAGGGGTTGTGAGGGGTTGTGTGGGGTTGTGAGGGGGGAGAGGGGTTGTGAGGGGGGAGAGGGGTTGTGAGGGGGGAGAGGGGTTGTGAGGGGGGAGAGGGGTTGTGAGGGGAAGAGAGAAGCACAGTGAAAAACACTGGCAGGTTGGAGGCCTCCCATTGTCTTTGACGGCTGAAGTCCACCCATCCTCTTCAGCTCTATCCCCAGCCAGAAAAGCCACGTGAAAGAAGTAGTGTTTTGAGACGTCTCAAAACACTACTTCAGCTCTATCCCCAGCCAGAAACAGGCCAAGCCCAGCGCAGCAAGGCAAACCCCCCAACTCTCAAGCCAACTCACCTTCTCCTTGAGTTGAATCCAGATCAAACCAGATCAAACTCCTGGGGATTAAACTCGAGCAGAAGGTGATACACAAGATCAAACTCCTTCCTGCTGACGTCACAGATCTTGGCCCATGCCTTACGGTACTCCTCCTCCCCGCCCTGCAGCCTCACCACCGCCCTCTGCGCCCTCTCCTTCACCTCCCAACCCTGGGAAAGAACCCATTTCAGCCGCACAGAAACACCAGCAAGACAAACAAACTGCTCAAGAACTCACCTTCTCCTCTAGCTTGATTTCCAGCCTCTGATACACAAGATCAAACTCCTTCCTGCTGACGTCACAGATCTCGGCCCATGCCTTACGGTACTCCTCCTCCCCCCCCTGCAGCTTCACCACCGCCCTCTGCGCCCTCTCCTTCACCTCCTAAGCCAGGGAAAAAAAAAAACCCTTATGTTCCCCGTCACCTCCGGGCACCGTTTTCTACCACTGCAGAAACACCAGCCAGCCAAACTCTACAAAGCTCACCTTCTCCTCTAGCTTGATTCCCAGCCGTTGGTAAACCAGGTCAAACTCCTTCCTGCTGACGTCACAGATCTTGGCCCACGCTTTGCGGTACTCCTCCTCCCCGCCCTGCAGCTTCACCACCGCCCTCTGCGCCCTCTCCTTGAACTCCGCGTCCTCATCAAAGCGCTTCTTGGCCGCCTTGTAAAAGACTTGGAGATCTCCAATTGCTTGATCGCCGATGGTTTCCCAGTCGGGGAACTTGTCGAACAAGTATTCAATGAGCATGCCGAACTGCATGGGGGGGTGTGGAGGGGTGTGTGTGTGCGTGGAGGAAGGAGGGAGGAGAAGAGGGATGGGAAGAGTGGAGGGAGGGGGGTGGTGAGCTGAGCAAACATCTCTTATTCTAGAACTCAGCGTCCTCCTCAAACCTCTTCTTGGCTGCCTTGTACAAGATCTGCAGATCGCCTATAGCCCGCTCGCCCACCGCCACCCAGTCAGGGAACTTGTCGAATAGGCACTCAATCAATATGCCAAACTGCATGCCCTTCAGTCTCCCCTTGAACCCTAGATTTGAGGCGCCTCAAAACTCGCCCACGGCCACCCAGTCAGGGAACTTGTCGAATAGGCACTCAATCAATATGCCAAACTGCATGCCCTTCAGTCTCCCCTTGAACCCTAGACCCTGACCCCTTGAACCATCCAAGCTGCAGCCATTTATTCTACCTGCATGCCCCAGTCGCCAACGCAACTGAACCTGAGCATATCCACGTGGCAGAACTCCCGCATCCCCTTCACCTTTCTCTTAATCCCAAAACCTGGAACAACTTAATCCACGCGATCCAAAACCCCTAAACCCTTGCCCTACCTGGGTGCCCCAGTCCACAACGTGGTTCCTCCTGAGCACCTCCACGTGGCAGTAGTATTCCAGCATCCTGGCCAGCGTGACACCAATGATGGTCGACCGCAGGTGCCCCTCCTTGGCGACGTTGGGCAACGAAAAGTCCACCACTGCCCGCTTCACGGGCACCTTGGGCGACCAGACCCACCCTTAAAACCCTGGTCCCCTGGAACTGAAAACCCGAGAACCTGAGCCCCAGGCACCCCCTCGTTCCCCCTACCTGCGTCCCCCAGTCGCCAACATGGTTCCTCCTGAGCACCTCCACGTGGCAGTACTCCAGCATCCTGGCCAGCGTGTCACCAATGATGGTGGACCGCAGGTGCCCCACGTGCATCTCCTTGGCGATGTTGGGCGACGAGAAGTCCACCACTGCCCGCTTCACGGGCAGCCTGGGCGCCCAGGCAGCAATGCCAGCGCCCTTCAAGACGCCAGACACGTGGTCTTCCAGCCAGGCTTGCGTTAAAACGATGTTCACGAAGCCCGGGCCGGCGATGCTCGTCTTTTCCACCATTGGGGAGGGCGGCAGGTTCTTGGCAATTGCCTGGGAAGGGAGGGAGGGAAGGGTACAAAAGTGGGGATGAATGGATAGGCTTCGGTTCTTTGGTTTCTGAGAAAAGGTGGATTGGGGGTGTTCAGGAAAGTGCGCTTCGGTTCTTGACAACGCCATTGGGGGTGTTCAGGAAAGTGTGATTCGGTTCTTGACAATGCCATTGGGGGTGTTCAGGAAAGTGTGATTCGGTTCTTGACAACGCCATTGGGGATGTTCTGCTACTGCTGCAGCATGTGGTTTCTCTGCTGCCATACCATTGGTGCTCCTTCTCCCGAATCACCAACTCTCACCTGGCCAATGGCGTTGGGGTTCTTGAAATCGGTGGTGGATCCCTTGATGCGCGACCAGATGCCCATGGCGTTGTTGCTGTGCGCATGAGGGGGGGGGAGGATCAGAGGCAGATAGGCAGACGGGCAGAGGGACAGGCAGATGAAGGAGAGAAGCAGAGCAGATTGTTTGGTCAGACAGTCAGACTCAAAGAATGGCATTGAGGTTCTTGAACTCGTGTATGAAGTGAATTTTTGAGACGTCTCAAAAATTCACTTCATACAAGAATGGCATTGAGGTCCTTGAACTCGGTGGTGTAGCCCTTGATGCGCGACCAGATGCCCATGGCGTTGTTGCTGCACGCATGGGGGGGGGGGGGGGGGGGGAAGAGGAGACAACAAAACGAGCTGAAGAGAGATAATATGACCTTTGACCGTCTTTCAAAAAGGAAGAAAGACGGAAAGACTTTGAAAAAGAGGAAGAGAGACGGGCAGAAAGCCAAACACTGTCAAGAATATGGATGGACAGATAGACAAGCAGCCCTAGAGGCAGCAGACGGACTTAGAAATAAACAGCTGGTACTAGTGGTTGCAACATGTGAGGCACTTGCCTAAAGCCACGTGCAGACGTGCCGTTGCAGCATGTGAAGCACGTGACCTAACAAAGCAGGGAAGACGCACCATTGGTAATCCCCGAACTTGGGGTTGTTGCACGTGGTAACCAGCGGCTCCAGATCGGGCAGGTCGGGAAAAGTTTCGCCAGGGACTGCGCCACGAGCTGGGCTACCAGCTCACGCACGCTGCCCTCCTGACCCTGACGGGCAGTAAAACGAGAAGAGGGGAAGGAGGGAGAGAAAGGAAAGGTAAAGGGGCGGCGCGTTTGAAGAGGATAAGGGGAAACGCGTGGGGGAAAAGGCGGGGGGAAGAGGGGAGAAGAGAGGGGAGAGGGGGGAGAGGGGAGGAAGGGACGGAAAATTGCATTCAGGTTGGACAATCGTTGATGTGAACCCTAACTGTAGAGTCGACAAAAAACATATGAGCCGGTTTAAACACCTCTCTCTCGCTCATCCCCTTCCCACTCCTCCCCCCACCTTCTCTGTGTCGCTGATTTCCATCGTCTTAACCGCTTCAGCCGCCGCCGCCGCAGATTCGCTCGCCATCGCTATCACGCTCGTTGATTTTCGCGAAGGTTTCGCGAACGCTGTTACAGGTGCTGCAATTTGCGCAGAGAGAGGGTTCGCGGAACGCCAAGCGAGAGTTCTGCTGCGGGTGAAGGCGGAGGCGGAAGCGGAAGCGGAGACGGAGAGGCGGAGAACCGCGGAAGCCGCGGAAATGCGGAGAACCGCGGGAGCAGCGGCAACTTGCGGAAAAGTCGAAATCCGCGCGTAGGAGCCGAAGCAGCGAAGGCAAGGAGTCACCACTGCCGGTGACGCAGTAAGCCAGGAGGAGCAAAATTGAAAAAGGTTCGGTTAAGTTTGGTTTGGTGAGATATGAAATGCATCCAGCCAGACGCTTGTAGGGAAAGTGCTTGGAACGAGGTATTGGTAATCCCAATGGAAACAATGACAGCGAAAGAAACGCAAGTACGCTTGATATTATGAAGAATAAACGCGATTTGAAACGTCATGGTACATTCTAGCTTTGATAATTAGGCATATCAGGAAAACAGAAAGCTGACCTGGCAAAAACTGGTTGGATAAGCAGCGCATTGGCTCAACTGCAGGTAGGCGATCGCGACATGCGATCCTTAGCGAGTCGGGTTACACAGGGAAAAAGGGAATACCTGCACTTTCCCTTGAACAATGCCGCCTGAAACGGCGGAAGTGGGACGATCAGGCAGTAAAGGGGCGTTAGGAAAAAGAAGACCGTTGCTAGGAGCTGTCAGGATTTATGAATTTGGGGAGGCTGGTCAGCGTGCTTATATCGGAGGCTGATTCCTGGATGATGAGGCTTGAAAACTGTGACAGAGGAGGGTTTCTTCTATCGAGTGTGGCGGAGATCCCCTAAGAATGAGCTGAATATAGATTGGTCTGGTAACATTTCGCAGAGCACTTTCAGTTTTCCGTCTTGAAGTCGTTCTGTATTTCCTAATGCGAAGCGGCTTAGCGAGCAAATTTGCGAGTATTTGCTGTAATTTACATGGTGAATCCAAATTAGAAAATCATCACAGTCTTCCATGCGGTTGAAAGAGTTTCGCTAAGCATCCAAAACGGTTGGGTCTGATCTTGAGGAAAAAACGAATCCTGCCTGGCCGTCAGAATCACCCCCAGACGATGGTGGAACCAAGGGTCGCACAAAAATGCATAGCATGATCACCCACAATTTGCGCCAACATCGCTAGCTTGAAAGGCTTGCTGCTTGCCGTCAGGGCATTTCCGAACGGCTCGCTTCTCGAATCCATAACATTCACAGCGATTGTATTTTATTTCCTGTAAAGCTGGAGATTGTTTTTTAGGTGACTTTTGAGTCGACTCAAAAGTCACCTGGAGATTCTTTTGTCGGCTCGAATCCTGAACAAATCCATGGCGACTCGCCTTCAGCCTTTGTTCTTCGCCACCCATATCAGATCTGCCGTCCGTTCTACGGCCCCTCCGCTAGTCTCCGCCTTCCCCCTCACGTTCCCGCGCATTCCCCCCGCAAGTGCCGTGCGCACCACTTCCCCATGCGTCCTCCCCCGCTCGCCCCTCCGCGGGGCACCTTCCCGCGCGCGGATCTGCTCGTCGCCACGAACAGCGGCGGCACGTGCGGCGGCAGGGGGCGACGAGCCGCTTCCCGCAGGAGGTGACCCGGCGTTGGCAGCAGCGGCGTGGGAGGCGCTGGTAGCGGTGCGCGCGAGCCGCCCTCTGGTTCACTGCATCACCAACTTCGTTTCGATGGATGCTGCTGCCAACACCCTTCTCGCCGCAGGCGCTGCCCCGGCCATGGTGCATTCCTTAGAAGAGGTGCGGTTTAAAAGAGATGCGCAGGTGTTGAGTGTGGTTTGCCACACCCCCCGTCGATGGACGCCGCTGCCAACACTCTCCTCGCCGCTGGCGCCGCGCCGGTCATGGTACATTCCTTAGAAGACGTGCGCCGCTCTTCCCTCCCCCCTCCCCCCTTTCCCCTCCCCCTCCCCCTTCCCCTTCCCCCTCCCCCCCCCTTTCCCCTTCCCCCTTTTTCCCTCCCCTCCCCCCCCCTTCCCCCCTTCCCCTTCCCCTTCCCCCTCGAGCCCCGCAAGGAGAGGATTTTGCCAGGAAACATTCCCACACCCACACCACACCTCCCCCTGTCCATTTCTCCCCCAAAACCCCCACCACCCCTCCCCACCACCCCTCCCCACCACCCCTCCCCACCACCCCTCCCCACCACCCCTCCCCACCCCCCTCCCCTCACCCTCCCCACCACCCTTCCCCTCTAAGTTCCCCCTTCCCCCCTTCTCTTTCTCCCCCATTCTCTCCTCGAGCCGCCAGGTGGAGGAGTTTGCCAGCCTGGCATCGGCGCTCTACGTGAACATCGGCACGCTGAGCCCTGATTGGGTGGACTCCATGAAACGGGCAGCCAAAGTTATTTCTGCCTGGAATCGGCCGTGGGTCCTGGACCCTGTGGGTTGTGGTGCCACGTCATACCGAACCAAGGTAGGCTCGATGTTGTTTCCAGTCTGTTCTCGCCTGGCCTTCCTTCTTATTGTGCGCCCAGAGTTGACTTTTGAGTCGACTCAAAAGTCAACCCAGCCTGTTCTCGCCTGGTCTTCCTTCTTATTGTGCGCCCAAGCCATCCCATCTTTCACCTCTATTGCTACAATTTTTCCTCTCTCTCCCCTTTTTTCACAGACCTCAGCAGAGCTCCTGGCGCTGAGACCAACGGTGGTGAGAGGCAATGCGTCGGAAGTTCTGGCTCTCGCGGGTGCTGTCAGCGCAAACACCCGGGTAGGCCAAACCACGCAACCCACAATCAACTCTTGAGGCGCGTCTCAAAAGTTGGTGCGAGGCGTTGCGTCTGAACTGCTTGCTCGGGCATGTCTCGTCAGCGCTAACACACGGGTTACACACAGGCACATGTCTCTCACGTACTCTCCTCACAATCTCTCACACTATCTTCCTTTTCCACTTTCCCTTCTACTCCCCTCTTCTCTCCCCACACCCCCACCAGGGAGTAGACAGCACAGTAGCGTCAACAGCAGCAGTGGCAGCAGCACAACAACTGGCAGCAGAGTGGGGGACCGTGGTGGCAGTGTCAGGAGCAACAGACTTTATCACCAACGGTCACACCGTGCTGGCGTGTCACAACGGGGTGCCACTCCTTCAAGCCATCACCGCCACGGGCTGCAGTGTCACTGCTCTCATTGCTGCTTTCGTTGCTGCTGCTGCTGCTGCTGCTGCGGATGCTGATGCTGCCCCGGGTGGTCCTGTTTCCCCGCCCCTCCTCGCCACGGCCTCTGCTCTCGCTATCTCCGGGTATTTTACCTCCACGTCTCCTCTCTTTAGGCGCCTCAAAAATAGTAGACTTTTTTTTCGGTTATTTTACCTCCAATTGTCCTCTCTTTGGGCGCCTAGAAAATAATACATTCTCTTCAGGTATTTTACCTCCACTTCTCCTCTCCCTCGCTCTTATTCCCCCCTCGTCCTGCCTACTTTATCCGTGCATTCAGGCTCGCATCAGAAGCGGCTTCAGCAGCTCCAGGCGTGAAAGGCCCAGGATCCCTGCGGGTTGGCCTCATGGATGCTTTGTACTCGCTAACACAGGAGCAGGTCATTCAAGGAGTAAAACTACACTCCATTCCAACGTAATATATTAACCATTATAACTTAATTTTGCACTTATTGTCTCCTATGTAGTCCCATACACCTTATTGCTCCCACTAAAGAGTTATTCCCTCACAAACACAATGTTTTTACTGCATAGGTCAGCAAGGAAAGTATTTTTCCATCCGAGTGCCACTACAACTAATAAAGACAACCACCGTTATTTCAACAAATAGCTCAGAGAAATCACTTGGGAATAAAGATCAAATCGCCCGGGAAGATAATATCTGGGTCCTCGGCCATCCTCCCCTCGTTTGCGTCAATAACCGTGTCGGGGTGGAGGCAGTACTTGTCAGCTATAGCACACACGGTTTCACCTGGTCTCACCTGGGGGGAAACGGAAGAGAGGAAGAGTAGGGGGCGGGCAAGAAAGAGGGGTTAAGAAAGAAAGATAAAACATCGCTCTGCATTCCTTGGTGGGATGAGACGGAGGTTCCCCCAAAAGTCTTTTGATCGACGATTAAAAAGACGAGACTTTTGAGTTTGACTTTCCAAGTTCGAGTCCACTCAAAAGGCAGGGAAGGATTACATCGGTATAGGAGGAGGCAGCTCCGTCATTCCTTGGGGGAAACCACGAGGAGGTCTCCTGGAAAGATCAAGACAGGACACCTTGGTGTGTTTTGAGTTGATTCAAAACACACCTGGTATAGGAGGAGGCAGCTCCGTCATTCCTTGGGGGAAACCACGAGGCGAGGAGGTCTCCTGGAAAGATCAAGACAGAACCTTGGAGTGTTTTGAGTTGATTCAAAACACACCTGGTGTAGGAGGAGGCAGCTCCGTCATTCCTTGGGGGAAAACACGAGGAGGTCCCCTGGAAAGATCAAGACAGGACACCTTGGTGTGTTTTGAGTTGATTCAAAACACACCTGGTATAGGAGTAGGCTGCTCTGATTTGTCATTCCCTGGGGGGGACGACGAGGAGGTCCCCTGGAAAGATCAAGACAGGACCTTGGTGTGTTTTGAGTTGATTCAAAACACACCTGGTATAGGAGGAGGCAGCTCCGTCATTCCTCGGGGGAAACCACGAGGAGGTCCCCTGGAAAGATCAAGACAGGACACCTTGGTGTGTTTTGAGTTGATTCAAAACATACCTGGTGTAGGAGGAGGCAGCTCTGTCATTCCTTGGGGGAAAACACGAGGAGGTCCCCTGGAAAGATCAAGACAGGACACCTTGGTGTGTTTTGAGTTGATTCAAAACACACCTGGTGTAGGAGGAGGCAGCTCCGTCATTCCTCGGGGGAAACCATGAGGCGAGGAGGTCCCCGGAAAGATCAAGACAGGACACCTTGGTGTGTTTTGAGTTGATTCAACACACACCTGGTGTAGGAGGAGGCAGCTCCGTCATTCCTCGGGGGAAACCACGAGGAGGTCCCCTGGAAAGATCAAGACAGGACACCTTGGTGTGTTTTGAGTTGATTCAAAACACACCTGGTGTAGGAGGAGGCAGCTCCGTCATTCCTCGGGGGAAACCACGAGGAGATCCCCTGGAAAGATCAAGACAGGACACCTTGGTGTGTTTTGAGTTGATTCAAAACATACCTGGTGTAGGAGGAGGCAGCTCCGTCATTCCTTGGGGGAAAACACGAGGAGGTCCCCTGGAAAGATCAAGACAGGACACCTTGGTGTGTTTTGAGTTGATTCAAAACACACCTGGTGTAGGAGGAGGCAGCTCCGTCATTCCTTGGGGGAAAACACGAGGAGGTCCCCTGGAAAGATAAAGACAGAACCTTGGTGTGTTTTGAGTTGATTCAAAACACACCTGGTATAGGAGTAGGCTGCTCTGATTTGTCATTCCCTGGGGGGGACGACGAGGAGGTCCCCTGGAAAGATCAAGACAGGACCTTGGTGTGTTTTGAGTTGATTCAAAACACACCTGGTATAGGAGGAGGCAGCTCCGTCATTCCTCGGGGGAAACCACGAGGAGGTCCCCTGGAAAGATCAAGACAGGACACCTTGGTGTGTTTTGAGTTGATTCAAAACACACCTGGTGTAGGAGGAGGCAGCTCCGTCATTCCTCGGGGAAAACCACGAGGCGAGGAGGTCCCCTGGAAAAATCAAGACAGGACACTTTGGTGTGTTTTGAGTTGATTCAAAACACACCTGGTGTAGGAGGAGGCAGCTCCGTCATTCCTCGGGGGAAACCACGAGGCGAGGAGGTCTCCTGGAAAGATCAAGACAGGACACCTTGGTGTGTTTTGAGTTGATTCAAAACACACCTGGTGTAGGAGGAGGCAGCTCCGTCATTCCTTGGGGGAAAACACGAGGAGGTCCCCTGGAAAGTTCAAGACAGGACACCTTGGTGTGTTTTGAGTTGATTCAAAACACACCTGGTGTAGGAGGAGGCAGCTCCGTCATTCCTCGGGGGAAACCACGAGGAGGTCCCCTGGAAAGATCAAGACAGGACACCTTGGTGTGTTTTGAGTTGATTCAAAACACACATGGTGTAGGAGGAGGCAGCTCCGTCATTCCTCGGGGGAAACCACGAGGCGAGGAGGTCCCCTGGAAAGATCAAGACAGGACACCTTGGTGTGTTTTGAGTTGATTCAAAACACACCTGGTATAGGAGGAGGCAGCTCCGTCATTCCTTGGGGGAAACCACGAGGCGAGGAGGTCCCCTGGAAAGATCAAGACAGGACACCTTGGTGTGTTTTGAGTTGATTCAAAACACACCTGGTAAGGCTGCTCTGATTTGTCATTCCTTGATGGGAACGACGAGGAGGTCTCCTGGGAATATCACGTCTGGATCTTCCACGAGCCCCTCCTGGTTCGCCTCTTTCATTGCATCCACCCGAACGCAGTAGCGATCAGCTATGGCACACATGGTGTCGCCTGCTTCCACCTGGGGGAAAAAATGGAGGGGATGGAAGGCAGGGAGGCAAAGAAGGCAGGTTCCGTGAGTGAGGGCCTTCCACGAGCCCCTCCTGGTTCGCCTCTTTCATTGCGTCAACTCGCAACAGTAGTGATCGGCTATGCCACGCATGGTGTCACCTGCTTCCACCTGAAGGGGAGGGATAGGGGAAAGGAAGGAGGGCAAGCAGGGCAGGAGTGGCAGGGAGGGCAGTGACGGCAGAGATCACGTCTGGATCTTCCACCAGGCCCTCCTGGTTCGCCTCATCCATTGCATCCACTCGAACGCAGTAGCGATCAGCTATGCCGCACATGGTGTCACCTGCTTCCACCTGGGGGAAAAAATGGAGGGCATGGAAGGCAGGGAGGGCTAAGAAGGCAGGTCCCGTGAGTGAGGGTCTTCCACGAGCCCCTCCTGGTTGGCCTCGCGACTCGCACTTCATTGCGTTGACTCGCACACAATAGCGATCGGCTGTGTCACACATGGTGTCACCTGCTTCCACCTGGGGAGGTGAATGGGAGGAGAGAGGAGATGGAAGGGGGGTTTAGGATCACACTAGGGATCCACCCGCACACAGTAATGATCGGCTATGGCACACATGGTGTCGCCTGCTCTGGGGGTGGAGCAGAAACAGCCCTCCTGGAGTAGCAACCTCTGCCCACCAACCATGCCCGCCCTGTCCCCCCAACCAGCCCTCCCCACCCCCTCCCCCAACACATAGAACACACCTCAAACCGCACAGAATCCATCCCAAACGCACAGAATGCCACGCACCTCATGGTACAAAGGTTTCTTCTGCCTTCTGCTCTGCTGGCCCGCGTTGCCAATGGTAGCACCAATCGCCAGCAGAAACAACCCTCCTGCGATTGCAACCACTGCCCGCCCTGCCCCCCCAACCAGCCCTCCCCCTGCTCCTCCCCTGCCTCCTCTCCCCCGTCCGCCCTGCTTCTTTCCACTTGCTGGTCTGTCGTGCCGGCGAGAGTGAGGGCGAGCGTGGGAGAGTGGAACTGCCACCACCATCGCTGCTGCTTCTGCCTCTGCTTTTGCTTTCACTGCAGCGTCTGCTTTTGCTGCAGCAGCTGCTGCTGCTCGTGCCTCTGCTTCTGCTTTCGCTGCAGCCTCTGCCTTTGCTGCCTCCTCTGCTGCTGCTCTTGCCTCTGCTTCTGCTTTCGTTGCAGCCTTGGCCTTTGCTGCAGCATCTGCTTTTGCTCGTGCCTCTGCTTCTGCTTTCGCTGCAGCCTCTGCCTTTGCTGCTGCCTCTGCTGCTGCTCTTGCCTCTGCTTCTGCTTTCGCTGCAGCCTTGGCCTTTGCTGCAGCCTCTGCTTTTGCTCGTGCCTCTGCTTCTGCTTTTGCAGCAGCCTCTGCCTTTGCTGCTGCCTCTGCTGCTGCTCTTGCCTCTGCTTCTGCTTTCGCTGCAGCCTTGGCCTTTGCTGCAGCCTCTGCTTTTGCTCGTGCCTCTGCTTCTGCTTTTGCAGCAGCCTCTGCCTTTGCTGCTGCCTCTGCTGCTGCTCTTGCCTCTGCTTCTTCTTTCGCTGCAGCCTTGGCCTTCGCTGCAGCCTCTGCTTTTGCTCGTGCCTCTGCTTCTGCTTTTGCAGCAGCCTCTGCCTTTGCTGCTGCCTCTGCTGCTGCTGTTGCCTCTGCTTCTTCTTTCGCTGCAGCCTTGGCCTTTGCTGCTGCCTCTGCTTTTGCTCGTGCCTCTGCTTCTGCTTTTGCAGCAGCCTCTGCCTTTGCTGCTGCCTCTGCTTTTGTTCGTGCCTCTGCTTCTGCTTTTGCAGCAGCCTCTGCCTTCGATGCTGCCTCTGCTGCTGCTCTTTCCTCTGCTTCTGCTTTTGCTCTTGTCTCTTCTGCTGCTGCTGCCTCTGCTGCTGCCTCTGCAGCTGCTGCTGCGTCTGCCAATGCTGCTGCCTCTACCTCTGCTATCGTTGCAGCCTCTTCAGCCATTGCAGTGTCCCTTACTGCTGCTGCTGCCACTTGTGCCGCCGCTGCTGCCTCTGCTTCTGCTTCTGCTGCCCCAGCTTCTGCTGCTGCCTTTGCAACTGCTGCTGCAGCTGCTGCCAAGGCTGCTGCCTCTGCGACTGCTGCAGCTTCCCCTGCTGCTGCTGTCTCTGATGCTGCTGCTTCCTCTACCGCCACTGCTGCCCCTGCTGCTGCTGAAGCTTCTGTTTCAGCTGCTTCAGCCACTGCTGCTGCTGCTGAAGCCTCTTCATCTGCTGCTGCTCCCGCTGCTGCGGCTGCCTCTGCTTCTGCTGCAGCTTCGGCTGCTGCAGCTGCCCCTCCCTCTGCTGCTGCCACTGCTGCCGCTGCTGTTTCATTAGCTGCTGCTGCTTCCCCCTCTGCTGATGCTGCAGCCTCTGCTGCAATTGATGCTACTGTTGCGGCCGCATTCTCTCCTGCTGCTGCTGCTTCTGCCACTGCAGCTGCCTTTGCTGCAGCTGCTGCCTCTGCCGCTGCTGCTGCCTCTGATGCTGCTGCTTCAGCTTCCCCACTTGTTGCTACCTCTGTTGCTGCTGCTGCTGCCTCTGCCGCTGCTGCTGCCGCCACTGCCGCTGCTGCAGCTGCAGCATCAGCACCACCAGACTTCGCACTGGAGAGGCCACTAGAAAGAGTTCCACGCTCAGTCTTAAATTCAGCAACAGCATCGGAAGGAGAGCTAGCCCCTTCTGTTCTATATCCGGTCTTACCTTCAGCAACAGCACCAGAAGCAACAGTAAGCTTTTGACTTCTATATCCAGCCTTAGCGTCAGCACCAGCAGCAGACGTAACGATAATCCCTTCAGCACTATTACCAGAAGCAACGCTAAGCCCTTCAGTTCCATACACAGTCTTAGCTTCGGCACCAGCACCAGAAGCTATGCTAAGCCCTTCAGTTCTATATTCAGCCTTAGATTTAGCACCAGCACTAGAAGCAACGCTAAGCCCGCCTGCGGCCCCTACCTCTTCCCCTGCCACTTCCCCTCCCCCTGCCCCTTCCATTCCCCCAGCCTCTCCTCTTGCCCTTCCCCTTGCCGCTTCTCTCTTCCCTGCCCCTTCCCCTCCCGCTGCTTCCTCCCCTCCCCTTGGCCTTTCCTCTCCCCCTGCCCCCCCCCCTGCCCCTTCCCCTTCCCCCGCCTCTTCCCCTGTCTCTCCCCCTCCCCTTTCGCCTCCCCCTTCGCTTCCCCCCAGCTCCAGCCCTGAGCTAGGTACACTCTCCACCTGTTGATCCGGCTCTATCACCGGAGACAAAACCGGCCGCCCAATATCAAACAGGAAGCTAAGCCGCCTCCTCTGGGCGGCCGGAGTGGCAGGTGCTGACATAGGGCTGGGTAAACTGCTCGGACTCTCAGGCTCTTGCTCCTGTCCCTGCCCCTGCCCCTGCCCCTTCCCCTGCCCCTTCCCCTTCCCCTGTTTCTGCCCACTGCCAAATCCAAACAACCCACTTCCTCCTCCTGCGCTGGTACCCGGGCTGATGAGTGCTGCTCCGCTACCCCCTCTCTTGCTCAGAAGGTCAGTCGAGCCAAGCTTGAGGGAAATGGACGAGCGAACCCTCTTCTGGGCTGCTGTCAGGGTGCCTCCTGAACTGCTGCCGCCAACGCTGCTGCTGCTGCTGGTGATGCTGGTGCCAGTGCTGCTGGTGACGCTGGTGGCGGTGGTGCTGGTGATGCTAGTGGTGGTGGTGCTGCTGGTGATGCTCGTGTCCTCACCGATAGGGATGCTGCCGCTGCTGCTGCTTTTGCTGCTGGGAATGCTGCTGCTCTTGCCGCTCGTTCCCACACTCGCCCGGCGGCGCGTTGGGTTGAGGGAAATCGACCGGAACATAGAAGACACAGTTGAAGCCATTGACTTGCTTGACTTCTCCGCCCCTGCCCCTCCCCCTGCCCCTCCCCCTGCCCCTGCCCCTGCCCCTGCCCCTGCCCCTGCCCCTGCCCCTGCCCCTGCCAGTGTCCCCTTACTTTTGGATTTACCAAAACCACTGCTAGGAGACCCTAGGCTCCTTGGTAATCCCTCAGAATCCCCCCCACCAGGCGACCCTCCCCCTCCCTCACCCACCGGCTCTCCTGTGAGACTGAGCGGGCCAGATTTTGACATGCTGCTTGCTGCTCTGCTGCCTGTGGCACTCCCAGCACTCGACCCAGCATTAAATCCAGCACCCACTGCAGCACTCAGTGCTGTTGCGCTCCAACTTTTGGGAATGCCCAGCTTATCCAGAGGGCCCGATTTCGACCGAGCATCAAAATGTGGAACGTCTGAAAGAGCTGGTGATGCGGCTGCTGAACCAGGCTTCATAGTGGTAGTTGTTTCTTCTGCTGAAGTTTCTGTGATGATGATGCTTTCCATCTCAGCACCAGCAGAAGTGGTGTTTTCAGCAGCAGCAGCAGCAGCGGTGGCAGCGGCGGCGCTGGCATCAGCAGCAGCAGCAGCGGCATCCAAAATACCACCAGCAGCAGTGGCGCTTTCAGCAGTAGCAGCGGTTTCTGCTACTGCTGCAGTTGCTTCTCCAGGTTTTGAAGTGGTTTCTGCTGTTGACGTTTCTGTGGTGATGATGGTGCTTGCAGTGGCAGCACCAGAAGTGGCATTGGCATTGGAACTACCACCACCAGCAGTGGTGTTTTCAGCAGTAGCAGCGGTTTCTGCTGCTGAAGATTGTGTGGTGATGATGGTGCTGGCAATGGCACCATCAGTGGCAGCACCAGAAGTGGCATTGGCATTGGAACATTTACCACCAGCAGTGGTGTTTTCAGCAGTAGCAGCGGTTTCTGCTGCTGAAGATTCTGTGGTGATGATGGTGCTGGCAGTGGCAGCATCAGTGGCAGCACCAGCAGTGGCAGTGGAAATAGCTGCACCAGCATTGGCAGTGGAACTAGCACCATCAGCAGTGGTGCTTTCAACGCTAGCAGCGATTCCTACTGTTGAAGTTTCTGTGGTGATGATGGTGCTTGCAGTGGCAGCACCAGTGGCAGCACCAGCAGTGGCAGTGGAAATAGCAGCACCAGCATTGGCAGTGAAACTGGCACCAACGATAGCAGCGATTCCTACTGTTGAAGTTTCTGTGGTGATGATGGTGCTTGCAGTGGCAGCACCAGAAGTGGCATTGGCATTGGAACTACCATCACCAGCAGTGGTGTTTTCAGCACTCGCAGCGGATTCTGCTGCTGCTGCCTTCGCTGCTGCTACAGCCTCTGCTGCTGCAGCCGCCTCTGCTGCCGCTGCTGCCTCTGATGCTGCTGCTATAGCCTGTGCTGCTGATGCAGCCTCTGCTGCTGCTGCAACCTCTGCTGCTGCAACTGCTGCAGCAGCAGCCTTTGCCTTTGCTGCTGCCTCTGCTTCTGCTGCTGCTGCCGCATCTGTTGCTCCTGCAGCTTCTGCTAATACTGCTGCTACCTCTGCCTCTGCAGCCTCTGCTTTAGCTGCAGCTGCTGCTGCTGCTGCAGTTGCCTCTGCCACTGCCGCTACCGCTGCTGCTGTAGCAGCCTCTGTTGTTGCTGCTGCCTCTGCTTCAGCTGCGGCTTCTGCTGCTCTTGCCGCCTCTGCTGCTGCTGCTGCCGCTGCTGCTGCTGCCGCTGCTGCTGCTGCAGCATCTGCAGCTGCTGCCACTGCCACTGCTGCAGCCTCTTCAGCTGCTGCTGTAGCAGCAGCCTCTATTGTTGCTGCTGCCTCTGCTTCAGCTGCAGCTTCTGCTGCTATTGCAGCCTCTGCTGCTGCTGCTTCTGCCCCTGATTGTGCTGCAGCTTTTGCCATTTTGGCTGCTGCTGCCTGTGCTGCTGCAGCAGTTTCGCCTGTTCTTGCAGACTCTGCTGCTGCTGCCTCTGCTTCTGCTGCAGCGTCTGTTTCTGCTGCTGACTTTGCAGCAGCTGCTGCTTCTGCTTCCGCTGCCTCTGCAGCTTCTGACTGTGCTGCTGCCTCTGCTGCAGCTGCTGCTGCTGCCCCTGCTTTTGCTGTTGCCTTCGCTTCTGCTGCTACTGCTACATCTGCCACTGCAGCTGCAACTACCTCCTCTGCCTCTGCCGCCGCTGCTGCAGCAGCCACTGCTACCTCTGCTGCTGCTGCTGTCTCTGCTTCTGCTGCTGCTTCAGCCTCTGCTGCCCCTGCCGCTGCCTCTGATTCTTCTGCCTCTTTGTTAGCTGCAGCCTCTGCTGCTACTGCAGTTGCCAGTGCCGCCCCCGTTGCTTCTACTGCTGCTTCTGCTGCCTCTGCTGCTGCTGATTTTTCCTTTGCTTCTTCAGCTGCTGCAACTTCTGCTGCTTCCGCATCCTCTGCTGCTGCTACTGCCTCTGCTGCCACTGTCCATGCCGCTGACTCTGCCTCTGCTGCAGTTTCTGATCCTTTTGCTGCCGCTGCTGCCTCTGTTACCGCTGCTGCTGCAGCCCGTGCCGCTGCTGTGGCCTGCGCTGCTGCTGCTGCCTCTACTGTTGCAGCAGTTTCTGCTGCTGCTGCCTCTGCTTCTGCTGCTGCCTCTGCTGCTGCTGTTGCAGCAGCTTCAGATGCTACAGCTGCCTCTGCTTCTGCTGCTGCAGCAGCTTCTGCTTTTCTTGCTGTTTCCTCTGCTGCCGCCGCTGCCGCCGCTTCAGCTACTGCCTCTGCCGCTGTTGCTGCCTCTGCTTCTGCCGCCGCCTCTGCCACTGCTGCTGCTTGTGCTGCTGCAGCTGTTGCTGCTGCGGCCTCTGTTGTTGCTGCTGCTGCCTCTGCCTCTGCTGCCTCTGCAACTGCTGCTGACTCTGCTGCGGCTGCAGCTCGTTCTTCTGATGCTGCCTCCGCTTCTGCTGCAGCCTCTGCTGCCACTGAAGCTGCTGCTGCCTCTGCTGCTGCCGCCGCTTCTGCTGCCTCTGCCACTGCTGCTGCCTCTGTTCTGGCAGCTTCTGATTTTGCTGCAGCCTCTGAGGCTACTGCTTCGTCAGCTTCTGCTACTGCCTTCGCTACTGCTACAGCCTCTGCTGCTACAGCCTCTGCTGCTGCTGCTGCTTCTGCTGCTGCTGCAGCCTCCGCTGCTGCTACAGCCTGTATCGCGGCTGCTGCTTCTGCTGCTGCTGCTGCTGCCTCGGCCGCTCCAGCAGCTTCTACTGCTCCTTCTGCTGCTGCTGCCTCTGCCTCTGCAGCTGCTGATTTTGCTGCAGCCTCTGCCTTTACTAGTGCCTCCGCTGCTTCTGCTGCCTCTGCTATTGCTGCAACCTGTGCTGCTGCTGAAGCTGCCTCAGCCGCTGCTCTTGCCTCTGCTTCTGCTGCTACATCTGCTTCTGCAACTGCTAATATCGCTGTAGCCTCTGCTGCTCCTGCTTCCTCAGCTGCTGCTGCTGCCTCTGCTGCTGCCACAGCCACTGTTGTTGCTTCTGCCTGTATTGCAACTGCCGCGTTAGTTGCTGCTGTAGCCTCTTCTGCCGCTGCCTCTGCCGCTGCTGCTGCCACTACTTCTGCAGCTTCTGCTTCTGCTGCTGCCTCAGCTTTCGCTGCTGCCTCTGCTGCTGCTGCCTCCTCTGCTTTAGCTGCCGCCTCAACTGCTGCTTCAGCCTCTGCCTTCGCTTCTGCCTCTGCTTTCGCTGCTGACTCTGCTGCTGCTGCCTGCTCTGCTTTGGCTGCCGCCTCAACTGCTGCTTCAGCCTCTGCCTTCGCTTCTGCCTCTGCTTTCGCTGCCGCCTCTGCTGCTGCTTCTGCCTCTGCTTTGGCTGCCGCCTCAGCTGCTGCTTCTGCCTCTGCCTTCGCTGCTGCCTCTGCCTTTGCTGCTGCCTCCGCCGCTGCTGCTGCCTCTGCTGCTCCTCCCCCCAGATCCAGTCCAGAGCTAGTCGAACTCTCCTCCGGCCCGTTTGGCTCTATCACAGGGGACAGATAGAAGCTGATTTTCTTCCTCTGCACAACAGGCTTCATAGGAGCCACTACAGGGCTGCGCTCACTGCTCGAGCTCTCTAGCCCCTGCCCCTGCCCCTTGCTCTGCCCTTGCCCTGGCAGGCTTTTCGATCCAAACAATCTGCCCGCTGCTGTCTCTCCTGCTTCCCTAGCTGATCCCCCGATTCGCTCCTCTGCCGACCCAGCTATCCCCTCAAGCCCCTCTCCTTCCACCCTCGCTGATCCCCCAAACCCAGCGCCTTCCGCTTGAGCGATTCCCATCATTCTTTCCCCTCCCGCGTCCCTTGCAGACCCCCCTTTCAAGTGCATCACCTCTGTTCGTTTCAACTCCCTCCCTCCTGTCGCTCTGAACTCCCCAATACCGCCTCCAATCCCTCCACTGAGCCTGGTTACCACCACCGATTGCCCGCTCCCCGCTTGCCGAAGCAAATCCTTCTTCACCAGCTTAATCGACATAACCTTATGGAGCTGCTTCGGTGGAATCCAGTCCTCACTCCCAAAGCTGCTGCTGCGGCTGCTGCTGGTGGCGCTGATGCCTCTACTGCCTTCCTCAGCACCGCTAAAACTCCTACTGCTGCTGGAACCCCCACTCGAACCAGTCCCAGCACGCCTCAAACTACCGAAAAAATCCGTACTCCCTCCTCCCTTGCTGTGGAGTTTCGGACTCGGAGCCTCTTCAGCGCGCCTGGCGGAATTATGCTGAGCCCTGCCTTGGAATAAAGAGCCCACAGAGGAACCCATTGCCTTGTCCGAGCTGCTGCCCTTGTGTTGCCGGTCCCCCCACCGCCAAGCTCCCGACCGGGCGGACTGCTGCTGGCGTAGGGATGATTCTGGTGAGTCGCCTTCTCCTGCTGCTCCTCCTGCTGTTGCACCTGAGGAATCACCTGAGGATTCACCTGTGCCTTCAGCAGAGCTCTGCGCCGAATCCCTCCCGCTCTGGATGTTGCTGCGCCTCTCGAGTCGCCCCACCACGGCCGTGCCACCCTCGCTGGACACTGCTAGGGAGGAACTCTCGCTACGAGGCGAGTTGGGATCAGACACAGACGCTGCACCCTCAGCCTCGTCTGTGCTGCTCTCAGGGCCGGATTCAGATGTGCCCAGCCCGGTCCCTCTGCTGATCTGGATGTTGCTGCGCCTCTCCAGCCGGCCCAGTAATGATGAGCCTGTGCTTGTGCCTGTAGCAGCAGCAGCTGGTGCTGCATCCTCTGGTGAGTCCGCTGGCACGTCTGCTGTTGGTGTGTCTGTTTGTGTGTCTGCTGCTGCAGCTGGCAATGCGTCTGCTGCTGCTGTTGCAGCTGCTGTTGCCGTTACTAGTGGTGCTGCTGGCGATGCAGCAGACGGTGCTGCTGCTGCTAGAGTTTGGGCTTCAGGAGTAAGCTCAGAGGAGGTTCTTGTTGCTCCTGCAGCCGTGGCAACCACAGCTGTATCATCATCACCATCATCTGAAGCAGCGGTGGAGGCATGAGCCGCAAAATCGTTGAACGCAGCTGCAAAAGCGGAAGGAGCAGCAGCAGCAGCAGCAGCGGCAGCAACAGCACCAGTGCCACCAGAAGCAGCAGTAGCTTGGGTTGTTTGGTTGGTTTGGGTTGTCTCGTTGGTTTGCGTGGTTTGGTTGGTTTGAGCGATTTGAGTGGTTTGGTCGATATGGGTGGTTTGTGTGGTTTGGATCGTTTGGGTGGCTTGGGTGGTTTGGGCAACGACTGCTGCTTCAGAGTGGTGCCCGTTCATCTGACTACTGGCAACGCTGCTCTTGGGGTGGCTGGGGGAAGCACCACCTGTCAGGGAGGAATAGTGGGGAGTAAGGGGGTGTAGGGGGGTGTAGGGGGGTGTAGGGGGGTGTAGGGGGGTGTAGGGGGGTGTTGGGGGGTGTTGAGAGTATTTGAGTGGTTTGGGTGGTTTGGGTGGTTTGGGTGGTTTGGGTGGTTTGGGTGGTTTGGGTGGTTTGGGTGGTTTGGGCAACGACCGCTGCTACAGAATGGTGTCTGTTCAGTTGACTAGCAACGCTGCTCTTGGGGTGGCTGGGGGAAGCACCACCTGTCAGGAACAATCGGGAGCATTGGGGGGAGGTTTACGCAGGTTCCAACAGTAACCGAAAAGAAAAGACAACAGCTCCCGTGACTCCCTTGACTCCCTTGACTCAACCCACCTGAACGCAAGGCGGCGGGCTTCGCAATCCGGAGAACAAGACAAACTTCGCCGACCTCCGCGCCGGCCTTATCCTTGATTTGATACCACCGCACCACTGTGCCGCCCTGCAGCTGCGCTGCCACGTTGACATCACACGTGGCCAGCACCTCGTCACCTGTGTCAGGTGAGCCAAGTGCGATCTGTGTGTGTGCGTGTGTGTGGGAGGGGGGGGGGGGGAGAAAGAGAAAGAGAGGGAGTAGAAAAGCTTGGTTTTGAACAGCCAGCAGCAGAGAAGCATGGCTCTTGAAGCTCCTCAGACTACCCCTGGCCAGCACCTCGTCGCCTGTGTCACAGAAGTCACTGGCCAAGCGCGATCTGTGGATAGGAGGCGGAAGAGCGAGAGGGAGACGAGAGAAGATTGTGATTTTAAGTGCCAGTAGAGAAGCTTGGCTTTGAAGCGCCTGGAATCACACGTGGCCAGCACCTCGTCGCGTGTGTCAGGTGAACCAACTGCGATCTGTGTGTGAGTGTGTGTGTGGAAGAGAGAGTGGGAAGGGAGAGGTAAAGACTGAGTCGTCTGGGAAATCTGGAAAGCTAAACCCAGAATCTTCACATCATGCGGCATTTTCAAGTGGATTACGCTTGAGGCACAGATAACACGGTTGAAATCTGAGATCGATAACAAAACTGGCCTGCATAATGCCGTCGCCTGGCTGTGGCAGAGAAGCAGCACGAGAGTAGTCCTTTGAGACGAACAAAATTGACTTCTGTGTCGACTCAGAACTGACCTGGAGACTACCATCGCCTGGCTGCGGCAGTGAAGCAGCAGGCGAGCAGTCCATCGAATCGACCCAAAACGATTTCTGCGTCCACTCAGAACTGACCTGAACGATCGCGTTGCCTGGCTGCAGGGAAGCACCAGACGAGTAGTCCAGAGGAATCTTGAAGTCCTGATGTTTTAGACGTCTCAAAAAGCAAGGTTGAGACATGAGACCTAAGAACGTAACTGACCTGAACGATCGCGTTGCCTGGCTGCGGCAGGGAAGCACCAGGCGAGTAGTCCAGAGGAATCTTGAAGTCCTGAAGCCACTTGGGGGCCGCTCCCGTCTTCGCTGCTGTCTTCACCTGCGCCAAATTTGCGGAGTAAATTAAGAAAAATGAAAAGAGAGCGCTTTTAATGTCAACTCTGAAGCCACTTGGGGGCCGCTCCCGCCTTCGCTGCTGTCTTCACCTGCACCAAATTTGCGGAGTAGATTAGGAAGGTTGAACGGAGTGCGCTTTTAATGTCAACTCTGAAGCCACTTGGGGGCCGCTCCCGTCTTCGCTGCTGTCTTCACCTGCGCCAATGTGCGGATTCGAAAATAGAGGCATATCTCGAGCAAGCCGAGCCAAGCATGTGAATGTATCATCGCACTTGCATCAAAAGGAAGAGATAAATGAGAGAAATGTTACGTTTGCCACGACGTCATGACTTTCGAGTGGATTCAACAGTCACTTGGAGAAAACCACGTGGGTTCACATCGTCGCGTTCACTTCCGATGGAGGCTCGCGTAAGCAATCTGTTTGCGAGCCGCCTCGCCTCAAAAGAAGGACGCGAGAGGATTTTTTGAGAATTTTCCAAAGCCGCCTCGCCTCAAAAGAAGGACGCGAGAGGAATTTTTGAGAATTCTCAAAAGCCGCCTCGCCTCAAAAGAACGACGCGCGAGGAATCTCCTCGCCTTCGTAGTTTCCCAGCAGTGATCTTATCAAGACGAGCATCTTCTGGAAACAAATTGAACGTCGCGCAATGTTCAACGGGTGCAAGCAAATATGGTTGGCGTGAACTTCCCTCATCATAATGTTACATGCATTCCTATCGTCTTTTTATCTGAAAGGTTTCGACTGAGACGGGCAATGTGGGTATTGTGAACTGCCATGTGACCTACATGGAGCAGAAAACAAATCTCAATAATTGGGAGAAAAAGGAAGGGGGAAGGGGGAGGGGGGAAGTACCTGGTTCTTTCCCTGAGAGAGCGACAGAGTGGCTCCGCCTTTGTCCTGCACGCCGCCTGGAAGCTGCAAGTTCCGGCCCTGAACCACTGACACTTGCAGCACGGTCGCGTCGGGGGAAGGCGACGGGGAGTCGGCCCCATTGATTGCAACCATTGTCCTTCAATGAAGTATAACGGAACTTTCAGCGCTTCGCACGGAGATAACAGGAAGAAAGCAGCCAGCTCGGTTAGGGAGACTAACTGCTCCTCCTAACAATACTTTCCGTGCCTTGGAGCCTCGCACTGCCGAGCAAATCGTTGACAAGTCTAAAAAATAGCCTGGTCTAAATCAATGTCTATTCCACCAAGCGAAGCTTCTAGTGCCTCGCGGCTGTATTGCAGAGCAAGTCGTGAAGGCACACGTCACGCGCCTTATATATTATTATACGGCCAGATTGCTGAACGGAGATAAGTTACCGTCGCTGGGGGCGAAGACGGGAGCGGCCGCACTGAACGCCTCGAAAACGCGAAAATAGTCTAAGCGAGCGGCTAAAGGCGATGCGACGCGAATCGTGTGGGAGCAGAAGAATGGATTAAAGGGCAGGCGGCTCGAAAGCAGACTATCACTATGAATGTAACGAGGTTCTATTAACCATTAAGTTACTATCAAATACTTTAGGTGCTTTTGACGAGAAGTAGCACATCTCACAGACAAGAAGCCAACTCCGTTAACGTGCATTCTGGAAGCTGAAGAGGAGTGGGAGTAGCGAAAGGCGAAAGTTTGGAACGAGCATCAGTGAGTGAGGTCTTATTGATAACCTTCAGCGAAGATAGCGGCTGAGGTGCAGACACGCATCAAAGCTGTCTTGTTGCCTTGCCTACACGCAAAACAAGCATGAATGTAGTGAAATGCAAAACAGCACAGCAGGACAAATTCTCCCTTCCTGTCATCCCTGAGGGCGCGTCACCTCTCAAGCAGTCGGCCAAAATTCGAATGCTGTCACTATTTTTCGGTGCCCGAACAGCACAATTCCGATGTTCGAACAAGATTTGAAAATTTGGTGAAAGGTGACGGTGCGTCACATGAAGTGACAGGTGTGTTCGAAAATGCGACGTCGCCTGTCGTGCGACGTCGTACAACCGTCGTCAGAAGATTTTGATTGCATAACGACATAAAAAGGCAGTCGTAAGATACCTGGAAACTTCTTCGTGCAATTCGTGGGCGTCGTATGTGCTTATCCCGAATTGCATTCGAACGAACTCATTCGAACAGCAAGCGCGAAATCACTCGTGCTGGATGTGACAGCTCTGTTCGATTTAGCGACGTTTCTATTTGCGAACTAACGAGGACTCAACGAACTGCTTGCGAATATAGGCGAGACGTGTAACATGTCGCTTGTTCGAACAAAGGGCTTTGTTCGAATTTAGAGGTGACGCGCCCTGATAGTCCAGCAACAATGATGCAATGAGAGGCGGCGAAAAGGCGATGAACAGCTGAATGGTGGACAAGGGACACTACACAATTCAAGATGGATGTTCCCTTGGTTTGGTGTGCTTGGCTGCGCTGACGTGTCCGCGTTTGAGTGAGCGAAATCCTTCCAACCTTGACGGGCCGAACCGCGAATGTCATCCAGGAAACCCAATCCCAAGGTCCTCGCCAGCCTGACGCGGCGCAGGGACAAGGCGGCGGGTGAATCTGTCTCGAGAGACTGGTTCGTCCCATGCCCGAACCATCTGCTCGTGGCTAGGTCTGAGGTTGGTTGGGACTCTGGAAGAGAGAGGAACTCCCCTCTAACAACATTCCCTCTGTGCTGTAAGGTATGGGTTACAGAGGTTAGTACAGTTTGGGGGAATGGTTGAGGTTACGGTGTCTGCTCTCATGCGCCAATTTCGCCCGTTATTGACAACGTGCAGTATAAGGAAAACCCGCGAAACGTTCTGTAGTGCTGTATCAGCCAATCACCACCTCCCTGACACCCCAAACCGAGAAGAACAGTGAGGTTCGAAACTGGTCAGGCAAAAACCACAGCGAACCTTTTTCAACGGTAAAGATCGCTCGTAGTTTCAGC
Organism: Closterium sp. Yama58-4; assembly: GCA_947470075.1. Taxonomy (NCBI): domain Eukaryota; kingdom Viridiplantae; phylum Streptophyta; class Zygnematophyceae; order Desmidiales; family Closteriaceae; genus Closterium; species Closterium sp. Yama58-4. Next base: position 474,018 of record CANIUD010000271.1, read on the forward strand.
AGCCCAAGATGTGCGGCTAGTGTTGCCTCGGCATATACCTAGAGTTCGTTCGCAAACGGTTGCACATATGACTGACGATGAAGACTCTCTAAAGGTCGGTTACGATGCCCATTCAGTTAAATCACGGTTGAGATTGATGCGTTACGGTTGCAAGTGGCAACGAGCGAGAAAACATATCGTGAAGTGAAGCTTTGGCACCGAATCTTGCTGTTCTGAAAACCCCAAAAAACTTTGAGAACCGTATTGTAGCCCGTTCTGACACCCAGAGATCCCAAAATGCTCTACTTCAATCTAGTCCCCTCATCAATCTTTCCCTCCTTGCTGGAGGCTCTGGCCTGAAGTTATGGCTCCTAAGCATTTTGCGAGCAACGGAGAAAATCTCTGCGGGTAGTCGTGGTCTCGCTAGAGATCTGTTTTTTTCATGGGTGATGCCAAACTAAGTCACTGGTTTCCCTTCTTCCGGTAGTTGTTAATCGGCCGCCAGTCCCCAAACAGGCGATCACATTAGGAGAGAAACAGTTACTATCGCTAAGCTTTGAAGCACCATTTCAGGCATTTCCTTCTATTTCCGATTGATCCATAATGGCGTCCGCGGAGGAGCTAAAGGCGGAAAACACCCGCCTTCAAGCGGAGATGCAGTCCATGAAAAAGAAGATCGTTCTAGCTCTCAAAAAGCAGCAGGCGGAGCTTCAATCGAAAGTCCAGGAGGCCGAGCGAGCGCGGGACGAGGCTCTAAAGCGAGCTGAAGCCGCGGAATCAGGAGCTTCTAACGGAGATGCGTCTAAAGGAGCGGATCCGGCCGCACTGCAGCAGCTGCAGGACCAACTCAATGCGTCGCAGCAGGAACTGAAAATGCTAAGGGAAGAGTACGTGGTCGCGAGCGAGAAGTTGAAGGCTGCGGAAGACCAGGTCAGATCAGCGGAGGAGGAGAGAAAGAAAGCCTTGGACGACGCGAATGCGGCTCAGAAGAGCCTTCGCGCGTCGAAAGAGGAGGTTCAGATGGTCCGCGAGCAATGGACGGCGGCGCAAGGCGCGCTGATGACCACTCAGGAGGAGCTTAGCGGTCTGCAGGAGCAGCTGCGGAAGGCGCAGGGGGAGGCGCGGGAGGCGCAGGAAGGGCGCGCGGCGGCGCAGCAGGCGCTGCAGGCGCTGGGGGAGCGGGTGAAGGCGGCGGAGGCGGAGAAGCAGAGCGATCAGGCGGAGCAGCGGCGCGCGCAGGAGGTTGTGGCGCGCGCGGAGCAGCAGCTGAAAGCCGCGCAGGCGGAGCGCGAGAAGGCGATGGAGGCGCTAAGTGCTGCTCGGAGAGAGCTGGAGGGTTCTCGGGCAGACGGGGAAGAGATGGCCGGGCAGCTGAAAGCAATTCAGGTGGAACTGGAAGCTTCGAAGGAAGATGGGAGCAAGCTGCAGGCGCTGGTGGCGGACTTGCAGAGGAAGCTTCCTGCGGTGGAGCAGGAGAAGGAAGGGCTGAGAGGGGATAAGGAGAAGATGGAATCGGAGATTAAAGCGCTAAGGGATGAGCTCGAGGGTCTGAGACACGGGAAGGAAGCTTCGCTGGAAGAGCTGCGTGCTCAAGTCGAAAGCTCCCGGAAGGAGCTGGGGGAAGTCAAAGCGGAGCTGGAGAAGGCGAAGGAGGAGGTCGGAAAGGCTCAATGCGAGGCGACGAACAAGGGCGCGCAGGTAGAGGAGTTGCTTCAGGCGCAGGAGGCGCTTCAGGGGGAGATTGAGAAGGCCAAGGCGGCGGCAGCAGAAGCGAAGGAGGAGGCTGGAAAGGCTCAGTGCGAGGCGACGAATAAAGGGGCGCAGGTGGAGGAGCTGCTTCAGGCGCAGGCGGCGCTTCAGGGGGAGCTTGAGCAGGCCAAAGCGGCGGAAGCTGAAGCCCAGGAGGAACTGGGGAAGGTGCGATGTGAGGCGACGAACAAAGGAGCGCAGGCAGAGGAGTTGCTTCAGGCGCAGGCGGCGCTTCAGGGGGAGGTTGAGAAGGCCAAGGCAGCGGCAGCAGAGGCGCAGGAAGAACTGGGGAAGGTGCGATGTGAGGCGACGAACAAGGGCGCGCAGGTGGAGGAGCTGCTTCAGGCTCAGGCTTCGCTGACAGGCGAGGTGGAAGAGGCGAAGGCTGCAGCAGCTAGGGCAGCGGCAGCGGCAGCAGAAGCAGAGGCGGCGCTTCAGGCGCAGCTGGCAGAAGCGAAGAAAGAAGTTGCCAGGTGGGTTGCTAGTAACGAAGTAAAGAAAATGCAAAAAGAAGTCGACTAGGGCTCCAGACGTCTCACAGCTCAGCGCTATGTCTTCAGACCTCCCAGCGCCAGGTGAATTCTCGATTATTCGATCATCCCTAATGGCGAACGAGCTTTGGCCGATTGTCAGTGATGTTTCGTTCATTCATGTGTAATGGATGATGATCATTGATCTTGTGCAGATGGATGCTTGTAAGATGTGACTGTAACATGTGTTGGCTCGGTCTCCTCTGTTGTACCATGCGTGTCTGTGCTGCTGCAGCCTTACATCGCAGCTGAAGGGCATGCGAGGGGCCATGGATCATGTGCAGAAGGCTGCATCGGAGAAAGAGGAGGTACTTGAGATGTATCATGTATGTGCGTATGGAGACATGCGATACCATTTTCTTTTCCTTCATCTTCTTCTTAAAACAACGTGTCCCCCCACAGTCCCTTTTCCAGTCCTCAGACCCTTTTTCCCTAGCAGTTGCTCATAATCTCAAGACGGAATCCCCGTAGTATCTTTCTGTGTTTTCTTCTTACTTCTTACTCTCTTGCCTTGCGTCCCTCCCGAAACCTCAACCCCCATCCCTCGTGCTATCTAAGGATTCTCGTCACATACTAAACATTCTTCTGTTCTAAACCATCACGATTGAAATTCTCTTTCTTTGTCAACCCCTTGTCACCCAAACCAGAGCATGCAGAAAGAGCTGGCAGATCTCGCGGCAAAGTCAGATTCCCTCAAAGACCAGCTGGCAGCCGCGCAGGCTGAGCTGGCATCGACGAAATCCTCGCTGGAAAAGGAGATTCACGGAAGGGAGGCTGCGCAGAGAGAAGCAGAGGAGGCTCGAGCAGCGTTGGACTCTTTCCAGGAAAGTGCCGGAAAGGAGCAGCAGCAGGCGGGGGAGCTGTGGCAGCAGCTGCTAGACACGCGAAAGCAGGTTGCAGCAGAGATGGATAGGGCGGATGGGAGTGAGAAAGAGGCGGAGGGATTGAGGAAGAGGGTTGAGGGGTTGGAGAGAGTGGTTGAAGAGAAGGAGAAGGAAGGGGATGCTGTGAGGGGGGAGCTAGAGGGAGTGAGGGGGAGGTTAGGGGAGGTGGAGGGGAGGGTGAAGGAGTTGGGGGAGGAAGTTGCTGCGAAGGAGGAGGAGGTGGGTGGGCTGAGGAGGGAGTTGGAGGTTGCATTGAAAGCAGCTGAGGAGGCGAAGGAGGAGGGTGAGAAGGTAAGGAAAGAGGCTGAGGAGCTAAAGAAGGAGATTGATGTCCTAGTAGGGACGAAGGAGGCGGAGATCAAAGCCTGGGAGGAGGAGATTAAAGCCAAGGAGGAGGAGATTCGGGGGCTTAAGGAGCAGATGGAGCAGGCAGTAGCAGAGAAGGGATCAGGGGAGGCGGAGGCTGCTAGGATGGGCGAAGACAGGAAGGCGTTAGAGGGCCGGGTGGCGGAGCTTCAAGGGGAGCTAGAGAGGGCAAAAGCGGAGGTGGAGAGCGGTAAAGAGGAGTTGGAGAGGGCGAAAGGGGAAGCAGAGAAAGCAAAAGAGGAGGCGGAGAGCGTTAAAGGGGAACTCGAGAGTGTGAAAGAGGAGGCAGAGAGGGCGAAAGGGGAGGTGGAAAAGGGTGTGGTTGAAGTGGAGAAGGCGAGAGGCTCGCTTAAGGCAGCAGAGGAGAGGGTTAGAGAGCTGGAGGAGAAGGAGGGAGAGTGGGAAGGGAGAGATGCTGAAGTGAGAAAGAAACTGGAAGAAGCAGAAGCGGCTTTGGGTGTGGCTAAGGCTGAAGCAGCAGCTGCAGGGGCGGAGGCGGCAGGTGCAGCTGCGGCAGGGGCTGTGGCAGGAGAGGCGCGAGTGGCAGAGCTTGAAGAGGCGTTGAAAGTGGTGAAGAGGGAGAAGGAGCGGTTGGATGAGGAGTTGGAGGAGGCGTTGGGGAAGGCGAGGGAGGCGGAGAGGAGGAGCGAGCAGGCACAGGCAGAGATTGAGGCAGAGCGGCAGGGGATGAGGGAGAAGAATGAGAAGGAGAGTGCAGAGAGGGCGGATGGGGAGAAGAGAGTGAGTGAGCTCACAGCTGAATTGGAAGGAGTGAAGGCAAGGGCAGAAGCGGCTGAGCTAGAGGCAGGGAGGATGAGAGAGGAGGCGGAGAGGGGGAGAGAGCAGCTGGCTATGTCGGGCGGGGCGCAGGCTGAGGAGCTGGCGAAGGTGAATGCTGAGCTGGCGAAGGCGAACGCTGAGCTGGCGAGGGTGTCGGGTGAGCTGGCGCAGGCTGCGGCTGCCCGCGTGGCGGCGGAGGAGGCCGCTGCCAGGGTGGCGGGTGCTGCAGGGGAGGCGATGGGGAAGGCTGAGTCAGCAGAGAGTGAGCTGGCAACAGGTAAGGGCACATCTGCACGGCACCGCACGGCGACAGGTTGGAAGTTTGAAACATTCTTGCTGGTATCGTGCCTGCTGCTTTATTTATCAATATCATGTCTGATCCTTTCTTGATTCTTCCCTCTCGTTTTTTTCTAGGCCGTTTGATTTCTCACGGTTAGATAAGCTCTTGGGTGCTGTTCTGTGCGGTGCAATGCTCTGCGGTTTGGTGTGGTGTGGTGTGTGCGGTGCAGTACGCAGCAAGCTGGAGTCAGAGCTGAAGGCAGCAGAAGACAAGTACGCTGAGCTGGACAGCAAGTTCAACCGGCTTCAGAAGCGCGCCAAGCAGCGGATCCAGGAAGTTACCAAGGTATGGAACCACATAGATATGACTCAACAGGGTTTCCATCAGTAGGATTGAGTCCGCGTTTGAAGCAGAGGCAGAGGCACAGGCAGGGGCAGGGGCACAGGAGAGGCACAGGCAGGGGCAGGGGCAGAGGAGAGGCACAGGCAGGGGCATGGGCAGAGGAGCAGGAGGCATCACAGGAATATTTGGAGAGGGCCAAGGGGGTGGCAGCAGAGAGGCCGTCTTTTCTCCCCTTCCCCCCCCACCCTGTTCCCTGTTGTTCTCCCGTCACATGCAGGAGAAAGAGGAGGTGGAGAGGAAGCTCGGTGGCAGAGGAGAGGAAAGGAGAGGAAGCAGCAGGGGGTGCTGCAGGAGGATCTGTTTAGCCGATGTGCCTCTGTAACCCATCCCCTCGCACCTCTACCTTTTCTCTTTGCTGATATCACACCCTTGCAGGAGAAAGAGGAGGCGGAGAGGAAACTTGCAGAGGAGAAGAAGCAGCAGGCAGCGCTGCAGGAGGACCTGGAGAGAGCCAAGGGGGTGGCTGCAGAGGCGCAGCGCACGGCTGAGAAGGACAAGGAGCAGCTGAGGAAGACCAACGCGTCGTGAGTGCCTCTATTGTTTGGTGTGTCTGGTGTCGAGATGGACGCATGTACGTTCCAATATTCTCAGGGGCAGCAGAGGCGCAGCGCATGGCTGAGAAGGACAAGGAGCAGCTGAGGAAGACCAACGCGTCGTGAGTGCCTCTATTGTTTGGTGTGTCTGGTGTCGAGATGGACGCATGTACGTTCCAATATTCTCAGGGGCAGCAGAGGCGCAGCGCATGGCTGAGAAGGACAAGGAGCAGCTGAGGAAGACCAACGCGTCGTGAGTGCCTCTATTGTTTGGTGTGTCTGGTGTCGAGATGGACGCATGTACGTTCCAATATTCTCAGGGGCAGCAGAGGCGCAGCGCATGGCTGAGAAGGACAAGGAGCAGCTGAGGAAGACCAACGCGTCGTGAGTGCCTCTATTGTTTGGTGTGTCTGGTGTCGAGATGGACGCATGTACGTTCCAATATTCTCAGGGGCAGCAGAGGCGCAGCGCATGGCTGAGAAGGACAAGGAGCAGCTGAGGAAGACCAACGCGTCGTGAGTGCCTCTATTGTTTGGTGTGTCTGGTGTCGAGATGGACGCATGTACGTTCCAATATTCTCAGGGGCAGCAGAGGCGCAGCGCATGGCTGAGAAGGACAAGGAGCAGCTGAGGAAGACCAACGCGTCGTGAGTGCCTCTATTGTAGCGAGCAAGGAGCACTGTGCTTTTGAGTCGACTCAAAAGCAGTTTTGGTCTAGTCTGGTGTGTATGACTATGCTGTGCCTTCTGGAGGTTAATAGCGAGCAAGCAGAACTGTTTTCTCTCTCCTTCCCCTTCCCTAAACATATAACCCTTCCCCAGGCTAAAAGAGAAGGTGGACTAGCTGAGGCGGGCTTTGGAACTGAAGGAGCATAATCTCAAAGAGTCGAGGAGGCTGGCAGCAATGGCTTGAGCTGTCGAGCTCAGTGCAGGAGGATCGTTGAACCTTGAACTTGAAACCCTGTACCCTGCTCTCCCCTCCCCAGTCTGAAAGAGGAGGTGGACGAGCTGAGGCGGGCCCTGGAACTAAAGGAGCATAATCTCAAAGAATCACGGAGGCTGGCAGCAGGCAAGGAGCAGCCGTGGCTGGAGCTGTCGAGCTGTCCCCTCCCACCCATTCTCTAAACCTTAAACCCGAAACCCTGATCTCCAGGCTCAAAGAAGAGGTGGACGAGCTGAGGCGGGCTCTGGAGCTAAAGGAGCATAATCTCAAAGAGTCGAGGAGGCTGGCAGCAGGCAAGGAGCAGGCGTGGCTGGAGCTGTCGAGCTCAGCGCAGGAGGAGCGGGAGCTGAACCCTGTTGTGTTCCTGGGCCTTTTCCCCTTTCACCTCTCCCTGACCCAGACTGAAGGAAGAGGTGGACGAGCTGAGGCGAGCCCTGGAGCTAAAGGAGCACAACCTGAAAGAATCACGGAGGCTGGCAGCGGGCAAGGAGCAGGCGTGGCTGGAGCTGTCGAGCTCAGCGCAGGAGGAGCGGGAGCTGAACCCTGTTGTGTTCCTGGGCCTTTTCCCCTTTCACCTCTCCCTGACCCAGACTGAAGGAAGAGGTGGACGAGCTGAGGCGAGCCCTGGAGCTAAAGGAGCACAACCTGAAAGAATCACGGAGGCTGGCAGCGGGCAAGGAGCAGGCGTGGCTGGAGCTGTCGAGCTCAGCGCAGGAGGAGCGGGAGCTGAACCCTGTTGTGTTCCTGGGCCTTTTCCCCTTTCACCTCTCCCTGACCCAGACTGAAGGAAGAGGTGGACGAGCTGAGGCGAGCCCTGGAGCTAAAGGAGCACAACCTGAAAGAATCACGGAGGCTGGCAGCGGGCAAGGAGCAGGCGTGGCTGGAGCTGTCGAGCTCAGCGCAGGAGGAGCGGGAGCTGAACCCTGTTGTGTTCCTGGGCCTTTTCCCCTTTCACCTCTCCCTGACCCAGACTGAAGGAAGAGGTGGACGAGCTGAGGCGAGCCCTGGAGCTAAAGGAGCACAACCTGAAAGAATCACGGAGGCTGGCAGCGGGCAAGGAGCAGGCGTGGCTGGAGCTGTCGAGCTCAGCGCAGGAGGAGCGGGAACGCATGGCGGGGGCAGTGAGGGATGTGGAGGAGCGGATGGAGCGGATGGGGAAGGAGCAGGAGGCGCGGGCGGCGGAGCTGCAGCGGGAGCTGAATAAGGCTCTGGAGAGCAGCAGTGCGCTGCAGGTGAGAGAAGGGAGTGTGCTGCAGGTGAGAGAGAGCAGTGTGTGTGGTAGGAACAAGGTTCTGTTGCAGTTTAGTTTTGAGGCGCCTCAAAACTAGAGAGAGGAGCGAGTGTGGTAGGATGAAGGTTCTGCTGCACACGGGTCGGGGACGGGAAGGAGCAGGAGGCGCGGGCTTCGGCGCTGCTGAGGGAGGTGAATAAGGCCTTGGAGAGGTGACTTTTGAGTCGACTTCCAAAGTCAGCTGAATAAGGCCTTGGAGAGCAGCAGTGCGCTGCAGGTGTGGGCAGTGGTGTTCCTGGTTAGGGTAACCATGTGTTACAGGTTAGGGTAACCACTAGTAAGGGCTGAAAGCAGCAGTTAGTGACAACAGTGGAGATGCAGAGGGAGTTGAACAAAGTCTGGAGGATTGTGGTTAAGGCAACAGGGAGAAGTGGGATACAGGTGAAAGCAGTGGTGTTACATGTTTTGAGACGTCTCAAAAGTCTGCAGGATTGTGGTAAAGGCAACAGGGAGGAGCGGGATACAGGTGAAAGCAGTGGTGTTACGGGGTTATGATGGTACCCACTGACTTTTGAGTCGGCTTTTGAGCCGACTCAATAGTCACCGTGTTACGGGGTTATGATGGTACCCTCTGTAACCAACCAAATGTCCCCCCTTTCTCCACCCTCACTCGCTTTTCCCACTCCCTGCAGGTCCAGCTGTCGCAGAAAGAGCGCCAGCTGGCGGAGGTGGAGGCCGCCACGTCAGGCGAGCTGGCGCGGCTGTCGGCCACTCTGGAGGCGACACGTGGCGAGCTGCACCGGCTGGAGCAGAAGCTTCAGGAGGAGAGGAGCGGGTGGGAGGAGACGGTCGCTCAGCTGAAGAGGCGGGTGGAGGGGATGGAGAGGGGGAAGCGGATGCAGGAGGTGGCGATGCAGGAGGCGAAGGGGGCGTGGCAGGCGGAGGTGGAGGGGCAGAAGAAGGCCGTTGCTGCTGCTTTGGCGGATTTAGCTGCTGCACAGGCGGAGGTGAGTAGAGCAGGGGTTGGGGAGGGCTAGGCTTAGGGAGGGTATGGGATGCAGGGGGGGGGGCATTGCAGGAGGCGAAGGGGGCGTGGCAGGCGGAGGTGGAGGGTCAGAAGAAGGCCGTTGCTGCTGCCCTGGCGGATTTGGCTGCTGCACAGGCAGAGGTGAGGAAGGGAGAGGGGGAGGGGGGGTCGGCAGTGCAGTCAGGCAGAAGAAGGCCGTTGCTGCTGCCTTGGCGGATTTGGCTGCTGCACGGGCAGAGGTGAGGAAGGGTGGAGGCAGGGAAGGGGTGAGGAGGGCGGGGGGTGTTGTGGCGGGGGATCAGGTGCAGGAGGTAAATGGGCGTCTTACTCTCCCATGCCCTCCCGGCCCATACCCTCCCAGCCCATGCGTTTTCATGCCATTCCCATCAACTCATGCCCTACTCATGCCTACCTGCCTGCCTATGCCATGCCATGCCACGCCATGCCATGCCATGCCACGCCATGCCATGCCATGCCATGCCATGCAACAGCACGGCGTTCCCTCCCGTGCCTATCTTTTGCAACATCTCGTTTCTTAAGTCCGTCCTGTACCACCTCATGCCACCTCATGCCACCTCTCGCCGCGTCATGCCACGTCATGGCAGGTGGCGAAGGGGCGTGATGAGCTGGCGGCGTATAAGGTGCGGGCGGCAGCGATGCTGAAGAAGAAGCAGGAGGAGCTGGAGGCGGTGGGGAACGCGGATGCCATTGCGAGCAAGGAAGAGGAGATCAAGGTGAGTGTGGGAGTGAGTGTGGGAGTGAGTGTAGGAATGATTGCAGGAGTGGGTGTAGGAGTGAGTGTGGGATCGTGGGAGTGAGTGTGGTAGTGAGTGTGCCTCTCTCCCCACCTGCCTCCCTTCCTACCTCCTTCCCTATCTCCCTCTCCCCCTCCGCTCTCTTTCCCCCTCCGTGCCACAACAGGAGGCAAAAAGGGCAGAGGCAGCGGCAGTGGCAGGGAGGGACAGAGCGCTCAACTCGTGTTTCCTCCCTCCCCACCTCCCTTTCCCCCTCCCCCTCTCTCCTTCCCCACCCACCTCTCTCCCCGCACGACAGGAAGCAAAAAGGGCAGAGGCAGCGGCAGTGGCGGAGAGGGACCGAGCGCTCAAGGCTTTGGAGGATGCTGCTGTGGACCATGAGACACAGATGTCAGCGCGGTGAGATGCGGTGGGGGGTGGGTTGGATGGGTGTGGTGCGGTGTGCATGTGTGTGCATGGTAGTGAGATGTGGAGGGACAGAGTGCTGGTCAAGGTGACAGAGGGTGTTGCTGTGGACGACGAGACGCAGATGGCAGGGCAGTGAGAAGGGGAGATAAGCTTTCAGTTGGCGTGATGGCGCAATAGACGGACAGAGCGCTGCTCCAGGCAAGTTGTCAGTTGGTATCAGTTGTCAGTTGGTGTGATAGCATTGTATCCACCGTGCCCTGACGCCCTTGCGACCCATGGGCGATCTTGTCACCCCCTGTTCTTCCCTGTGAACAGGAATGTTGCACTGATGGAGGCGGAATCGAAGATACGAGAGCTGACAGGCAGGCTGGAGGCGGTGAGGCAGCAGAGCCAGGCGGCCCAGGAGGAAATGCATGGGCGGATGATGGACCTGGAAGACGGATGGCGCGGTGAGTCAGTTGGTAGGAGGGGTTGAGTGTTGGGGTATGAATTGGACAGCTGGTTGAGAGCAGCGCAGGAGGAGATGCATGGGCGGATGATGGACCTGGAGGATGGGGGTGGCGCAAAAGGATATGCAGTGAGTTGGTAGGAGGATGGGGGTAAAAGGATCAACGTGTGTTGGGAAGGAGAAGTGAGATGTGTATGGTAGGGAAGTAGATATGTTTGAGCGTGCGTTTTTTGAGAATTCTCAAAAAACACGCGTGTTGGGAAGGAGAAGTGAGATGTGTATGGTAGGGAAGTTTCTCCGCATGTGTTGTGTAAACTCGCTCTCACCCCTCATTCATTCCCGTGCGTTCACCCAAGCAGAGAAGCTGCGGCAGCAGGAGGAGAAGCTGAAGGGGCAGACAGACAGCGAGACAGCGACCTTAGAGTCTGAACTCAGGAGGAGGGTGGAGGCGGGGGAGAGGGAGCATGCAGCATTCAGAGAAATGGCGGACAGAACCATAGAGGCCAAGGGCAAGGCGAAGGATGAGGCTTATGTTTCCTGATTTCCAACACCTTGGACTCTCAATTTCCCCTCTTTCCCCTCATTCCCGTGCATTCAAAACCCAAGCAGAGAAGCTGCGGCAGCAGGAGGAGAAGCTGAAGGGGCAGACAGACAGCCAGACGGCATCTCTAGAGACAGAGTTGAGGAGGAGGGTGGAGGCGGGGGAGAGGGAGCACGCTGCATACCGAGAGATGGCAGACAGAACCATAGAGGCCAAGGACAAGGCCATTGAGGGGAAGGATAAGGAGATCGCTCGGCTCTCTGCTGAAGCAGCACGTCTGCAGGAGGCTCTGATTGCTGCCCAGGCTGGTGCTGCTGCTGCTGGTGCTGGTGGTGGTGGTGGTGCTGGTGCTGGTGGTGGTGGTGGTGGTGGTGGTGAGGGTGTTGGTGCTGTCAATGCTGGTGGAGGGGAGGGTGATGGGTTGAAGATTGCAGGGCTGGGTGCTGCAGGGATGGATGGAGCGGCAAGTCCCAGGAAACCAGCACTCATCTCTGTGAGTCCACTGCACCGCACTGCACCGCACTGCACCGCACTGCACCGCACTCCAATGCTGTCAATGCTGGTGGTGGGGAGGGTGATGGGGTGAATATTGAAGGACTGGGTGCCTCTGGGATGGATGGAGCGGCCAGCCCCAGGAAACCAGCGCTCATCTCGGTGCGTCCACTGCACTGAACTGCACTGCTTTCCACTCCTCTCCACTCCTCTCAACTCCTCTCCGCTCCACTCCACTCCACTCCACTCCATTCCATTCTGCTCGACTCCACTTCACTGTTTTATCTTGGGTTTGAATTTTCAATCCTGCCCTGGCCCCCCTCCCTGCTCTCATTGCCCAGGCCCCAGTTTCCTGTCCCCAACCCCCTGTCCCCACCCCCCTGTCCCCAACCCCCTGTCCCCAATCCGCCACAGCTTAAGTCCCTTCCCCCCATGACCTCCTCCCCATCCCATCCCCCTCTGTCCCCTTCCCCAAATCTCCTCCCCTCTCTCCTCACCCCCCTCCTCCCCCAATCCCCTCCCGCATGCAGCCCGGTTCTCAAATGTCAAATCCAGGTTTCCGCAAATCAGCCCCATCACCTCTCCCTCCCCTCTCCCTCCCCTCTCCCTCTCCTCTCCCTCCCCGCTCCCTCCTCCCCCCTGCTTCCTCAATCCCCTCTTTCATGCAGCCCGGTTCTCGGATGTCAGATCCAGGTTTCGGCAGCAAATCAGCTGCATCTGGCCTGCCTCTCTCCCTTGGTGCGTTGCCTCTCTCCTTCCTGTTGTCCAATTCAGATTCCCTCTATTTGTCCCTTCTCATTTCCGTGTATGTGTCACCCCGTTTTACCTCTTCTATCCATCACCTGTGGTCACCTCCTTTTACTGTCACCTCTGTTTACCTCCTTAGTTCCGCGCCTGCCTTTTTTCATCGCTCTGAAGAGCAGGCAACCTCCACATTTGTGTGTCTGTTTCCATCTCTCAAATGTCTTTCCTATTTTTTCTACCATGTCATGCCCTCTGCTGCAATGCAATGCCATGCCATGCCATGTCCTTGTTCCGTTCACCAGAGGGGATGGGGCTGGCAGACAACCCAGCAGAGAAGGCTGCAATCGCAGAGCAACACATTCTGGTATGTTATGACCTTGCCAACCTGCTGCCCTTGCCTTTCTTGCCCCTCTTGTCTCTCCCGTCCCTCTTGTCTCTCCCGCCCCTCTTGTCTCTCCCGCCCCTCTTGTCTCTCCCGTCCCTCTTGTCTCTCCCGCCCCTCTTGTCTCTCCCGCCCCTCTTGTCTCTCCCGCCCCTCTTGTCTTGCCTCTCCGGCCCTTTTTGCTTGTGCTTCCTTCTATTGCCCTTTGCTGCCTCTGTGCTGTTATCATTTCCAAAACGGTATGCCTTCATAACAGCCTTTGAGCAGAAGGAAGAAGGGAATGTGTTGCTTGCACGGGGAGAAGGGAATGTGTTGCTTGCACGGGGAGAAGGGAATGTGTTGCTTGCACGGGGAGAAGGGAATGTGTTGCTTGCACGGGGAGAAGGGAATGTGTTGCTTGCACGGGGAGAAGGGAATGTCTCTCCTATTTCCTTTTGCCGGAGCTCTGATTGTAAGCATCTACTGCTTTGTCCTCCTTCCTTTTTCTCCAGTTCCTTGCACGTCAGCAAGCGCAAAGGGAGGAGGAGGTCGCACAGTGTAGGAGGCACATTCAGGCACTGCAGGTACGAACATTATACATTCTTGCATTATCGCATTCATACTTATAGAGGGTCATGCATATCACTTCATATGTTACACAGAAGTATGGCCTTATCTGCATGATACCTCCAATTCTTCTCCTTATGGTATTTATCAGTCTGTTTTACTGTTTTTTCTTCTGTGTTTCATGGAATGTAATCTCCTTGTGCGGCTGTCCCCACCATTGGCTCCTTTGCTCCCGCAACTTATTGATAGTCTCTATTCAATGCTTGTGTTTGCCACTGGAAACCACCAGGAGGAAATCACGGACCTGCAGAGGGAGAATCAATTGAGAGCCAAGCAGGTGGGTGCTCCATTGGGATGGTTGCAAGCACAGTTGGGATGGTTGCAAGCACAGTTGGGATGGTTGCAAGCACAGTTGGGATGATTGCAAGCACAGTTGGGATGATTGCAAGCACAGTTGGGATGGTTGCAAGCACAGCTTCTGGTCACCTCTTCTGCATCGTCCCCTCCTCTCCACCCACCCCATTACTTCCTTCCACCTTTTTCCACAGTTTCGTTCTTCCATAAGGCTTCTCAGTTATAAAAGGTCTCCCATCTCCCTTAACTTCACTGCGCGGGAGTTATCGCCCCCTCCCGTGTAGCCCTCTCTGTGCCAGTTGCCGGGTGTTTTTTAGAATCTTTCTAAAACTCTCCATCGGAGTGTTTTTTTTTTTTTTACCTAAAACAATGTTTCTATTGGAGTGTCTCCTGTTTCTTTCTCCCCCCTCCTTCCCCAGATATTCTTTTCTAGGAGCCTGTGTTGAGGGAGGAGCTAAGGAGGAACATGGAGAGAGGGCGCAGAAGAGAGGAGTGCATTTGACCACCCTTTTTCTGCCCTGGTTCCTCCCTTCTCTTCTCCTAAGCTTTTTTTTTCCCTTCCTCCTTTTTCGTTTCTTTCTTCCAGGAATCGGTGTTGGAGGAGCTAAGGAACATGGAGAGAGCGCAGGGAAGAGGGGGAGAGGGGGAGAGCAGGCGATAGCAGTTTCATCCTAATCCTCCCTATCCTCTTTTTTTTTTTCTTTTCTTTCTCTTCCAGGAATCTGTGTTGAAAGAGGAGCTGAGGAACATGGAGAGAGCGCAGAAGAGAGAGACGGTGGACATGACTTATCTTAAGAATGTCATTCTGCAGCTGCTTATCAGAACAGGTACCAGTGCTCGTTGATACAGGCACTAGTGCTTATCAAAACAGGTATTGTTTTGCATGTCTATTCTTCTTTCCAGGCCATCCCACCCAATCACACCTGATCCCAACCTATCCCACCCCATCCCTATTTGCTCTGTTTACTTGCTCGTTCAATTCACAAGGAACCATCTACTTCTCGTTCCACCTCACCAGCACTTTATTCTGCTCCCTGTCTCCTGCTCTGCCCCACCATCTATATTGGAGTGACTTTTGAGAATTCTCAAAAGTCACTTTATTCTGCTCCCTGTCTCCTGCTCTGCCCCACCATCTATATTGGAGTGACTTTTGAGAATTCTCAAAAGTCACTTTATTCTGCTCCCTGTCTCCTGCTCTGCCCCACCATCAGACCAGAGGGCGACCCTCATTCCTGTAATTGGCATGATACTGCAGTTCAGCCCAGAGGAGGTGAGCCTGGGATGGGCGCACTCGTTTTGAAGCCTTGTTCCCTCACTCTCCCACTCTCTCTGTTCTCCCTCTCAAAAAGCCATACTCATTCCTGTAATCGGTATGATACTGCAATTCAGCCCAGTGGAGGTGAGCCTAGGAGGGCAAGTTAGGCGGCAGGTTCTCTTTTGCCTTCATACGGATGCATTTCCCTTGCCTTGTGTTGTTTGTCACACCACATCAGCTCTCTTACTGTATGCTCGGCTTTTCTCACACAAAAGGTTGTCTGTCCTTCCTGCTCTTGAGCCTTACCTTGTGATTATGCCTCACGCTGTTGTGCTGCTGGCTACACCTCATATCCTGTGCAGTTGAAACAGTGTCGAGGATCATGAGTTCTGGTGATGCCATACACTGGCACAAGGCAATGGAATCTACACGGAAATCACTTTTGAGAATTCTCAAAAGGCACAAGGCAGTGGAATCTTGGTGTGACTCTTGGTGATGACCAGGTGCGACTCTCATTCAGCGATCGACAGTGTGCGGTATCAGGCATGGCAGGTGGCGTTATGATGCTGGGTATCAATTTTGTGACGTGGGATGGATCATTGGAGGTGACCCTCGAAATGAGGAGATAGTAACGAGGTTGGCCAGATTCGGCCCTCTCAGACCTGAGAGCCGTTCATGTGTTGCATGGCATTCCTGAAAGTGATGATATACGGTAGTGCCGTGTAGACATACGTGCTGGGATAAGATCAAACCTCACTAGGCGCAAACTGAGTATGCACCTACATGTTGGGCTCTCTACATTCTGCCTAGTACCAAAACTAAGTCTATGGCTTGTCGTTTTCACTGGGAGCTCTTGTTAAGTACTCTGTCTGTACCAGTAACAGATACAGAAACTTGTAACCATAACCAGCGAGTTACAAGCAACTCTGGTGAACACACATCGAGAAGCACGCAATGCAAGCTAGCACGATTCATGAAGTCAATATTATGTCTATTCGTCCTCAGTGCTGCGCAGGCGAGCATTGCCATTGATCACCTTCACATCCAGCTGCTGCGCCCGCTCCACAATGGCCTTGCGCTTGCGCGTTGACACGGCAGACGCAATCTGAGCCACGTACTTCCTGGAAGGTGTGGAGACAAGGCACAGGCGGAGGGAACGAGAGAAAAAATGGTTTGTGATTTTACATCAACCATAAGCACCTCTATCACATCCAGCTGCTGCGCCCTCTCCACAATGGCCTTGCGCCTGCGTGTCGACACGGCAGAGGCAATCTGAGCCACATACTTCCTGCAAGGGGTAAAGACAAGGGAGAGGGAAGGACAAAAGTTGTTACAATGATTAACCTAAACAGTGAGGCTGATATTACATCCAGCTGCTGCGCCCTCTCCACAATCGCCTTGCGCTTGCGCGCCGACACGGCAGAGGCGATATGAGCCACGTACTTCCCGCAATGGTCACAAAACAGGGAGCAGAGCAGGGAGAGAGGGACAGAAGGATGGACGGATGTGAAGGCATGTGAGGTGGACGGTGTTGTGAGTGCATAGACGGACAGAAGGTGCAGGGATGCAGCAGGGTATTGAAGGAATGGGGGCACACCCGAAACCCTAACCCTGAACACGCTGAGGCAATGAAGGAATGAGGCAACAGCTCTGCAGCGACTTTGCACTCGTGGACAGGCATATGGTGGCTCTGCAGCTTTTGAGGCGCCTCAAAAGTCAACAGCTATGCAGTGACTTCGCACTCGCGGACAGGCATACAGTGGCTCTGCAGCTAACCAGGACGTGATGTTGAGTCGCATTACCTTGGAAAACGGTGAGATGGGAAGCGGCGCACGGAAGGGAAAAAGGGGGAAGGACGAGGAAGGAGGCAGGAGGCAGAGGGGGGGTGAAGGGAGATGGGGGGGAGGTGGGGGGGGACGGAGGAAGGAGACAGGAGGCAGAGGCGGGGTGAAGGGAGGTGGGGGGGGACGGAGGAAGGAGACAGGAGGCAGAGGCGGGGTGAAGGGAGATGGGGGGGAGGTGGGGGGGGACGGAGGAAGGAGACAGGAGGCAGAGGCGGGGTGAAGGGAGGTGGGGGGGAGGTGGGGGGGGACGGAGGAAGGAGACAGGAGGCAGAGGCGGGGTGAAGGGAGGTGGGGGGGGACGGAGGAAGGAGACAGGAGGCAGAGGCGGGGTGAAGGGAGATGGGGGGGAGGTGGGGGGGGACGGAGGAAGGAGACAGGAGGCAGAGGCGGGGTGAAGGGAGATGGGGGGGGAGGTGGGGGGGGACGGAGGAAGGAGGGTGGCAGGGGAGAAGTGGATTTGGCAGGGGAAGGGGAGGGAGGGAGGCGGGAAATTGTATACGGCTCCTCTTGGTAACACCTTGAAGCAGCTGCGTGGCTCGTGTCGGGCGCACATATGCTACATGTATAGGGTACCCTAAAAGACATTATATAGGAGCATCTACAATGAAGTACTATACCTGCTACCCACGATCCCCGCAACGAGCACGTGGAACACCCGAAACAAAATGTGTTTTTGTCTTCTTGTTGCTAAATGTAACTCAAG
Source organism: Closterium sp. Yama58-4 (assembly GCA_947470075.1). Taxonomy (NCBI): domain Eukaryota; kingdom Viridiplantae; phylum Streptophyta; class Zygnematophyceae; order Desmidiales; family Closteriaceae; genus Closterium; species Closterium sp. Yama58-4. The sequence goes on from CANIUD010000271.1 coordinate 491,192, forward strand.
CCCTGAATAAAGTATATGGTAAAATCTACTGTACATTACTGTACCTGTTGTGCATGAGCAGGAGCTCCACGTCCCTCTCGTTGTGCACGCGGAACACCTGGAATCCCCTGCGCAGCATGTGCCGGGTCTTCTTGTTGCTGCCTAAACTACACAAAATGTTGTATAAGTAACAATCTACAGTAAATTACTGTACCTGTTGTGCATGAGCAGAAGCTCCACGTCCCTCTCGTTGTGCACGCGGAACACCTGGAATCCGCTGCGCAGCATGTGCCGGGTCTTCTTGTTGCTGCCGTAACCGATGTTGGGCATCAGGGGCGTGCCCTTGAACTTGCGCCGAACGCGCGAGTCAATACCCTTAGGCCTCCGCCAGCTCTCCTGTTTTGGGGAAGGGGGGGGGGGGGGGGGGAGGGGGGAAGAGGAGGGCGAGAGGGGGAAGAAAGAGCGCCGGGGATCGGAAGGCGGTGATGAGCGGAAGGAAACTGGGAAGGCATCAGCGGCTTGCCCTTGAACTTGCGCCGAACGCGCGAGTTGGTACCCTTGGGCCTACTTGTGGCGGGGTCTGGGATAGGAGGGGAGAGCGCCGAGGGAGGATGGGAGGACGAGGCAAAAATGAAGGATATGCTGTGAAAGAGAGGGAGGAGAGGACGCCGGGGAGGAAAATGAGGAAAATAAGGGAGCGCTACGAAGCATAAGAGAGGAGAAAAGGGAAGCGGGGAGAATGCGAAAACGAGGGAGATTAGAAATCGAGGAGAATGAGCAAGGATAAGAAGAGGAACGGTGGAGGAGGAAACAAAGGAAAGGCGACCGGGCGAAAGAGTGGGATGCGGGGGGGAAAGAGGAAGGCGAATGGAGGAGAGAGAATAATGACGGGAGAAATGGTGTGGAACGATGACGAGGGGGGAAGCGGGAGCGAGGGGATCATGACGGCAGGGCACGCGGGAGGGCAGGGATGATGTGGGGAATGATAAAGGGTGATGAGAAGGGAATTAGGAACGAAATGGTGCGGAATGAAAAGGGAAGGGTACTAGACATTCCTAGAACACTGTCACGGCAGATATGGATGCTGACTGGATGCTGAGTCAGCAAAAGGCTCGCCGGAGCCGAGTAAACAGGCGTACTGGCACACGAGAAAAGTAATCCACGTAAGCTAACGATCAACGTAAACTGATTGGCGTTAAACGCGAATCTATCACAACATTGGCGACTCGCGTCTGTAGCGCCTGACTCGTCAATCTGATGGTCTAGCTCTAACGGCAACGTCTGAAATACACGCGCGACTCGGAGCGTCACATTGGAAATAGAACATCTGAAACCCGTGCATGCGCTGTTCGACATCCCAACGGCCCCTGCGGCAAACGGGGCGCGAGCGCAGATGCCCCCCGCATCGACTGCTTCGCTAGTAGGGGGCTACTATTACTACTTTGCAATTACTCCTAAGATACACCGCCGCCGCCTTCTTTCAGGCTTCGTATCCTGTCCCCAGGTAATGCAATCTCACTGCTTCTGACAATGCGTCCCTCCAACGGCAACATCCTAAACGTGCGGGATTATCTGGCTAATCTAGACGACGCTTGACACTTCAATAGTCTCGACGCAACAGCCTGAGCACGGCACCAATAACGGCATGTGTCGAAGCTGGCGATGCCACGAGAACGAAATAGACTGTCGCATCAGGTCGAGAATACGAGCAGATTGGATAGTCACGCGACAAAATCCTGGTCTAGAATACTCCGCTCGTCGCATTCAATCGGCTCGTCTAGCGATATAAACCTGCTGAAACAGCTTCAGGTACTAAATTTGGTGGCGCACTAAGGGAAACTCGAAGCGCAAGCACGGGGTGTCCGAATCGCCTTCCGATAAAAATGACTCACGGGCACGCATTTTTCCTGTCGGATTGGGGCCGCCAGAACTTGTTCGTCTTCTTCTTCACAATCTTCGGCTTCACAAGCGGCTGCACCATCTTGACGCGCTTCGGCCTTAATCGCCTCGCAGGCACTCGGTTCTGCTGCTGCTAAACTGCTGCTTCTTGGCAGCGGGAATTAGGAGGAGAGGAAGAGGAGGGGAAAAAGGAGGTATTGCAGCGGATTGGGGCGGACTAGAAAGACCTTGCGGTTGAGGGGATGAGGCGGAAAGCGAGGGGGGAGAGATGGTACGGGGGGGTACGGGGGGAGGGGAGTACATGGAGAGGATGGCGGGGAAGTGGTGGGTGTGGAAAACAACCAGGTGAAAGGAGGGGAGGGGGAAGCGGGACACTTGGTGATCCCTCCCCCCATCCCTCGGCGGATCCCCTGAGCTGCCGAACATCGCCTTGGAGTTGAGTGCGGGAGCCAGTGAGGCGACAAGGAATTGGCGAAACGAAGTGACAGATGGTGGTGAGCCTCCAATCTAGCAGCAATAATATATATAGATACATCCAGAGGAATTTTGAATCTTATCATCCACATTTTCACTAGCCCTATTTCATTGGATTAGCTTTATAGCACCCTCCACAGTATAAGGTTAATTCCTAAATGTTATATGTACTCAATGCATAATGTGTATGTACACCTCCTCAATCCTGTCTATTATACATTTATTGTATTGTCTGTCTGGTTCCATTTTCACTTCTTTACACCTGGTGTTGACTGCTGGTCCTAGTTATATTTATGGCTGGCAGCTGGTTATGTATCTGTATCTGCTAGGATCCTTCATCTTGCAACTGTAAAGAGGTATAGCAACAAGGAAGATATCCCACGGTTTGGCTCTTGAGGTTGTGTAACGGCGATTCACCTCTGATGTGGGCATTAAATATAATATATTCACGTGATTCTTTTCAGATACGGACACGAACACCGGCAAATCCCTGCCATTTGTTTCTCCAGGGGACAAGCGAGAACCAGTAGATGCTAGATTGTGTCCACTTCCTCCCATGGCGAACAACTCAGCCCATTCCAGCACAAGCATGCCATTGCAGCCCAACGAATCAGAGAGCTCCTTGGTCTGCGCTGTCATAAAAATCTGTTCTCCTACAGCACGTGAGCCACATCCTGCCGCAAGCCGATCCGGTTTTGTTCGAATTTTGGTAAGCGACAAAAGTTCACCTCCAATCTCCCCCATTCTTACGATCATGTCTAGATGCATCTGCTTCCAATCTCCTCCCCTACAATCTCGCCCTGCTGATGCGATTTGTCCGAGGGGTTTGATTGGGTTGAGTTGGGTACAGTAAGCAGCTCCTTACAGCATGCACTGTTGGGGGGTCGTCGAGTCAAATCACAGCCCGCAAATCTGCGCGAGAATTGCCTGGTGGCGGATCTCCTCCCCACCTGTATCTGCACCCTCAAACCCAATTTTGTGTCTCTCACCTTCACCGCGCCCCCTTCCCGCCCCCCGTCTTTCCTCCTGCAAGTGCCCCGCTCCTCCTGCAAGTGTCCCGCTCCTCCTGCAAGTCACTCCTACAAAAAGCATGCCGCAGCTCAAAACATTCACCCACGCAGAGGATTGATTCGTAAGTTCTCCAGCTCCAAGACCGCACAGCCCCTATTTTACGACGATGTCACAAACTTTTGCAAGCTTGCTTCCCGAACTTGTTGACTTCGAGCCGTGGTACGACAACTTCCGTTGGCAAACCGCGAGTAAAATTAGTCCCTCCGACGTTCTGGCGAAATCATCGAGTCGCAACGCGAATATGTCAGCGTCCACGGAGCTTTCCGTTGCAGCGAAGGCGATGTGCGACTCGAGGGAAGAGGAAAAAGCTACAGTTGGAAAGAAACGTTACATAGACGAAAGCGTCAGCCATAGCCACAAGAAGTCGAGAGGTTATGAATTAGACAATGCTGCGGTCATCCAGCATATGCTCAACGACGCGCTTATCGCCGTGAAAAATCCGGTTCCAGCAAGGCAAACTGTCCTGCCGTCGTGTGTCGCTCCAAACAGCATAAACACATTCCCGCGCTTCAAAATGGAAGTCACATCGCGGTGTAACGAAGTGGCTGCGCAGCGGACGGTTTTAGCGGATTGTTCCGACACAGCTGCTCCTATGCCGCCGCACTCGGATCAGCATGCTACGCCTTATCGTGGATCGCAAGGGAGTGGAAATAGTTCCGGAAATATTCAACCGAGGAGTATGCGCGAGAAGAATCGCCGCCACCGCATCTTGTAAGTCTGCGTTTTTTTCTCATGGTGTTTGATTCTTTCCGTTTGAATAAATCGCTCATCCTCTTTTTTCTTTGTTTTTCCTTTTTCCAGGGCTGGGTTCAGCAAGCTCGAAAACGTTATTCCTTCTACGTTTTGCCAGCAGAGACGGGCGTCGTTCACCAAAATGGACACGTGCACCTTAATTAGCATGGCTATTCAATACATCAAAAGCCTAGAACAGCGGAGGGAGAATCTGGCCAAGCTTTGTATGAGCAGCGCCATGCTTGACGTGCAGACACTTCCGTAGATTGTGGGAACTTTCTTGCCAAGCTAGTGCTGAAAGCCTCGGCGATCGTGTAAATGTTGTCAATATTGCTGATAATTTATTGATTCCGAGCACTCTCTAAGAGTGTAATGCTGTTCCGGAAAAACAATAACTTGTGCTGCGCAGTGTAGAATCTCCAGTCACTTATTTCTTTAACGAAGCCACTGCTGCGAGGTGTGGTCCCGCCACTGCCCACAAATCGTCTGGAACTCATCGTCCCCCACGTCACCTTGGGTTGGAGATGACATGAGTTGCCCTCAACACCCACCACTTGCCAACACACCACCCAAGACCCTCATGCGGCAGTATCAATGGAGAGGATGTGAATTTGCCTCTGAAACAGAGAGCATACAAGCGAGTACCACCGACACCGCTGTGCTGGGCCTAAGGCACTGCGCGCCGAGGGCAGTTCACCAACGACCGATTTGCGTTTCAGCGTGTCGCGATGGTTTCGGGTTAGAGGCGTGCGCGTCTACTTAGGCCCTATTTGTTAGGGTATTTTCCAGGATGTTGAGTGTCTGTTGCTCCCTGCCTCGTTTGACTGGAGCCCAGCACCGCATACTACCACTGCCTAGATTGACTGGAGCACAGCACCACTTTCTAAAATGCGGGGCAAAATCCGAATGCAGAGTGACAAGTGGTTGGTTAGGTTCTAAGGACTGGAAGCAGGTGAAAGCTCAAGGGCAAGAGACAGGAAGAATGGACGTTGTAGAAGAGGCCAGCTCGTCAAAAAGCTCTCGACTTTCGAAACAGTCGCCAAGCGAGGTGTCGAAACGCAGTGAGGAGGAGCCAGTTCATGCAGTAATTCTTGTTCACGGCATCGTGTCCACGTAGGTCTCGCAATTTATTGCCATTACTACCGCCATCTTTTATCCATCCGAGATCTGAATCCAGCTCGTACGGTCATTACGTGACATGAGCTTTCAGAGTACGTGATTGGGATTACCTTCGCGGGGAGCTGAAGAAAAGACTGGGCAAGCGATTTCTCATCTATGGTGTGTATAAGCCGTCATCTTAGTTGTTTGGAAGCAGCAGTGCGCAAAATTCCAACTAACTTGAAACCTATTTTCGCAATTTCTGTGAAATTCCAGCAAGCTCGTCTAACGAGTTTCTGCTCACCTTCCAAGGCGTCATTACGGCTGGGGAACGATTAGCCAATGAGGTGAGCAATGAACCTCGCTTTCGATGCCAGCGAGGCATGCTATGCAAGCTTGTTAACAACTTCCTGGGATGTATGGTCCACGAACAGGTCAGGACCCTCGTGAAAAAGAATCCCAGTCTACAGAGAATAACATTCGTGGCTCATTCACTAGGTGGCTTGTTTGTTCGGTACGCAATTGCTTTGCTGCACGAGCCGCAAAACAGGTCAGTGGTTTAGTTGTGTCCGTGACTCCCTTTATCGTGGACGCATTGTCGCATCTCTTTTGGATTCTCAAATTCTCATGTCCGTAACCTGTGCAGCGAGAGAGTTAGCGTTGGTGGCTCTGAACAGCGACCTGGGTCAATTGCTGATTTGGAGCCAGTCTGTTGTATCACATTGGCTACACCACACTTGGGAGTGTCGGGAAAGGGTCAGGTACGCTCCATATATGGTGTTCTTGTGACGCATGAAGGCTGAGTATTGTAAAAATCCAACCGTATTACCCTAATCCGCATTGCAGCTTCCGTTTCTTCTTGGCTTGAATGTTCTGGAGAAACTCGCTCCTTCTGTAGCTCCATTCATCACTGGAGAAACAGGACGCCAGCTTTTTCTTGCTGATGGTTCATTGAAAGAGAAGAAACTCCCTGTTCTTGTTGAAATGGCCGCTGATAGCCAAGGCAAACCATTCCTGTGAGTATATTTTAGTCGTGATTGTGCAAATGAGTCATTGAGCATGAAGGTGAAGTTTTTGAGTTGCACCCTGCATTCCCTCAGGTCAGCGCTTCGAGCATTTAGGTTGAGGCTGCTTTACGCAAACGCTGGCTACGACCGCATGGTTGGCTGGCAGACTTCTTCTATCCGCAGAGCAGCTGAGCTTCCCGTGGTATGTATGGTTTAACAGGACTGGTTCTTAGGAGTAATAGGGACAGTTTGGTGGCTGAGTCTCCTGACAAGCCTTTTTTCGTTGCAGATTCCGAAGACAGCAATCAGTCCGCTTTATCGCCACATTGTGCTCGTCCAAAATTCTCCTGCTGTTGAGGGCACTAACTTGCCTGATCCACATGCTTTCACCACTGACCCATCGAATGAATTCGAGCTTTATCACGGTAATTTCTTGCTTGAGGGGCGTGCTGGCTGTATTTCATGTGCCAACAGCTCATGCCAACAAAACGCGAATCTGTCCAAATACAGAGTATATGATTGCCGGATTGCAACAAGTGTCATGGAGGAAGGTGGATGTGAACTTCGAGGAGGCGTTCTGGCCATTCTTCGCCCACAACTACATTCATGTAACTTACTGACAAGTCTCATTTCTTCCTATCCCTCTCTCTGCTGATGGACATAGTCCTAACCTGCTTCTCTTTGTTCAATTTCAGGTGAAAATGGAGTGGTTGCACTTTGAAGGTGCTGGGGTTATTAGACATGTAGCCGACACGATTTTAGAGCAGCATTCTGATGCCTTTCTTAGCAAACTGTAAGGATTTCTGACGCCTTTCTGTATTGTTCTTAGATGCTTCTTTTACCTGCAAACTTTGATGATGGTTTGTTCCTTGACTGTAATTTCTGGAATTTCTTCTGCCGATCCCTGTACAAAATTCTTTCCTCACTCATCGTGGCTACTCTGCACGCTGGTTTGAGGTCCAGGGAAGGGAAGCATGCTGGGGAGACATCTTACTCTGCCATTCATTACTCCATCAGCAAAACTGCTCAAATTATGTACACAAATGCTGAAAGCACAACCCCCACACCCATCCGGCATTCTCCTAGTCTCACTGCACGACACAACTCTTGGGTGAGTAATTCCAGATTGCTTCCTGCAAGAACCTCACGCCATTCAACCCTGCGGTGTTGAACAGATAGCTATTTTTCGTATTCTTGTTAGCCACCCACACGTTGGCACCCAGATCAGCTGAGCACTTGTCTCCAACCTCCATTCCTGTCTTGTCATGCCAACCTTTTTCCAAATCAGGCTCAGTGGCTGCTTCTGCCAGCTCGTGGCCAATTGTTGCAATCATGCTGTCCACACCCCAGTTCCCATTTGGTGTTTTGCTGGCAAACAAGAGTACAGGGGCAACAACTAATAGTAGCGGGTGAGATAAGAATTGAGAGAGGGACACACAACACATGCAGTGAAGGAGGACGGAGTGATATGGTACAGACGACGTGGACATGAGATTCGGTTAGTGGGACAACAGAGAAAGTCATCATACACTTACTAGTAGTACTCGCTCTGTCCAAGAACGCAGGAAGAGTCTTTACACTGGCGGATAGGGTTACCAACGTGAATGTACTGATACAGCTTGCTGACTCCGTTCTTTATCCCAGTAAACGCTGAACGGAGTCCACAGTACTTCTGACAAAAGCCATCCCCGCCAATGGTGACTGTAACATCGGCACTCGTGAGCACCATGTAGATCCCATTAGGGTCCAAGGGAAATCGCTTGGTGGTCATTATCTGCCTCTCAATAGCTGCAAATGGCAACCAGCAGGGCGTGCACACCAAGGGGACCAACCATACATTAGAAAACAGTAAGGCAAAAAATGGGTCATTACCGGGTATATGAACATTCAGTGTGACTATGATGGTAGTCACATGACAGTGCTGTCGCAGAATTCAATGGAGAATGCTATTACCTCCAATGATGCTCGAGCTGGCGTACTTATCGTAGGCTGTGCCGGCCAAATTGACCTGCATGGATTAAAAGCAGCACAGAGCATCGCGGAGGGACTCAGAGGGATGCAGAGCGATGAAATTGAAATGCAGAGCAGTGGCAGTGGAATTGGTGCCAGGGAGGGAAGCAGGTAGCTATAAGGAGTGAAGCAGAGACTAAGGTCCACAGAACTTAACTGCTACTTCTCCTTACCGTACTGACCTGACCAGACCACACAGGGCCAAACGACCTCACTTTCACAGAAACCACAAAATCAGGAAATCAGTACCTTGGGAGTGATGTAGTAGTATCGGCCGTTGGATATCTGGTAGTAGCGCGATGCGATCATCTTCCACCATCCACGGACCGTGGCATAACTCTGGGTTGAGACACGGTGGGGGGAAGGGGGCCACATCACAGGAACGAAGAGGGACAAAAAGGGGGGAGCGGAAGGAGGGAAGGTGAAGCCGGAAACACAGGGGGGGACAGGGTAGAGGGAGCTGGGACGAAATTTGACACGTGGCGTTAAAGCAGCTATGTGGTAACCATGTGTAGCACGATGCGTCTTGTATCCGCAAGTACCAATGAGAAGGTCGACGACAAGGTTAATTGATTAACGACACGGCTCGACGCTACTGACTCCGTCAAACTTTCGACCGAACCCACGTGTCATAACAGAGTAAATGATATGAAGAGTGCCTACGCCATCCCTATCCGATCGGTTCAGCACCACGGGCGTTTCTTTGAAGCACGCTCACTCACCGATGTGTATGAGGTTGAAGAGATGGACTTGATAAAGGTCTCCACGATGTTAACTTCCGACTGATACCACGTGCCATAGTAGATTACGTAGAGATTAATCGGCTGTGTGAGCACGGCTCCGCCATAGTAGTATATCTGGTAGTTATTCTCCTTCATGGTTTCTGTGCGGTTCGAGAACCGATGGTACTCCTTTTCCGGGTCCGCGCCGAGAATGGACATGCGATGGAGGAATTTTCCGAAAGTGCGTTTCGCGCGCGCCTCGGCTTCGATGCGCTTCTTGGCATCCAATAGTGCCGCGTTGTCCGCTGGAAAAACTTCCCCCCCATTCACGGTGGTCAGATGGGATTCGGAGGCTGGTGTTTCCCCTTGGGATTCGAACGGGCTTAGCGGGAGCTTCGAGCGGCCGATCTTGAGGTCTCTGAAGCGCGCGTGCTGCTGGTGGGCCGGCGGAATGACGACACGGTGTCGATTGAAGAATCCGTGAGCGCACGGGGAGTAAAGGGCGGAAAGGATCATGGAAAGGAGCATAAACTGTAGGGGACGTATGAAGGCCATGACGCTAAGCTTGTCTGTCGTAAAAACTCTGGTATCACTCTAAAAGCTATTATTACTAGTTGTGATAAGATACCTAACCTCTTCCAGCGAAGCTGCTTGAAATTAAAATAGCTGGCCTAAACGAGATATCGCATCGGCGATTTGTGTCAGATTCAACAGCACACGCTGTGATGCTGTCTAGTGCTTTCTGACTCAAAAATATGCGTCTCTGGTTTATTTACACACATGCTCGAGTTGGCCGAGCAGGACGGGAGGGAGAGACGATTCTTGGTGCGGGTTGGCGTTGGTGAGATGGGGGGAAGAATCGCCCACTTCGGGAAATGGACAGTCGCACGGGCGACTAAGCTATCGGGCTGTCGTCGCTGAAGTTCGTAATCCACGCTGATTTGTCTCGGCGGGCGAAATGGATTGATTGCGACGCCAGCAAGGCACCTCTGTTGTTCTGTTACAGCGCAGCAAGGAACGTTTCGCCAGAATCACACGAGTCGGATGTGTCAACGGGGTGGTGGCTGCCGCGAAGGAATCCAACGAAGAAACTGACCTGCTGTCCACCCAGAGAATGCTCGCGAACAGGGCTGGTGGTTATGCAACCTGACGATGTATCACTCGGCTGGACCCTGCCGAAGGTTGACGAGGATGGTCATCAAAATCCTCGTCGCATCGCGTCTGCAGCAGCCACGTGGAGTCGGTCGGAAAAGGCTCGAGCGATCCCCGACTTCCGTTGAACCATTGCGACCATAAGTGCAACGAGCACATATTTTGCTGTTACTAAGAGAGCTATGCTATAATTTCACCAGCTCCTTATCAATAAGATTTCCCCTGCAACCTGAACAGTTTTCCTGATACGTATGGAGAAAGCCCAACTATAACAATTGGCATATGTATCCCTAATTTCTTGTGGCAGCACCATCTTCATTGGGCCCAACATGGCAGATTCTTTCTCAATACCTTGTGACTCACCTTATCTCTCCCATGCACTGTCCACTTGACAACGGTACCATATACAAAAAGTGTTGGTTTCACACAGCAGCAAGTACAGGACATTACCAGGCCCAAAGTACCTCTGGCGGAACAACTCCCCCCCCACCCCCAACCTTCACACTCTCCCTCTCTCTCTTCCCACGACCGCGAACTGCTAACTCCAGCGAATTCTGTCACATTCACCCCTCGCTGTCTGGTTTGTCCCTGCCAATGTTCTCGCTAGCCGTTGCTAACCCCATCATGCCCAGCATCGCACGCTCCTTTCCAAACCTATCCAACACTGTCCCTCTCCCACTGCCAACATCATCCGATCTCCCACTCCCCACTCCAGCCCCTGATGATCCAACGGCTCCTATCCCCCCATCACCGGCAGAAATCCTGTCAGAAAGTGAAGCACTGATAACAGCCCAACACTCCACGGCATCTACCGTGAAATTTGGTGATGAAGAGAGTGAAGGGGAGTTGAATGTGGTGCTGGGGCGAGAGTGACCCGAGTCGAAATCAGACGAGAGGAAAAGGCCGAAATGACCCGGTTGGCCGCCCAGGCCTATGCCATTGGGAATGGATTCAGATGCAAACCCTGATGCGCACTGCAATGAAAAGGAAGGTGGATTGAAAAGCAGAGGCCAAATCCTAAGAGGGGAGCAACAGTAAGTGGAGGAGAAATGACAGTAACCCTCCAAAGAGGTGCTACTGCCACCTACTCGCCAGATTTACGTAGCGACGCAGTTTATCAACCTACCCACTGCATGTTGGTGTCAGTGCCGGCTGCTATAAAAATAGCAGCAGCACAAAGGAAGGGAAAAAACGAAGAAACTGTCACTGCAGAAAGCGGGCTGAATTTTGAATTATCGAGTTCAACCTGCGGAAAGCGCTGCTTAGGTTTCCCACATGAAAGGCAAGACCTCCATATGAACAATCACCTTCCACAAACTCAACCTACCCACTGGATGTTGGTGCTGGTTCCGGCTGCTTTGAAAACAGCAGCAGTGGGGAGGAAGGAGAAGAGGAAGGATCGCATGTCACCAAAGAAAGCGCTGCCTCGCTCCCATGGCTTGGAAGCAAAGGCTCCAAAGACAGCACCCGCAGAGTCACGGACCACGAGAACGGTTGGATGCGGTACTGATGACACCTGGGAAGGAGAGAAAAGGACAAGAAGACAACGCAAGAAGGACTTTTAGGCCGTCTGAACCTTCAAGGTCGGATGCTGCTGATGCTGTACCACTATATGTGCTATATGAGACCAGCAGCAGCAACACCAGCAGTTGCTGATGCAACACCAGCAGTTGCTGCTGCACCAGCAGTTGCTGCTGTACCAATACTTGCTGCTGCCACCACCCCCTCCTCTCTGCTCCTGGCACAAGAATGGCAAATACGGCTATTATGATATAACCGTAGCCCATGCTGCTCCTCTCCTACCTTTCCCAGAAACGAGTTGAAACTCAGCCCATGCAGTTTACTGCTGTACAACAAACACCACTCGTGGCACTCTTTGTCCTGTAGTGCGCCTGCTATATGCCACTTCAGCTCCTTCTGCAGCAGCCACGTGTCCTCCCTACCCTCCTGCTGGTGCTCTCCTGCTTCTGTGCTTATGTGGCGGCCGCTGGCGGTGACCGGTGGCGCAATGAGGGTTGGTAGCGGGGGACCTGGAAAGGAAAAAGAGGGGAGAAGCAGTGAAGGAAGGAAAAAAAGTTGCACAAAGCACTTTCGAGAATTCCCAAAAGTGATTCCGGCCGCTGGTAGTGACTGGTGGGGCAATGAGGGTTGGTAGCAGGGACCTGGAAAGGACAAAGAGGACAGGGAAAGTGGAACATTTGCTGACTACAAATCGTTTGAAGTTTTTGCAGACAAACAATGGCAATCACTTAACTAAACATGGACCAATTAACTACAACGGATCATTTGGCGACATTTCAAGCTGCTGTCCAACGATTACGTCTCTGCATTCATTTTCTGAAAGGCCTCTACAATATACCTCCACGGCGCTGTCCTGCAGCGCTTTCCTTCTCTGCGTTTGAGTAAACTCGAGATTAACACAAAAACAGTGACCCACGGAGATAAACGAACGGCGAACCACACCCAGAGACTCACGGAGATCCGGCGGGGTGAGGAGGCTTCGGAGAAACTTCTTGACAGCAGGGACCTCTGTCCACCATCGAACAGCATCTTGGCAGGACAGCTCCCTTCCATCATCAGCAGCAACACTGGCACCATCATCATCAGGTCTGTGATCAGCAGCAGAGACACTGGCACCAGCACTACCATCCCTACCTACGCCCTCCTCTCCTTGTTCTGGCCTCCCTGCTTCTTTCCTCTCTGGCTGCTCCTGTCCTCCTCCTGCTCCATCTAGTGGTGCTGCAGAAGGTGCAGAAGCAGCAAGAGGCGCAGCAGCAGTGGAAGATTGACCCCAAGATGGGTGGAGAGCGGAGGAAGCGAGTGCGGAGGAGCCAAGGGAGGAGTGATTGAGAGGATCCCGGGTACTAGAGGCAGGACTAGATGGAAAGGCAGAGGAGACGAAAGCTTGGATGATGACAGGTGTGAGGTAGTGCTGGGGACCGAAGACAGTGGCGAGAGCACTGCGGATCACCTCCTCTACCTCCCGCCTGCGATGGATGGGAGTGCAGCACAGTTAGGGGAATGAGAGGAAGATGCAAAGAGTTGAGCCGAAGGGTTGAAGCACAAGCAGGCGAGGGGTAGTGCTGGGGACCGAAGACAGTGGCGAGAGCACTGCGGATCACCTCCTCTACCTCTCGTGTGCAGTGAGAATGGGAAAGGGAACAAACGGACACATAAACCAAATGCAAATGTTAAGCATTATGACACTTTACCTGTCAGTTCAACGATATTTTAGCAGAACACAACTAGACTAAAAAACCCGAAACCCTAAACCAGAATCAAATGGTTACCTGTCGACCTTTCCTGACTTGAGAACGTCCATGAGTTGAAAGCACATGTGGTCGATGTCATCTGGTGAACCCTTGTCAAACACAGTCTGATGAAGGGAAACAATCAACGGGAATTGGAGGGACGGCAGTGAACATCAATGTCATCTGGTGAACCCTCGTCGAACACAGCCTGATGGAAAGGGGACAAGATTGGAATAGGGAGTGGAAGGAAGGTATAGATGGCAATACATGTCAATGCCATCTGGTGAACCCTCGTCGAACACAGCCTGATGGAAAGGGGACAAGATTGGAATAGGGAGTGGAAGGAAGGTATAGATGGCAATACATGTCAATGCCATCTGGTGAACCTTGTCGAACACGGATTAATGGCAGGGAAAAACATTACGGGAATCGAAGGGTACAGGTGGCAGTAAAAGTCGATTTCATCTTGTGAGCCCTTTCCAAGCACAGCTTGATGAGTTGTAAGTACAGAGAATCGAACAGGAATTGTAAGAACAGACGAATCGAACAGGAGTTATAAGTAAAGACGGCGATAAATGTCAATGTCATCTGATTTGGGACAAAAGAAGCAGCAGCAGCAACAGAAGCAGTGGCAAAAGCAGCAGCAACAGCAACAGCAGCAGCAGCACAACCAGCAGCACTGGAGGGAGAGGAAGAGGTAGTGGAAGTAGAGAGATGAATAGGGGAGAGGGAGGGGCAAGAGGAGGGTGAGGAGGAGGTAACGGAAGGAGGGAGAGCGGGACAGACAAGGGAAGGGGAGCTGCAGGGGCAGTCAGCAGCAAGGAGAGGGGGGATTGTTCAAAAAGGGTATTTTGGAGTAAGAATTAGAAAAAACGGTGCAGTGGAGATAACATTGTATACGCCGAGGAGGCCGTGTCATGGGGGCTACTTTTGAACTCGAGAAATGGCGGGGTCCTGAGCAGTCCTAAAAAAAATTTTGAACACGGAGGAGCCCAAGGATAGTGTGGAGGTGCAGAAGCTGAAGAAAGATGTGTCCGTATCCCTCTTCTTAACAGGGGAAGAGGTCGACTTTGTACTGGGGAACAGGCACGTTTTGGTGGGCTGGTGGGACAATGTTAACAATAGACACCTTAGTTGCGGAAGACGCGTCTAGCGTCTTAGACGCTGGGTTAGACGCAAGCCCGGGCAGGCAAAAAAAAGTACGGACAGCCAAAAAAACCTTCTATGGGGCATGGGGAGGGGGGGGATATGGACGTAGCTAACATTTGAGGCAATTTCTTCTTAGGTCTTGATTTTTTCCCCCCAAATTTTTTCTTTCCGGCCTGCCCAAAAACGTTTCCCCCTTGCGTCTAGCGTCTACGGGTGCGTCCTGCGTCTAGCGTCTAGACGCTGCGTCTAGACGCTAGACGCAGGACGGTCCTGGCGTCTTTCGCAACTAAGATAGAGACCTAACAACGCGAGACGATCGAGACCTAACAACGCAAGACGCTTGCCGGAGAAGGTGAGGAAATTGACGGATTCTGGGCTTCTTATGAATATATAGTCCCCCCACCTTTCCCGGTCGTCTTGCGTTGTTAGGTCTCTAAAACTAACGTCCCACCTGTCCACCAAGACATGCATGTTCCCCAGTACAAAGTCGACCTCCTCCCCTGTTAAGGAGAGGGCTACGGACACATCTTCCTTCAGCTTCTGCACCTCCACACTGTCCTTGGGCTCCTCCGTGTTCAAAACTTTTTTGAGGACTGCCTAGGACCCCGCCACTTCTCGAGTCCAAAAATAGCCCCCATGGCACGACCTCCTCGGCGTATTCAATGTTATCTCCACTGACATAACACCATTTTTCCTGATTCTTACTCCAAAATATCCTTTTTGAGCAATCCCTTCTCTCCTTGCTGCTGACTGCCCTTGCAGCTCCCTTTCTTTTACCTGTCCCACTCTCACTCCTTCCGTTACCTCCTCCCCACCCTCCTCTTGCCCCTCCCTCTCCATTATACCTCTCCCTACTTCCACTACATCTTCCTCTCCCTCCAGTGCTGCTGGCTGTACTGCTGCTGCTACTTCTGCCACATCTTCTGTTGCTATTGCTGCTTCTGTTGTTGTTGCTGCTTCTGCTGTTGTTGTTCCCGTTGATTGTTTCCAGCCCTTGTCAATGCACAGCTTGATTTATCATTTAAATTTGAATGCCAATAGATCAATCCAAAGGGCATTGTTAGACTGGAGCCTTCACTTTTTGCAAAAAACTGTGGAACAAAACTTATGATGGGGTGTGGAGGCGGGCGGGAGCTAACCTTGATAGACGCAAATTCCTGGAAGCGCATCAACCCATCCTTGTTCCCCTGCGTGGCTATCTGAAAAAGGCGAGCTCCCAGACTGCCGTGAATGCCATAGTATGCCTGGCGGACAGATGGGATGGTGGGACACGGATGGGACAAAAGCGAAACGGGAGAGAGTGAGAGATCAATTACACACGAGTTGCGATCTCAAAGGGGCAGGCTCCCAAACTGCCGTGAATGTCATAGTATGGTTTTATGACAGATGGGATGGGGGGACACAGATGGGACACACATAGCACAGAATTGGACCCAGGTTGAAGATACTAAATTGTCAAACAGCCGAGCAGAGCTTAGCAGATAGGTGGGGTGGAGTGCGGTGCAGAGAAGTGCGACTAGGTACCCAAGACAGTACCTGGAACACACTCGCTATGACATGCTGCCCGTTGCTGCGTGACTGTGCTGCGAGTGACACAAACAGGCGCTGCAGCTCGCCCCACTCCCGAGGCGAGTAGAGCCTGCCTGGCAGGAGGGGTGCAGGCAGGAGGGACGAGCAAAAGATTCATGACAAATTCAATGAATGACTAAGGGATAACAGTTTCTGCAGCTCGTCCCACTCCCGAGGTGAGTACGGCCTGCTTGGCAGCCAGGGGTGCAGGCAGGAGGGACAAGAACACGGCAATCCTAATGAATAAGTCAGGGATGAAGTCATCTGCAGCTCGTCCCACTCCCGAGGTGAGTACAGCCTGCTTGGCAGCCGGGGGTGCAGCTAGGAGCAACAAGAACACGGCAATCCCAATACATTCGGTTATGAATGACCGAATAAGGTTGAAATAAAATCAATTCATGTAGGTATTTACTGCTGAAATCATCCCTGATGCTCTTGTTCATGGACCTGGCTAGAAGCAGAATATGGCTTCAGTTGAATATATCGTATTGCATCTGCAGCCGGGAATATCGCAAAATTGGAATATTCTTGCAGCCACGACGGACCTTGACGGACCTTTTTAGCTGGTCAGTCCCTTCCGTCGACTGCTCGGCTCCCATCCTGGCGTGAACGTTCTTCGGAAATTCACAAAAAAAAAAAAAAAAAAAATGGCCGTCTCACGTCGGTTGCGGAATAGGTCTAAGAGTGCGATCACGAAGAACGAAAAAGGTGATGCAACCGTGGGGACACTACAGTAGACACTGCTGCCTGTCGGATTCAAATTCCTAGTACTACGCTGAGGTCGGTGTCTGCTTGCTGTCTGCTCATGCGGTTCAATTGGGTTCTCGACGATTCAACACGATTTTCAAACTTCGCCTCTATGAACCGCAACAAACCGAGCATATCTATATGGTTCATAGAAGGATGCTGGGAGAGGGAAAGGCACTTCGCATTGCCTGCCTGCCTCATCATGCAGCCAAGAAGAAAAATAAGCTCGCTAGAGAGTCCTTCGTGACAAGCTGTGACGAGTTACATTCACTCAAACCACAACTCACAAGGAAACCAGCACCAGTGTGAGACCATCTCACTCAAAAGGCAGCACGAAGCAGGGCTCTGCACATGTATCTAGCACGAGGGTACACACGCAGACACTGGCTTCATGCCTTTCTAATAATATATTCACGGCCGCTATCTAGTGCTTTTCTTGGGCCTGGAGTCCCCAAGCTCTGTGCGTCCAACATCGATGAGAGCGAGTCCGCAAAATGCCGTGCGGGTGGGTGAGCTGCGTCCGACGACCCGAAGGAGGGAAACGACGATACTCCGGAGTGGGAGTTGAAAAGAGACCCCGTTGGTGCCGACATGGCATGGGATGGCATCACGCTAAGGCTATGGTGGATACTGGCAAACTTGGCTTGAAGTGCGTGCACCTGACAAAAAGGGCAGTAAAGGGAAACGAGGAGACGAAGGGAACCGAGAGATTGAGTCTAGAAACAGAAACACAAATACTGTATGACGAACACGTGACATCAATAGTCCCCTTCATCCACACACCCAAAGTTTGGGTCCCAAACCCCACATGTCTCAGTTTCTCAATTCTCATCTGTTCATACTTTTGAGACGTCTCAAAGGTCCCATGAGGAAGAAGCAGTTGAACCAGAAAGCCCGCCCCCTCCTGACCCATTGAAACACCCACCCTCCACCATCCCATGCCCCCACCAACCAACCCTGCCTACCCGCCCTTCCCCCCTCTCTCACTCACCCGCCGCAACTCTTCATCGAGCTCCCCCCGGCTCCTCTCCAGCTGCCCGCGCACCCTCGAGATATCAAACACCGCATCCAGCCCACCCCCCGCCACCGCCTTCTGATCCCCCCTCAGCCCTCCCAACCACCAACCCACCCTCCCACCGATGAACTTGTTGTACTTGGCAACTCTCCTTACCCACTTCCAAACCTCCTCAACCCCTCTAACCTCCCGTCCCCCATGCCCCACCTCCCCTACTCACCCGCCTGAGCTCTTCATCCAGCTCCCCCCGGCTCCTCTCCAGCTGCCCACGCACCCTCGAGATATCAAACACTGCGTCCAGCCCACCCCCCGCCACCGCCTCCAGGTCCTCCCTCAACCTCGCAGGAAACCGGTCCATCAGCGGCATCAGAAAGAAGCAGTTGAATTTCAACTCTGCAGACATCACAAAGTGGTCCCGAATGCCCTCGAAAATCTGCATCACCAGCGCGTTCACTATGTCTTCAGAGGAGGGAGCGAGGCGGCGCGTCCAGAGGGTGGATTCGAGGAGATCGGCTAGCCTCCCTCCTGTGCCACTGCCACCTGCTGCAGCACCAGCAGCACCAGAAGCACCGCCAGCAGCAGAACCAGCACCAGTAGCAGCTGCAACACCAGCACTGCCACTAGCAGTACCACCAGCAGTAGCACCAGTGCCACTGGATCTGTTGGTCCCCCCCACTGCCCCTCTGTCGCCCCTGCCATCATCGCTTGGGCTAGACTGGTAGTCGGTCGGGCCGAAGGGCGGCGAGTTTTGTCTGCTTGTGGCGGCCGGGACCGGCATTGGAGTGGATGCTTCGAAGGCGCCGACAGCAGCGAGAAGGGAGGAATCGTGGTTGGGCATGGCTGAATCGAAGAAGGAACGCAGGGCAGAGCGGGACTGTCAGGGAGGGAGGGGGATGGAAGAAGGGAACAAGTGAAGGAAGTATGAGTAAGAGGTGGTTTTTGAGAATTCTCAAAAACCACGTTGAAGTATGAGCAAGGAGCCAAGCCCTAGGAGGGAACAGCAAGTAGTGAGGAGACACGGATGAGCATGGCTGAGTCGAAAAAGGAACGCAGGGCAGAGCGAGAGTGAGGGAGCGGGGGGAGATGGAAGAAGGGAACATGTGCAGGATGAGCAAGGAGAAAGGAGGGAGCCGCGAGGAGGGAAGAGTGATGGCTGGGCAGGGAAGGGTGCAGGGCATTGCGGATCCGGAAGGGTGCAGGGCAGAGCGGATCCGGAAGGGTGCAGGGCAGAGCGGATCCGGAAGGGTGGGGAGAAGAGGGAGGGGGAGCAACGAGGAGCGAGGAGTCAAAGTAGGGACGAAGGCAGAGCGGGGCTGTAAAACGAGAGGAGGAGAGGGTTGGAAGAGGAGGGAAAAGCGGTAGACTGCCTACCCTGTTGTGCAGAGACCATGTGACGAAACGGGTGGTGCTGGTGAGATCCTCCATGCACCTGAGGCAAGGCAGCAGAGGGCGGGTGGAGAGACAGAGGGCAGAAAAGACACGTGTGTTAAACAAGGGTGTTGTGGAGTGGCCACGTGTTCAAGCGAGTGGTGCTGGTGAGATCCTCCATGCACCTGAGGCAAGGCAGCAGATGGCAGAGAGCAGAACAACAAGGGGCGAAGCGCTGGATACAACGAATGCGACAAGGGTAACAAGGGGAAGAAATTCGGACAGCGGCATCTCTCCCCTTGTAAAGCAGAGAGCATCACAGCCCAGAGCATTGATGCGCTGACAGCCCAGAGCATCAAAGAGCACTCACTTGTCAATGCAGGAGGGTTCTGTGGCGTCCACGAACTTGTGATACGACTCCTGCACCCTCCAACACTGCTCACTGCCAGTCCCCCAACCCCTCTGACTCCAACCTCAACCGCACTCGACCCCCCCGAAGGCCCTAGGTCTCACTTTTCAATGCAGGAGCGCTCAGTGGCGTCTACAAACTTGTGGTACGACTCCTGCACTCGCTCTATGAACGTCTCGTGCACCAGCATGGGTTCGTTGTCCCTCTGGTGTGTGGGGGGAGCAGACAGACGGGAGGATGAGGTAGATTCAGCGTGGGGAAAGTCTCGTTGTGGCGTTAACTCTCCTGCACTCGCTCTATGAACGTCTCGTGCACCAGCATGGGCTCGTTGTCCCTCTGCGTGGAGGGGAATGGAGGGTTTGAGGGAAGGGAATGAGGAGCAGGTGATACGTGAGTGTGTGAGCCAAGATGTGGTACGACTCCTGCACTCGCTCTATGAACGTCTCGTGCACCAGCATGGGCTCGTTGTCCCTCTGCGGGGGGGAGCGAGAGGGAGGAGGGGAAGGAAGACCAGAGGAAGAGAACAACTTGAGTCTATCTGCACTCGCTCTATGAACGTCTCGTGCACCAGTATGGGTCGTCACCTGAGCACAAAAAGCACCAGGGCTCTTTTGAGACGTCTCAAAAGCACCAGGGCTCACCTTGAGTAGGAAGAGCACGATGGGCAGCAGTCGACCCACAATGTGCGATAGACGGAACCCAAGCTGAGAGAGGACGAAGGGGGGGAGGAAAGGGGGTAGGGAAAAGGAGGGACAGGAAGTATGTTGGAGCAGACGAGAGAAAAGTGTGAAACCGAAGTTGCTATTAACGGAGAGAAAAAAAAGTGATATACGTAATTGTGCATGTAGTCTAACCCACATGACTATACATGCATCCCACGTAACAGATAAGTTCTGATACTGAACAGCAGGCTGTACTGACATATTCTGTCAAAAGAACAGCCATGCACCATCTTTGGGTCGCCTCACAAATCATACCTGTCGAAGGAACGGCTCGAATACGTCCCAGGCCTTGGCAACAGCGATCACGCACGCTGTCCTGCAGAGCACGAGAAGGGAGAGAGGAGAGAGAAACAGCAGCAAGGAAGGAGTAGGCAGACGGCACCTCAATTATCATTGAGGCACCTGGGATGTGTCACAAGGCAGAAAGGAGTGTTTTGAGACGTCTCAAAACACTCCTTTTTTCACGTGTCTAGAAACAGCAGCAAGGAAGGAGTAGGCAAACGGCACCTCAATTATCATTGAGGCACCTGGGATGTGTCACAAGGCAGTCACAGCGGATGCAGTTGTAAGGCTGGTAACCACGGCAGTCCCAAGAGACACACACACCAATTGAAGCGCACAGTTTTTCTAACACTCCACTTGCACTCCACTTGCAAGTGGAGTGAACAAACCTGAAGTAATTTGTGCCATCGTGCACGTCCTCCACACCGCACGCATTCACTATCTCCTCCCTCGATATTGCAGGGCACCGCACTGCACCCACCACAAACCGGAACTCCGCCATCGCCCGGTGGTACTGCGCCCCTCCAAAGAGACGCATGGTGGCGTTCTGGTGTAGAGGGGAAGGCGGGGAGAATATAGGTGGTGGTACTGAGGTGACAAGGGGATAGACAAGGGCCACCTGGGAGGGATTCAAACTCAGCCATTGCCCAGAGGTACTGCGCCCCTCCAAAGAGACGCATGGTGGCGTTCTGGTGTAGAGGGGAAGGCGGGGAGAATATAGGTGGTGGTACTGAGGCGGCAAGGGATAGACAAGGGCCACTTGGGAGAGATCCAAACTCAGCCATTGCCCAGAGGTACTGCGCCCCTCCAAAGAGACGCATGGTGGCGTTCTGGTGAAGAAAGGAGGACGAGGAAGGCCACGTGTAGAAAGTGGTAATTTCACGTGTTGCAGACGCCTCAAAAATTCACTCTCTACACAAGGAAACAGGTGGTACTTCGCCTCTGCAGGGCAACGCATACTGGCATGGCATATGCCTCTGGCCCAAATGTTTGGTCATAAGAACGAGGGGAAGGCCGCATGACAGTAACCAAGACTCACCGGCATGTGCCTCTGGGGGAACTGCTGCCCGTCCGACCGCACAAAGATCCCGCCACAGGTCGAGTCCATTAGGGAGGCAATCTTTTAAGGCGATTGTTTAGGAGCCACACACAAGCCAAGAGGCTCACCGGCATGTGCCTCTGGGGGAACTGTTGCCCGTCCGACCCAACAAAGATCCCCCCGCGTGCCCTCTCCTCCTGCAGTGTCTCGCCTGGCGGGCAGGAGCGGCAGGGAAGGAAGGGGTGTACAAGACAGGGAATGAGCAACAGCATTCCACTGTCATTCCAAGCCGCAATAATCTAGACAAGATGAACAGTTGAGAACATGCAGAATGGCGTTTCAACTCACCGAATTTGTCGGGTGGAGCAGCAATGGAGCCTCGGAGCAGAACTGTGAGCTGAAGGGGGGGAGAGGTAAAGGAGGGTGGAGTGGGGTTCACAGGTGTTACAGGGGTTACAAGTGTTTTAGAGGTGTTACAGCGGTACGGAATGTTGTAACAAATGATGTGCAACGAATGTTGCACCAATGACCACTCACGACTCACCATGCACGCACCCCTCTGACAGACCTGTGAGGCCTCATACCCCCACACGTACCTTCCGGACGAAGTTGTCGCGGAAGTTTCGGCTCTTTTCTCGCAACTCGCCATCGCTAAGGTTCCTGAGGAAGGCCACAGGGTGAGAGGAGGGATGCTTGGGGTTTTGTAGGCGCCTATGTTTGAGGCGCCTCAGCGGTCAACTCGTCATCATTTAGGTTCCTGAGGAAGGCCAACGGAGAGAGGAGGGAGAGACAAGGGATGCTTGGGGTTTGGTAGGTGCTTAGGAAATCGGAACAACATGCAGACTGGGGATTGAACGTAACGTTCAGGTATGGCCAGCAGATAAAAAAGAGTGGAGAGGCAAGAGGAGGAGAAGAAAAGGAGTAGGGGAGGAAGAAAGGAATGCTGGAGAGAGGAGACTTTTGAGTCGACTCAAAAGAAAAGGAGGAGGGGAGGAAGAAAGGAATGCTGGAGAGAGGAGGTGCTTACTGTAGCTCCGCAGAGGTGGCAGAGAGCTTGGTCGAAACTGACTTGTATTCTTTATCGAGCAGCGGCACTATATAGGGTACACTCTCGAGGTACCTGGATGGGGAGGTAGGGGCAAGGGCAGAAAGGAAAGGACTGACGTCAAATTTCATCCACAGGCTTAAATGCAGAGCAGAAGGTGAGCAGGGTGTTGAGGAGCAGGAGAGCGGAATAGGGAGAAAGGTGGAAAGAAGAGAGGGAGGGGGAAGCAAAAGAAGAGTGGGAGTGGGAGAATTGAGATAAGGTGGAAAGCCACAAGGAGAAACCAATTGCCTACCGTTGCTGCAGCATCTGCTCAAAGAAGGGAGACGGGAAGAGGAGGAAGTGATGAGAGGAGGGAAGGTGTGGAGAGAAGTGAATGGGGGAAGGAGGAACGGATCGCCTACTGTTGCTGCAGCATCTGCTCCAAGAACAGAGGGAGGGGGGAAGGGGGGGAGATATTGAAGTAAGGATAAGGAACGGATTGCTTACCGCTGCTGTAGCATCTGCTCCAAGAAAAGTCGGAGCCGGCTGACCCCCACCCTTGCTCGCTCGTCGTCAGAGAGCGGCCGGCCCATTTTGTCCTCTAGCGCTGCAATGTCGCTCATCTCTCTCCGAGCAACAGCCTGCAGGTCAATGCAAGTCAACCAAGACGGTTTCAAGTCAGCTTCAATCAGCCAGAGTCAACCCCCCCACCCCCTCCACTCCTACGCCCCACCACTCATCTACCCTGTCATCTACCCTCCACCCATTTACCCTCCACCCATCTACCCTCCACCCATCTACCCTGTCATCTGTCATGAAACCCGCGTCCGACCCCACTCGTTACCCTGCTCCCTCCTGCTCCCTCTCCCTTCTTCCCCTTCCCCTTACCCATCTACCCCCAGTCACATCTCCGAAATCTATCATCTGTCATGAAACCGCATCCAACCCGGACCCCACTCGCCCCCACTACCCCCATCTGCACCATAGCCTTTTCCCCTCCTCTTTCTCTCACGCCTTCCCCCCCACTCACGTCTCTGAAGTCATCATTTGTCAGACCCCACACCGCATCCGAACCAGACCCCACTCGCCTTCCCTGCTTCCTCTCCCCTCCTTCTCCACCTTCCCCCCCCCCGCCCCCTCACATCTCTGAAATCATCGTCTGTCATAAAAACCACATCCGTCCCGGACCCCACTCGCCCCCATTCTCTCCACACTCCCCATAACCTTTCCCCAATCCCCCCTTGCATTGAGACGCCCCCATTCTCTCTGAGGTCGTTTTTGAGGCGCCTCAAAAACCTCCACACTCCCCATAACATTTCCCCAAGCCCCCCTCCTCCTCCTCCTCTCACGCCGCGGACCCCACTCGCATTTCCCCATTCATTTACTCACATCTCTGAAGTCATCGTCTGTCATAAACATAAACACGGCATCCGCCCCAGACCCCACTCGCATACTGTTTTTTATTCGACTCAAAGGCCCATTCATTTACTTAGATCTTTGAAGTCATCATCCATCATAAAGACCGCATCCGATCCGGACCCCCTCGCCCCAACGGCACCGACGTGAAGAACGGCCGCGTGGCGATGCAGAGATATAGGGCAGCAGCGGCGCCAACAGTAAAAAAAACACCCCACCTGACCTGGCCCCCTCTAGTTTTCCGGTTTTCTCTCTTAATCCCTCTCCCTTCTTCCCCCTTCCTCTTACCCATCTACCCCCAAACCCACATCTCTGAAATCATCGTCTGTCATAAACACAGCATCCGACCCGGACCCCACTCGCCCCGACGGCACGGTGGCACCGACGTGAAAAACACATTCGACCCGCACCCCACTCGCATACCCCCATTCATTTACTCACATCTCTGAAATCATCATCCGTCATGAACACAGCATCCGACCCGGACCCCACTCGCCCCGACGGCACCGACGTGAAGAACGGCCGCGTGGCGAGCCGGGACGCAGAAATGTCGGGCAGCGGCGGGTTGAGGAACATTTCCACGTCAGCTGCCCGGGAGAACTGCGGGATGCGCGTGTCGAGCTTGGTGGACACGAGGATGGTTCGGGAGAGGTCCGGGTCGACCTTCATGACGATCCTACGGGTAGTGGCGTTGCTCCAGTCGCTGCTGTCCTCGAGACAAAGTATCACAAACTCCTGCTGCTTCATCTTTGCTAAGACCAACGCCTCGACAATACGGGCTTGTTCCTGGGGAGGAGGGGGTGGATGAAAAACAGAGGGAAAACAGATAGTCGCTGCTGTCCTCGAGGCACAGAATTACAAACGCCTGCTGCTTCATCTTCGCTAAGACCAACGGCTCAACGACCCGCGCTTGCTCCTGAGAAGGGGGAAGGAGGGAGGTTTGGAGAGGGAAAACAGATGGTCGCTGCCATGCTCCAGGCACTGACATGCTCCAGGCCCAGGATCACAAACTGCTGCTGATGAGCCCAAAAGCGATGACGATGGTGAGGTTTCGAGGGGCAGTACTTGTGCTCCACGCGCACCACCACCACCACCTCCTCCCTCTCCCCCAGCCCACAGACTCACATTCGCATTTTTTACTATCATGCACATTTTGAGCACCTGTAAGGCCGTATGTGTGACAGACAGAGCGGCGGAGATGAGTCCAGGAATGTCAATGATGGTGAGGTTGGGGCAGTACTTGTACTCCACGCGAATTACCACCTCTTTACCCTCCTCCTCAGTAGCCCATGCCAGCCCGCCATCGCACCCACCTGTAAGGCTGTGTGCGTAACCGAGGGAGCGGCGGAGATGAGTCCAGGGGTGTCGATGATGGTGAGGTTGGGGCAGTACTTCAACTCCACGCGCACCACCACCACCGTACCTCCCTAACGGCGCGCCAACTGGCGTTCGTATTGGCGCACCTGTAAGGCCGTGTGTGCGACCGAGGGAGCTGCGGAGATGAGTCCAGGGGTATCAATGATGGTGAGGTTGGGGCAGTACTTGTACTCCACGCGCACCACCACCTCTCGGTCCGAGAACCGCCCCATGTCTTTCTCCAGCCGTTGGTTCTCGGACTCGATATAAGCCTGCACCGTTACAATCATAGCAGCACATCAAACACGTTCCATTCATCAATGCCTTGACTCAACGTCTCTTGCTATTAGGATATTAGTCGAGTGCGGAAAATCCCATCCGAACTAATCACTGGCTCGAAAGAAATATAAAACGAATCAAAATATAATAAACCGTAGAAGTACCTGTAGTTGCTGCAAAGTCTTCTCCTGTTCGCTCGTATGATCCTTATCCAGCACTAAGTAGCACCGCGGCTCCACGCACTCCGGATTATACTTCATCTGAAGCGTGATCGGACGGCGCGTCTTCGTCCCCCCACCCACGTGGTTAAACTGGAATCCCATCAGTGCTTCGACCAGCGCGCTCTTACCGTCCGTCTGATGCCCCACGATCAGCACAGCTGGCGCATCGAACGGCTTCTGGAAGTGCTGCGCTAAGCGGTGCAACTCGTTATAAGCCTCGTACAGCTTCTCGTTCTCGCTAGAGTTGCGAGGGCTGCCGTTGCCCTGAGAGCGGTTCGAGAGAGCAGTAGTGGAGAAATAAGTACCGGACGGACTTCTGCCAATCCCATTACCACCACCGCCGCCGCCGCCGCCGCCGCCGCCTCCTAAACCGACGCCGCTGTTGGATATTGATTGATTGGCTTTTCCGCCAGGAGCCACGCCGCCATTGCCGTACCCTTGGTTGCCGGATGCCATGTATGATCCACCCGTGCTGGACGGAGGTGCCACGTCTGCACGGGTTGGCTGAGTGAAGCGCTCTGCAGGCGCCACGTCACCGCGAACAGAGTCTGTCCCTCTAGCGAAGGTGATATTTTCCCTGATGCTCGCACTGAAGGAGTTGTCCGCGGGCGAATAGTCCCCCCCAAGCCTGCTGCCGTAGG
Source organism: Closterium sp. Yama58-4 (assembly GCA_947470075.1). Lineage (NCBI taxonomy): Eukaryota > Viridiplantae > Streptophyta > Zygnematophyceae > Desmidiales > Closteriaceae > Closterium > Closterium sp. Yama58-4. The sequence goes on from CANIUD010000271.1 coordinate 517,827, forward strand.
TTCGGGTTCTTGGTTCGGAAGAAGGAGCGGGTGGCAATACCGAACGTGATTCCAGCTGCTGGGTCAATGAGCTTGTGCTTTTCAAATCCTTCCCGGAGTTTGCTCCGCCAGCGGATGCAGGTTCAGGATTGGACGAGGTTCGGGTGAAAGTGGACGAAAAGCTACGTAGCGAGCTTGCCGCGGCTGCCGTTGGCCGCTCTGTTGGCCCATTCTGACTGGGAGACTGCTTTTCTTGCGCGGCTGCTAGCCATTTCTCTATGCTATCTCCGGGACGCGCCATTTTGAAAGCTTGCGAAACTGGGAGAAGGCAGGAATGAAACTGCGGAATGAAGACAGCAAAGTGTAACTGCTGACGAGAAAGAAATAATAATTGGGAGGTTATTTTCTAAGGTCGTTAGCGGCAGGCATTACCGAGATTTCGCATTGTTGATCCCTTGAACTGAAGCTGAAGCTAGAGCAGGAGGCCAAGCCTGATTACACCAAGGAACTCGACTCGACGTCCCTGAAGAAATGGAAAACCGTCAGATATGCTGGGAATCTCGAAATTCTTTCTGGAGGTTTGTATCTGGAATCGAAAATGGGTCGCGGCGAAACAATACCGAGCCAGCTTACCTGACCTGAAACCTGTTCTGCCATTGCCAGTAGGGGTTTGGAGCTTTGGTCTGGTACGAAGCGAGCTTCGGTTCACCCGTGTGGGATGCAGGCTGCAGACCCTGGCAGGTCTTGAAGCTCGGCGATTTGGCGGGCTTGTCTGGCGAATTCAAATCAAGCGTCGTCAGCAGGCATGGCGAGATGGCAAGCAGGGCGGGAAAACGTATGCAATATATTTCACTTTCGAGAGCCGGTAGCGGTCGGTAGCGCCCGGTAGCGCTACCGACCGAGTCAGCACTCTGCCCGCGGGCAAAAGAAATAAACCCATGGCTTACGGCATGCCATTCGGGAGCCTCAACCCTAAAATTTTAGGGTTGAGGCTCCCGAATGGCATGCCCCCGACTGGGGTTTATTTTTTTTCTTGCCCGCGCTGACTCGATTGGACTGCCTGCTGACGCAGGCAGTGCAATATATATTCCAGTTCCGAGCTTATGGCGTGAGCGCACATTCTGTAATTTCTTTGAGAAGTTATACAAAATATACAATGTTACTGTACATGCTGAATCTTACGCAAATTGTTCATGGCGGCGTTGCTGCAAATTGGCTTTGGTCCGAGCAGATCCGTCCGTGAGTTTCGGCTAGAGGGCCCGTCAATGCGTAGCAATCATGACGAGCACAACAGACGCGACGAGGCATCGACGGCTCTCGTAGGCCATTCATTACAATCCAATGGTACAGTAATTCCTGACCAGATGCCCCCATCCCGAATAAAAAATCAACGCCATGAGTTCGTGTGGCTCCTTTATGCGTCGCCCGTGTTCGTCCGATAGGCGGTCATCCTGACCTCAACACCACATCGAGGGTGCAAAATGGTTCATGCTTCGCTTGGGCACGACCTTCCAGATACCTGGGCTGCCCAAATGCTTCAGCCTGCCCAGAAATACCCATCTCTTACCACACACATTCCCTCGGTTCCCCTGGGCTCCGCGCGATCTCTTATGGGCCAACATCATATACATGCAAATTAGTCTGGTAACCCTATTCGATGGTATGCAAAACCGTCGATACCTCGGTTTTGGAGGTATTGACATATTGCCGTAGTATCACGATTCTTTTGAATCAACGCACTGATTTCTACCGCGCTTGTATTTCCGCTGAACTTCGATTTATTCGGGCGACTATTCGCCAGATGAGCAACACTGTTCACTATACCTGACAGAAAAAATAAAACCCCGTGGGAAAGGGATGCACTTGGGGAGGCATCAACCCTAAATAAAATGCCTTTCCCGTGTTTAGGGTTGATCCCTCCCTGAAATGAGTCCAGGTCCCTAGGGGTTTTATTTTTTTCTTGCCTGCCCTAACAGTACCCGGTAGCAATATATGGGGTGCAATATATTGTTACAAAAATGACACCGTTAACTTTCATTCGACGGATTTTTCTGTTTATCGTGCACATTTAACGGAAAATTGTTGGCCGCAGGAATCTTTGTTAGGCGTCAATCAAAGCGCGGTGAAAAAAACTAGAAAACGAAATTGAAAAATTCAATCGATTGTTTCACTCATTGCATCCTTTTTGTGCTGCATCAGCTGTTACACAGTGTTTTATGTGGCGCTACCAGACAAATTTGCGAAGCAGAACTGGGGTATCGACGGTTTTGCATACCATCGAATAGGGTTACCAGACTAATTTGCATGTATATGATGTTGGCCCATCTCTTATCGTGGCGTGCGGTCAGGGCAAGCGCACTCCACAAACACGCCACACCAGCAACACCGCACCACACATCAGCCCCACCTTCCCCGAGCGTCCTTTCAACCGAACACCCCACCATCCCCCACACCCCCCACCCGCAGCCCCCCATGTCCTCTTCCCCTCTTTCCCCCTGTCCCCTCCATTCATCCGCACTCCGTCTTTCCGCCTGGACCGTCTCTCCACAGCCCCTAATCTCTCCTCCCCTCGAGTGCTCTCCTCTCCTGTTCTCCCTCTAGGTTCACTGTCTTTGGCCGCCATATCCTCTTTGCCCTAGAATCCAGCCACTGTTGAATCTTCTGCTGTAGTTTACGTTGCCCGAAACTGCTTGTGCCTGAGCTAAGGGCTAGTCTAGTTCTTAGCGTTCTTAGTGTTCACCAATCCTGGATACACCCGTCTTTTTCTCGTTTTAGGAACCAACCGCATTCCAATGGCGATGCTTCGGTACAGGTAAGGCCTTGTAGGGGGTGCTTGAATTCCGCCGTTCCCGCTCCCTTTCCGTTACGTTTTCCGTCACGTTTCATCCATCAGCCGCCCCGCTCTGTGGTTTCCTCATGGCGTATGCCGTCGTTATTTTCTTACATTCTCTATATTTTTCTTTTTTTAATGCGTGAACACCACGGCAGGTCCTCTGTGCATTCCGGCGCTCCATCCGTTGGACCTATTTCTCGATTTAGTCAGTTCTTTCTGTTTGTAATATTCGTCTTCCTGACCGGTGCGCTCCGGGCCGATAATGACCGTCAGATCTCTCTTTCCGAAGCAGCAACCTACGCACGCGATTCGTCGACAGCAGCTCGGCCGAGCATCAACAGCCTCGCCTTCTCCGGCTCTGCTTCCGCGACATTCGCCGCGAAGGCTGGCGGAGATTTGCGAAAAGAGTCGCGAACGGACGGCTCCTTACACATACGTCAATCGTCACCGCCACCGCCATTGCAACCTATAGGAGACGCCCATTCCCCGGATTCCGCCATAGACGCGCAAACACCACATAGCACAGACGCCAGACCGAGAGACTTACCTAAAGCAGACACCGGTTCAAGAGATAAGAAGCCCGAGCGAGCGAAGGGGAGAATAAAAACCCGGCAGAAATCCGCAGCAGCCGCAGCACCTGCAGCTCCCGCACCTGTTGAGGATTCCGGAGGGGCATCGACGCGGCTAGGTGATTCTAGCTACCCTAGGCTAGGTGACATCAGCCTGCCGCCGAATGCGCCGGAGGGTGCGCTGGCGATGTTTGAAGCGGATTTAAACACGCCGTCGCTATGGGAGCTTCCGGGAGGGGTTAGAACGTTCCCAACGCTGCTGTCTTGGGGCGCTCGATACGCGTGTACGACTACGCCGCACACGCTATGGATCATAAATCTGTCTCGTCATAGAGAGCTGGTTATCGAATCCGCTACAAGCAGTTCTTTCGATTTCTATATGGCGAGCTACATGGCAAGTTTCGACGAGTTCGTTATCAAGCCTCGGTCGGCTAGTTTCATCAGTCTTTTTTTCCTGCCCCGGGCACTAGGAACTATAGACGGGAATTTGACGGTAGAGACTAGCGCAGGGCCGATTGTAATTCCGCTGTTTGGTTACGGTCTTCCGTCCCCGTTTAGCTTGGAACCGAGAACGAGTTTAAGAACGTTGCCCGGGCAGCGGATCATACACCCCGTTTGGATGCAGAATACAATGCCGTGGCCCGTTACGATCACCGACGTACAATCCAAAGTGGATGTGTTTATATCGGGGGAAGACGGCCCAATGGAGCTTCCGCCGGGTTCTAGAAGCGAGGTGAAGATAACGGTGGGAGGGGTGGAGCTTGGAATGGAAGATGACACGTGGTCGTACCTACGTGACGCTATAGGGAGTGATATTATAGTGAAGCCAGGGGGAACAGAGGAGGTGCTAGTGATTGAGGCGGTTCACGGTGATGTTGGGAGGCTATCGCTAAGTATTTTTCTTAAAGTCGAAGCGCACGCGGATTGCGACTGCGAGTACCTGCTGCTGCCGATCGATCTGACGACGTCGCCAGGTGGCGTCGTCTCAATGGCGGATGAGATCGACTTCGGCACGCTGACGTCAGCGCGGGACACGGTGATCCGCCATGTGGAATTGGGGAACGTGGGCAGCACCATGGCGACCGTGGAAGACGTCCGGCTCGCGGTCAGAGACGAACATTTGCAAGCTGCCCGTTTCCGCAAAGGACAGCAGCTGCCGCCCGGGAAGGTTGTGCAAGTTGCTGAGTTGAAATACGCGGGCTATAGCTTGTCGGCAGGTTTAAGCGGGAAAGCAGGAGGGGGAGGGGGAGGGGGGGGAGACGGAGGACCGGAAATCGAGGGTTTTACGCGTAGGGGACGTGTAGTGGTGCAGACGGCGCAGTCAAGCCCGTCGCTTGTAGAGGTGCCGTTTAAAGCGCGGATAGTTCTGGGTAGCGTGACAGTGGAGCCTGTCGAAAACACTGTCTTTTTCTTCGCAGCAGCACCTGAGAAAGAGAAGCAGCCGGCAGGAGAAATTTCCGGGCAGCCTGGGGGAGAAAACATTGGGTTTGTTCGATCTGCAGTGACCAAGGAGTTGGTCCTGCGAAATAAGTTTTCCTGCCCGGTGCTCGTATACGATGCGTTCTTTTCGCACGACTGCATTCAGGCCAAGGATTTCCCGTCCTCTCTGCTTCCCCCCGGCGGCATCAGCAAACCGTTTCTTTTGCAGCTGAATCCGGAGAAGCTGCCGCTATCACTCACTATAGTGAACTTCACTATAGCGACGAATGTGAGTGATATGGTTGTGCCACTGCACGTGCTGCCTGGGTTATTGGAATTGGACGTTCCGTTGACAGCAGCAGCAGCAGCAAAAGTTGCAGCGACAGCCGCAGATAGCAGCATGAGTGCTTCCCGCTCTCCCACCTCCACCCGCTCTAGTACCCAGAAAGGGGCGTTAATGGGAAGTGATGGCACAAGGGTTTTGGGTGAGCAGGAAGAGGAAGAGGAGGAGGAGGAGGAGGAGGAGGCGGGGTTTCACGTTGGGGGAGATGCAAGCACGCATTCTGATGGTTGGTTCGAGGGGGGGGAGGAGGAGCAGCAGGAGCAGCAGCAGGAGGGGAACAGCCGCGGGGTTTTGGACTTTGGCTTGATTCTCCCCGGTTCCAGGCGAAACATATCGTTTCGCTTGGCCAATCCGGGCCCGTTCCCGATCGCCATCATGTCCGCATCATGCTCATCCCGCCACGTCACCGTCCACGTCAGCGACGTTATCCACATGGAGGAGAGGGAGGCAAGGCGCGCCCCGGTGCCTGTGGCCCTGTCGTCTGCTCTCCCGTCCTCCCAGCATCATATTTTCCACCTCCCCATTAGGTTACACCTGCAGACGCTTGCTAGGTCATCTGAAGAGGGGGGGGGAGGGGTTGGCGGGATAGGGGCAGCAGCAGGAGCAGGAGGGGCAGGAGGGGCAGGAGGGGGAGGAAGTGCAAAGAAAGGAATGAGGAGCAGCGGCAGCGACAGCAGCGAGAGTCGTAGTAGTAACACTGGCAGTGGCTCCGTCAGCAGTGGGAGTACGGCTACAGCTTCTAGTACGAGACCGTCGCTGGTGCTCAAAAGCCCGCGTGCAGGCGAAGATGTGGTTTTAGAGTGCGAGAATTGCGGACTGTTCAGCATTCCAGAGTTTCATACTGCGGAAGTGACTGTAAAGTTTGTTCCTGTAACGGAAGGAGCAGGGTCGGAGCTGCTGGTGCTTGAAACGAAGCACCAATTAGTGAAGCTTGATCTCAAATACGCATCCTTTCGAGGCGAGATTGCGGTTTCCCCGAAGCTTCCGCTCGTGTTCCCGTCGCTCTTTCCAGGAAAGGCCCACAGGATAAAACTCTCGGCCAACAGCACCTTCCCTCATCCCCTTGTTGTGACCGGAATTAGGGTTTCGGATTCTAGGGTTTCCGCTGATCTCAAGGGTACCGTGCTGGGGCCATCTAATGAAACGGAGTTGGGCGATCTTGTGTTTTCCATGCCCTTGCGCGAAACCTTTGTGACTGCAAGCGGAGGTGCTTCTAACGGGAGCGAGAGCTGGGGTCGGATGCTGGAGAGGCTGCAGGATGGTGGGAGGAGGAGCCCAGGCGGTGATAATAACGAGGGGAGGGACCCGTGGGGTGAAGGTGTGACTAAAGAGGAACGGGAAACAGCACAGGGGAGGCTGGATGAGTGGACGCGTGTGGTGCGTGCAGGCGAGAATGTGATTGTATCCTCTTTGGTTCTTGAAACGGAGGTGATGGAATCAGAGCATGTGGAGGTGAAAGGGGTGCTGGCGAAGCCGCGAGTGGTGTCAGAAGCTTCGTCTAGTTTGCAGTTTGGTCGGGTACAGGTGGGAACAGCAGCAGGGGAGATGGTTTTGGTGCAGAATCCGAGTGACTACCCCGTGCGTGTGCGCCTGGTGATGGATGAACCGTCGGGATTCAGGGTTTGTGGGAATGGGAACGGTGGGAATGGCAATGGTAGGGGCGGAAGCGCTAGTAAGGGTGTTGGCAGTGGGGGAAATGGCGCTAGTGGGGGCAACGGCGGTGGTGGCAGCAGCAGCAAGAGTGGTGCTGGGAGCAGCAGCAGTGGCAGCAAGGGTGGGAGTGGCAGGAGCAGCAAGAGCAACAATGGTGCCACAACCAGCAGCACCAGCAGCGGTGGCGGCGGCGGCAGCGGTGGCAGCAGTAAATCCGGTTGCTCCGGGGGAGAACCAAAGGGCCCGCCCTTTTGCCCCGTACCCAACCCTAATCCCGCTCCGCCCTCCCCCCTCCTCCCAACCCGCTGGTTAGCCGCGGCTGGTATTTCCCCCTGGACCCTTAACTTAGCCTCTCACTTGAGCGTTCCCTGGCTGGGTTTCGGGGCACCTTGGCTTGGATTGGGCGTAAGGAAGGAGAGCGAGGAGGGTGGGGCGGGTTTTACCTTGGCGCCGGATGCTGTGACGGATTTGATTCTGCCGCCCGGGTGGGAGGGGCGGCTGGGGCCGGTGGTTTTTCGGCCGGATGCTGTAGGGTGTGTGTATAACGGATCAGTCTATGTGCGGAATAATCTGACGTTATTGGAGGAGGTGAGGATGGTGGGGGAAGGGGGATCGGGAGTGCTGCATGTGATAGGCAGTAGAGGGCCTGAGATGCTGCTGATGGTGAATGTGACTGAAGAGCATGTGCTTGTAAAGGAGCGGAGGGGGAGGAGGCTGGTGGGAGCGGCAGGGGGGGCTTATCCGAGGTTTTACGTGACTGAAGTTGAGAGCAGTGTAGGAAAGGTGAAATGGCCAGTTGTGGCCGAGCGGAAGTTTAAGCTGGTTAACCGGGGCGATTTACCCTTGAAAATCACGAGTACGAGCCTGCACGGGGCCAAAAGCAAGGTCGTGTGTTCCCTTCGAGGATTCTCCATACATCCATGCGAGCCCTTCACGCTCGCCCCAGGCCAATCCAACCCTCTTCTCCTCTCTTTCACACCGGACCTCACCTCCACTGTTGTTCGCGCCGTCCTCCATATAGAGTCATCCGCTGGTGCGCACGAGCTTCCGATTCGGGGGTACATTCCGAGGAACCTCGCAGTGATTGCAATAGACGCTGAGCCAAGGCATCCTATGGATTCAGTTATGAAAGCTGTAGTGGCTTCGATGCTGGTAGCCATGTTTGGGCTGCTGGTGCGGGCGGCTGTGTCTCAGCTTACTCTCTTCCCCTCCCCGTGGTTCCCCGGGTTCTCTGCTGCTGCGGCGGCGGCACTGACTAGAAGGCTGCAGAAGAAGCAGAATGCGCTGCTGCTCGCGAATCAGCTTCATGGCTCTGCTGCTGGTGGGGGAGGGGGAGGAGCGCCGGGCGGAGGGGGTGGCGCAGGGGGAGCGGGAGGTGTGGGGCTGGTTGGGGGAGTGGGGGTTGGCGGGGTGGGAGGCGGGGGTTTTGCAGCAGATGCAGAGACGCGAGCGCGAGTGGTCAGGGTTCGAGTCTCGGTAGCGCCGATTTCTGCAGGGAGAGGGCAGGGAGGAGAAGCGGGTGGAGGGGTGAGTGGCGTTGTGGGGATGCATGTTGGCAAGGGACACGACGGGCCTATGGGGGATTCTGGGCCGTCCTGGGTGGTAACCCGAGTGGAGAAGGTTACAGATGGGGCGGATGGGGAGGACGATGGCGTTACTGATGCTGAGATTGGGCTTGGGTTGGAAACGGTGCTTGCAGTGCGGAAGCAGCATATGGAGCAACAGCAGCAGCAGCAGCAGCAACAGCAGCAGGCGGGTTTATCAAGTCAGCAGGCGTCAAGGGCAGTCTTGGTTGCTCCCCAGGCAGTGGAGCAAGGGAAGAAACATACAGGCCAGAAGTCTGACTCTGCAGGAGGTCAGATGGCATCCCAACAACAGCCGGAGCAGCAGCAGCAGCAGCAGCAGCAGCAGGTGTGTGTTGATCGTGGGGCAGGGAAGAGTGACGTGCTGATTGCAAGCGAGGCAACTGTGGCAGCGGTGGCAGTGGCAGCTGGTAAAGCAGCACGGAAGAGCGCAGATTTAGGGACAGCAGGGGCGTTTGCGCCTGGAGCAGGCTCAACTGGGGGAGGCGTAGCTGTTGCAGGTGGAGTGGGAGGGGAGGCATCTGAGGGAGGGCCACACGATTCGGCTCGAGTCTTTGTGAAATCCTTGTCTGTCCCCTTAGGTAGGGGTAAGAGCAGCCAAAAAGAGGCTGATCCTGCTGCTTCTGGTGGTGGTGCTGCCGTGACTGACACGCTGGCTGCTGCTGCTGCTGCTGCTGCTGCTGCTGCTGTGATGGAGGGGAGTACTGGGAGTGATAAGGCTGGGAAGGAGGGAAGTGGGGTGACTTGGATTCCTGGTGCATGTAGCAAGGGGGTTGGTGGTAAAGTGGGGAAGGAGGGTGGTGGTAAGGGGGAGGAGAAGAAGCAGCGTGGGAAGAAGGGGAAGGAGGAGAAGATGAGAGAAAGAGAGTTGGAGAGGGAGAGGGAGAAGGAGATAGAGAGGGAGAAGGAGAGGGTGAAGAAACAGACGGAGATGGAGGCTCATCGTGAGGAGTCAGGTAAGTTGAAGGAGAAGGAGCAGGGACGGAAGGAGGACGAGAGTGAGAAGGAGAAGGAATTACAGAAGGGAAAGGAGCACGAGGTTGGGCTGAAGAAGACCCAAAAGGAGGAAGGAAAGAAGGGAAGAGTCAAGGAGAAGGAGAAGGAGAAGGAGAAGGAGAAGGAGAAGGAGAAGGAGAAGGAGAAGGAGAAGGAGAAGGAGAAGGAGAAGGAGAAGGAGAAGGAGAAGGAGAAGGAGAAGGAGAAGGAGAAGGAGAAGGAGAAGGAGAAGGAGAAGGAGAAGGAGAAGGAGAAGGAGAAGGAGAAGGAGAAGGAGAAGGAGAAGTGTGCAGAGACTGACGAGGTGAAGGAGAAGGGATCAAAGACTGAGAACGGAGACAAGAAGGGAGAGGATGGGAAGGGCGGGAAGAAGGAGGAAGAGGGTGGGAAGGAAGAGAAGAAGCCGGGAGTGGCGGAGAAGCTGGGTGCTGTCGACAGGAAGGTTGCAGAGGAGAAGCAAGGTGCTGTTGAGACGGGGAAGAAGAAGAAGAAGGGCGGCCAGGCAGCAGCACGTGAGCCGTCGCCTGCTCCTAGTGCCCCTGCTGCTGCTGGTTCTCCTCCTGCGAGCACTGCTCCTGATCCTGCTGCTGTGGTCGCTGAAAAATCTGCTGGGTCGAAAGAGAAGGAGGGCGCAGAGCTTGGCAAGTCCGCTGGCAGTGAGGATTCGAGCAGGACCGGAGGGAAGCAGGCAGGAGAAGGGAAGGGGAGGAAGGAAGGGAAGGAGAGAGGCAAGGATCAGCCGAAGCTGGTCCCTGTGACGGCCGTTGCCGTGTCTGGATCCCCGGTGGTTCGCTCTCCTGTAGAGAGCCCAACAAAGGAGGGCGGTGGTGGGAAGAAGCAGGGGTCTGGAGAGAAAGAAAGGGAAGGAAGCGGAGGGAAGGGGAAAGAGGTGTCAGGAATTAGGGGGGCTGCTGTGGCCTCTCCTCATCGCGCTCTCAGACAGCCGTCTCCGGCCCCATCAGCTGGTCAAAGTGCTGGTAGCAGCAGCAAAAGAGATGCCTCAGGTGCTGGGATCAGTGCTGCTTCTGCGAACGATCTTGCTCTGGCTGGTGCGAAGCCTGTGGCTACTGGAAAGACTGCTGCTGCTGCTGCTGCTGCTGCTGCCTCTTCTGCTGGTTCTACTGCTGCTGCTGCTGCCAGTGGTGGTGTTGTCTCAGCAAACGATCTTGCTCTGGCTGGTGCAAAGCCTGTGGCTATCGGGAAGACTGCTGCTCGGGCACTGCTCCTGCAGCAGCAGAAGGAGAAGGAGCAGCAGGCAGCGCAACAGAAGCTTCAGCAGCAACAGGGCCAGCAACAGCAGCAGAAGCTTGTTTTGGACGGGAAGGCAGGCCGTGCGTCTGTAGCAGCAGCTGGTGCATCTGGCATGAGGGTTACCCCAGAGAAAACAGGTTCTGCTGCTGGACGGGGTAAAGCAGCTGCTCCCGGCGGTTCAGCTGGCTCGGCTGGTTTACCCACTGGCAGGCAAGTTGCTCGTTCCTTCTCCCGCTCCCCACCACCACCGGACCCATTTTCTCCCCCTGCAAATGCAGCAGCAGCGGCACCAGCAGCAGCAGCAGCACCAGCAGCAGCAGCAGCAGCACCGCCCTCAGCAGCGCAGCCAACAGCAGTTGGTGAAGGCGTTGCGCACAGCTGGCATGTTCCGATATCTGCTTCTTTCTCTTCCCCTCTGCCTGCGGGATTAGGGGGGCTAGGAGGTGGGGGAGGAGGAGGCGGAGGAGGAGGAGCGAGCAGGATGGCGTCTATTCCCAAGACTCCTTCCTTTGTCAACACCTGTTCGGACCCTATCCTGGTGCATCGGCGCCTTCCTCCCTCCTCCACCCCAGTTGCAATCGGCAGCGGCAGCAGCACCAGTAGTGGTGGCGGCGGTGGCAGCGGTGCTGGTTCGGCAGCTGCAGATTCCTGGAAGGTTCCAGGGTTGCTGAGCCCGGGTAGTCGAGTGGGGAGTTATCTTGGTGGGGGGAGTAGCAGTGGGGGGAGCGGTGGCAGCAGGGGGGAGCTGGCAGCTGCTGCGGATTTGGCGGTAGGCTCGTTTGCCAGGAGTGGTAGCAGGGAGGATGGGTTGCATGGAGCTGTGGCGTTTGGTGGCAGTCCTGCTGCTGCTGGTGCTACTGCTGCTGCTGCTGCTGCTGCTGGAGGTACAGCCGTTGCTGCAGCTTCGAGGAGTGGGGTGCGGTTGGAAGGTTCTTCAGGTGGCGGGCTGGCAGGAGCAGGTGAAGATGAAACAGCTGTGTATGACTTATGGGGTAACCATTTTGATCACCTTGCATCGTTTGGGTCATCCCCACACCCAGCAGGCATCTGCCACCCATCGAGCCTCTTCTTTTCAGACCGAGGCTTTCTCACCGCCTCTCCTCCTCCGCCCACCGCCTCCTCTGTACCCCACTCCTCGGGAATCCTCGGGCCTTCACTCATCCACGGTTCGCCCTCCTCTCCTCGCTCCCCGCGCGTGATTGCACCACCTGCCAGAGCGAGGGATGCTCTGTCACCCCCTCGTGACCAGTATCTCTTCTCCTCTGCCATATCTGGAACTCCTGAGTCTGACAGCCTTCCCCGTCGCCCCTCTACCGAGCTCTTCTCATCTCCTTTTGGGGGGTTTTCTCTCTTTCCTACGACTTCACTTTCTGCTTCTTCGCCTGGAGATGCTGTTCTAGGCCCTCCTTCCAGGTCTGCTTCTCCTGCCCCATATGGATACCCGGATCGAGGGGGTGGGTTGGGAGCAGGATGTGTGGGGTCGGGAAGCGAAGGTGCAGTTACCACTGGTGGGTTGTTTGGTCAATCTTCAGGGGATGCAGGGCTGCAGGGTCCTGTGAGCTCCCCGTTTGGGTTTGGGGTTTCAGGAATCGACATGGAGGCATATCTGAATGGTGGGGTTGCAGCGGATGCTGGCAGTCCTGCGTTTATGAGGACTTCGGATGTGGAGTCGTTCTGGTCGCACGGAGCTCCAGAGCAAGCGCTCCATGCGCATATTCCTTCTAGTGGAGAGAGTGATGACACAAGCACACAGCCCTGAAGACATGATTATACGATTACTACACCTGGAAGATGTGAAGATCTGGCCCGGCTATTGTCAGTGGCAAGTTTCCCTGAAGGCATTGTGTCAATTGTCAAGTGAGGTGTTACTTGAATTAGCAGTCAACAATCTCAGGTTGTTCATATGCGAGAGTGCATCCTTGTACAATTCCTTTGTTCACATTCCATAATATGATCAGCTTCCCTTTGTTGATACGTTCAACCAAGATGCAATGTAATTACTTCCCATCTGCATAGAATAAGGGATAATTAGATGATGTTTGTGGAGGAGCACCAGAAATGGGCCCACACTTCATCAAGAAGTTGCTGCACAAAGTGGAAACCAGCTCAAACTGCTGCACTGGATAGACATCCACGGGTTGAGCATGGTAAGTGTCGCTGTGCTGTCTGCTGGTTGGAGCAGAGTATATCAGCGTATATCAAGGTGCAACAAGAGCCTTGCAGGGCGATCCATGGATCTGGCAACGTTTGCCTTCTCTTCCTGCTCCACTTCATATCCAGATTTGAGATACAACAGTCGTGCAGGGTCGTTATTCTTGACGACATGAACATACAGATGCTCCACACCTGCAGCTCAGGTAAGACAGAATGTAAGTCCGCTGAAACATGATTCTTGAGAAAGCATGAATGCGGTTGAGCAGATGCCGTAGCCACGACTCACCCCAACTTCGTGCAAGATCTCGTGCAGACTGCATCAATCTGTAGGCAACTCCAAGTCTTCTGGCAGCTGGCGCCACGCAAACATTAGATAGATAGGCTCGTCTTGACTCTATGTGCAACCCCTGAGCACAAAGTATTGCCAGTCGGTTACCACCAGAAGACGAGGAAAAGGACCTAAAGTACGCTCTCATGACCACAGCAATTCTGATTAGTGAGCACCTTATCAGGGTACTTTCCGCCAAGATTTTCACCAGGCAAGCGAAGCCCTAAATTCAGGTCCAAAGTTCCAACAACCCATCCGTGAGCGACTTGCAGAGATGCACGCTGAGTACGAACATAACAAGAACAGGCAGTCAGTCAACGTCAACAAAAGCAGGAAAATCTTCTGAGAATTAACGACCTTACAGGCTCTTGACCAGGTTGCAAGATTGCGCCGCTGGGTTCAGGTACAGTGGCTACTAAACATGAGACCCGGTTGAAGCCAGGAAGGAGTCCAGCAACCTTATCTTCCAAGCATTGCGCCTCCTCCATGGCCTTCATAAACAAATGTCGCTGCAAAAGGAACCATAAAATAGGTTACGTCCAGTTCTGCGGAGAGGGAGGGGCAAAGGGGAAAAAGGTAGCGGAAAGCTACTGCGATTTTCTGTACCTCAACGAATTCTGATGAACGGTCAGGGGGACAAGTGAAGAAGCAAAACGACCGAAGGGACGCAGCAGCTCTGAGTTCGGTTGATGAAACGGCCTCCTCCACTCGTACAGTGCATGGAGATGAGGCAAGCTCCGCTCTGCTCCATGAACTGAAGCGTGGAGAACGCAAACTCTTCGACAACTTGATTTCCTTAGAGGACGAGACTCTCAATCTGGTCCTTGAAATTTCCAAGCATGTTGAGGGGAATACATTGGGAAACCTATACTGGCAAACGGCACCACACGCCATGGTAATCCTAAACTCGTCGTTTTAGTCTAAAAATACCACCACCAGGGTGGCGAAATTTAAATTTGTGCCAAGCCGTTCAATCCAAGCAGAGAGACGAAGACAGCATACGACTCTCCCGTCAATTCCAAGGTGTAACATTCGAGCGTGAGTGTAACTTTCATGTGGCTTCGCATTGAATTGTTACCCATCTCGACTTTCAAACATCTGATGGGACTTCCAATTCTCCTTTCAGAGGAAGCCGTCTGCTGTTGGTTTGAAGTGGATTTTTACGCGTATGTCAAGTCACGGGGCGTGGATTCTGGAATTTTTGGGAGTCCCCATACGCCGACGTCCACTCGCCGCCGGTTTTCTGGCTGGAACTGAGAGACCCCTGAACCCTCATCCACGTCATCATGGGCACACCTTCCAACACACTGGGACCCGTGGTGGCAGGCAATCGAGCCAGATCATTTCCCTACCACTAGTTACCGAGTCGCGGGCCCGCGCTAAAGTGAAGGCAGGTGCTGGGGATTGCCAGCCCAAGAAAATTTGTTCTGCCCATATTTTGGTGCTGCTGACATGGGAACAGCTGGGCACAAGGGCAGCGACAAGATCGAAATTTACTGTGCGTAGCCGAGCAAGATGGGCTTCGTGTTGGGGGATGGGAATGGTTCTAGTCTAGACTAGAGTTGGTGGCGCTTCTTTCCGCAACGGACTTCAGCGACTGGCTTTTATTTCTAGCTTGTTTTCTCTCCCACTTCTCCCGTCGTGAGGCGATCCCGTCACTTCCTTGCCGATCTCGCCGACCAGAATTTACTTGACTTGATCAACTTGTTCTAGTTGACGCGCGCAACGCGATCTGAGCGCGTTGTGAGGAGAGCAATATGGCCTTGGCGGGCCAAAGATTAGCTCAGGCGGCCGGATCGGTCATAGGATCTCAAGCAGCTGTGTTTTGGAGGCAGTTTTCCAATCTGTCGCGAGAAGTCGCACCAGCTGCGCGGCGGCTGGCGACAGAGCCTCAGCATGCTCTGAGCAGTGCGGACAGAAGAATACAATGGGTCTTTTTGGGTTCACCCGGTGCAGGAAAGGGTACATACGCAAGCAGACTGAGCAAGTACCTCAATATTGCTCATATCTCCACGGGCGATCTCGTTCGTGAGGAGTTGAAGAACGGATCGCCGATCGCGATCAAGGCAAGTATGGAGGGCGTTGACAGAAAGTTATCCCCAAGTAATGTTAATTCACAATGTGCTGATCCCACGACACGTGGATCGTGTAATCTTCTTGGCAGATGCAAGAAGTAATGAATCGCGGTCAGCTTTTATCTGATGATATTATCTTCGACCTACTATCAAAGCGGCTAGAGCAGGGTGTTGTCACGGGCGAAGGTGGCTTCATTCTGGACGGATTTCCTCGCACAGCCGTACAAGCAGTAAGTTTCACGGGGGCTTGGGAGGCTAGTACGTCGCGATCCGCATGCGAGTAGGCTGTAAGTGCGACGACCATTAATCTGCTTGTGATTGGAGTTTGTCGCACCCATCTGCCCCCTGTTCTGGCTCTGGCAGGGTCATGATAAGCCATTTCTCCATTGTTGATCGCTCGGTGCATGCGGTCCTGATCCTTTCATTTTTGTCCCTTGCAGGAAGTGTTGGAGTCTATGACACAGATTGACCTGGCAGTGAACCTAACCCTTCGGGAGGAAGTCCTGGTTCAGAAGATGCTGGGGCGTAGATTATGCTCAGACTGTGGCGGTAATTACAATGTTGCCAATATTGACATCCCCGCACAAGATGGAAAGCCAGCCATTTTCATGCCTCCACTGCCAGCACCAGCTGGTTGTGAAGGCAAGCTTGTCCAAAGGGCGGATGACACAGAGGAAACCGTTCTGGCTCGTCTGAAGGTTTACGAAGAACTGGTGAGGCTCCTTTGGTCGTTGATCCCTGCAGATGCCTTGGATTTTCCGTTTCTATCCTGAATCCACGTTATGGCATGTTCCTTGTGCAGAGCAAGCCAGTGGAAGACTTCTACTATGAAAGAGGTCGCTTGATGGAGTTCGAAATTACAGGTGGGATTCCTGAGACATGGCCACGTTTGTTAGCCTTTCTAGGAGTTGATGGCCATTGTGAGGCACTGGAAAGTGGTACTAGGTAATGAGGAAAGCATAGGTACCTGTAGGTAGGTAGGCACCTGGGACAAGTACCTAAGCTTGCCTTGTCCACATATTAATGTAGTGTATACCATGTCAAGTGTCATTTCTCAACAAGACACTCCAAACCTTGCGTTAGATGGCTTGATGCTTCGAGGCTCCAAGTGAATGCGTGAACCATCCATACGGTACCGAGGGGAATGGCAGCTGTGCCCCCCTGTGGATGTACTGTGATATATCATACTTCACAAACCAGTGGCTGAAATGGTTTCCTGAAAGGTGGGCAGCACAGATGTACACACATTTGGCAATACCGGTATCATGATGGCCTTGGATATACCAGCATCCTGGCTTAGAAGTGTACATATAATCACATGAAGTTCATCTCGATCCCTGAAAGCAAAGACCAAGCAAAGCCCCAAAAGTGTTCGCGCAACTAAAATATGAACAGAACGTGAGGGCTGCAGTACACGTAGCGCCTGTCAGGGAGTAAATGCGCGCTGATTTGCCGCTTCCTGTCAACTGGCTTCAAATTCTTCGCCACTTTTACTCGCATCGCACCCTTTTCGCAAAACAGTGAGCGAATCTCTTGTGGCCATCCACAACATCGCCGCGCAGAGAATCACCCCACATAAAGTCGCAGAAGCAGGCGAGCTCGAAGGTCATCCGGGATCTATTCAATCGCATGCTGTTTTCTCGAGCCATAGTCCCGAGCCGTACGATCTTCAGGAGAGTCGCAATCGCAACGGAATACAGTCCCCAGTCGCTCTTGTTTCTAGCATCTTCCATCAGTTCAGGGGAAATTATACAGCTAGTCACAATTAGGCCCGGTTTATCACGTTTGGTCACGGGGGTATCACGAACAGTCACAGTACACTTCGTAACTATCACGTGTGATCACAGTGCTATCACGGATGGTCACACCTTGCCCCGCAAGTCTATCACGTTTGGTCACAGATGAAACGCCCAATCGAAAAATGTAACTACTCGAGTCACTGTTTGGATTCAGGGGAAATTAAATCACGCGCGCCGTTTTGTCCGTAGCGTTGCGAGACGACATTAGTTACGAAATATTTTCGCGACCGATCTCGTCAACTCGCTAAAAACATCTGGAACATTGGAAAGTTGGCTCATTGCGCATTGTTCACTGTGGAATTATCCACTGTCCGATCGATGCATAGTGTCCCTAAGAATATCACTTTTAGAAGGATGAAACTCGAATGTTATTTCTGCTTCCCGAGAAAAATAACTAAAACCCGTTCGGATGGGATTTCCTTTGGGAGGCATCAACCCTAAACACCTTGTCGCAAGGTGTTTAGGGTTGAGCCTCGCGAAGGGCGTGCCCTCCTTTAGGGGTTTATTGTTTTTCTTCAGTCCCCTAAATGTCAGGCTTATTTCATGCGCGAGGGTAACAAGCAATCGAGATTGGGAATCCCCAAAATCTCTACAGTTTCTTTTGTGGTTTCAAATCAATAATGCTCGTATCATCGAGTGACCAAACGTGATAGCTTTTCGGGGCGAGTTGTGACCATCCGTGATAGCACTGTGATCACCCGCGATAGAAATCTACTGTACTGTGACTGTTCGTGATGACCTAGTGACCAAACGTGATAAAATGGGCCTAATTGTGACTGCGCGTATAATTTCCCTCAGTTCAGTTCCCTCTTCTTTTCAGGAGTCAGGACGCCTCGGATCTGGATTCTGGAACTTTGGTGTACCAGCAGCAGCAACCCTGATTCAGGCAATGACCCACAAGCTTTGCCTGGAACCATATTTTATCTTTGTCACAATCAAATGATACTTCTATCTGGAGTATTGGTTGTGTTTAGCCCTAGATTCCAGGACGTGCAAGATAGAAGCTAGTTCGTAGGAGGTTAGACCTGATCCGCGTAGTTATTAGTCTCTTTCCACGGGCCCGTTTTTGTTTCCAACCTGACGTGCTAAAACTCTTAATTGTTGTTTCCTCCTTACAGTATGGATATTACACAGGTTCTTCTAAATGCTCAGTCCCCTGATGGCAATGTCAGAAGGTTGGCGGAGGAAAACTTGAAGCAGCTTCAGGATTCCAACTTTCCAGGGTACCTAGTTTCCTTGTCCCTCGAGCTTGCGAATCCGGAAAAGCAGACAGATTCTCGTCGGCTTGCTGGTCTCATTCTGAAAAACTCTCTCGACGCGAAGGAGTCTACTAGGAAGACCGAGTTTATTCAACGCTGGATTGCTCTAGATGCTGCTATCAAGGGACAGATCAAGGCCGCTCTGCTGGCAACCCTTGGATCCCCAGTCCAAGATGCTCGTCATACATCGGCTCAGGTTATTGCAAAGATCGCTGCCATTGAGCTTCCACGGAATGAGTGGCCTGAACTCGTCGTAGGCTTGCTCGGCAACATGGGATCGCCAACTCAACCGCAGCCAGATCACCTGAAAGAGAGCACTCTCGAAGCTCTGGGATTTGTTTGCGAGGAGATCGCCGGGACTGACTCTTTGGCGCAAGAGCAGGTCAACAGTGTGTTGACTGCTGTTGTGCAAGGGATGAACAAGACGGAGCCGAACAACGACATCAGGCTGGCTGCTACGAGAGCACTCTCCAACGCTCTTGAATTTGCCCAAACCAACTTCGAAAACGAGGTGGAGCGGAACTACATTATGACTGTCATCTGTGAAGCGTCGCTGTGTCCAGACGTGAGGGTTCGGCAAGCTGCATTTGAGTGCCTGGTGGCCATCGCGTCGACCTACTACTCGAAGCTCGCACCGTACATGAACGACATTTTCCAGATCACGGCCAAGGCGACGAGAGAAGATCAGGAGCCCGTTGCTCTTCAAGCCGTGGAGTTGTGGTCGTCGATCTGTGACGAGGAGATCGAGCTACAGGAAGAGTACACTGCGGATTCTGAAGTTACGAATTTCAATTTCATTAAGCAGGCTCTTCCGGCGCTCGTTCCTATGCTGCTGGAGACTCTGACGAAGCAAGAGGAGGGTCAAGATTCGGATGAAACGGCGTGGAATTTGGCCATGGCTGGAGGTACCTGCTTGGGTCTGGTTGCCAGAACGGTGGGGAATGATATCGTTCCGTTAGTCATGCCGTACGTCCAGGAGAACATCAGCAAGCCAGAATGGAGGAACAGGGAAGCGGCGACGTACGCGTTCGGATCTATTCTTGAGGGTCCTGATACGGAGCAGCTGGTACCTCTGGTGAACAGCGCTCTGGGATTCATGCTGAACGCGATGAAGGACGAGAATGCGCATGTGAAAGACACAACAGCGTGGACTCTCGGCCGAATCTTCGAGATCGTGCACGGATCTTCACCGGAGAACCCGATTATCAACGCGACGAATCTCCCAGCTATCCTGGCTGTCCTGATCGAGAGCCTCAAGGACGTTCCAAATGTGGCCGAGAAGGTGTGCGGAGCGATTTACTTCCTCGCGCAAGGGTCGGAAGGCAGCGAAGGAGCGCTGTCCCTGACTCCGTACTTCCAGCCGCTCATCACGGCGCTGCTGGCGACGGCCGACAGGGAAGACGCGTCGGACTCGCGGCTGAGATCGTCGGCGTACGAGACGCTGAACGAGATCGTGCGGTGCTCGGGGGATGACACGGCGGCGACGACGGCGCAGCTGACGCCGGTGATCATGGAGAAGCTGGCGCGAACGATGGACATGCAGATCATCTCCACGGATGACCGCGAGAAGCAGAGCGAGCTGCAAGCGCTGCTCTGCGGCGTGCTTCAGGTAAAAGCTGCTCTCCTTTATCTCGTTTCTGTTGCGTGTGCTTTCCGTTTCGCGCTTTGGTTGCACTGATATTTAGGTATTCCTAGCGCTCTACGCTGTTGGGCAAGCAGTTGACTTAGCGTGTTTTTGCTGCTCCGTTTCCTTGCCAAATCAGGTAATCATTCAGAAGCTGGGAGGCAACGACGCGACCAAGGCGGGAGTGACGCAGTACGCGGACCAGATGATGGCTCTCTTCCTTAGAGTCTTCGCCTGCCGCAATGCCACGGTGCACGAGGAGGCCATGCTCGCCATTGGAGCCCTTGCGTACTCCACAGGTATTTGATTTCCAAGATACGATTTACTCTCGCGCTCGAGAGCTTGGATTTCGTGTCGTTTGTCCGCAACTTGGATTCTTTTCTGACGGGGCTGGGGTTGGGAGTTCCCGAATGGACGCTGATGTCGTTTCTCTCCTGCGTGGCTAATGCATTGCTTCATGGTTGCTGAATGCTGCGTGATCGCGTTGCAGGCCCCGACTTCGGCAAGTACATGCCCGAGTTCTATCGCTACCTGGAGATGGGTTTGCAGAACTTCGAGGAGTACCAGGTGTGCGCGGTAACCGTAGGAGTGGTGGGCGACATCTGCAGAGCGCTGGACGAAGCCGTGTTACCCTACTGCGACGGAATCATGACCCAGCTGCTCAAAGACCTCTCCTCGGACCAGCTCCACCGCAGCGTGAAGCCACCGATTTTCTCGTGCTTTGGGGACATTGCGCTGGCTATTGGCGAGCACTTTGCTAAGTATCTCGCTTACGCGATGCCGATGCTGCAGAGCGCGGCGGAGTTGTCGGCGCAGCAGGGGATGAACGATGTGTGGGACGAGGTGGTGGAGTATAACAACCAGCTGCGCGCGGGGATCTTTGAGGCGTACTCGGGGATCTTCCAGGGGTTCAAGGCGACGAAGCCGGAGCTCATGGCGCCGTACGCGGAGCACATTCTGCTGTTCATCGAGAATGTGTACTTGGACAAGCAAAGGTGCGTTGCCTGGGGAGAGGGGTTGAGGTTGGAGGGCGGGGAAGGGTGAGTAGAGAGTGATATGTGATGGCTGGTGTGGTTGAAAATCACACAAGGTGGATGTATCGCGATGGCGTTCATTGAGGATGTGTATGGATGATCAAACAATGGTGCGTCACCTGGGGGAACAGAGGGTAATGTGATGGCTGGGGTGGTTGAAATCGGCACACAATGGATGGCTCGTAGTGGCATCTGTCGAAAATGTGTACTTGATCAAGCAAAGGTGCGTCGCCGGGGGGGGATGGGGGTTGGACTGACACACTGTGGATGTCTCGGAAATGGGCTGTGATTGGAGAGAAAAGGCGTAAACTTATAGCAAAACTGGAACTGTATCAATGGGAAACTTATGTACAAGTGGAGCATGACTGAAGGATTGGGGTATGCATGTAGAAGGGATGTTTCACCCAACAACCTGGTCTCTGGATGTGTGAGGGCGTTACGATTCCTATTGCGTGTAAGTTTTGGTTTTGGGCTGGGTGATGATAAGCCTGTTGTTAAATATTCACGAAGTGTATGAGTTTCAAGTTCACATGAGGGAGCTGTTGCCCGCTGTTGAATTCCCCTGGTTTTTGGGGGGATGGGAGGGAGGGGTGGGGGTGGTGGTGGGGTGTATGGGTGTATGTGCCATTAATCACCAAAGATTACTTAACTTTGGCTTTTGACGATGCAGGGATGAAATTGTCACCAAGGCTGCAGTTGGTGTCTTGGGTGATTTGGCTGACACTCTTGGAGTTGCCGCTGCTCAGCTGTTTGCCACCCACCGCTTCCACCGGGAGTTCATTGAGGAGTGCTTGAACTCAGATGAATCCATCAAGGAGACAGCAGAATGGGCGCAGAGCAGGATAGCAGCCATCACAGCCGCTTCGAGTTGATAGGGTGGACGGGTTTGGGTGCTCGTTCTGACATCACAGTCGTGCAGGCATCACAGACATGCCGGTCTGGAAAAACTTCAGGTCTGGTCTTGGTGTTTGTCAAGGTGTCAAGTCGAGATGTCATGTGCTTTGGAGCATGACGGACTCCTGTTATGGTCTACTCGGCAGTGCTTCACTGTCAAGGCTTAGGTGTTAGGTCGGCCTCAACACGCAGGGCCACAATTGAGTACTGGAGTCTGTCATGTAGATGCATGGGGTCCAGTATGCAAGGGATGTGGAGTACCTGGTCAAGTGTGGCATGTTTATGCATGCTGTCCATTATTTGTGTAGGCGCTCCTAGTGTCGGTCAGTACAAAAAGTTGTCCCTGATGTCCACGTCTACATGTCTAGTATCAATCGAGACATTGCATCTCAGAGATGGAATCTCACTAGGCAGATTTTCTGGGAAAGGCAATGGCTAGACCGTATCATGTCTACCAGATTATGACACAGAAAAGGCAATGCATTTTTATCAAAATCTGGTTTTTATATCCGTTGTGCTGACTTTTTGTCACTGCGTAATGATCTGATTTTGATCCGGCAAACGCGTCAGTCCAAACATGAAGCCTGAGGTTCACGACGGGTCACGATTCACCTCCTGTTCACTTCTAGCAGTTGTGAACTTTGGAGCGTTATTTGAGGTTCACCACTTTCAATCGTTTCTTACCAGTCTGAACATTTTGTGCGTGAACCATAAACGAGCTCTCATGACCCTCCTCCTCACAGCCACACTAGCCCCGTTGCTCCAGGGTTTTGCCGAACAACGCCCTCTAGCCTCCGCCCCCCATCGATGTTCCCTAGGCCTCCTTTCCCATCTGCCCATTCTTTGAGGCAAGCTTCACCAACCTAACTGCTTGCTTCCTCGGTGGTACGTAGGAATC
This sequence comes from Closterium sp. Yama58-4, assembly GCA_947470075.1. Classification (NCBI taxonomy): domain Eukaryota; kingdom Viridiplantae; phylum Streptophyta; class Zygnematophyceae; order Desmidiales; family Closteriaceae; genus Closterium; species Closterium sp. Yama58-4. Next base: position 540,518 of record CANIUD010000271.1, read on the forward strand.
GCGTAGTAATTGCATCTCTCCGTGACCTTAGGGACTTCGCTAGCTTATGATGGACGCTTAGCGATACGGCGTGACGTAGCGAGAGCCGTTGTAATAGTTGGTTTCAGTGGCGTTTGAAGTGTAAGGACGTAGTTTCTTTTTCTCCGCGGAGGAATCTATTTTGGCGGTTTTCCGAGTGCATGACAGGCTTGGGAGGTCGATAATGGCTGGAGGTGATCCAGAACCCGAGCCTGCCGCGGTAGATGCCGCGGAGGAGAAGTTAAGATTGGTTGTGAAACATGGCCAACAGACGCATCAACTGATGATGTCGCCAGGATGCATTGTCAAAGAGTTGATGGAGACGCTGGAAGGGTTAACGAATGTGCATTCAAGGGGTCAGAAGCTTATTTACAAAGGTGCGTCTTTCGCGGCCAGATTGGCTTATTTACAAAGGTGCGAGGTTTATGAATGCGCTGACGCTTTACTAATTCTGTCGCAATATTTGCAGGGAAGATTTTGACCCCTGACATGTCGTTTGAGGAAGCAAAGATCACCAACAACGCGAAGATTATGCTCATGGCAACGGCTGGAGTGCATCAAGGGGTAAGTGATGACGTTTTCGTCGTTTTATTCACTTACCTCGGTATCATACCTATCCACATCCTCGCTATAGTATCTGCAACCGTGCCTCGTTACCGCACCTCGTTGCTTACCTCTCTACGTCTCAATAATATCGCAAACGCCGTTAATGAATGCGTCGCTGCTCCGCTTGCGGTGGTTGTCTCTTGTGAAAATGCGTTCGGTTTTTTCAGGCTGGTGGTAACCATTACACGCTTGGACAATCAGCCAGCCACAGATACGGCAGAGGTCTGCAACGGTCGGTTGCAGCGCCATCGCCGGTTGCATTGGGGCAAGAGAAGGCCAGACAACGGATGTGGGTGCAGACAGGGATCGTGTCTTTACGAGACAGTAACTTGCAGGTACGAGCGCGGTCTGGTTGGCAGCCTTGTACTTTCCCCTCATTTCTTCCCCCTCTCTCCTCCTCCATTACCCTCTGCTACACCCCCTCCTCAGCACACAGACAGAGGTTATACATTTTCTTTCCCGCTTACCTAGACACGCACGCGCACACACGCGCTCGCGCACCCCTTGCACACTCCCGCGCGCGCGCACACGCACATGCACAGTGTCAGAGCCGCAATCGCGCACGCACGTGCACGCACGTGCACGCAGTGTCATGCGCACACGCACGCCCGCACGCACGCGCATTCGCGCGGAGACGCGAGGGCGAGTGCGCTCCGGCACCCGCACACTACTATCTGCCAGTCGAACTCGCGCGCACGCGCATGCGCACGCTCACAGTCACAGTCGATTTCGCACTTGAATTCGCACTCCCATTCGCGTTCGCACTCGCTCTCGCCCTCGCCTTCAGCCCCGCACACGCACACGTGCGCACGCAAAAGCACGCGCACACGCGCACACACGTATATACACGCAATTTGAAGCCTCGACACTTGCTTGCTCTTCAAGCCAATTTTACTTCTCTGTCTTACCGGGTTCAGGTTGTTCCTGGAGCTGTGTGGGTTGCGGGCCCCGCACTACGTGTTCTGGATCTAGGCGGCAACAGCCTTCGGATCTTCCCACCTGCTGTAACAGCATTGACCAACCTGCAGGTCAGACATGTGTATGCTTTTCTATTAGTTACTTGTGAATTAAATGCCATTCTCACAAATTTTCTCCTCTTTTGGTGACTATGGTAATCACTTGGTATGGCAAGCCTATGTCTGCCCTCATTGTCATATATTGATTGGATTGGTTGTGTTTGGTATGATGCTGGTTGGTTGCTTGCTTGCTTGGTTGCAGAGGCTACGTCTGAGCCACAACTCGCTGACAGAAAACACCATAGCCTGGGAAGCCTTGACTCGGCTCCCCAACCTCATGGCTCTCGCTCTCGACCACAACCAGTAAGTGTTTCTTTAGTCATGCAAGAGAAAGCTGGTTGAAGAGGCCACGTCTGTTCGAGCCACAACTCGATGACGCAAAACACCATTGCCTGGGAAGCCGTGACTCGGTTTCCCAATCTCATGGCTCTAGCTCTGGATGATAATCAGTAAGCGTTTTCCTGATTCTGGGCTGACTCGGTTCATCCGGATAGTATTAGGGTTTCGTTTATTTGCCTGGTTGTCCAAAATCCGGTTGTATCAACGGGTGCAGAGCACTTATGTGATATTCAAGAACCCTCAGTGTAATGTTTCAACAGCTGCCACCTCTTACAGCAGCCTCTTCTCGTACACTTGATTTATGCACTACCTCGACCTGCCCCTGCCAACTTTCCACGTCTTACAGCGGCCTCCCACCTTGACCTGCCTCTGCCAACTTTCCACCTCTTGCCATCTTCCTGCCCCTGCCACCTTGGTCTGTTTGAAACCCTGACTCTCTGCTGCAGAATAACTTTTGAGTCGACTCAAAAGTTGCCCCTGCCATCTTCCTGCCCCTGCCACCTTTGTTTGTTTGAAACCCTGACTCTCTACTGCAGAATAGGGCTCATTCCGTCCATCATCGGTCAGCTCTCTTCGCTGAAGAGACTCGCGCTCAGCCGCAACGCCCTCTCCTCTCTGCCGCCCGAGATTGGCCAGCTTCTATCCATACTTCAAACAACCCGCTTTCCCCTTGAATCCCTTGTTCTGTGCTGCAGAATAGGGCTGATTCCGTCCATCATCGGTCAGCTCTCCTCGCTGAAGAGACTCGCGCTCAGCCACAACGCCCTCTCCTCTCTGCCGCCAGAGATTGGCCAGCTGAAGAACCTTGAATGGATCGATGCTGCTCATAACAGGTGAGATAGCGTGGCATTCTAACACCCACCCTTTGGTGGTTAGGTTTCGATTTTATGATCGTTAATTTTTGAGAGAGGTGGAGTTGACACATGTTTTGTCGCATCTCCCAAGACAGTATTTAACATATAATTTACTGTGCTGTTTATTATTGCTCAGGAATTACATCAGCTCCCTTCTTTTCAAACTCACATATGAATGGAACTTTTATTTCTCTCAACCGTGTCCCTTGCAGGTTGGGGATCATCCCACCTTCCATGGCAGAATGCACTTCCCTTGCAGAGGTGCTATTGATCGACTCCTTGCCCAATCTAATATGTTTAGCTGCTGCCTCTTTAGGTGCTTCTGATCCCTTTCCCAATTTGATCCCACTTACCACTTCTTACTTCTGCTTATATTTCCGCTCCATGTGCAAAGGATCGTCTTAGCCTTACTGTGGTTGTCGACACCTACCCAACCCTTACTGCTGCAGGCCAATTTCTCGGCGAATTTCATCTGCCACGTGCCAGCTGCCCTGGGTAGACTCACCAATCTGAAGGTGAGTTGCTGTGGATTTCAGGTGCTTAGGAAACACATGTATATGCCGTGTGTCTGTCTGCCCCTCTATGGTTGGCTTGCCATTTGAGAGTCAGTTGTTATGTCTGAGAGTATGAAAGGGTTGGGGGGGAGAAAGGGAGAGGTGGGGGGGAAAGAGAATTCAATAGAGGGAAGGGGAGAGGAGGTGAGAACACTGTCAGCATATACAGGTGTTGAGCTGGTTAACAAGTGGTTGTTAGTTTTCTGTCAACTGTGTTGATTTCTTCTGTGCAGATTCTTCTGCTGAGCAACAATGCGATCAAGAACTTCCCTTCTGAGGTGCTAACAGGGTGCACGGAGCTCTTCACTCTTTCCCTGCATGGGAACCAAATCACCATTGACCAATTGCGTGAGGTATGTGCACCCTTAGTCCCATCAGAGGGTGCTTAAGCTGTTCACTCATCCTCAGTGGATGCATAGGGTTATTCACTCATCCTCACAGGGTGCACGGAGCTCTTCACTCTTTCCCTGCATGGGAACCGAATCACCATTGACCAATTGCGTGAGGTACGTGCACCCTTAGTCCCATCAGAGGGTGCTTAAGCTGTTCACTCATCCTCAGTGGATGCATAGGGTTATTCACTCATCCTCACAGGGTGCACGGAGCTCTTCACTCTTTCCCTGCATGGGAACCAAATCACCATTGACCAACTGCATGAGGTATGTGCACCCTTAGTCCCATTAGAGGGTGCTTAAGCTGTTCACTCATCCTCAGTGGATGCATAGGGTTATTCACTCATCCTCACAGGGTTCACGGAGCTCTTCACTCTTTCCCTGCATGGGAACCAAATCACCATTGACCAATTGCGTGAGGTATGTGCACCTTGAAAGCTTCAGAGAGTTAAGAGTCACTTCCAGAGTAAATTCAGAGCGTAGTATTTTCTAGGCTCCTCATATGGCTTCTACCTTGTTAATCCTGAGCGTACTGTCTCCCTATGGAGGCGCCTTTGACTTGACCAGCTTGACTTGAGCTACACCATTGCGTTTCGCAGGAGCACGACGGACAACGAGCATTAATTAAGGCTTCTTAGAGGTCTTTTCTACTTTCTCAACAATCTGGTCGTTTTCTCCTTCAATCCATTTCGTTTGCGCTTGCTTGGCAGATTGAGGGGTGGGAGGAGTATGATGAGAGACGGCGGGTTAACTTTTGAGTTGACTCAAAAGTCACCTCAATCTGGTCGTTCTCTCCAATCCATTTCGTTTGCGCTTGCTTGGCAGATTGAGGGGTGGGAGGAGTATGATGAGAGACGGCGGGCCAAGTACAGCAAGAGGCTTGAGTTGCAGGCGTTGGCGTCGTCAAGTGGGTTTGATGAGGGCGCTGATGCCCACCTGTGGCACAATTGGTGATTTTATCTCCCTGTATCTCTCTGCTATGGTATGGTGCACAAGGGGCTTAATTTTTCCATGGAAACATGGTGGTGGGTGAATTTGGGGGACATGTAGAGAGCACTGGGAACAACTGCTGGTCTTGGGGGCCTACGGTAGTTCCACCAGAAATAATTGAGAGAATCAGTATGCTCGAATTGGCAGCTGGGCGGTCTAAGACAGCAAGCTACCGTGACTGGGAGCTGACTTGAGACTTCACATTGTTCCAGCAGGCAGCTACTACACACCAGTTCGGTTTATCCAGTTCTGAGTGTTACCGGTTCTACATAAGGCACCCCAAACACTTAACGGATACACTAATAGAATAGCTTCAACATTTGAACAAATGAATACGGTAATACTGTCCTTCCAGTTCCAGTTCATTAGGAGGCAGCATACGAGGGCAGAGCACTCAGCACATCCACCACCACTCCCCTTGACACCAACACCTGCTGATAGCTGCTGATGCTCCTGCCACCACTGCTGCTGCTGCTGCAGGTACAGTGCCTGGAAAAACTGAACCACGCCTCTTCTTAAAAAGCCGCAGGCCCTTACGACAAGACGTTGGTAAGACAAATGCTGGACAGCATGGGAGGGCAGATGGTGGCGCAGAGCCCTCAATCAACACATCCACCACCACTCCCCTTAACACACGCACACGCTGATTGCCATCGATGCCGATGCTACAGCAGGGACTAGAAACGCGAGACAAGGACTCCTCCTAAGGAGCCTCAACTCAATTGCTTTGAGACAAGACATTGGCTAGACAGATACTGGAAATGGCATGTGAGGGCAGATGGTGGCGTAGAGCCCTCAGCACATCCACCACCACTCCCCTTAACACCTGCACCCGCTCATTGCTTCTGCTGCCGCCGCTGCTACTGCCAACGCTGCTGCTGCCACCACTGCTGCCGCCGGAACCACTGCCGCTGTCCCCGACAAGTCTTGGATCAGCCCTATCCTCCCAGAAGAGGCACTCTTTCTCGTCTGACAGCCACAACAGCAGCGACTGGAAGCGAGTGACTATGGCTCCCACAGAGCCTGCTAGGCCTCGTTGGGAGAGGAGAGGAGGGAGGGTGTGCGGCAGGAGGAAGACTGCTGCCGTGGGGCTGGTGGGGAGGAGGAGGCGGTCGGGGGAGAGGCGGGCGAGCATGAGAGAGAAGAGCTGCAGAGCCTGCTTGGGAAGGAAGGGAGCACAGGTGGGAGGAATGGAGGAAGGTGAGTCATAAAAGGTATATTTTTTCAGGTAGCCTTTGCCTCCCATGAAGAGCCTTGATGCTTTGTATCCTAACGAGCCTGCTAGGTTGAGATGGGAGGAAGACTGCTGCCGTGGGGCTGGTGGGGAGGAGCAGGCGATCGGGGGAGAGGCAGGCGAGCATGAGAGAGAAAAGCTGGAGGGCCTGCTTGGGAGGGAGCACGGGTGGAAAGGGAGGGCGAAATGGAAATGTAGGAGAGAGGGGACAGGGATGAGGGGAAGGTAAGGGCATGGAAGCAGAGAAATGGCTGGTGGGGAGGAGCAGGCGGTTGGGGGAGAGGTTGGTGAGCATGAGAGGAAAGAGCTGAAAGGCCTGCTAAGAGGGATGGGCGATGGGGGAGGGAGGAAGAAGGGGGGCAGGGAGGACAAGGGGGACAGGCGGGGACAGGCGGGGACAGGCGGGGACAGCAAGGAGGGAAAGGAAACGATATGGAAACAGAGAGCTGGCTGGTGGAGAGGAAGAAGAGGCTGTCTGGAGAGAGGCGGGTTAGCGATTTTAATATAGCTAGAAAAAAAAAGACACTACAAAATAGTAATAATAATTATAATAGTATAATAATAATAATAACAATGGTGAGCAGTGTGAGCAGCATACCGTCCAGGGGTAACGGGCGATTTGAATGGAGTCAAGTGTGTCGAGAAGGAATGGCAAGCGATGATCCTCCGGTGCTGCTGCCACTGCACTGGCAAGCTCCACCAGTAGCCACGTGTAGGTTGCTGGTGAGGAATTAGAGTGGGTAGAAGGGGAAAGAGAGGGAAGAGATAGACAGGGAAGAGATTTGCTGCATGTCCCTGCTATGCTGCATGCCCCTGCTTTGCTGCTTGCCCCTGCTATGCTGCATGCCCCTGCTATGCTGCATGCATATTTCCAATCTTACCGCCACATCGTTCAAACGAGGAGGGTTCACTGCTCTCACGCCAAGTCATCATCCCGAGCTGACCTGGCAGCGGGTGCTCGCAGAGAAACACGCGGCATGGTGCCACGTCAGCAAGGGACAGGTGGCGCGGGTTGACTCGCAGGAGGTGCAGGCGCATGGCGACTGCACGGACAGCTGCTGGGGAGAATGCGAGGCGGGAAAGGTGGCTACTGGGGGAGGTGAAAGGTGCTGGTGATGCTGCTGCTGCTGCTGATGCTGCTGATGCTGCTGCTTCGCCTGATGATACTGCTGATGGTGTGGGAATCTTGAGCATCACCAGCACGTCTTCTCTCCGCATCACTCCAAGACACTCCACCGCCGCCCGCCACTCGGGACTCTCATCCAGCGGCCAGCTGTCGCCCTCCCATTGGCCGCCCACCGGCACAGCCTCCCTCGAATCCTCCCTCAATTCAGGGACTTGACTTTGACTTTGACTTTGGCTCTGGCTTGGGGATATCCGCACGGGGCGTGGCAGGGGGAGAGATCTGAGGAGCTCGCTCACACACGCCCACGCCGTTGCCTCCACCATCCCTCCCCCAAACTGCTCCCCAATGCTGTTACTGGAATATGCCTCCCCACCACCCCCACTTCTGCCACCGCCACTACCAGCAGCATCAGCAGCGGCACTTGCACCAGCACCAGCAACATCACGCCTCCAGGACACAGCAGCATCAGCTCTAGACACAAAAGTCTGCGTTTCTTCCGCTGCCTTCTCTGGTCTATCTTGAGAGCAAGAGGCGGATAGAATGTCTCGTAGGCCTATCCAAGCCCATACCCTCACAGCAGCAGCTGCAGCTGCAGCCTCCCCTGCCTCTCTCAATGCTACTCTTGCGCTGGCTGCTGGTGCTTCTGCTTTTGCTTTTGTGCTGGCTGTTGGTACTGCTAAAGCAGGCGCTGCTGCTGCTGCTGCTGCTGCTGCTAAAGCAGCAGCTGCTGCTGGTGCCGCTGCTGGTAGCGTCGGTTTTTTCCGGAACCACTCTGAAGTGGCTTCTTCTTGCGCTTCCTCTGATGTTACCCCTGACCCTTCAGCAGCAGCAACACCACCGGCAGAAACAGCTGCACCAGCAGCTGCACCAGAACTAGCAGCGGAGGCACAAGCAGTGATAGCGGCAGCGGCGGCAGCAGCGGCAGCAGCAGCAGCGGCGCCAGAAGCAGCAGCCATGTACGTCCTCACCAGCCCCATCACGTCCCTCAGAAGCTTCCGGGATCTTTCCTGGGAGAACAGCCCCGCCACGGCCGCCAGGTGTCGCGACAGCAGCGCGCGCTGCACCGCTGGCGCCAGCTGGACGAGCCTGCTGACGTCAGCGGTGAGGTCATCGAGGAAGGGGACGATCCCACGGTGGGCGGCAAAGTGCAGGCACGCACAGCGTAGGTTGTCTGCATCTGCTTCTGCTACCCCTCCTGCTTTCGAAATCCCTCCTGCTGCTGACCCTTCAAGAGACCCTGCTGCTGCCTCTGCTGATGCAGTAGAAGAGGGAGGGAGGAGCAGCAGAGCAGCATGGGAGGCGGGGGTAGTCCCAGAGGTTCGACGGAGGAAGCGGTGGAGGATGGAGGGCCAATCAAGGGAGGGGATTCGAGGGGCATGGGCGAGGAGAGCCAATGAGGACGCGACAGCTGGCACGCTGGCGGCGTCCTGTGCGTTGGGGAGAAGGTGAGGGAGGGGAGGGGAACGGAGAGGGGAGGTGAGGAGCGGGCATAGGGGGGAAGGAGAGCGGTTCCACGTTGATGTGTGCAAGCACTTCGACTTTTTAGCTCTCTCACACTCTCGCGCTACTACCCATACGCACTCATTCACTCACTCCCTCACAGTCAACCCAAACACTCACCCAGAGACTGCCTGCTCCTGCCCCAACGAGTAGACTCCTCTCCAGCAGCCAAGAAGCCAGCAGTCGCACCACATTATCAGCAGAGCCTGCGAGTCAAGGCACTGAACCAACACGCTTTCCACCAAAGCCCCCACAACACTCACTTACCCCCACAACACTCACTTACCCCCACAACACTCACCTACCCCCACAACACTCACTTACCCCCACAACACTCACTTACCCCCACAACACTCACTTACCCCCACAACACTCACTTACCCCCACAACACGCACTTACCCCCACAACACTCACTTACCCCCACAACACTCACTTACCCCCACAACACGCACTTACCCCCACAACACTCACTTACCCCCACAACACTCACTTACCCCCACAACACTCACCTACCCCCACAACACTCACCTACCCCCACAACACTCACTTACCCCCACAACACTCACTTACCCCCACAACACTCACTTACCCCCACAACACTCACTTACCCCCACAACACTCACTTACCCCCACAACACTCACTTACCCCCACAACACTCACTTACCCCCACAACACTCACTTACCCCCACAACACTCACCTACCCCCACAACACTCACCTACCCCCACAACACTCACCTACCCCCACAACACTCACTTACCCCCACAACACTCACTTACCCCCACAACACTCACTTACCCCCACAACACTCACTTACCCCCACAACACTCACTTACCCCCACAACACTCACTTACCCCCACAACACTCACTTACCCCCACAACACTCACTTACCCCCACAACACTCACTTACCCCCACAACACTCACCTACCCCCACAACACTCACCTACCCCCACAACACTCACCTACCCCCACAACACTCACTACCCCCACAACACTCACTTACCCCCACAACACTCACTTACCCCCACAACACTCACTTACCCCCACAACACTCACTTACCCCCACAACACTCACTTACCCCCACAACACTCACTTACCCCCACAACACTCACTTACCCCCACAACACTCACTTACCCCCACAACACTCACTTACCCCCACAACACTCACTTACCCCCACAACACCACCACCACCTACCCCCACAACACTCACCTACCCCCACAACACTCACTACCCCCACAACACTCACTTACCCCCACAACACTCACTTACCCCCACAACACTCACTTACCCCCACAACACTCACTTACCCCCACAACACTCACTTACCCCCACAACACTCACTTACCCCCACAACACTCACTTACCCCCACAACACTCACTTACCCCCACAACACTCACTTACCCCCACAACACTCACTTACCCCCACAACACTCACTTACCCCCACAACACTCACTTACCCCCACAACACTCACTTACCCCCACAACACTCACTTACCCCCACAACACTCACTTACCCCCACAACACTCACTTACCCCCACAACACTCACTTACCCCCACAACACTCACCTACCCCCACAACACTCACCTACCCCCACAACACTCACTTACCCCCACAACACTCACTTACCCCCACAACACTCACTTACCCCCACAACACTCACTACCCCCACAACACTCACTTACCCCCACAACACTCACTTACCCCCACAACACTCACTTACCCCCACAACACTCACTTACCCCCACAACACTCACTTACCCCCACAACACTCACTTACCCCCACAACACTCACCTACCCCCACAACACTCACTACCCCCACAACACTCACTTACCCCCACAACACTCACTTACCCCCACAACACTCACTTACCCCCACAACACTCACTTACCCCCACAACACTCACTTACCCCCACAACACTCACTTACCCCCACAACACTCACTTACCCCCACAACACTCACTTACCCCCACAACACTCACTTACCCCCACAACACTCACTTACCCCCACAACACTCACTTACCCCCACAACACTCACTTACCCCCACAACACTCACTTACCCCCACAACACTCACTTACCCCCACAACACTCACTTACCCCCACAACACTCACTTACCCCCACAACACTCACTTACCCCCACAACACTCACTTACCCCCACAACACTCACTTACCCCCACAACACTCACTTACCCCCACAACACTCACTTACCCCCACAACACTCACTTACCCCCACAACACTCACTTACCCCCACAACACTCACTTACCCCCACAACACTCACTTACCCCCACAACACTCACTTACCCCCACAACACTCACTTACCCCCACAACACTCACTTACCCCCACAACACTCACTTACCCCCACAACACTCACTTACCCCCACAACACTCACTTACCCCCACAACACTCACCTACCCCCACAACACTCACTTACCCCCACAACACTCACCTACCCCCATAGAACTCACCCAGAGACTGCCTGCTCCTGCCCCAACGTGTAGTCTCCTCTCCAACAGCCACGACGGCAGCAGTCGCACCACATTATCAGCCGGGAACTGATTCAACAATCAATCCCCCCCACACGCATTCCACCTGCACGCAACCCCTCACAACCCCTCACAACCCCTCATAACCCCGCCTCAAACTCACCCAGAGACTGCCTGCTCCTGCCCCCACGTGTAGACTCCGTTCCAACAGCCACGACGCCAGCAGTCGCACCACATTATCAGCCGGAAACTGACCCAACAACCACTGCTTCCCCTCTCCCACTCCTCTCCTCTCTGCACTCCCTCCTCCTCTCCCTCCTCCCCCTCTTCCTCCTCCCCCTCTTCCTCCTCCCACTCCTCCCCACCCCCCACTCTCCTCCTCCTCATTCTCTTCCTCCTCCTCTTTGTCCGCTTCACCCGACAGTTTCCGGGAAGCTTCCACGCAGAGCGCCAGCGCCCAGCCAGCCTGGCGCTTGACGCTGACGTGGCGGTCGCGGCGGTACGCCTCGACCAATGACTGCAGTGCATCCCTGACGGATGATTGGACAGCGTCACTCGGGGAGAAGAGCAGCGGGCCAATCACAAGGATCTGATTGGCTGCTGAGCTGGCAACAGTGACAGTGGTGGCGGCGACAGTGGCGGCAGCAGCAGAAGCATCAGGGTTGGTAACAGTTGAGGCAGGAGTATTGACTGAAGCAGGAGCAGCAGATACAGCAGAGGCAGTATGGGGGTGGTGCTGTGTGCGATGGCTTGGGAGGGGGGTGAGAAGCAGAGGCGCCCCTAGCAGTGCTGCTACTCCCATGGCTGCCGCTCCCCTCACACTGCTGGGCAGCAGTCCCGCTGGTGGTGCAGAATCAGTAGCAGAGGCACCAGCAGCAGAAGAAGCAGCTGCAGAACCAGCAGTGGCAGAAGAAGCAGGATCAACAGCAGCAGAGCCAGTTCCCTTTTCCCCTTTGACAGCGGCCAGCAGGGGAGAGAGGACGTCAGTGATAGCCCCAAGAGGCAGGGCTACGTCAGAGCAGAGAGAGGCATGAACCATGGCGGCTAGAGAGAGAGATACTGCAGAGAGGAAGACCGGAGGAGGACCTCTAGATGCTGCTGAGGCTGCTGCTGGTGTGAGGTTCGCTGGTCCTGTATACTCTGCTTCGGTATACGCGCCGTAAGGGTCTGTCACAGCGAGATTTTTACCAAGAGGGGAAAGAACGGCGCTGGATGACAGCTGCTGCTGACCCAGATGCTGCTGGTACTGCTGGTACTGCTGCTGGTGCTGCGCGTGTAGCAGCAGCAACGCCTCTTCATCAAATACGGACCCTGCTGGCAGCTCTGGCAGTGGCAGCTGCGGCAGGGATAGCAGAGAGAAGGAATCAGCTTGGGATTGATCCGGGGGTAAGGGTAGCAGTAGTGGCTGTCTCTTCAAGTGCATTACTTCTTGAAATGTTCTCCTGAGTCCATCGGTCCAATCTGCCATCTGTTTCTCCTCGATCTGTTCATCTTGTTCCCACTTGAAAGGCTCGGAAAAGGACCCTTCCCCACCTCCAACCTCCACTGGCATTCCCCCCATTCCCTCTCTCTCTAGCGTTCCCCCTTCCCCTCCCCCACCCCCTCCCCCACCCCCTCCCCCAGCCTCTCTTCCCCCCCTCACTCCGCACTCTGCTATCAGGGGCAGTGCCAGTGCTGCTGCTGCCGCCAGGACAGGTGGCGGCACGTGATTGGCCGAGAGAGAGTCCAGGGGGGATGGCGGGGTGGGAGGGGCGATCGGGTCGCCCCATCCGTCCACTAGCGGGGGAGGTACAACTGAGGAGGGTTTGCCTGGGGAAGGTATATTCTGGCTTGATGTGAGCGAGTGGGCAAAGGCTTGAGTCCATTGAAAGAGAAGGGAGGCAAAGGAGTAAAGGAGGGAGAGGTGGGGGGTGGAAGGGGCGGAAGGCGAGGAAGAGGTGGAGGAAGAGGAGGAGGAAGAGGTGAGGGAGGAGGTGAGAATAGCAAGGCCTAGTAACGCCCCCCCCGAACCCCACTCCTGTCCCTCATCTTCAACCGCACCCACATCCCCCTCACCCCTCTCCGATCCCATTCTTCCCATTCCCTCTATCCCCCCCAAACTCCCCTCCCCCTCCCCCCTTCCCCCCTCTGCATCCGCCAGTGCTACAGTAACCGCCCGCCCCATCTCCCCAGGAAGCTTCCGCAGAACCTGTGCCAGCTCCCTGAGAGATTCGCAGGAAGACCGGCCAATCACAGCGCAGAGCGTTCGCACTGCTGTCGCTGCTGCTGCTGATGCTGAGTCAGCACTCTTGCCACTGGTGCTGCTGCTGGTGGTGCTGTCTGTGGTTGACGAATGGGAGAGCGCCACTTGGCGCGCCGCGATGGTCCCGAGGGAGACAGCAGCTGCGAAGCGGAGCAAGCTGTCGGCTCCTGATTGGTTGAGAATCTGGGGCAGAGAGAGAGGAAGGTTTTTGGAAAAAAAAAAAAAAAAAGACAGAAAGGGTGGAGTAAGGTGGGAAAAAAAAAAAAGGATAGAGGTGGATCAATCAAGCGCATTGGTAGTCAGTCACGTACAGGCCTTATCCTCAGTCGCACTTCTGAGTCGACTCGAAGCTCGACTCAGTCAGGTATTCTAATGACCTCTTTGGCACCCCTCTGGCACCCCTCAGGCACCCCTCTGGCACCCCTCTTACCACTTTCTCTCGTTCCCTAGCCACTCGCTCCCACCTTCCTGTTACTTCCTCACACCCTTCTGCCATTTCTTCTGCCATTCCTCCTGCCACTGCCACCCGCACTGGTGCTATTGTGTCCCGCGCCCCACCCACTGCCGCTCGCCCTGCTGCCACTGCCAGAGTGCCACTGCCAGAGTGCCACTGCCAGCCCCAGCCACTCTGGGGTGCCAGAGAATAGCCATTCTGCTCACCAGGGTATTCTGAGAATAGTCGTTCTGCTCACCCAGCGCTAGAGCATCCATCAGTCATGCATAGCCTCACATGTGAACTGGCTTACCCTGGTGAGAAAAATGGAAATCCTGCGGCGCATGTGGACATCAGTGGCGTGAAGGCACCCTCCCAGAGCCCCCAGCGCTAGAGCATCCGCCCACCCACTTACCGCATGTGTCAGTCATACACACATGTGTCAGTCATACACACATGTGTCAGTCATACACACATGTGTCAGTCATACACACATGTGTCAGTCATACACACATGTGTCAGTCATACACACATGTGTCAGTCATACACACATGTGTCAGTCATACACACATGTGTCAGTCATACACACATGTGTCAGTCATACACACATGTGTCAGTCATACACACATGTGTCAGTCATACACACATGTGTCAGTCATACACACATGTGTCAGTCATACACACATGTGTCAGTCATACACACATGTGTCAGTCATACACACATGTGTCAGTCATACACACATGTGTCAGTCATACACACATGTGTCAGTCATACACACATGTGTCAGTCATACACACATGTGTCAGTCATACACACATGTGTCAGTCATACACACATGTGTCAGTCATACACACATGTGTTTCCGTCACATGTGAATGAATGGCTTACCCTGGTGAGCAGAATGGCAATCCTGAGGCGCATGTGGGCATCAGTGGCATGAAGGCACCCTCCCACCGCCCCCCCAGCGCTAGAGCATTTGCTGCCAAATCGATGCATGCATCAGCCAGCCAGGCACAATTCTCCTCACATGTGGATAAAGGACTAGGAAGACTTACTCTGGTGAGCAGAATGGCAATCCTGAGGCGCATGTGGGCATCAGTGGCATGAAGGCACCCTCCCACTGCCCCCAGCGCTAGAGCATCCGCCCACCCACTCACCGCTACCCACCCCGCACCACCCCTCTCTCTCCCCTCCCCACCCATTCCCCCTCTCCTTCCCCCTCCCCCTCCCCCTCCCCCTCCCCTTCTCTCTTCTTCCCCTTCCTCCGTCTCTTCCACCCCCCATCCCCCACTCGTCCCCCCATCTTTGAGCCTCCCTCGGAGCAGATCAGCAGCAGAGGCGACAAGAGGGTGGAGGGTGGGCGGCAAGGCTTGGCAGAGAGCGGCGAGGGCGAGAGCACTGTTCTCTGCCTGCACTGGAATACCGCTGTCAAACCCTTGGGTTACTGTTGAACATAGCCCCCTTGCTGCTGCTGCCGGCACATCACTTGAAGAAACGACCCCCCTTGTCCCCCCTCCCCCTGCTCCCCCTCCCCCTGCTGCAGCAGCTGTAGCAGCGGCGGCACCAGGAGCAGCAGCACCAGCAGTGGCAGCTGTAGCGTGCAGGAGGCGACACCTGGCGCGATACCATTGGCGCATGAAGTGGGTCCAGGCGGCAAGCGAGGAGAGCACCAGCGGGAAGAATGCCGGACGGCTGAGAGATTGTGAGGCTTCCAGGAAGATGCGGTGGAAGTGTGAGTCTCTTTCCTTGAGAGCCTGCGGCGGGATGAATGAAGCGGGGGAGGAAGGGGGAGAGGGGGTGAGAGGCGTGGAGAGACGTGGAGAGATGTGGAGGGACGCTTAGAGAGGGGGAACGAGGGGGAAATAAAGCAGCTACACACTTCAACTGAAACTTAAGAAGAAGAAGAAGAAGAAAAAAAACGACGACGACGAAAACAACAAATGCAACGCAGCGGTTATTCTGAGATGTATCGATTGGACGGGAAGCTGTGCTGGAGGTCTATGCAAACTACATTAGTTTCACGCTCAGATACACATACATGCAAATGCTCAGCATCCAGTGCAAGCACGATCCACATAGAATCCCAACCAAACGCTAAAAAAATAAAAATAAAATTGTGTGATTGGTGCCAAAGTCTCACGAAGAAATTTCCCACCAGCGACAGCACACGCCTACCCCAGTCCCCACCTTTTCCAGGTCTACCCGAGCCTGCCTGGCACTGCTAGCAGACGCGGCTCAAAAACAGACCCCCCCACCAGCGACAGCACACGCCTACCCAGTCCCCACCTTCTCCAGGTCTACCCGAGCCTGCCTGGCACTGCTAGCAGACGCGGCTGACAGTGGCTCCGGCGGTGGTGGCGGCACCAGCAGCAACGCAGCAGCAGGTACATCTGGGGGAGGTGGGAAAGGATGTAGGGGCTAGGTGGTTTTGATTGGTTCACGGGGGATTGTGGGCAGAAAAGGGGCAGCAATGCTTGAAAAGGGCAATCCTGAAACCTCCATCTTCATTGACTGCTTGGTATACTAACATTGATGATGCTTCACTTCAGCAATCAGCCTATTTCTGACGCGCTTCAAAAATAGAATCCTCAGATCAGATACTACCATCGACGTTTCAGCAATCATCCTTACCAAGTCCGTCTTTGCCTTTTCGACCGCCAATTGACGCACACACTGCTGCTGCGTTCCCCCATTCTACCCCAGTCTATGTGCTTTGAAAAGACACGACACCATCATTGCCATGCCACCCCATCAACCTTACCAAGTCCATCTTTCCCCTTTCGCCCGCCGAAGCTCTCCGGACACAGCAGCCGGGGCAGCGCCGCCAGGAGCTTGTTCGACCGCCACGTGGCGGCCCCAGGCGCGCCAGCTGACGTGGCAGCAGACGCCACGTCACCCTCCGCCCCCTCTCCTCCCACCACAGCCCTCCCAGCCGACCGACCCCGGGGTCGGGTCCTGTGTTGGTAGTCGGCTAGCTTGGCTAGAAGGGGGAGCATGGATTGGCGCGCTGCAGCAGAGGGCTCTGAGAGGAAGGCCTGAACCAGGTGGGTGCTGGGGTAGGCCCATGTGGCTGCCACGTCATCCACCTGTTGGGAGAGGGGGGAAGGGGGGCGGGGGGGATGGGGAAGGAAAGGAAAGCCAAGGAAAGGAAGGGAGTGGAGTGGGGAACAAGGAGGGGCAACATGAGAGTCTCATGATGAGACGTCTCAAAAACACCCTCTCTACACGTGGCTATTCAGCAGTGCCTATCGAGAGGAATAAGGAGGCTGGAGGGTGGAGGGTGGGGTACGCTTTTGAGAATTCTCAAAAGCAACACCCACCGAGAAAGCTGAGAGTGCGGTGTAGGCAGCAGCACGAGTTTGCCTCCATTCTCTCTCCCTTCCCTCCCCTCCTTTTCCTCCTTCAACTATCAGCTCCCCCTCCATCCCTTTCCTGGCAGCTTCCCACAATCCCTCCATGATGCCACGTGTTGCATCGGGATAGGCTGCGGCGTCGAGAGCAGCGGATTGCAGCAGGTGGCACCAACGGGCGGCCGTGATTGGATGCGTGGGCAGAGAGGGGTGTGACCGGGAGACAACTTTCCATGCTGTGAAGAAATCTGGGGTCGGGGGTTGGTTGGGATTTGGAGGAGAGAAGGGGGTGGTGTTTGAGGGGCCTCAAAAACGATTGGGAGTGCAGGGAGGGTTGCGTTGAGGGGGTGGTGTTTGAGGGGCCTCAAAAACGGTTGGGAGTGCAGGGAGGGTTGCGTTGCGATGAACGGTTTTTTTTCGAGAGCAGCGGATTGCAGCAGGTGGCACCAACGGGCGGCCGTGATTGGATGCGCGGGCAGCAAGGGGTGCGACCGAATGACCACCTTCTATGCCGTGAAGAAATCTGGGGTTGGGGGAGCGGGGAGGATTGGGGGGGAGCGGGGGGGATTGGGGGGGAGCGGGGGGGATTGGGGGGATTCTAACGCGCCTCAAATTTTTTGAGGCGCCTCAAAAAAAGAAATCTGGGGTTGGGGGAGCGGGGGGGGAGCGGGGGGGAGCGGGGGGATTGGGGGGATTCTAACGCGCCTCAGAATTTTGATGGGCGGGCAAGGAGGGATGCGATCGGGAAACTACGTCCTATGCTGAGTAGAAATCTGGAGTTAAGGTTTGGGATTTGTGGGATCTGCTTCACTCCACAGAGAGGCTACCCAATGTTCTGGAGCAAGCACTCACCCACGGCATCGGGAGCACAGAAAGCAGCGAGCGCGACTAAACCAAAGGCAGCGACAAGGGGATGGGGCGAGTTAATCGCAGCCTGCACTGAGAGCACCAGGCGCACTGCCCTGTCCGTGTCGTGGCGACACACTCCCCTTATGCTCACCAGATCGACCCTCTGTTATGGAGCAAGTACTTGTACTTACCCACGGCATCGGCAGCACAGAGAGCAGCAAGGGCGTCGAGACCAAAGGCAGCAACGAGAGGGCTTGGCGATTCAATAGCTGCCTGCACTGAGAGCACCAGGCGCACTGCCCTGTCTGTATCGTGGCGACACACTCCCCGTATGCTCGCTGCTGCTGCCAGCACCATCGCCTCTTGTGCTGCACCGGTGCCCCCCCTGCTGCTGCTGTTACTTGTACGGACGGTGGTTCTGGGTTTACTAGAGAGGGAGAGGGAGGGCGGCAGCAGCAGCGGCTGAAGCGAGGGAAAGATGCGGTCGGTGATGGCCCAGGCGTGCTGTAGCAACCGCAGAGCAACAGACGCGAGGAGACTGGGGGAGGGGGAGGAGGAAAAACAGAGACGGAGGGATGGAGGGGGGTAGAGTGAGAAGAGCAGGGGGTTCGAGAACAGGCTCTCTAGGGTTTGTCAGGCAGAGGAAATGGAAATACGTACGGGCGGGACTTCTGGCCGGCAAGCTTTGTCAGGACCTGCACCACGGGGCCAGCAGCCAGCCAGTGTCTCGCAAGGCTCGGCAGGACGCAGAGCACTTGAAGACAAGCCTCGCCGCCCGCTCCACCGATCCCCCTCCTCCCTCCTTCCTTCATCCCTCTCTCTACCCCCACCTCCCCCTCCCCATCCACCCCTCCATGTGCCACGTGGCTCAAGCTCCAGAGGACAGCTGGCAGCAGGGAGAGAGCCCAGATAGGCTCACAGGAGGCGAGGCGGGAGAGGGAGAGGAGGGAGGAGGAGCGGAGGGAGGGGGAGGGGTGGAGGGTGGAGAGAGGGAGGAGGAGAGCTGCGAGTGAGAGGATGAGGGATTGAGACATGCCACTGCCTGCTGATGTTTCCCTCCCTGCCTTTCTCACTGTCTCTTTCCGGATTTGATTCAACTGTTGCTGCAGCGCTATCAGCCACCTATCAGAGCCTGACACGTGGCACCCATGCTCACCCCCTGCCCCTGTTGCCAGCGTGTTCTTCCCGTCTGAAAGTACCAAAGACCCTGCCACATCAGCAAGCGCATCATCCACGTCTGCTCCGGGGGAAGATCCAGCGAGCTCACGCTGACGTGGCACGGGCTCATTGGCCCAGGTTTCCGGTGAGTGCCACGTGCCACGCTGCCATTGGGGGGAGGCGATTGCGATTGGATATCTCGAGGAGAGCGTATGAGGCTGGGAGGCCAGGCAGGTGAAGAGCTGCACGTATTGGTGTGTGTGCCAGAGGTCTGGGTGCCTCCACTGCTGCTGCTGCTGCCGCACATGCCACTGCTGCTGCTGCTGCCGCATGTGCCACAACTGTTGCTGCTGGTGTGACGCGACATACGCAGATACAGAAGAGGCAGATGAAGCAGGAACAGAAGCAGTGGCAGTGACAGCGAGGCAGGCGTTGATAGCCCGGGCTGCTGCTTGCTTGAGGGCGGGTGATGGAAAGGAGAGCAGGTGGAGGAGCGGCAGCAGGAGCAGCGGAACCACAGCCGCTCTGTGTGTGCCACCACCGCCACGTGTGCCACCACCGCCACGTGTGCCACCACCGCCACGTGTGCCACCACCGCCACGTGTGCCACCACCGCCACGTGTGCCTCTGAGCCCAGACGAGGCGGCTTCAGCAGGTTCACGATTCAGCTTGGAGAGGGTCTGCTGAAGGGTCTGCTGCAGCACTGCGAGCACAGCGGTGTGGTCCTCGTCTGCTGATAACCCCATAGTAGCAGGCGCAGCAACCCCACCACCTCCACCACATCCCCTTCCTCCCCTCTCTGCTGCTGCTCCTCCTCCTCTGATTCCCCACCTTCTCTTCTCGTCCTTCTTCCCCCTTCAACCCCGCTCTGTGCTCCCACCCCCTCGCTCGGCGCTTCCCCTTCCCTTCTCGCCTCTCCAGCCCATCCCTTCTCTGTGCTCGCCTCTCTGCTGCGAGCCCATCCCCTCTCCCCCACCTCCCCTCTCTGCACGTCAATCCGCGCTCGAAGCAGGGAGGCCTTCTGAACGAGGAAGAGGCAGGAGGGCAGCCCTGCAGCAGCAGAGGCAGCAGCACTGGGAGCTGCAGCAGCTCCAGCAGCAGCAGAACCTGCACCACCACCAGCGGTGGTGGTGCCTGCGGCTTGCAGCTCGAGAGAGAGCGCAAGCGCACAGGCAGAGAGGTGAGTGGCAAGAGAGGGGAGCGAGTCCGGATGGTTGTTGTGAAATTCCTGGTTTTGGTTTTGCGGTTCTTGTGTGCGATTGGACGGTGACGTGGCATAAGCTAGATCCATGAGCTCGCCCAAACATGCCAGCATGGACTCTCGATCCTGGCGTGTGGGATGGACACGCATGCGCACACAAACACACGCTCACGCACATGCACACACATACACACACGAACACAGGCAGATGCGCGCACGCGCGCGCACACACACACACACAAGAATGCGTGCACGTGCAGACACACAGAGTAGGCGGTTAAAAATGGCATTGGAAAATTGCAGAGACTCAGCGAGCCGCAATATGACATGAACTGCAGAAGCGACGTCGTCACCCCCCACTCACGCTGGCACTCACACTCACTCACACCGCCACTCACGCTGGCACTCACCGCTGCTGACGAGAGCATGTGCCACGGAAGCAGCGACACCAGCAGCGCCATGATAGGCTGGAACAGGTCTGCTGACGTGGCAGCCACTTGGACCAATCGCGTGTGGAGGGCAGCCTTGAAGCGGAGGCGGGAGGGCGGGGAGGGCGCGGGGAGGAGGGCGCGGCAGAGGAACGGGAGAAGAGAGGAGAAGAGAAGAGTCCTGTCTCTGCTGCTGCTGCTGCTGCTGCTGCTACTGTCGCTGCTGCTGCCCCTGCTGGCGCTGCCACTGTTGCTGCTGCTGCCATTGCTGATAATGGTGGTACTGCTAGGCTTTGTCTTGGTGGTGGTGGTGGAGAGAGGAGGAGGGGAGAGGAGGAGGAGGGTGAGGTGGTGTAGCAGAGGCAGATGCGCCTCGTCTCGTGTCTCCAATAGCTGCTCGCCACGTCATCACACAGAAATGCAGAGAGAGAGGGGCGTGCAAATGTGATGATAGTGCAAATGTGATGATAGTGCAGTAACAACAGCTTTTGAGTCGACTCAAAAGTCAATTGTCTATAGTGCAGTAACAACAGCACAGTGAACTAAGGGAAATATGAGCTGGTTTTTGAGAATTCTCAAAAACCAGCACAGTAAACAAAGGGAAATAGGAGGAGCGCACAGCGCAATAGTACGCTTCTGAGAACGCAAACGCTTTTGGTGCGCACAGCACAATGAGCATTGTGCACCTCATTCATAGAACGATGCTCTCAGAAGACAAACGCTTCTGAACGCAAACGCTTTTGGTTAACCCCCCTCCCGCACAACACTTGTTGGAAAACAGCCAGTTGTCTTACAGGCAAACTCGCTTACACGAGTGAACAGGTGGGTGCTCCCTCCCCGTCCATCGCCACTGCATTGTATGGCGCCTCACACAGGAAACCACGCTGCTAACACTAAGCTGCACCATACTTAGACAACAGGCAGTGTCACAGGCTTGTTGCCATACAAAGTGACGGGCTCATTGTCTCACTGGCAACATGCTTACACGTGTGAAGGGGTGGGTGCCTCCTGTCCAGCGCCACTGCACCTCCGCTCGTTGCTCTCCCCTCCCCTCCTTCTCCCCTTCAAACTCAATCCCGCCCTTCTGCTGCATTTTCCGCCCCTCCCGCGCATCCGCGTCACCCTTTGCAGGCGCCACGTCACCCCTGGCACACGCCACGTCATCCCTGACACACGCCACGTACATCCCCACCACCCCCGCGCACACACTCCCCACCACCTCCCCCCGCACTGCTGGCAGCGCCGCCAGCAGATGCGCCAGCGCTGGGGGGACGGAATGGGGGGATTTGCAGGGGTAAAGGGAGGAGAGGGAGGGGGAGGACAAGGGTTAGGGGAGGAAAGGGGAGGAAGAGGGGTAAAGGACAGAGCGTGATGATGTTGGGAAGGGTACATGGAAAAGTGGAACGATAGTAGAGGTAAAATGCTAAAACTAGAGGGCATTTACATTCCAACCTAAAAGATACCTATTGCCTTCCACTAGGAAACCACCACGAACCTTCATCCGCATTGCAGTGCCCTGATTGGACGAGCCCGCACAGCGCCGTTACGGATTGGTCCACCACGGCTGACGTGGCATGCGTCAGGCACGCCGTCAGCGCCTCGCGCGCAGGCGCGCAGGTCTGCGGCGCCGTGCTCGGCGCTGCGAATCGCGCGAAGATGACGTCTACAGTGAATCGCTGCACCGACGGGTGCGGCGCGTTCAAACGGTCCAAAAGTGGCGGGAAAATCTCCGCGGGCCGCGCCATGGCTCCTCAATTGAAGCTTCGATTTAGACCTTGATCTAGTACTAGACTTTGGTTCAGGCTCCAATTCTACTTTTGAGGCGCCTCAAAAGTACCCATGGCTCCTAAATTGAAGCCGCGATTCAGACCTCGATCCAGACTTTGGTTCAAACTCCGATTCTGGCTGTTCTATAGGCTGGCAAAGCTTAGTGCAGGCTTCGAATCTAACTGTACGCGGGTTCTAAAGAGGGACTCGATGGCACGGAGGAGGCAGCTAGCGTGCATTGATTGACTCCGCCGCGTCTTGTCCTAAAGCTCTGCTTCCACATAAACTACGTTCAGGCAACAGCTCGGCAAAATCCATGATCCATGCAGGCTGGACAGGAACATTGATGAACAATCAGTGATTTCTCTCATCGTCCTCGTTATTGGACTCGCCTAAACGAGTTTCCGCTACATCCAGAATTCAGGTTCCGTGACCTTCCCATTCAGGGAGATCACGACGGCTTGTAACACATAACGCACTCCTCGAATGACGCTGACAAGACCTTCACGAGGTTTCGGCAACCCTCGATGTCACCGATATCGAGGCGGACGAATTTTCTCGAACGAATAGTGCGAGATGCGTTTCAGTCACAAAATCCAAACAATATGCAAAACATGCTCTTATATATATATATAAAAATGTATATAAATACGCTCCGATATTTGGAGCCATTGTCCAAATTCCTCTGGGCATAGTTTTTTGTCCCCTCTCAGTGAAACGACCCAGTTTTAGGCACCACGCTTTCCGCCGCTTGTTCCGCAATGGCCGCCCGCGCCCTTGCTTGTACGCGCTTTTCGTTGCAAGAGTCACCAGTTGCCGTTAACAATGTGCTTAAAACGAGGGGTGGTGCCTGCATAAGCCGTTCGTTTTCCTCCTCCCCCGCATTCCGCCTTCCCCTGCATCCCGCAGCTTCCTGGAAATCACGCGTCTTATCCTCTAACCAGGGAAAACGAAACACCTCGTCCATGACTGTACGGTCAGCGATCGACTTAGACTTGAATCAACGGCCAGAAATTCTCGTCGCGATCGAGGGGAGCTTATCACGATGCCTCGTCCAATCAGATCTCGAGGGGTCCGTGCCTGGGGTCGGGCCGAAGCAAGAGGGGAAGGTCCGAGACGTGTACACTGCCAAGCCTGCGGCAGATTCGGCGGCGAGTGGCGACAGTGACAGCAAAACGGACGAAGAACTGCTGCTGGTGGTAACCACAGATCGCCAAAGCGCGTTCGACCGGATCCTCGCATCCGTACCGTTCAAAGGGCAGGTAAATTCCCGGCATCAATTTCCTGTTTTTTTCATTCCTCTGCTTGTCACGGAGTCTGCCCGTGCACCTTAGTTAAACCAAAATCCCGAACCCGAGCTTAAACCTCTCTTCACCTCCTATGAGATGCATATCGCCCACCTCCCTCCCTCTCCCTCCTCCCTTCCCTCCTCCCTCCCCCCTCCCCCCAGGTCCTGAATCAGACGAGTGCGTGGTGGTGGCTCGAGCAGACAGCCCCCATCGTCCCCAACGCCTTCCTGTCTTCGCCCCCAGCCAGACGCTCAATTCCCCTTCACCCCTCCCTCTGCCGCCCCCATCCTCCGGCTTCCCTCCTCCCCCTCAGATCCTGAATCAGACGAGTGCGTGGTGGTGGTTCGAGCAGACAGCCCCCATCGTCCCCAACGCCTTCCTGTCTTCGCCCCCTGCCAGACGCTCAATTCCTCTTCACCCCTCCCTCTCCCGCCCCCATCCTCCGGCTTCCCTCCTCCCCCTCAGGTGCTGAATCAGACGAGCGCATGGTGGTTCGAGCAGACGGCCTCCATCATGATCATCCCAAACGCCTTCCACTCCTCGCCCCGTATCAGACGGCAGCTCACCCTTCGCCTCTCCCCTCCCTCGCTCTCTTCCCTCCCACCACCCCTCTCCCCTCAGGTGCTGAATCAGACGAGCGCATGGTGGTTCGAGCAGACGGCCTCCATCATCCCAAACGCCTTCCTGTCTTCACCCGACCCCAACGTCACGCTCTTCCGAAAGTGCCAAGTCTTTCCCGTCGAGTTTGTAGGTGAGTTAATTGACACAGTGAGCGAGGTGACTTTTGAGTCGACTCAAATTTGAGTTGACTTTTGAGTTGACTATTGAGTCGACTCAAAAGTCACCTAGTCGACTCAAAAGTGACACAGTGAGCGAGCAACAAGCTCTTTCCATGCTTTTGCAAAGAGTTCGTCAGAATCATCAAGGAAACAGCAGAAAATGAATACATAAAAAATACATACATTATAAATGTATACATTATAAATATTTATTCATATAGCATCTGAGCAAAAACGAGGCATCCCCCCTTTGCCCTATACTTGCTTTCAACAATCAATCACACCTCCCTTCCCCCACCCGCAACCACTCGGTGTGTGGATACATCACTGGCACAACCAGCACGTCGCTGTGGACGGTCTACAACAATGGGGCGTTCCCTTGGTCAACTCAGCACTCACTCACACCTCTCCCTCACCCCCTTTATCCCGTTTCTCTCAGTCCGAGGATACATCACCGGCACAACCAGCACGTCGCTGTGGACGGTCTACAACAATGGGGCGTTCCCTTGGTCAACTCAGCACTCACTCACACCTCTCCCTCACCCCCTTTATCCCGTTTCTCTCAGTCCGAGGATACATCACCGGCACAACCAGCACGTCGCTGTGGACGGTCTACAACAATGGGGCGTTCCCTTGGTCAACTCAGCACTCACTCACACCTCTCCCTCACCCCCTTTATCCCGTTTCTCTCAGTCCGAGGATACATCACCGGCACAACCAGCACGTCGCTGTGGACGGTCTACAACAATGGGGCGTTCCCTTGGTCAACTCAGCACTCACTCACACCTCTCCCTCACCCCCTTTATCCCGTTTCTCTCAGTCCGAGGATACATCACCGGCACAACCAGCACGTCGCTGTGGACGGTCTACAACAATGGGGCGTTCCCTTGGTCAACTCAGCACTCACTCACACCTCTCCCTCACCCCCTTTATCCCGTTTCTCTCAGTCCGAGGATACATCACCGGCACAACCAGCACGTCGCTGTGGACGGTCTACAACAATGGGGCGTTCCCTTGGTCAACTCAGCACTCACTCACACCTCTCCCTCACCCCCTTTTATCCCGTTTCTCTCAGTCCGAGGATACATCACCGGCACAACCAGCACGTCGCTGTGGACGGTCTACAACAATGGTGCTCGCTCCTACTGTGGGAACGACTTGCCTGAAGGTGTGTGTGTGGGTTGGCAGGTGTGTGGGTGGGTTGAGGAGAGGAGAGGAGAGAGGAGGGAGGGAGGGAGTATGATATGAACAAGCACCACGACCAGCACGTCGCTGTGGACGGTTTACAACAATGGTGCTCGCTCCTACTGTGGGAACGACTTGCCTGAAGGTGGGTGGGTTGGCAGGTGTGTGGGTGGGTTGAGGAGAGGAGAGGAGAGTGGAGGGAGGGAGGGAGTATGATATGAACAAGTACCACGACTAGCACGTCGCTGTGGACGGTCTACAACAATGGCGCTCGCTCCTACTGTGGGAACGACTTGCCTGAAGGTGTGTGTGTGGGTTGGGGTTTGGGGTTTGGGGGGCTGGGAGGGGGTTTTCACTCGATCTTGGGGGTGTGCACTCCACAGGAGGACTTTTCTCGCGGGCTCATGACCGGGAGGGGCTTGAAGCAACAACCCGAGAGCTGTTTCTGAAGCCCATAGTTGGGCCGCCTCAAGAGTACGAATCCACCCCTCCCCATCTTTCCTTGTCCCTCCACCCCTCCCCATATTTCCTTGTCCCTCCCCCCCACACCCAGGTCTGCGCAAAAACGATCGCTTATCTGCGAACATTCTGACGCCCACCACCAAAGCAGCGGACCACGACGAGCCTGTTACACCAGAGGAGATCGTTTCCCGCGGGCTCATGACAAGAGAGGAGTTTGAAACGACCAGGGGGTTGGCGCTGAAGCTGTTTGCGTTCGGGCAGCAGGTGGCAGAGCAGCACAGTTTGATTCTGGTGGATACCAAGTACGAGTTTGGGAAGGACTCGGAGGGCAACATTCGGCTCATTGACGAGGTGAGCTGGCCTGCCTTGACTCGACAGGGGGGCTCATGAAATGGGTTCAGTGGGATAGCCTCACTTCACCCATTACGAGGGCTCATGACCCAGGAGGAGTTTGAGACGACCAGGGAGCTGAGTTAAGTTTTGAGGCGCCTCAAAACGAGACGATCAGGGGGTTGGCACTGAAGCTGTTTGCGTTCGGGCAAGACAAGGCAGGGGAGCACGGGCTCATATTGGTGGATACGAAATACGAGTTTGGAAAGGACTCGGAGGGCAACATTCGACTGATAGATGCGGTGAGACGAGTGCATTTGAGTCACCCTTCGCCTCCCTGCCTTTTCTCCCTTCTCTCCCCTTCCAATACTCTTGCCCCTCAGGTGCACACACCCGACTCCCCTCCGATATAAAAATTGCGGGTAATGAGACGACTTTTGAGGCGCCTCAAAAGTCCTTCCATCTCCCCTCCCCTCAGGTGCACACACCCGACTCCCCTCCTCCCTTCTCTCCCCTCCCATCTCCCCTCCTTCCGTGCACGAGAAGAGGCATGCAGAGGGGATGCATTTGAGTGACCCATTGCCCCCTGGGTTCTCTCCTTCTTTTTCCCTTCTACTCTTGCCACCCAGGTGCATACACCAGACTCCAGCCGCTATTGGATCGCATCCACGTACGAGAAGAGGCACGCAGAGGGGCTAGAGCCGCAAAACATAGACAAGGTGAGGCAGAGCGACTGCTGTGAGACTGAATGCCGATTTTATGCATCTCAGGTACGAGCAGGAGCACTTACAAGCAGAGGCACGCAGTGGGGTTAGAGTCGCAGAACATAGACAAGGTGAGGCTGGTTTTCATGTGCCTCCGATGTTTCTTCAACCATCGGCACCAAATTCCCTAATTCATGCGTTCTGCTGTTGGTGTGTCTTTCCACGCTTCGCTTGCAGGAATTCTTGCGGCTCTGGTTCCGGGAAAACTGTGACCCGTACAACGATAAGGTGGGTACGGTATTGCTGCCAACGTGGATGACAAAAACTGTTCGTGGTGATTCAATGCCACTGCGCTGCACAAAAAGTTGCCGTCCGCAACCAGCAAGTTGTGCTGTCTTGGTTGCCCCTTGTTGCGGACGGCAACAAGTTGTGGTTGTGGCAACCAACATCAGACGCCTCAAATCATGCTGTCTTGGTTGCCCCGTCGCCTTCTCCCTCGTTTGTGTGCAGACCCTCCCCGCTGCACCCGCTCATCTCATCACTGAGTTGTCCTGGCGGTGAGTTGTCCTGGCGGTGAGTTGTCCTGGCGGTGAGTTGTCCTGGCGGTGAGTTGTCCTGGCGGTGAGTTGCTTTCTGCGCCCACCATCCATGTGTTAGCCAAAAGACATTCTACATAAATGATTCATGAAAGTATCTGATAAGATCTCTTGCCCCACATGTTTTCTTGCTCATATCCCTCTGTACCCCATCATGCCACCCTTAGTTACATTGCACTGTACGAGGCAATCACCCGGCGGCGTTTCCACCTTCCCAGCCTCACGTTTCCCTCTCCAGGAATGCTGTTCCATGTCTTTCCCTCCCCGTGTCCCTCTGTATACCTCTCCATACACCACCCTTCCACCTGCAGCTACATTGCACTGTACGAGGCAATCACCGGGCGGCGTTTCCACCTCCCCAGCCTCAAGGTATGTCCTGTGCTTGTCACTTGCATCTAGTGAGTGCGCATCTCTTGCAACTGTAGTATTGCGTGCTTGCTACCTGCCAGTTTCCAAATGTCCCAAATCTCGGTTTTGTGATCCTATCCCAGCCTGCACACTGCTGCTTTTTCTACACCGTACGATGTGACCAGTATACCCTCTGATCAACGGTGTGTAACTTGTGGCTGGCTGGCAGGATGACATTTCGGAGAGAATAAAACGCAACGTTGCCACCGCTCTGCAAAGCTTGTGAAGCACAACCCTTGTCGGACCCCGTCTCAGTGTACGATGTGACCAGTATAGAGAGCCCGTCTCAGCAACTAAACTCTGTCTCCAGTTCATTAGCTACCATACCTGTGCAAGGTTGTAGTAGCACACTGGATCAGAGTTGCCTTGGTCAGGGTTGAAACTTGGAAACCCCGGAGCTGTGTGCCTTCCTTGCTGATTCCTGTGAAATGTCACATACGGTATAGCAAATACGGTATGCGCACTGGCTGGTTGACGGTCAATATGGGACGGAATGGAACAAACTTTTATCTACCAGGAGTCAGCTCAGCAGCGAGCCAACAATCAAGAGCACACAAGTGATTGTGTACTTTGGAATATGTGTTGGGTGTCAGAATGTTATTATCTAGCCTGTAGTGGGGTGCTCTATAGCGAGTACAACCCAGTTAGGGTTTGCTATATGTACCCCAACTGCTGCTAGTGAAAGCCTCTCTTTCGTCATTCTTCTTTTGCACTTCTCTCATTCTGACATGCTATCAGAGCAGGTCGACCCCCTTGGGTCGATCCTGTGGGTGGGCCCGCCACCTAACTGCTTCCGCTGCTGTTCTGCTTCTCGCGCGCCTCGGGCGCGCGCCGTCTTCTTCCTGCCGTGCGCTCGGGGCGTACGGCGGTTTTCTGCCCGCCGTGCGCCCCGAGGCGCGCGGCGGTTTCCTGCCCGTCGTGGCGCCCCCGGGGACCTGCGCGCTGCCCCCCGTCGTCCTCCTCCCGTCGCCTCGTCGCGGCGCCCTGGGGGCCCGCGCGCCAGCCCCTCCCGTTGCCTCGTCGCGGCGCCTCGGGGACCCGCGCGCCCCCCCCCCCTCCCGTCGCCTCGTCGCGGCACCTTGGGGGCCCGCGCGCCGCCCCCTCCCGTCGCCTCGTCGCGGCACCTTGGGGGCCCGCGCGCCGCCCCCTCCCGTCGCCTCGTCGCGGCGCCTTGGGGGCCCGCGCGCGGCCCCTCCCGTCGCCCGTCGAGCCGCCCTCGGGGGCCCGTGCGCGGCCCCCCTCCCGTCACCCGCCGTGGCGCCCTCGGGGGGCCCGCGCCCTGCTTCTTCGTGGCGCCCAGGAGACACCCCGTCGCCTCCCTTTCCCTCCGTGACCCGCCCCTGCTGTTTCCCGCGCTCCTGCCTGCGTTAGGGTTTGGGGGTGGCGGGCATGGGGGTGACCGGTGTGGGTAACCTGCAGCTCCTCCTCCTCCTCCATCTCCCACTGCTGCAGCTGCCGCTGAGGGGGGTGGGTGTGTGGGAGCCGAGGGTTTAGGGTTTAAGGGGGGTGACGTGGGAGTGGAGCTAGGGGTGCAGCAGGGGGTGTGTGGAAAGGAGGTGGGACTGTTTGGGGAGGCTGAGAGGAGGCCGCCGTCGTGTCGTGTGCAGCGCCTGTAGTCCGGAGCCGTCGTGCTCTCGGTAGCCCAGAGAGCCTTGCTGTGCCAGTCGCCTGTGGGTCCGTTGCTCCTGCCGCTCGTCGTAGCCGCGGAGCCAGATACTCCCGTAGTCCGGTGCCCTCGTGCGCTCGGTAGCCACTGTGCCAGTCCTCCTGTTGCCCGTGTGTCTGCAGCTTCAGCCGTCGTCTCCCATCTTCTCTCCCTTCACAATTCCTCCTCCTCCTCACTTGCCCTCGGTGATCGCCTCTAGCCTTGCTTATAATTGTGAAGTATTACTATGTCTGCTCATTGTGCTGATTACACCCCACTTTGGCTATGGGGGTGTGTCAGAATGTTATTATCTAGCCTGTAGTGGGGTGCTCTATAGCGAGTACAACCCAGTTAGGGTTTGCTATATGTACCCCAACTGCTGCTAGTGAAAGCCTCTCTTTCGTCATTCTTCTTTTGCACTTCTTTCATTCTGACATTGGGCTGAGAAAAGCCCTTAGGATCTTTGCAAGACTAAACTCCTGGTAGGAACGATGTAATAGCGGAAGCGTTTAATGAAGATTGTTGAACCACCTTGCGCTGGTATGTGAGGGCAAAGTAGATTGATTAAAGCAAGGAGATACAGGGTCTTTTATAAGAGCACAGAGAATACGGGGAGATATGACTAATAACCGTTTTACTGTTGCTGTTGCGGTTCGATATAGTGACGACTCGGGCAGCTGTTCAATAACGAATCAGCTGTTTGTCCTTGCTGTCGCACTGTACTTTGTCAAGTCAAAGGTCGCGTGACCTTTGACCTTCGCGTAACCTCCAGCGGTTACCATTTCTTGTCAACCTCCGATGGTTGACTCGCCGTTGCTGCGCTGTTGCTTGCTCCGTTTGTGTTTACTGTTTCGACACGACAGAGGCGCTTAAATCATTTGTTTCCAACACTCCCCTTCGCTTCTGGAGTGTCGCTACCGGTGACGTGGCTCTGTCCAGTCAGCAGCATGCAGTACTCGAACTTCTGCTTTCCGAGCTTCTTGGTCAAGTAATCGGCTGCCATCTCGGACGTGGGGCAGTATGACAGCTCGAGTCTCCCCTTCTCGATCTCGTCCTTCACGAAGAAATATCGCAAGGCGATGTGTTTCGTTCGGTTCGCGAATCCGCTCTTGTTTGCTATGCGGATCGCCGACTGATTGTCGCAAAACAGGGAGAAGCTGGGTAACTGAGCCAGCTTCGCTTCTTCCAGCAGTTCGCGAAGGTAGAGTCCTTCCTTGGTGGCTGAGCAGAGTGCGATGTATTCTGCTTCAGCTGAGGAGAGGGCGATTAGTTCCTGCTTGCTCGACTGCCAGGAGATAGGCCCGATAGGCTCGAGGCGGTAGATGTAGCCTGTGCGCGAGCGCCTGTTGTCAGAATCTCCGGCGTGGTCGGCGTCGACGTAGCCGATTAACTTAGGCGTTGTAGTTCCGTTCTTGTAGTAGGTCAGGCCAATCGTCGGGGTGCTGACGAGGTAGTGAAGAGCGCGGTCGAGCTCTGCCATGTGTTCTGTTTCGGGTTTCTTGAGGTAGGTGGCGAGCTGACTTGCGGAGTAGGATAGATCCGGACGGCAGGTGACAGCTGCGAAGAGGAGGCAGCCCAGCTTTCTCTGGTAGTCGCGTATGCCGGCGGGCTTTAGCGGAGCAGATCCTTCCTTGTGATTTCCTGCCGTGTAGCAATATGGTGTGGAGATGATAGTCGGTGTGAGTGCGAAGCGTTTAGCGATGGTTTCGGCGTATTTCGCGGTGCTAAGGTAGATTGCGTTCTCTTCTTCCTGGATGTTGAAGCCGAGGTATTGCGTAACGGTGGACGAAACCGTGAGCGTGAGATCCTTCTGCAACTCTCCTTCGAACCAGATAGTGACGTCGTCGGTCGAGCTGATGTAGAGTAGATCATCTACGTAGACGATCAACAGAATGTAGTCGGCGCCCTTGGTCGTGAGGTAGCTGACGGAATCCGATGCGATTGAGTCGAGCGTTCAGGTATTGCTGCCACAGTCTCGGGGCCTGTTTGATACCGTATAATGACTTCAGTAGCTGACAGACGTGATTGGGTTCTCCGTGGGACCCGTGTGGTAGTTCGACGAAGATCTCTGCGTCGACAGGTGCGTAGAGGAATGCGTTGGCGACGTCAATTTGCCGCAGCTTCTTCTTCTTCATGGCGGCGATCGCGAGGAGAATTCGTAGCGAGGTGTGTCGGCTGACCGGGGCGAATGTCTCGGTGAAGTCGCGTCCGTGCTCTTGGTCGAAGCCGCGTACGACCCAGCGCGCCTTAAACTTGTCGATGGTGCCGTCTGCCTTAGTTTTCACACGGAAGACCCATTTTCCGGTGAGAATTGTTTTGTTTTGTGCCATGCCGATAGGAACGACTTTCCAGGTGTTGTGTTCCTCCAGTGCTTTCAGCTCCATGTCCATTGCTTCGCGCCATTTTTCCCTATGCTCCCCCCCCAGAGCCTGCTGAACTGTGGCAGGCTCCTTAGGAATCGCCGTGCCGTGAACCGCGGTGACAAGGCCAAGGATCTGGAGGCCGCTCTGTGTGTAGCGGGGAAGTGTTGTATCCTCGGGATAGACTGCTTCATCTCCCGCTTCTGGATCGGGTAAGAAGTTTGGCCCTATGCGTTCGGCTTCGTCGGTGTTGACCCTTGCAGGTGTAACGTAACCAGTGTCGGCGAAGGCGTAGTAGACTTCGGCGTTGATGCTGTCGCGAGGGTTTTCGTCGTCCATGGGAACATCGACCGAACAGTAAGGTAGAGGTCCGGCTGCTTCCGAGGCTCCGTCCACGTTCTGCTCGTCCAGGTCAGCTTCGTCTGCTGCTGAGGCGAAGGCTCGATCACCACGGAAACCGCCTGTGGGGTCTCGGTTTTCTTCCACGTTGGCAAGGTACGTCGGGAGTGT
Organism: Closterium sp. Yama58-4; assembly: GCA_947470075.1. Lineage (NCBI taxonomy): Eukaryota > Viridiplantae > Streptophyta > Zygnematophyceae > Desmidiales > Closteriaceae > Closterium > Closterium sp. Yama58-4. The sequence goes on from CANIUD010000271.1 coordinate 573,349, forward strand.
GAGTCGTTCGTAGAAAATGACGTCACGTGCTGCTACTGTTTCTTTTGAGTGGATGTCGAAAATCTTCCACGCGTTGTAATTCTTTTCGATGCCCAGGTGTAGTCCCCACTGTGCGCGTTGGGAGAATCGGCCAGCTCGTGCAGCTGGGGGTCGGTATTGTACCATGCAGCCAAAAACCCGTAACATTTTTGTGCTGCCCAGTTTTCCTGTCCACAGCAGATGCGGTGATGCGTTGTTCGGGAGTGACGACGAAGAGAGCAAGTTGTGCAGCATGACAGCGTGGTCCATCGCCTCAGGCCACTGGTGGGTGGGTAGCCGCATGCCACGTAGCAGTTTGCGCATGGTGTTCTGCAAAGTCCTGTTCATCCTTTCTGCTACGCCTTGCTGTTGGTGGGCGTAGGGAAGGGAGATGAGTCGCTTGATTCCCCTCTCTGCCAAGTACTGCTTGAACCTCTGTGAGGTGTATTCTCCTCCTCCGTCTGACTGAAAGCTTTTGAGTTTGACTCCCGATTCCCTTTCAGCTACTGGGAGCCAGGCAACGAAGGCTTCGAAGGCCATGTCGCGGCTTGGAAGGTTGAGATGCCAGACGTAGCGAGTGGCGGCGTCAATGAACGTGATGGTGTAGCTGTATGCTCCTTGTCCGGGTGCGCGATTGTACAGGATGTCGCTGTACACCTTTTCCAGAGGCGCGTAGATTGGAGCACTAGGGTTGTGGTGAGATATGAGCGGTTGATGCGGTAAGTCGGCTTCGGGGCAGGTAAGGCATGTTCCGCGGGCTCGTCGAAGTTCACTTCCATTCGTTAGGAGTAGTGAGTCTTTGTCGAGCACGCCTGCTCTTATCGTATTATTTAACACTGTGTTGCTTGGGTGTCCCATCCTTGCGTGCCAGGTGCCTTCGTGGGCGCGATGTCCTGGTGATCGACGATACAGGTCGGAGTTGGAGTAGAAGCTGGCGGTGAGGTTGGCACTTCGATGAACTTCTCGTTGAGTCGGATTCACCTGCTTCGCAAGGGTTGGTGGTGTGTCGCCGATGAAGATCGGTGCCGTTGAAGGGCCAGCAGTTGGTGTTGATGTTGTTGCTACGGTTGCCGTTGTCTCTGCTGCTACCGTCGTTGTCTCTGCTGCTGCCGTCGTTGTCTCTGCTGCTGCCGTCGTTGTCTCTGCTGCTGCCGTCGTTGTCTCTGCTGCTATCGTCGTTGTCTCTGCTACTGCCGTCGTTGTCTCTGCTGCTGTGTGTTGAATCGTTGCTAATGCTCTCGCTCGTTCTGCTTCAGGTATCGTGTGGGAATGCCAGAAGCCGCTCGGACTGAAGTCGGGATCAAGGTCCGGAGGGTGTGTCCAGGAGGTGAAGGTGACAATTCCATCGCTGTCGGCAGTGCCGAGATCTGGAACGAAGTCGAGGACGAAGACGTTGTTCTTCAGTACTGCCTTCCCGATGTAGAGTCCTCCTCTTCCGTGGTACAGCTTGAATTCTTGGGTGGTGCTGTCTGCTTCGAGGTGAATACCCTTCGCCATCAGTTGACTGACGCTCAGTAGGTTGTAACCGAGTCCTTCTGCTATCAAAACCTTTGACATTTGCAGTATCACGTTCGTCTCTCGTGACTGAAGTTGAACCACTCCTTGTCGTCGTGTGCGCAGGTTCTGGTTGTTGGCGACGGTGATGACAACTTCGCGTTGAAGTTGATATTCCCGTTGAACGAAGCGGCCTGAAGAGCACATATGTTGTCCGCAGCAACTATCCAAGAACCAAGTGTCCTTCCCAGAAGGTTCGCTTTGGGCGATGGCTGCGTACGTTGGGTTCGGTTGAAGTGACTCGCGGCGAGGAGTGCTGTTGTCGAGTTGTTCTTCCGGTGAGTAGTGTGGCGGTGACTCGGTGATGCAGGAGTCCGTTAATTTGGCCATGCAACTGACGATGTCTCTTGTTCCTTGAGCAGGTTGTCCCGTTGATGTTGTTGAAGCTTGTACTTGAGTGGTGGGTTCCGCTTGCGTTGAGGCGACTTGACTGCTTGAAGGTCGAAGCTGCCGCTGCGTTGGTGTTGACTGCTGCTGGTTAGGGCAGTGTGTGCGCGGATGTCCTGACGTCTTGCAGAGGTGACAAAACGGAGGTACGGGTTGCTGTCCTTGGTACTTGTTTTGTCAGTGATTGTTGTTGTAGCGCCGCTGAGTGTGAAAGGCAAACTCAGGTACCGACGTCTTTCTTCTGTGTCGTTCTTCTTGCAGGTCCATGTCTTGCTGCTCGGCGTGAATCTCGGCGCAGAGTGCTGCTTCTGATATTTTCCCGTGGGCTCGGAGTATGGCGCGAGTGGAGCGCCACTGAGGACCAAGACCGCCAATGACGACTGTGACGAAGGCGTCTTCTGATATCGACCCTCCGCATCGAAGGAGTTTGTCGCGCAACTCGCGACAGCGACTGATATACGCCATCCCCTTTTCGCCCGGTTTCATTTCCACTGTTGTCAATTGCGCCATTAACCGACTTTGATTGACGCTGTCCGTTGCTTGATACAGGTTCTTCAGGTGGTTGTACGCGAGCTCGGCGGAGTTGCCGTATCCCCGGTAAGACCGAATGTTCTGCTGCTGACTCGGAGTGATGTTTCTCAGCAGGATTGTGTATGCCATCATTGACTGATAAGTGTACTGCTGCTTGTCGTACTGCGTGCCGTTTATTGGGTATGGCAGGGACCCGTCGAAGAAGCCAAGAATTTGCGCGCCTTCCATCATTAGCTCGAACTCAAACGACCAGGTGAAGAAGTCTTTGCCGTCGAATGGTCTTGATGTTTGCAGCTTCAAAACGTGCGCGAACTGCGACTGAGCTTGAAGTGCGTCTAAGTTTTTCTCTTGTCCAGGTGAAGGCTGCTGATGCGGCATGAAGCTGATGGAGCCGCGCTGGGGCTCGTATGGAGCAAAGGTAGGCTGCTGCTGTTGATTTCCGCGCGCGTATGATGAGCCGTCGAGACTCATGGGTGTCACGTCGTTGTTGTTGTTGCTGTTGTTTGACTGCGCAGGTGCCGATTGCTGGTGTTGCTCGTAGAAGGACATGAAGGAGAAAAATTTCTCCATCATGCTTGGGTCGAGGCCTGCGGGTTGGTTCGCAGGAGTCTAGGTGGACCTTGCTGCTGGTCTCGTAGCCGTACCCTCCTGTGTCTGTAGACTAGAGGCAGGAGGTGGAGTTGGTGTAGTGCCGGGAGAGCCATTGGAGGAGCTTCTCTCCTTCTGAGTAGCCATGCCTTCTGATGTTGTAGGTGTCTTGATAGTGGAGTTTTTCCTGACCGCTATGATACCATGTTGGGCTGAGAAAAGCCCTTAGGATCTTTGCAGGACTGAACTCTTGGTAGGAACGATGTAATAGCGGAAGCGTTTAATGAAGATTGTTGAACCACCTTGCGCTAGTATGTGAGGGCAAAGTAGATTGATTAAAGCAAGGAGATACAGGGTCTTTTATAAGAGCACAGAGAATACGGAGAGATATGACTAATAACCGTTTTACTGTTGCTGTTGCGGTTCGATATAGTGACGACTCGGGCAGCTGTTCAATAACGAATCAGCTGTTTGTCCTTGCTGTCGCACTGTACTTTGTCAAGTCAGAGGTCGCGTGACCTTTGACCTTCGCGTAACCTCCAGCGGTTACCATTTCTTGTCAACCTCCGATGGTTGACTCGCCGTTGCTGCGCTGTTTCTACCCTGTGCTAGTCAATTCCGAACCGCAATGAAGGCCTCAACAGCCAAAACGCGCATGCAGGACGGTATGCTCCGAATTCCTTGTAAGCTACCATGATAATTTTTAAACACACGAAGTGTTTTTTAAAATTACGTATTTCGAAAGCGCAGCTGCTTGTAACGCAGATTTGGCATCGTCGAAGCGCGCTAAACGCCCTTCTCCAACTACAAATCGTGGGTTGGAGTTCATTTCCCTCCACCCACGTCTCTCATTTTTCAAACGGCTCATGCAACTCTCAGTTCCTCGAGCTCATTTCTAGTTTTCCGTTCAAGCTGGCTAGAACCCGCTCTCTACCGAGAGGCGTTTCACCTTCAACATTATTAGCCGACATTCTCAACCACAACCGCTCGACTATGGCTGCTACGCCGACACTTAACCGCGCGAACAACACCGTCGTCAACGACTCGAATATTTCCGACACCGATCGTAACGCCCGGGAAATTTCGGGCGAGCGCCGCAACAAGCGCCGGGCAGACGGCGAAACGTCCGCCCCTACTGCCGTCGACGTGCTGCTGGGCGGGCTCGAGGTCAACAAAAACGCCGAGCGGCACCAGCAGCACCCTTCGGCGCCTGTGGCGCCTGTTGCGTCAGTGGCACCCGTGGCACCAGTGGCGAACGTGGCGCCACACGCGACTGACGCGGAGCACGCGCCTGAGGCACACGCGCCCCTCAGGCAGTCGCGTCAGCGCCAGAGGCGCCGTACGGCCGCCTCGTCTGACGCGACCGTGGACCCTGATTTGACCCAAGGGTTGACCCCGGACCAAGTCAAGGCGCTGCTATCCCTCTTACAGCAGCGACCCGCCAGCGCCATTGAAGCCGAAACTACACAACCGGCAGCATCGATTTCGGCTAAAAACGAAAATTCGAAAAAGGAGAAGGGAGCAAAAGGAGCATCAACACGCCGCCACCAGCGTTCCCGACGCCGCAGCCGACGTCCACGACTCCGACGATTCCGACGACGACGCTGACATGTTGCCGAAGCTTCAAGTCCAGCTTCTAAAGATGCTCTCACAGTCTCGGGCCGATTCAACGATCCGAACATACGAGCCATACTGGGTCAAGTTTCGAGCATTTTGTGCGAAGGTGAACCTCCCATTCCTCCCCACGGCGGACATGACCCTCGCGCTGTACCTGGTGTACGCTATCCAACACAAAGCCACCTTGTCCATGGTATAACTCACATGCTCAGCCGTGAGCTTTGCACACCGCATGACCGGGAGCATGTCAGAAATAACTGAGCAGGAATGAATAAACTAGAACAGAGTTTGGTACAAGTAGTAAACCCTAACTTTGTGTACCCCCTAAGGTGTAACCCACTACAGCCTAGACAATATAAACATGCAATGTTTGACACACCCCCATAGGCGCAGTGGGAGACAACCACAGGGTCACAAGACCAGTCAAAGCAAAGTAAAGCAAGCTCAGGGTGGATCTCAAGGATTCCACACAAATTCCGAGCACAAGCAAGTGGTCTCAAGACCAGTTCACATGCAGGTTTATAACAAAGCAAGAGATACAGTGATCACAACCTAGCAAAAGTAAACAAGTAGGCATATATATATAGTGATCACAGTACAAGCAAGGTCAAGAGGTAAGCAAGTGAGGCCCAGTAGGTACAAGGCCTAGTAGAGTGCAAAAGCGCTGATGGTCACAAGGCTGAAGCGCCTTGGTGAACACATCAGCAGTGTTGGCCTCCGTGGCCACGTAACGCAGACAAAGCTGACCACGCTGCTGCAGCTCTCGAGCAAGGAAGTACCGCAGAGCGATGTGCTTCGTTCTGTGCTCCAGTCTGTGCTCCTCACACAAGGCAATGGCAGCCTTGTTGTCAACGTACAGCACTGGAGGAGAACGAGGCCGCTCTCCGAGGTCGGTCAGCAGGTAGGTCAGCCAGCGTAGCTCCTGAGCAGCCATGGCTGTGGCGTAGATCTCAGCCTCACAACTGGAGCTGAGAACAGAAGAAGAGCGAGTAGAACGCCAAGGATCTGAGCCAGAGCCAAGGCTGAAGGTGTAACCCTGGGACGACCGCTGAGTAGCCTGGTCGTCTGCCCAAGAAGCGTCTGAGTGCCCTGTGAGAACAACCCGGTCTCGCCCTCCAAGCACAAGCCCCATGCCCGACGTACTGCACAAGTAGCGCAACACCCTCTTAGCAGCATCCATGTGCTCCTTCCGGTGACGGCCAGGAGCGACATAGCGTGCTAGGATGCTAAGAGGGTATGCAAGGTCAGGTCGAGTGCAGGTCATCAGGTACATGAGGCAGCCCACAAGCTCTGGATACGGGCCACTCGGCTCTACGGACTCATCCGAAGGCAGAGCTGAGAGTGAGTGACCGGTAGGCAGAGGAGTGGACTGAGGCGAGGAGTACGTGAAGCGGAAGCGCTGGAGAACCTGCTGCACCATGTGTGACTGAGTCAGGGTGATGGTGCGCCGCGCTCTGTCCCGGGTGATCCGCAAGCCAAGATAGCTCGTCAGCTCACCCAGGTCTGTGCACGTGTGTCTCCTCTGCAGCTCCGACTTCACGTGAGCGAGTGCCGCGGTGTCAGCAGTGGCAAAGACCAAGTCGTCGACGTACACGAGGATGTAGAACGGCGGCAGCGAGGTGTCGGTGCGTAGAAACAGCGACGGGTCAGCAGTAGAGGGAGCGAACCCAAGAGCCGCAAGTGTCGTCCTCAGTGTGTCGTGCCACTCACGTGGCGCCTGGCGGAGACCGTAGACCGGCCGCTGAAGCCTCCACTGGGTGCCAGGAGGAAATGACCCAGTGAAGCCAGGGGGGCGGCGCAGCCAGATCTCCTCGTGCAGGCTGCCCTGCAAGAAAGCAGTGCTGAAGTCAAGAGAGTGAAGCTCGTAGTCGCGGTGAGCGGCTATGTGCAGCAGCACCCGAAGAGTAGTCATCTTCGGGGTGGGGGAGAAGGTCTGAAAGAAGTCTACTCCCTCTCGCTGACTGAAGCCTCGAGCCACGTAGCGCGCCTTGAAGACAGGTGGAGAACCCGGCGGCCGCTTCACCCTGAAAATCCACATGCCACTGACGATGTTCGCCCCAGGAGGGGGAACCTCGTCTACGTAGGTGCCTGTGGACTTCCAGGAGGCCATCTCTGCGTCCATGGCTGTCTGCCACTGAGAGGAGTAGGGACCCGCTATCGCCTCAGCGTAAGAGCGTGGGGTCGGGATGTCTGGTGCATCCGGGTCTCCCTCAGGGGCAACTAGCAAGGACACGAGACGGGGCAAAGCAGCAGCAAGGCAGTGGAACTCCTCCTGTCTGTCCTCAAGGACGTCCGTGCCGAGGGCACACTCACCCCCGACGGACGGAGGACAGGCAGACGCAGACTCAGACCTAGCGACAAGGCTGGCAGCGTAGTCTAGGCGACAGCGAGCAGCAAAGTCAACCAACTCAGCGACCAGAGCAGACGCAGCAGAGGACTCAAAGGTCGGGTCAGTGACAACTGTAGCGAGGAGACGCGTAACAGTGGGACTGGCAGCACGACGGGAGTCAGACTCCGGGTCAGGAAGAGTAGGAAGAGAGGACGCAGGAGGAGACGGCAGCGGGACACGCTGCGGAGCAGTGGAGGGACGCAGAGTCATGTAGTGAGTGCCAGGGACAGGAGGAGGACGCTCACGTGGGACACGACGACCAGTGCGAGCAGTACGAACAGGCGACGCAGGACGAGACTCAGGCTCACGACGCTCTGTAAGACCTCCTGTGGGACCAGCGTAAGGGGAGGGAGCAGGGAGAGGCGAGACAGGCGGTAACTGTGACTGCGGCTGGACAGGCAGAGGACACTCGACGGAGGAAGGAGGACAAGGAGGAGGAGCCTGACCAAGAACCTGCTGAAGGAGCGGTACGAAGTACGGTCGCGGCCGCGCAGCGTCTCCAGAAGCAGCAGGGACACCAGTGGCAGCCCCAACGCCCGAGTCCTCAGCACCAGCAGCAGCTCCAACGCCCGAGTCCTCAGCACCAGCAGCAGCACCACCGGTCGGGTCCTCAGCACGAGCAGCAGCTCCAACGCCCGGGTCCTCAGCACCAGCAGCAGGGGCACTGGTCAGGTCCTCAGCACCAGCAGCAGCGCCACCGGTCGGGTCCTCAGCACCAGCAGGAGCTCCAACGCCCGGGTCCTCAGCACCAGCAGCAGCTCCAGTATCCGGGTCCTCAGCACCAGCAACAGCACCACCGCTCGGGTCCGCAGCACCAGGAGCACCACTACGAAGACTGCAGCGCCGCGTGTACCACTCGCGGATCACCTGAATGGGGGGGAGCTCCTGGGTAGGAGGGGAAGTACCGGGACGAGCTCCAGAAGCACCTCTCCGGAGGCGGCAGTACTCGAGGTACCTCTCCTGCAGCTGCTGGGAGGAGAGGGCTCCTCCAGATGGAGTACCCCCAGACTCAGCACCCCCAGACTCAGCACGTCCAAACTCAGCACCACCAGGCTCCGCACCTCCAGGCTCCGCACCTCCAGGCTCAGCACCCCCAGGCTCCGCACCTCCAGGCTCAGTACCTCCAGGCTCCGCACCTCCAGGCTCAGCACCCCCAGGCTCCGCACCTCCAGGCTCAGCACCCCCAGGCTCCGCACCTCCAGGCTCCGCACCCCCAGGCTCCGCACCTCCAGGCTCAGCACCCCCAGGCTCCGCACCCTCAGACGCAGCACTCCCAGGCTCAGCACCCCCAGACGCAGGACGCGAGTCAACAGCTACCTCGACAGGCTCACTCGGGTCTACCTGGGACACACCTGAGGGAGCGGCACCCTGAGGGGGGAGGGGGTCTGGTACCTCAGCACCTGGAGCGAGGAAGAGAGGCGGGGGGGGGAGCGGGGCAGTGCGGTAGGGGAAGAGGCGGTAGAAGGGGACGGACTCGTCAAAAGTGACGTCCTGAGAGGCCAGAACCCGGCGCGAGGTGACGTGGTAAAACTGCCATCCAGGCGCGTCGGGAACAAAGCCAAGAAAGACACAGGGAACAGCGCGACGCGAGAGCTTGTCCGCGGACGTGTCGCGGACAAAAGCTCGAGATCCCCAGACCCGGAAACGCGACGCATCGCCAACCTCTCCCGTCCACCGTAGAGTCGGGGAAGTCTCCGGCAAGGAGACACGGGGCCAGAGGTTGAGCTGATGCGCTGCGTACCGGACTGCAAACGGCCACAGAAAGTGGGGAGCAGCCGCATGGGTCAGGGAGGTACGAGCGACCTCCATGACTAAGCCAATGCGGCGCTCAGCAACCCCATTCTGCTGTGGAGAGGCCGGAAGCGTGTACGACTGCTCAATGCCGTGCTCAGCACAGTAGGCTGCCAAGAGGTCGGAGGTGAACTCACCACCCCTGTCAGAGTGCAAGCGCAGGACAGGAAAGTCCGAGTGAAAGCGCTCGCCTAGCTGGAGACGGGCTCGGCTGATCCAGGGGATCAAAACACCAGGGACGTCACCCTTGGCGCGCAAGGGGAAGACCGTGGTGTAGCGCGAGTAGTCGTCAACAACTATCAGGAAGTACCTCTCCTGACCCTGACCACGGACGCGGGCTGGGCCCCACACGTCCATGTGGAGCGTCTGCAGGGGAGCGGTCGTCGGGGGAAAGGAGGAGGAGTGAGGAGCGGCGCGCTGCCGCCCCTCGACACAGGGAATGCAGTCAGGAGCAGGGGAGTCAGGAAGGGGAGGGAGCACCCTGGGAAGACCAGCAACAAGGTCCCGTTTGTGCATGGCCCGCAGGCGCTGCACAGACGGGTGACCAAGGCGGTGGTGCCAGAGGACGGTGTCGTTCGCCAGAGAGCGACACGAGCAGGGGGCGGACAGCTGACCTGACGCTGACGCAGACGCAGCTACCTGAGGGGACTCAGTGGTCAGTGTGTACAGGTCAGACCCCGGCTCTCGAGTGAAAGTAGCCAGGTGGCGGCCCGTCCGAGCACACGTGCAGTGAGTCACACGCTCGTAGGCAGGGGTGAACTGGTGAACACCCGAGTCCTGGAGCGCACTACCTGCCACCAAGTTCGTGGAGAACGAGGGGAGGTAGAGACCTGAGAGCTTGCCGGACGGAACCGCTGGACACGGAAGGGTGGTGGAGGAGGTCGCAAGGACCGGACCCCCAGAGGGGTCAGCAAGAGAGACAGCAACCGGCCGAGCTAGAGGCTCAAGGACAGTGCGGTCACGAAAGAAAGAGCGAGAAGCACCTGAGTCAAGTGTGAAGGTGTGCAGTGCTGCAGTCGACTCAGTACCAGGGGGCACAGACGCAGAAGCACCTAGAGCAGCAGCTGCAGTAGTACCTGTGGAAGCAGACACACTAGCACCTAGAGCAGCAGCAGGGCTGGCCTGAATGCCCGGGTCGGGCGGAACACGCAAGTACTGAGCACCCTCTCCACTAATAGACATCGCATACATGGCAGTGAGAATAGCATCAAAGTCAAGTGCCCAAATATCAACACCCTTCCTGAGCAGATCAGCCCAGCGCGGCAGCTCACCCCCACCAGGAAACTGAGTGCGCCACGCATCGTTGAGGCGGGCGAAGCAGCGCTCCGTCTGGTGCGGCCCCCCACACGTCTGGCCAGTGCGGTCACCTGTACGAATAACGTACTGGCAGGTGACGCTGCGCCGCGCATACCACTCACGGGCGGCCTGAAGGGTCGGGGCAGGCTGCTGACTCTGACCGCCCGCCGGGCCTCCACGACCACCACCCCCTCCGCCTCCGCCCCGGCCACCTCCACCCCTGCCGCTGCCACGACCACCTCCGCCTCCGCTGCCACCTCCGCCCCTGTCACCACTCCCAACACCGCTGTCACCTCCACCACCGCCGCCACTAGCCTCTCCAGTCGCACCTCCACCGCCACCACCTCCACCCCCGCCTCCTCCGCCACCACCCCCACTCCTGCCACTCCTGCCCCTGCGTCGTCCGCCTGAAGCAGACGCAGCCCCGACCTTCTCAGCACCAAGGAGGTCGACAGCAGCAGCAGAGGCGACAGAGGGGAGGAGGGGGGAAGGGGAGCACCCCTCGAAGAAGGGGCCGCGGGGGTCGCCACGAGAGGTGCCTACAGCGACGATACTAGCCTCGGCTGCAAGCAGTTCCTTCTCGAGGAGGGCTATGGTGAGCTCAGTGGGGGAGCGAGAGAGGAACTGGTCCCTGACAGGGCGCAGAGAGTCAGGGAGGCGGGTGACAACGTGGTAGAGAGTGATCCAGAGCGGGGGGGGGTTGCTAGCGAGGAACTCATCAGGCATGGCAGCGCGAAAGCGAGCCTCACTAGTCTTAAGGTGGGTGATGAGGTCTGCGACAGTGTGAAAAGAGGCTAGGTCGGGGAACAGGTAGGGGAGAGTGAGGCGGCCTAGTGTGGCAGAAGCGGGTGAGGAGTAGCGGGCCACTACAGCTGTGTAGAGGTCCTTAGCAGTCTTGCACTGGCCGAAGTGCTCGCGCTCATCTAGCGGCAGGGAGTTGCGAATAGCAAAGCGAGCGTGCGCGTCACGGGTCTGCCACTGTGAGCGCTCAGTTGGGGGGGCAGTAGCGAGTGGGGCGGTCGCATGGCCGAGAGCGTGGTCGTACAGTGTAATATCTTCCTTGGCAGTGAGCTGTAGGAAAAGGTGCAGATCATCTAGCCAGGTTTCGAATTTGACCGGACGGCCCTCGGCGTCGAAAGCTAGAACAGGAGGACTAGCCATAGCGACAGCGGCAGTAGTAGAAGCAGTAAAGTCACTGAACAGGCGTGCGCAGGGTCAGCAGGGCCGGTGGGGCCTACGGACTGTAGTGGCGCACAAGCAGCAGTAGCAGGAAGTGTAGTAGTAGGATCTGCAGTGGTGCACAGGCGCAGCAGGCGGCAGCGAGAGCCGGCGCAGCAGGGGCGGGCTCAGCAGCGGTGATACGCGGGCGGCAGCGGGCGCAGCAGCGGCGGTGCGCGGGCGGCGGCGGGCTCAGCAGCGGCGGTGCGCGGGCGGCGGCGGGCTCAGCAGCGGCGGTGCGCGGGCGGCTGCGGGCTCAGCAGCGGCGGGCCGGGAGCAGTGCGGGCAGCGTGCGGGCCGGCGGCGGTCAGCGCACGAGCCGCGCAGGCTCAGCGCGGGCTGCGCGGGCTGCTCGCGGGCTGCGTAAGCGGGTCGCGGGCGGCTCGCGGGGGTTCGCGGGCAGGTCGCGGGCTGCTCGCGGGCAGTTCGCGGGCTGTGCGCGGGCTGCGCGGGCTGGTCGCGGGCTGCGCAGGCGGGTCGCGGGCTGTGCGCGGGCGGTTCGCGGGCTGTGAGCGCGGCGCGCTGTGCGGTTCGCGGGCGGCGTGACGGGGCCGATCGGGGCGCTAAGGGGCGACGCGACGGGGGCCGTGAGAGGCCGCTAAAAAAAAATTTCGACGGGGCCGCAGGGCCGCTAGATCGTGCTAGATCGACGGGGCCAGCGGGGCCGGAAACAAGCGAAGGTAAGCAGGTAGGTAAGTCGGTGGGCCCTAAGAACAGTCCTAGCGAAGGACCTGCTCTGATACCATGTCAGAAATAACTGAGCAGGAATGAATAAACTAGAACAGAGTTTGGTACAAGTAGTAAACCCTAACTTTGTGTACCCCCTAAGGTGTAACCCACTACAGCCTAGACAATATAAACATGCAATGTTTGACAGAGCACATGCCCAACGGCCGGACCATTCACCACTCAAGTACGCGACTTTGCAAAAAGACACTGCCCTCGCCCCACGCGAGTGAAGAAGCCTGTCTCGCTGCAACAAGTCCACGACATGTCTGCCTGCTACCTGCAATCCGACAACCCTGGGGAGTTCCAAAAGGGGCTAATCCCTATCCTCATGTACACCGGATTTTTAAGATATTCGGACCTCATCGTCATCGAGTGGCAAGACATCCAGTTCGAGAACGAAGTCATGTGGATCCTAATTCCGTACTCCAAGACTGACCAAGCTGGAAGGGGCACATGGATACCCATCGCCGCAACTCATGATCCCTTCTGCCCCGTGCGCTGCACCCGACGACTCATCCAACTCGCGGGATACGGTCGGCAGTCCGCGGGGCCACTTATTCGCATCTTTGGACGCGGTTCACCCCAAGGTGGCCAAGCAAGGCCGCCATCATACCCGACAATCCGAAACTGGTGCAAAGAAGCGTTCGGGAAGATCGGACTAGGGGAACAGCAGCTGGGCACTCACTCCTTTCGCAAAGGAGCAGCCACTGCTGCAGCAAACACCGGTGTTCCAGACAGAATCTTCAAACGACTGGGCAGATGGCGCAGCGACACAGCAAAGGAGATGTACGTCACGCCCAACGCCGAACATCTCGTCAACGCCTCCCGTCAGCTGCAAGACCTGACCCGCGCCCCTTCTTCGGCGCAGCACGCAGAGTCACTCGTCCGTCATCGAAAACCCCCGCTGCCCATGTCTCAGAGACCCCAGTTGAAATGAGAACGATGCCAAATGATAATTATTAGAAAGCAAGCTTTCTAAATATGATAATTTTTAAACACACGAAGTGTTTTTTAAATACGTATTTCGAAAGCGCAGCTGTCTGTAACGCAGATTTGGCATCGTCGAAGCGCGCTAAACGCCCTTCTCCAACTACAAATCGTGGGTTGGAGTTCATTTCCCTCCACCCACGTCTCTCATTTTTCAAACGGCTCATGCAACTCTCCCACCCCCCGCCCCAACACTAAGGACATCAGGGCCGCCGCGTGAACAGGAGGACAAATAGTTAGTACTATGATTGATAGTGTGCATGTAGAATGCGTGTTAGCTAGTACAATGGTTGATATGTAGAATCAGGACATGTACTAGCACCAACATCGTCTAGCTCGAGGACTGTGTTGTAATTTGCCAGTTGAAATGAGAACGATGCCAAATGATAATTATTAGAAAGCAAGCTTTCTAAATGTTTGATGCTAACGTTACCGGTACGAGTGCAACAATACAGTATGCTGCTGGGGTGCTGGTTCAGCAGCTTGTTGTGAGTGTCCAGTCCAGAGACAAACTGTCAAAAGTGATATGGATCTGCGACTGCGATCTGTAGTGCATTCATAGCTTGACCAGTGGAGTCAATCAGGTTGTTGCTGCTGGGTTGCTGGTCCAGCAGCTTATGCGTGCATGTACCTTATTATCAAGCGGTGCTGCAGTGGCACAGGCACATGACCCCAGCAGACTCTCCTTTCTAGCGGTCACAGTCTCAATTCATTCACGGCCTGGGCAGCAGAGTCACTCAAGTCGTTGCTGCTGGGGTGTTGGTCCAGAAGCTTAGACACATAGCACCGCTCTGGTGCAGTGGCTATGCGCTGTGCCGGGTCGTACATGTTCTCGTCCCTTAGCGTGTCCAGGATGGCTTCACATGGCAGGTCACTGGAGAAGGTGGGTCGCGGGAAAGAGGAAAATGTTTGAGTAAGCAGGAAAGAAGCAGCTATGTGCTGTGCTGGATCGTACATGTTCTCATCCCTCAGGGTGTGCAGAGTGGCTTCGCACAGCAACAGGAGGTCACTGAAAGGGGTGCAGCAAGTGGGGGGGAACAGGCGCACAAGTCACTACGGGCTGTGATGTGCTGGGTCGTACTTGCGGGAGTTGGAACAACGAGGGGAATACATAGCTGTGCGTTGCGCTGGGATGTACATGTGGGAGCATGTGGGAGCATGTGCAAAATGAGGTAGAGTGCTGCAGAATGGGGTGGGATGTCGATTCGGTGGGAACGTGGTGCATGGCTTGCATAGGAGCATGGGAGCATGCCTTGGGAGCCTGCCTCAACACTCACCGCACGTGCAGGATGTGGTAGAGCGTTTGCAGGATAGGGCAGAGCTCAATGGGAGCCACAAGATCGTTGGTTACGGGGTGGGGAACCTTGTAGGCCGGTTCACTCAGCACCGTGTAAAAGGCCGCAACTGCTGACACTCCCTGGGGAGGAAGGGTGAAGAACAAGGAGTGGGAACAGAGGTGAAAGAATGGGTGCCATTGTCAGCAGGGAGGAGAAGGCGGAATGGGTCAGAGCTGGATGGGCGCCACAAGGCTACTTCTGACTAGGCTACTTCTGACTAGGCTACTTCTGACTAGGCTACATCTGACTAGGCTACATCTGACTAGGCTACTTCTGACTAGGCTACATCTGACTAGGCTACATCTGACTAGGCTACATCTGACTAGGCTAATTCTCTTCCTACCATAATTTTTTCATTCTCACCTGAATCAGCCCCTTGCCTTCCACCATATCACCCATCTCAGCCATCAGCTTCCCCTCCGCCAGCTGCTGCCCATACCACGCATTCCTCCCTTTCAACAACCCACCGACACCCTGTCTTTAGATCCAACCAATAAGTCCTTACTAGTATCACCCATATTTCCTCACCTGAATCAGCCCCTTTCCTTCCACCACATCGCCCATCTCAGCCATCAGCTTTCCCTCAGCCAGCTGCTGCCCATACCACGCGTTCCGCCCCTTCAATAGAGTCACATACGTGTCCGCTAATAGCGGCCCGGCAAGCCTTTCCGGCTCCTTCGTAAGTACGTGTGTAACGAAGATCATCTCGCTAGTGCTGTGAGCGAAATACACCGATTTCGACGTTGCGCTGTCCCGCGTCGACCCGGCAACGATCCCCGCTCCAATTGCATAGACGTTTTTAAGACCACCCATGACCTCGTGGGTGACAAGATCGCTGTTGTCCCATACTGCGAAGTTGCGCTGGCGGAGGAATGCTGCCATGGGAACGCGCCACGTGGCTGCGCCACATAGGCGCGCGTTGGCGTACTCTTTATTGTAAATCTCGGCTGCAATATTCGGGCCTCCGAGATACAGAATGTTCTCCATAGGGACGCCAGCTGGGGGAAGCAAAGGAGGAAAACGATGCCGGAAAAAAGATATGGGAAGAGAGGGTAAGATGTTGGTGTATTCGGCATTCGCCAAATTCAGGTGCAGTATTGTTCTACAATTCGGTCACTATCTCGAACAAAAAAAACCAAATACACCTTTTCCTCCCCAAGAATAAAAACGACCGTCATGTAGCAAGAGACTTGCTCAGATGCCCACTCACTTATACCTTGCACTCAAATGCCCCCACTCACTCTCTTGATGAATCATGAGTGTTGGCGTCACGATGTGCGGCTCAGGCTCCATAGCCGCCTCGACGCCCTTGGCCAATGACACGATGACAGCTGGCGGCCGCCGTCTCTCCCGCCAGAACAGCCCAATCTGGCGGAACACGGATCTGGTCTCGGTGGACGGCAGGCCGTTGATGATGACGTCAGCATCCCACACTGCTTCTTGCAGGTTAGTTACGACGTTCAGAGGGCAGAGGGGAGTGTCAGCTAGGTTGACGCAGAAGCCGTCCCTGTGATCAACAAGCAGAAAGGGGGTTTGGGGAAGGTTCAAAACAGTAGGATTCTGGGCAGTACAAAAGGGGAAAACAGTCAAAGGTACTCACCTCAAGATCTCATCAGCAAGCAGTATTCGATCCCCGAGGCGCCCCTCCACGTATTTGAGATAAGCGCAGTTGCGTATCAACCGACGGAGGATGTCCTCCCTGTCGTTGATCACGTTAAACAGCTTCTCCGCGAACGCCTTGTCCAATGCGCGCCCGCCACGTCGCCAGATTCGCACGTCGATCTGGTCCTTGAATTGGCCATACGTTTCCTGCAAGGCCGCAGTTAAATGTCACACATGGATGAGAACTGTGTGGTAAAAAAGGTGTAGCATTACCGCAATTAGGACCCAAAGCCATTCCATGACGAATCCACCCCTTTCTGCTGTACCCTTCCCGGGGAAGGGTACCCTCCCGCTTGTGGGGCCCACAAGCGGGAGTAAAACGCACAGAGGCGGGATATAACGACCTGTGCTTTGACCACTGGGGAACAGGGGGTTGTCCAGAGGTTGCACCAGTGTCTTTCAACCGTCGTGGAATATGCAGATGTTACATACAGTCAACCTTCAAACTCGCTAGTAGTCACCGAAATCAAGGCCATCTACGGAGCGAATCCTATCCATTCAAATTACAAAGTCGACGACCCAGCCGTCCACACACCTGTATCATTGCCGTGAAGACGCAGCCCCACGCGCCAGCGCCAATTCCAACGACCTTCAACGGATCCCCGTCCGCCTTCCCCATCCGTTTCCGCAGCTCGTCCAGTCGCTCCTCCGCCGTCGGATACACGATCTGACGGTTGATTCTGTCCAGGCTGGAGCGACGCGGGGTGCCGTTCGCGATGCCATCTAGTCGCGGAGACGACAGCGTCATTTGAAACGTAGCTGGTCGTGAATCCACGTCAGTGTTCTTTCATACGACGCCGGGAATCAAATTACCCTGACAAGAAGGTCGCGGATTCGTAGTGTACTAAGAAGATGACGAACCTGATGAAATTCACAACCTACGGGCGTGAAGGACTGGAATTCAGACAATTAGATTCAGAGCGGTCTGTGTCTGGCGAGAAAATGGAGAGAAACAAGCTCCGCTTTCTCGTCGATGTTTACGAGGGATCGTTGCCGGTGCAACGAAACGCAAAAATGAAGAAAGAGCATTGTGAAAAGGGTTGCTGCGATCTTTCCAAGGCTGTTTTCAGAAGAAAGGAGCTAGATGCATGATGTGCTCAAAATTAGGTATCAGGAGGAGGAGTTCCTCGATTTCATCCCTGCGATCTGATGGTTTCACTAGCCGCCGATTTGCTGCACCTCGTGTCGGTTAGAATGACGTGAACTCTAAACCGTCCACCGAATTCTTACTAATGCAGATGAACGGTCAGAAGAACTCATGAAGGCCTGAACCAATCTTCTCCGTCGCCTTAGCTTTGTTTGTCAGATGGCTGAAGTAGTCGACAGAGGAACGCGGTTTGCACTAAAAGTACATACACGACAAAATCCCCTGGTGTGGAGATGCTTACATCAAATAGTACCCAAATGAGCATCCTCCAGAGATAGCAGCACATGCTTTCAACATTCAGAGATTCAACAGAAGCATAAGGATTCGTTTTCCTTATATAATAAATATTTTATCAGAGTTTTGTCGTGCAAAATGGGGATAGGCACCAATTGTTTGCTGATATTTCCATTTTTATTGCATAGTTAACATCAGTGTTCTTAGAAGATCTGATTGCATATCTTTGTTATCTTTCTTATGTCTACTTTTTGTAAGATTAATGCTCTTGATTTATTCTTCGTATTCTTAGCTTTATATGTTATCACAATGCGCTCGAAGTATTTTACCTAACGTGAATCAGAATATTTCAAGATACTTGCTAGTGCATGCAGATGCTGGTTTCAATTTTCTTGAAAGTAAAGATAGGACTGACAGAAGTTCTGTGTTACGGACGGGAAATCAAGTAAAGGGTACTTGTTTGGTACAGATTGTATCGCATAGACAAGTGTACTGGTTCCATAGAAGATTCTAAAACAAAACTTCGAGGGAGGAGATCCTCTTTGTTCCTACAACCGTCCTGGAGCATTACTCGCCATATACAGCAGGAGGAAGCCGCAGCTCGAAACGCATCCATATTGGGCTTCAAGAGAGAATCACTAACCCCTCGTTAACGATTTAGCCTTGGATAGGAGATTAGGTTTGTCATTTGTCTCAGCTCTTTATCTCGACTTGAACTTGAGGAGCGATTCGAGATTCAGAGCCAAGCTGTGGACACGCTGTCCATCGTGTAGCCTCCTCGTGGAGAGCAGGTTAATAAGGGATAACACCGGTAGCCCTGTTGGGGTTGAACGTCGACTGCCGAAATTCGCGTTTCCGGCGGAATTCAATCAATCGCTTCGTTCTTTCAGTTTTAGTCTCGGAGTCCTCGAATTTGTTCTAGATCGCTCTCTGCAATTTTAGTGACAAGCCAGCGAGAATTCTCCTAGCCGTAACTCGCCTAGTGAATCGCGAATGGAGTAGTCCAGGTGGTAATTCGTTACTCGTCTCACTCGATTTTGCGAACCCATGGACCTGGATCCGCCGTCAGGTCCGTCCAGAACTTCCGCACGAGCAGCTGACGGAGCTCCGAAATTCGTCGGCGGAAACGGCAGCACCCGAGGAGGAGCGAGCGCCGTCGGATTGAAAAATGGAGCTCAGAGCAATTCTGCAGGATCGCAGAAGAACTCAAATGGCGGGCCGCAGCAGGGAAGAAAGCTCGTCATAAAAGCCTTCAAAGGTGCCTCTTTTTTTCACTCACTTCTTTTTCCACTCCCTCTGATGCCACCGTTTTAATTACATCTAGCAGTCGCGTCTCCGGTTGCCCTCGCTCTTCCTCAGTCTTCGTTGTGATCACCTGATTCATCTAACCGCTCTTTACCTCTCCACCTTTCTATCTCTCCTTGTCAGATTCATCAACCACCCCTTACTCCTTATTCCTTCCCCCTTACCCCTTTATCTCACCCACCACCTTCACACTTTTCTCTCTTGCTTTATGCCGACATGCACCGCTCTGCATCCCGCAGCACCTTTAAAATTGGTGATCCCTGTGGAGCTGCTCCTCCCTATTGAGTTGTTCCTTCTCTCGTGTTGCACTGTGGGCCCTTAGTCATGTGCACTCTGAATTTGCGTTTTTAGGCGTTCTCCTTCTCGTCCTTCTCCCGTCCTTCTCCCTCTCCTCCCTTTCCGCCCTCTGTTCTTCCCCTTCCTCTCCTCCCTCTCCTCGCCTCCCGGCCCCATCCCCGTCCACCAGCCAAGCCACAGCTGCCTCCAGATTACGAGGAGACGACATGGGCGAAGCTGAGGGAGGCGGTTACCGCCATTCACGAAAAACGAGCGGTTTCGTGCAGCTTGGAGGAGCTGTACCGGGTGAGATGGGAGGAGGTAACCTGGTGAAGTGTTGGGAGGGGTGGGGTAAAGCGGGTGAGATGGGGAGATAGTTGGGTGAGATGGGAGGATGCAACTGGGCGAGATGAGGGGAGGAAATTAGGTGCCATGGGGAAAATTGTATCGATTAAGATTAGTGCAGGTATTTAGGTTGACTGTATTAAATGATTCGGTGAAGAAGAGATCTACCAGGGTGACACACCAGGCGAATAGGGTGAGATATGTCGGAAGATATTGTAGGCACCTCAAGTAGTTGCACTACGGTGAGATTCCACTCCCCAAGAGTGGCCTGCAGGGGAGTGCTTAGACATTCTCCCTACAGTGAAACGCCCCCAACCGCCAAAGCTTGACCTTCAACAGGTCTCGTCCTTCCCTCCCTTCTCCTCCTCCCTGGTCCCGCCCTTCCCCCCCCCCCGCGCAGGCAGTGGAGGGGTTGTGTCTGCACAAGATGGCAGCGGGGCTGTACTCTCGCCTGCAGGCCGAATGCGACCGCCACATCGAGGCCAAGCTCCAACTCCTCCTCGCCCAGGGCTCCCCCGATCCTGTCCTCTTCCTGGAGCACGTGGCCGCCACGTGGCGCGATTTCTGCGAGCAGATGCTCATGATCCGGTCGATCGCGCTGTATTTGGACCGCACGTTTGCAATGCAGGCGTCCGGGGCGGGCGTGCAGTCGCTGTGGGACATGGGGCTGAGGCTGTTCCGCTCGCACCTGGAGGGGGTGCCTGAGGTGGAGAGGCGGACCGTTGCAGGGCTGCTGCAGCTGATTGAACGTGAAAGGTGGGTGCTGTGTGGTTGCTGCATCGCCCCCTCTCCCGCCTCCCTTTGTTGTTTTGCGGAGCCTCAAAAGAGCGCCAGGGGAAGGGAGGGAGTCCCTGTGGGACATGGGGCTGAGGCTGTTCCGCTCGCACCTGGAGGGGGTGCCTGAGGTGGAGCACAGATCTTGGAGACGTCTCAAAAAGCGACACAGTTGACCGTTCCCTGTTGAAGAACCTTGTGGGCATGTTCTCGGCGCTGGGCGTGTACAGCAGCAGCTTGGAGCTGAACACCCACCTGAACACCCACCCACCCCTCCGTTCTCCCTTCCTTACCTCCTTCCTTGTGCAGATCTGGTGACACAGTTGACCGATCGCTGCTGAAGAACCTGGTGGGGATGTTTTCAGCGCTGGGCGTCTACAGCAGCAGCTTTGAGCGGCAGTTTTTGGAAGAGACTGCGGAGTTCTACAGCTCGGAGGGCAGCCGGTTCATGCAGCAGACCGACGTGCGCGACTACCTCAAACTCGTTGAGGTGGGTGTTGGGCGCTGGGGGTTTGGGCTTCGAGATTACTGGGAAACGCATGCTGAATGGTGGTTGTGTTGGGAGGAGACTGCGGAGTTCTAGAGCTCTGAGGGCAGCTGGTTCATGCAGCAGACCAACGTGCGCGACTACCTCAAACTCGTTGAGGTGGGTGTTGGGCGCTGGGGGTTTGGGCTTCGAGATTACTGGGAAACGCATGCTGAATGGTGGTTGTGTTGGGAGGAGACTGCGGAGTTCTAGAGCTCTGAAGGCAGCCGGTTCATGCAGCAGACCGACGTGCGCTACTACCTCAAACTCGTTGAGGTGGGTGTTGGGCGCTGGGGGTTGGGCTTGGGCATTTGGGCATTCGGCTCTGAGCGAGCCTTGAGCCTTGAGCCTTGAGTGGACCAAGGAGCATTTATCAGGCTGCAAATAGTTTGTGCCTACAGGGGAGGCCGGAGCAAGCTGACTACTCCTGTGCCACGTGCTCCATGCTCTCTTTGTGCCTGTGTGCCTTAGACCTCGTCGCATTCCCTGCTTCCCACCGTCCCCTTGTGTGCCCTCCCCCAGACCCGTCTGCAGGAGGAGAACGATCGGTGTGTGCACTACCTGCCCAGCAGCACGCGCAAGGCGCTTATCGCCACAACAGAGGCTCAGCTGCTGGAGAAACACACGGGGGCTATCGTGGATAAGGTAGGTTCTGTGCGCTTTGTTGGCAGGTGCGTTCACTGGATACTGGGTGGTCAGTGGTTGAGAGGGTAAGGGTGTTCATTGCACCGCCTCTGTGTGTTCCTTGCCCAAGTAAACAACCTGGACTTCCTTTGATTGGTACAATATTTCCACATCCCCCCGTCCCGTCTCTCCTCACACCTTTCTTTCCCAGGGCTTTGGCATATGTTGATGGAGGTGAGTGAATCGGGCGACCTGCACCGCATGTACTCCCTTTTCGCACGAGTCAATGCCTTGGACGCTCTCTGACTCACGCTCTCATCGCATGTGAAAGCGGCGGGGCAGGCGGTGGTGATGGATGCAGACAAGGACGGCGACATGGTGGCGGGGCTGCTGGCATCTCCCTTCACCCCCCTACCCACTCCCATTGCTGCTCTTCCCTGTGTCCCATGCCCCATGCCCCATGCCCCGTGCCCCGTGCCCTGTTCCCAACCCCCCAGGGCTTTGGCATGTTGATGGAGGCGAGTGAGTCGGGCGACCTCCATAGGATGTACTCCCTTTTCGCGCGAGTCAATGCCTTGGACGCGCTCCGAGTGGCGCTCTCATCGCACGTGAAAGCGGCGGGGCAGGCGGTGGTGATGGATGCAGACAAGGACGGTGACATGGTGGCGGGGCTGCTGGCTCTGAAGGCGCGGGTGGACGGGCTGTGGGAGGCCAGCTTCCACCACAACGAGGCGTTTGGCATTGCGATTAAGGAGGCGTTCGAGAGCCTTGTTAACATGCGCCAGGTGGGTGGAGAGGGGTGGAGAGGGGTGGAGAGGGGGTTGTTGGAGGCGAGCTTCCACCACAACGAGGCGTTTGGCATTGCCATCAAGGAGGCGTTTGAGAGCCTCGTGAACATGCGCCAGGTGGGTTGAGAGGGGTGGAGAGTGGAGACAGAGGGGTATGATTGGTAAGCTGATGGCGGGCAACAAGGGGCTCAGTGACAAAGAGCTGGAGAGGCGTTACTCTGTTATTGTCCACAACTCGTGTTATTGCTCCCTCATCCTCCCTCCCACCACCCACCGTCCCTCTCTCCAGAACCGGCCGGCAGAGCTAATAGCCAAGTTCATAGACGGAAAGCTGAGGGCGGGCAACAAGGGGCTCTCAGATGAGGAGCTGGAGAGCACTCTCGACCGCGTGCTCGTGCTCTTCCGATTCATCCAGGTGTGCAGTGCGGTTCTCTCAGGTGCTCTTCCGATTCATCCAGGTGGGTAGCATGTGGTAGCATGTGGTTGTGTCTGGTTGACTCAGAGGCAGTGCGGTTGTGTCATTGGAGGCTCTCAGACGAGGAGCTGGAGAGCACTTTCGACCGCGTGCTCGTTCTCTTCCGCTTCATCCAGGTGGGTAGCATGTGGTTATGGCTGGTTGACTCAGGTGCAATGCGGTTTTATTTGGAGGCTCTTAGATGACGACAGAGAGCACTCTTGCCGCGTGCTCGTGCTCGTCCGTTCCGATTCATCCAAGTGAGTTCGTGGCAGGTTGTGGCATGTCGTCACATGTTGTCGCATGTCATATGTATGGGAGGGATTTTAATTCCTGCGTATTCGTCCTTCGGTCACACTGCCACTGTTTATTTCGTCACCCTTCTTCTTCTGTGTGCGTTACCTTGTCGTTCTTTTACGTCACCCATGGTCGTTCTTTTTTCTCCCCCCTCCGGGACGTGTTTGAGTCGTTCTATAAGAAGGACGTTTAATCCTCTCGTCTTTTGCTTACCCCTGTCGGCCGTTTCCCCCGCTTCCTCCCCACCCCCCAACAACTCCAGGGTAAGGACGTGTTTGAGGCGTTCTACAAGAAGGACCTGGCGAAGCGGCTACTGCTGTTAATCCTTTCGCCTTTGTCCCTTGGTCTTGCTGCTACTTGTTTTTACTGACGTCGGTCGTCTTGTACCCCCCAACAACTCTAGGGTAAGGACGTGTTTGAGGCGTTCTACAAGAAGGACCTGGCGAAGCGGCTGCTGCTAGGGAAGAGTGCATCGATCGATGCTGAGAAGTCCATGATTAGCAAGGTGCGGGCTGTATGCATGTGTGCATGTATGTGTGGTCATAATAAAAAAGATGCATGCCTGTCTGATCAACAAGGTACGGGCATGTGTGCATCAGTCTGTTTGCATGTGGATGTGGAAACGTTTGAATGGCGTGCTTTTTGCGTTGTTGATGTGAATGTTGCATAGAGCGTGATTTTGGTGGGTGCATGTGAATGCGCGTGTGCGTGTGCATGGAATGTACATGTGTGTGTGTGTGTGTGTGTGTGTGTGTGTGTGTGTGTGTGTGTGTGTCTGTGTGTGTGTGTGTGTGTGTGTGTGCACGCATGTGAATGTGAACGCGTGTGTGTGTGTGTGTGTGTGTGTGTGTGTGTGTGTGCGCGCGCGCGCGCGCATGTGAATGTGAACGTGTGTGTGTGTGTGTGTGTGTGTGTGTGTGTGTGTGTGTGTGTGCGCGCGCGCGCATGTGAATGTGAACGTGTGTGTGTGTGTGTGTCTGTGTGTGTGTGTGTGTGCATGCGAATGTGAACGTGTGTGTGTGTGTCTCTGTGTGTGTGTGTGTGCATGTGAATGTGAACGTGTGTGTGTGTGTGTGTGTGTGTGTGTGTGTGTGCTTGTGAATGTGAACGCGTGTGTGTGTGTGTCTGTGTGTGTGTGTGTGTGCATGTGATGTGAACGTGTGTGTGTGTGTGTGTGTGTGTGTGTGTGTGTGTGTGTGTGTGTGTGTGTGTGTGTGTGCATGTGTGCGAATGTGAACGTGTGTGTGTGTGTGTGTGAGTTTGCTCGAGTTGAGCATTTTCTGCCTTTCCATCGTTCCCTCTCTCACTCCATAACCAAAACCTCAAACCTTGTCAATTTTTCCTTTCAAACCACTCTCCTTGTTAATCCCGCCAACCATTCCCCGTCAACCTATTGTCCATCTCTTATCTCACTCTCTCCCCCCACACCCCCTTTCACCCCTCTCCTTCCATTCACTTTTCACCCTTCACCGCACACACACACCCACTATACTGATCAGCTCAAGACAGAGTGTGGCAGTCAGTTCACCAACAAGCTCGAAGGCATGTTTAAGGTATACTCTACACTTGGGTATTGTGTATATTTTATACTTTACTTTTATGTATATATGTACGAATGTATTCGTATATGTATGTTCATATACACATGGATTGCCTGAAGGTCTCGTTGATCACTTTTAATTGCCCGTGAATATAACAAGGTACCCATCAGTCCTTCAAGCAATGGCGGTTTGAGACTCCCAAGCCATTGCGTTTTGTCAATTCCTCTTTGTCAATTCCCTCACCCCCTCTTCTCCCTTCCCCTCTTCTTTCTTCCCCTCTTCTCCATCACCCACTTCTCCATCACCCGTTTCTCCCCCTCCTCTTTTTCTCCCTCCTCTTTTTCTCGCTCCTCTTTTTCTCCCTCCTCTTTTTCTCCCTCCTCTTTTTCTCCCTCCTCTTTTTCTCCCTCCTCTTTTTCTCTCTCCACCCTTTAATCCCTCCCCCACTTCTATGCCCTCCTTAAACCCCGTCATACTTCCTTCAGGACATCGAGCTATCCAAGGAGATCAACGAGTCGTTCAGGCAATCATCGCAGGCCCGTGAGAAGCTGCCAGCTGGCATCGAGATGAACGTACACGTGCTCACCATGGGGTGAGTGACTAGTTCACCAGCGTTGACTGGCGTTGACCAGCATTGACCGTGTTTGTTCATGTAAGAAGCTGCCAGCTGGCATCGAGATGAACGCGCACGTGCTGACCATGGGGTGAGTGAATGGTTGCTTAGTTGACTAGTGCTGACCCGGAGTTTTGACCAATGGTGGTGGTGCATAAGCTGGGGGTGTATCGAGCCATATCCCGGCTACTGGCCCACATACCCCCCCCCCCCCCCCCCCCCCCCCCCCAGTGGAGGTGCAGCTACCATAAGAGCTGGGGGTGTATCGGGCCATATCCCGGGACTTCTATCTGGGCAAGCACAGCGGGCAATGGCTCATGTGGCCTCTTCCCTTGTCCTTCTCTCCTTTGCGTACACTCCCCCTTCCCAATCCCCCTTCCCAATCCCCATTCCCCCATCCCAGCTACTGGCCCACACACCCCCCAGTGGAGGTGCAGCTACCACGGGAACTGGGGGTGTACTAGTACATATTCCGGGACTTCTATCTGGGCAAGCACAGCGGGCAGCACCTCGTGTTTCTTACTCTCCTCTCCCTCTCCTCTCTCTTGACCCTCTCCTTCCTCTCCTCCGTTCATTTCCCTATCACGGCTACTGGCCCACATACCCACCAGTGGAGGTGTAGCTACCACGGGAACTGGGGGTCTATCAGGACATATTCCGGGACTTCTATCTGGGCAAGCACAGCGGGTGGGCCTTATGTGTCTGCTTATGTGCCCACTTTCCTTGTGCTCCTCTCTTCTGCTTACCCTCCCCCTTCGCCATCCCCATACCACAGCTACTGGCCCACATACCCACCAGTGGAGGTGCAGCTACCACGCGAGCTAGGGGTCTATCAGGACATATTCCGGGACTTCTATCTGGGCAAGCACAGCGGGCGGCGGCTCATGTGGCAGCATAGCCTGGGGCACTGTGTGGTGCGGGCGGACTTTCCCAAGGGCAAGAAGGAACTCTCGCTCTCGCTCTTCCAGGTACTGTGCGGTGCTGTGTGGTGCTCTGTGGTGCTGAGCAGTAGTGCGTGGTTCTGTGCGATATTGCATTGGCCTCGCTCCTCTAGTGCTCATGTGGCAGCATAGCCTGGGGCACTGTGTGGTGCGGGCGGACTTTCC
Source organism: Closterium sp. Yama58-4 (assembly GCA_947470075.1). Classification (NCBI taxonomy): domain Eukaryota; kingdom Viridiplantae; phylum Streptophyta; class Zygnematophyceae; order Desmidiales; family Closteriaceae; genus Closterium; species Closterium sp. Yama58-4. The sequence goes on from CANIUD010000271.1 coordinate 599,483, forward strand.
CAAGGGCAAGAAGGAGCTCTCGCTCTCGCTCTTCCAGGTACCGTGTGGTGCTGTGTGGTAGTGGCGGTGTTGTGCGGTACGGCATGGGTCTCTCTCCTCTGGTGCTCACGTGGCAGCACAGTCTTGGGCACTGTGTGGTGCGGGCGGATTTCCCCAAGGGGAAGAAGGAGCTCTCGCTCTCGCCCTTCCAGGTACTGTGTGGTGCTGTGTGGTACTCTGCGGTGCTCCAGGGGTCTTGCTCCTCTGGTGCTCCTGCGGCAGCACAGCCTGGGGCACTTGTGTGGTGCAACGCCTGTCCTTCACGGAGGTCTGTGATGCCACCCACAGGGATCACCAACGCGGAGCAACTCATCCCTGTGATGTCCTTGGCTCCTCATTGCTCTGCTCACCCCGCCCGCCCCAACTTGTTGTTTTTGTTAACCCTTCCCTTCCCACAGACTGTGGTGCTGATGCTGCCCAACGACGCTGACCGCCTGTCCGTCACGGAGATTTGAGATTCCACGGCATCACTCATTCTCCCTCTTACCTCAGACGGTGGTGCTGATGGCTATTCAACAACCAGACCGCCTGCCCTTCACAGAGGTCCGGGACACCACGGGGATTGCGGACGGTGGTGCTGGTCCTCAGCGCCTTTCCTTGGCTTCTCAGTCCCCCTCTCACCTTTCCTCATTCTGTCCTGGTTGTTACCACTCCCCCTTCCCCAGACCGTGCTGCTGATGCTCTTCAACGATGCGGACCGCTTCTTCACCGAGATGCGAGATGCCACGGGCATCACCGATGCGGAGCTTTGGGGCGTCTCAAAGCTGTCTCAGCTCCTCATTCCTCCTCTCTCCTTCCCCCTTTCCCCCCCTCTCCCCACAGACCGTGGTGCTGATGCTCTTCAACGACGCGGACCGCCTGTCATTCACGGAAATTCGCGATGCCACGGGCATCACTGATGCGGAGCTCAAGCGCACGCTGCAATCGCTGGCTTGCGGCAAGACCAGGGTGCTGCAGAAGGTACGGTGCAGTGTGGTGTGGTGCGGTGCAGAGCAGAAGGTATGCAGTTATGCGGTGTGGTGTGGTGCGGTGTGTTGTGTTGCAGTGTGGTGTAGGGTGGTGCATACTGTTATGGACAGCACGGGGATTACCGACGCGGAGCTCAAGCGCCCGCTGCAGTCGCTGGTGTGCGGCAAGTCCAGGGTGCTGCAGAAGGTACAGTGCAGTGCGGTGTAGTGCGGTGTAGTGTGGTGCAGAGCAGAGGGTATGGTGTGGTGCAGTATGGTTGCAAAATGGTGCATACTGTAACGGTCGTGACGGGCATCACCGGCGCAGAGCTCAAGCACACGCTGCAATCGCTGGCTTGCGGCAAGACCAGGGTGCTGCAGAAGGTAGGTGCAGTGTGGTGTGGTGCGGTTTGGGGCGGTTTGGTGTGGTACAGTGTGGTGCAGTATGGCTGCAAAATGTTGCATCACTGACGCAGAGCTCAAGCGCACGCTGCAGTCGCTGGCGTGTGGCCAGGCCAGGGTGCTGTAGAAGGTACGGTGCGGTGCTGTGCAGATTCCCAGGGTTTGTAATGTGGCAGATTCTGATTCTCAACTCATGCAGGCGCGCGTGTGCGTCTCTCTTTTCCAAACCGTCTACCCACATGCCTGCAGATCCCCAAGGGCCGTGACGTGTCAGACACTGATTCGTTCGAGTTCAACACGGATTTCACAGCATCGCTGTTCCGACTCAAGGTGCGACCAATGGGAGTGAGATGCAGGAGGAAAGTAAGGGGTGAACACCACTGAGGAGTTGTGACAGTATTATATGCTCCTAAGGTAAGCGCCCTGCACCATATTTCACGGCATCGCTGTTTCGACTCAAGGTGCGAACGATGGGTTGAGATGCAGGTGACTTGTGAGTCGACTCAAAAGTCACCTGGATATAATGTCACGCGACATCTTTACAGGGCGGAGGGCGATTTTGGCATGGAAATTGCCTAAGAGAGTTGGAAGCTTTTTAGTTTCTGCTCGTAAGTGCTGAAGTTAGTTTTACTGTAGAATTTCATTTTGAGCCTGATTCAGGTTACTGTAGGGCAGCCGAATCAGCCTGGAGTGTATATAAACCTCGGGAGGCTCTTTTCTTTCTTGTGGTCTGACGAAGGCGATTACGCCGAAATTAGTTACCACCACTTGATTTACACAAGAGAACCATTCTACAACCAGGCTTTCACGCCTGAAATCTTTCTGAACCTAAATTTACGCTAAAGAGACCGCAGCCTCGTAATGTCTCCCACCACAAAGTGGTGCTCCTTGGGTCTGACGACACCAAACACTACGAAGGCAGGTTTCGAAATCAAAGCGAAGTTCACAACAACAATGAAGAGAACTCTTACCAAGAAAACTAATTCCAAGGCGACTCGACAGTCTACAAAAAGGCAGTCACTCGTCAAGGAACAACAACAACATCAACTCCTCATTTCAGAACCGGAGGATCCTATTGAATCTTCTCCAGTTCAGCCTAGCAAGAAGCGGCTCTGCCAGATCGCAGACTCTCCTGCTACTTTACCCCAAGTCGACCCGATGGCTTCTCGTCAACCGGTTACGAAGCGTGTTGAAGCTCCTAACCCTGTTGAAGGAGGTTTTGCTGCTGCAATGGCTCCTGAAGCTGATGTGACGGTGACTTTGGATGATGACATCGAAATGACGGATTCATTTGATTTCCTGGGAGAAGTATCTGAATCATTTTTGGAAAAGCAAACGACACCTTCTTGCCTTAACTCCTTCAAGATTCAGGCTATTAACGACTTCAAGAAGCATTTTCTGAAGTATCGTACGCTGATGCAGCAGTACCAGTTTATGGTTGACCAGAAGAATAGCGGTATTATCCCGCACAGCATCCGCATCAAACCGTTTGCTTTTGTCTGTAACAACGAAGAAGTGAAGCAGGAAGCTGATAAGGACCTGATGGAAGCCTGTACGGCATACTGTCAGCAAGCTCAACTCGTCATGATTAATATGAAGAAAAAGGCAGCCGACCGTGCTCTTAATGATGCCTATGGTGTCTACCCGAAGCTCCAGAGTCAGCTGGCCAACTTTATTAATTTGACCAAGAATTCTGATCTCGGTGTTAAGAACTCCAAGCTTACCGACAAGCTGAATTTTTCCAAGGACCGGATCATCAAGGATTTTACCGAGTCAATGTCCCAGTTTTTCCTCGAAGCTGCTGTCGCCGAGACTCACCTTAAGGTGAAGAAGAAGGAAGATGACGACAAGAGAGCTGCTGCAGTGACGGAAGCAGAGAACTTACCTATTGAACCAGCAGTACGAGAGATCGCGAAGCAGGAAGCCGAGAAAGCTGTTAAGCAGGAAGACTCAGCTTCAACTTGAAGCGTTCTACTTCGACACATCCTCCTAAGACTTCTACCCGATCGGATAAGAACAGCAATGCTAAGAAATCTTTTTCGATTAAGACTAACAAACCAGCTGCGATGTCCAGGAACCATTCTAAGAAGAAGCAGACTTCTAAGCAGCAGCAGCAGAAGAAGACTACTGATGGTACTTCAGACGCAGCTGCTTAGACAATGGGTCGTGCCTTTTCTAAGAACATCAACCGCAACGCCGGTCGTCATCCTGGAAGCAAGAAGCAGAAACCGAATACTCCAAAAAACGGAGGATCCGGCCCCGGAAAAACCAAGAAACGCTAGCTGCCGACGTGCACCAGTACGCGCTGATAATTTTCGGTCGAAAGACGGAGTTTCAGCTGCGGAATCGGATCAGCAACAAGGGTATACATTATTTCAGTAACCGTGTGTTTACTCACAGCGAACTGAGTCTTCTTGGTCAGGGTCTTAACTTCATTCCAGTCCCAGCTTTTCGTAGCATGTCTAGCGTAGAGTCAGAAGTCGACGGTTTCATAAGGAGTGTCAGGACGATGTATCTCTTTGATGGTGCTGAATTTCAGTCGGAGTACCCCGGTTACAAGTTACCTAAACGAGATAACTGGACACCGCCAGAAGCTTCACCCGAGGTTGAAACGGCCTTAACAGTCTTTAAACACTCGGTGTTGGAAAGCATCGGCAATCAGAACTTCGCACTGTTGCGCCGGAGACATAAGAACTACACGCCTATTCTTAATCGACTTGCTCGAGATCCTAACCTTGTTTTTAAACCAGCAGATAAGAATCTGGGACTTACGGTTATGGATCGAGACTTCTACAAAGAACATTGTTTCAAGCATCTACTTAACCCGGCAGTCTACCGGGAGTATTCTTCAGTCCCAGTCCAACATATCATCGACGAGCTGCAGCAGGTCCATACAGATTATAAGCCGCTGAAACAAACCATTCTTTAAGGCGCCGAAGGGGGGATGGAGAGTTCCGGCTTTCTATATTCTTCTAAAAGTGCATAAGAAAGTTCCAGCAGGACGGCCTATCGCGGCGTCCCACTCTTGGGTCACCTCTAACGTCTCACGCTGGCTTGATGCTGTCTTAAGACCTCTTGTGACGGCGCAGCCGACTTACACTAAAGATTCTCAGAGTCTAGTGCAGGCACTTGAAGGGAGACGTTTCCAGCAGAACCTCTTACTCGCTTCTTACGACGTGGAGTCTTTATACCCGTCAATCCCTCTAATGGATGGAATCGATGCAGTCGATTATTTTTTAAGAAGGGAACGACATCCTCTGGCTCCATTGATCGTTCGTCTTTTGAAGTGGGTTATGTTCAACGGTTTTGTCACTTTCGACAGCCGTTTCTTCCTTCAGATCCACGGCACCGCTATGGGTACTTCAGTAGCCGTGTGTTTCGCGGTGCTGTTTATGAGCTTTTTGGACAAGCAGCTGCATGCGTCTATTCCTAAGCTTCCTTCCCTGCATCTGCGTTGTATTGACGATGGGCTTATCCTCTGGGAAGGCCCGCGGGAGGGGTTCATGAGTTTCAAGGAGAAATTTGACCAGCTGCATCCTTCTATCAAACTCACCTGGAACATTTCAGAATCGTCCATCGATTTTTTGGACGTCACCTTCTTTACAGGGAAGCGGTTTCAAGAGTGTGGTACCCTGGACGTTAAATTGTACCAGAAGCCCATGAACAGGTACCTCTACCTACCGTTTAACTCTTACCATCGGAGAAGCACCAAAGTCAGCTTTATCCAGAGTGAATTGAGAAGATTTCTCCTGCGGTCTTCATCACGCGAAGACTTTTTTAAGTCTCGCGCTCTTTTCTTTGCAAGACTGCGGGTTCGGGGTTACCCTGAACGATTCCTTCTTCCCATCTTTAAGGGTGTTTCCTTTTCGGAGCGCTCTAAACTTCTTCGCGCTTTTTCATCTCGCCATTCCTCAAGTCGCGGCCCCCTCCTGTTGAAATGCGAGCTCAATCCGTTGGTTGACCGTTCACGCGTGGGGACCATTTTGAGTCGACTCAAAAGTCACCTGGATATAATGTCACGCGACATCTTTACAGGGCGGAGGGCGATTTTGGCATGGAAATTGCCTAAGAGAGTTGGAAGCTTTTTAGTTTCTGCTCGTAAGTGCTGAAGTTAGTTTTACTGTAGAATTTCATTTTGAGCCTGATTCAGGTTACTGTAGGGCAGCCGAATCAGCCTGGGGTGTATATAAACCTCGGGAGGCTCTTTTCTTTCTTGTGGTCTGACGAAGGCGATTACGCCGAAACTAGTTACCACCACTTGATTTACACAAGAGAACCATTCTACAACCAGGCTTTCACGCCTGAAATCTTTCTGAACCTAAATTTACGCTAAAGAGACCGCAGCCTCGTAATGTCTCCCACCACAAAGTGGTGCTCCAAGGGGTGAACACCACTGAGGAGTTGTGACAGTATTATATGCTCCTAAGGTAAGCGCCCTGCCCTATATTTCACGGCATCGCTGTTCCGACTCAAGGTGCGAACGATGGGTTGAGATGCAGGAGGTAGGAAAGATGAGGGGTGAAAACCACTTAGTGGTTCCGTAACATTTGCTACTCTCTCAATCTATACACGCCAGCAAACGCCCTACAGTATATTTCCGACTCAGAGTAATTCCTATGGGGGGTTGAGAAAAATGGGAAAGGGGTTGGAATGGGGAAAGGGGAGGATGGGAGGGGAAGGGGGAGGGGGAGGGTGGGGCTGGCTGTTTGGGCTCTGCTTGTGCTTGTGCTTGTGCTTGTGCTTGTGCTTGTGCTTGTGCTTGTGCTTGTGCTTGTGTTTGTGTGGTTACAAATCTCTACATTGCTCTTGTGTGTTCGCTTGATGCGTGTTTTTTGCCTGCTTCATTCACATGTGTGACTGTAGGTGAACGCTATTCAATTGAAGGAGACACAAGAGGAGAACACCAACACCACGGAGAGAGTTTTCCAGGATAGGCAATACCAGGTACTCGTTACAGGCAATACCAGGTACTCGTTACAGGCAATACCAGGTACTCGTTACAGGCAATACCAGGTACTCGTTGCAGGCAATACCACGTACTCGTTACAGGCAGTACCAGGTACTCGTTACATGCAATACCAGGTACTCGTTACAGGCAATACCAGGTACTCGTTATAGGCAATACCTGATGTCGTTTTAATCCCCTTCTTGTTTGCAGTGGTAATGTTGCAAGAATCTATATGCGTCTCAAACCACTTTTCGCAGTGTCATTGCATTGCAAACTAAGGAAGCAATTGCGACGCTATGAACGCATAGGGTTGTTGCTATGGAATGTCCTCGATAAGACCTGTTCAAGCAGACCTGCTAGTTGCTCCTTCCGCGTGCAATGCATCTCAGTGTTTTTTTTCCAATATTTTCCCTTGAACTGCTGGCAGATTGATGCAGCGATTGTGCGAATCATGAAGACACGCAAAGTGCTCAGCCACACTCTTCTCATCACAGAGCTCTTCCAACAGGTAAGTGTCTACACAGGGGGCAGTGCACTCTCAGGCGCTGCTCATCACAGAGCTCTCATGGGCTGCTCTAGACATTTGCGCCTCTCCTCTGATGCACTCACTTTGCGTCTGCTACTCTGCCCTCCCTGCCTGTGCACCTAGCACGAGTCCTTATCAAGGCTGCTAGTCTGAGGTCGTCTGTTAGCTTGTACTCTCATTTTGTTCTGTTATGATGTCTGTATCTGCGCCTGTGTCTCGCTCTCTTTCTCTGTCTGTGCATGTGTCTGTGTGTGTGTGTAGAGATCAAGCTCCCCTTCAAACCTGCTGTTCTTAGGTGGCCTGTTACCTTGTGTTCTGATTTTCCGTCTGTTTCTGTGTATGTGTGTGCACCTGTATGTGTGCCTGTGTCTCCCTTCCTCTACAGCTCAAGTTCCCGATCAAGCCAGCAGATCTGAAGAAGCGAATAGAGAGCCTGATCGACCGAGAGTACCTAGAGCGGGACAAGAGCAACGCACAGATCTACAACTACCTCGCGTGATTCTTCAGTGCGCTCCCCCAGTCCACGTTCCCATCCCATACACAAAACCTGCACACTCACCTCTATGCACCCTCCAGCATTGCACACTCACTTACACAGCTACCTGGCGTGGTTTGGAGCGAGAGGAGCAACGCGCAGATCTACAACTACCTCGCTTGATACTTGATTGAGATCCTGCAGTTCACACATCCATTACACCCACACACACTGATGTATTCTTGCGATGCACATACAGAATTTAGCGCCGTTTTTCACTGGCCGCATGTGATGTGCAGAGCAAGCAGGTCAGTGTCTCTAGATGCTTGGTCTGCTCAGTCTTTATGGGTGTGCTACAATTGTACCGTGCTGTGTCCATCGTCCTTTGCCTTGGTCGCTTGATCTTTGCTCATTCTTTTTCAATTGGTTCAGCCTTAAGGCGCACATGCCTTTTTCTTATCAAGTTAAAACACTGGCAAGCTAGTGGTGTCCGGGACTAACACCAAGACTCCATACTACTACTGCCGCCAGTATTTCCTAAGCGGCGCAACTAGGGTCAGCAAGGAATCTTTCCCCTCGCCTGTCACTGCACTCATCATCACCCACAGCGGCAGCTCAGCGTGACACTCCGTTGACTTAGTACTATACAGTGACAGCCTCACCACATATGGTAGCACCACACCACACCAAATTTAACCACTACCGCCACCAATACTCCCTCAACTGGGCTATGTGTCACTGCAGTCGTCGTCACCCATGGCGGCAGCTCAGCGTAGCACTCTGCCAGCTCTGTATTGTAACAACCCCACCACCACACAACACCACACAGCACCAGACCACACCAAACCCCACCACTACCGTCGCCAGAACTCCCTGAGCTGTGCAATATGGGCTAACAATGCGTCCTTCCCCTCTCCAGTCACCGCACTCGTCATCACCCACGGTGGCAGCTCAGCATAGCACTCCGCCAGCTCAGCGCGGAACAGCGCCGCGTTGACAGCTGGCGGGCGGCCGTTCCGCCGGGCCTTCTTCTGGCGATCGCACTTGGTGAACACGACCGTGAGGGGGATCTGGCGAGGATGAGGCGAAGAGAAACGGGGCACATAAGAGAATTAGGGTAAGCACCTTTCGTCCTGGCCTTCTTCTGGCGATCGCACTTGGTGAACACGACTGTGAGGGGAATCTGGGAAGCAGGGGGAGGGGCAACGGGGTGGGGGGATCCAGGATAACCACCTCTTCGTTTAGCTATCTGCCCATGTAACTGCCCCCCTGGCCTTCTTCTGGCAATCGCATTTGGTGAACACGACCGTGAGAGAGATCTGGGGGTGAGGGGGGAGGCACAAGTGGGGGAAATAGGGTGAACACCGTTCCCCCTGGCTCTCTTCTGGCGATCGCATTTGGTGAACACGACCGTGAGGGGGATCTGGGGGAAAAGGGGACACACATTTAGGAGAGGGTGGTAAGAAAGGGGAAGGATGACTTTTGAGTCGACTCACAAGTCAAAAGGGGACACACATTTAGGAGAGGGTGGTAAGAAAGGGGAAGGATGACTTTTGAGTCGACTCAGAAGTCAGAAGGGGACACACATTTAGGAGAGGGTGGTAAGAAAGGGGAAGGATGACTTTTGAGTCGACTCATAAGTCAAAAGGGGACACACATTTAGGAGAGGGTGGTAAGAAAGGGGGAGGATGACTTTTGAGTCGACTCACAAGTCAAAAGGGGACACACATTTAGGAGAGGGTGGTAAGAAAGGGGAAGGATCAACACCGTTCCCCCTGGCCTTCTACTGGCGATCGCACTCGTAAACACAGGTGCTCAAAACTTCACACGGACACATGCGCTCCCAAGTCAACCATAGCGCTCCCAAGTCAACCATGGCGCTCCCAAGTCAACCATAGCGCTCCCAAGTCAATCATAGCGCTCCCAAGTCAACCATAGCGCTCCCAAGTCAACCATAGCGCTCCCAGGTCAACCATAGCGCTCCCAAGTCAACCATAGCGCCCCCAAGTCAACCATAGCGCACCCAAGTCAACGCCACCCACCTCGATTCTCCCCAGCCAATCTTTTGCGACGTCTCAAAAGTCAAACCTCCACACAGACACATGCGCTCCCAAGTCAACCATAGCGAACCCAAGTGAGCACCACTTACCTTGTTCCTCCCCAGCCAATCAGCACACTCCACGTCGATGGCTTGTGGCGGAATGGTGGCATCCACCAGCAGCAGCACGGTGAGCAGGTTGGTGCGAGAGGTGAAATAGGCCTTGGTGAACGCATTCCACTCCGTGCGGATGGCATTGGGGGCAACGGCGTATCTGCAGGAGTGGGGTGGTAAGGAAAGGAGCGGGGGGACAACACCATCAGCAGACAAAGAAGAAGCAGCAGCGGCGGCAGCAGCAGCAGCGGCGGCAGCAGCGGCAGCAGCAGCGGCAGCAGCGGCAGCAGCAGCAGAAGCAGCAGCAACAGCAGCAGCAGGAGGAGGAGGAGGAGGAGGAGGAGGAGGAGGAGGAGGAGGAGGAGGGAGGAGGAGGAGGAGGAGGAGGAGGAGGAGGAGGAGGAGGAGGAGGAGGAGGAGGAGGAGGAGGAGGAGGAGGAGGAGGAGGAGGAGGAGGAGGAGGTGGAGGAGGAGGAGGAGGAGGAGGAGGAGGAGGAGGAGGAGGAGGAGGAGGAGGAGGAGGAGTAGGAGGAGGTCGGAGGAGGAGGAGGAGGAGGAGGAGGAGGAGGAGGAGGAGGAGGAGGAGGAGGAAGAGGAGGAGGAGGAGGAGGAGGAGGAGGAGGAGGAGGAGGAGGAGGAGGAGGAGGAGGAGGAGGAGGAGGAGGAGGAGGAGGAGGAGAATGGAGTAGCAGCAGCAGTAGTAACAGTCACTCACTCACCCATAGCCTGGCAAGTCCACGAGATACCAGGAGTCGTTGATAAGAAAGTGGTTTATCAGCTGTGTCTTGCCTGGGGGACAGACAGACGTACGGAAAGAGGAAACGGGAAGCAGGCAACGGGGAACGGTAAACAGGGAACGGGAAACGGGGAAGGGGGAAGGGGTAAAGGGGAAATGGGGAAAATGGGAGAGGAAGGGAGGGCCGGGAGAGGAAGGGGAGAGGAAAGTGGATATCACAGAGACTTTGGATGGTTGGTCAGCATGTTGATGAGGGAAGATTGCAATGAACCCTAAAGTTCAAACCCCAGAACCCTGATGCTCCTCCAGCCCTAAACCTTCAACCCTGACCCAGCTCACCTTTTTTCTTTAGACGTTTGAGGTGACCCTTTATGATTGGTCAGTATTTTGATGAGGGACGATTACAACCATAGCAAGGGGCGGTCACGAGTAAAGCCCGAAACCCTTTCACCCGAAACCCTTTACTTTGAGTGCTTCTGGTTTCTTGAACGTCCGTTCAAGCCCTTGGAACTTGGTCAGCATTTGGATGAAGGACGAATTCGATGAGGACGAAATTGGTCCGCACTTTTGGAAGCAAGGGGAGAACGTTGAAGCCCACGCCCTCAAACCCTAAACCTTGACGCCAACTAAACTCTCTAATCATCCACCCTACTCACCAGGTTTCTTGGACGTCTGTGCTAGCCCCTTATGATTGGTCAGCATGTTGATGAGGGAAGATTTCCCCACATTGGACCGGCCAATCACAGCAAACTCCGGGATCTTGGTATCCTTGGGGCACTGCGCCACACTGCTGCTGCTCTTCACAAATACTGCCGATTTCACCCGTGGAGCTTGCCGCCCGGGCGGCAGCACCAGACTGCCTGTGGAGAGCTCCTGTTCTGACTCAGCAAGGGCTCGTTCCACGTCAGCATCGCCTCCGTCCCATTCTCCCTCGTCCTCTTCCTCCCACTCGTCCTCCTCCTCAAAATTCCCCTCGTTATAGTCACGTATTTGCTCACCTAAAGGAACATATCGTTCCTCAAGCCCCTCAACCCTTAGTCCCGAACCTCCGGTGGTTCGTCTTTCCCGAACTTGCAAGGAATCAGGCTCCGGTCCGCCTTGCTGCTTCGGAGCTGGTCTGGCAGGAGGCTTGGAACTAGGCTTGGCAGTAGGTTTGGGTTTTGCTCCACCCTTGGGATTACCATGAGGTCTGCTCTTAGTACTTTTTGTGCTCTTAGTGCTTTTAGCAGCCTTACTCTGACTGCTGCTACTGCCCGTACTTTTGGGTCTATTTCCCGCCTTACCCCCCTCGCGACTGCTTACACTGCTGCCGCTGCTGCTCCCAAAACCACGGCCGCTGCTGCTGCTGCTGCTAATGCTGCTGCTGCTTCGGATGTTTGTTCTGAGGCTACCTGGATTAACCGAAGGTGTTTTTGGGGTGGCTGTTAGCACTGGCACGCCCGAAAGCGGGGTAAATTTAACGGTGAAAAAGCTATGAAGTGGAGAAAAAGAGTGCAGTTTTGAGGAAATCCCGAGGCCAGGATGACAGTTGAGGTGAGTCACAGAATTGGCGAGAGCTGACGTGGCAACGGCTGATGTGGAACGACCTAGAGGGTGCGGCGACATTGCTGCACGGGCGGTGTGCGAGTGTTGAAATTGGTTCAAGGGAACTCGTTGAGCCATTGCGTGACTGTAAAGGGAGAGAGCTTGGTGATACGGGTGAGACTGGTGGGACGCTGCAAATGCTAATGTGGGCGCTACGGCTGCTGATGTGGGCGCTACGACTGCTGATGTGGGCGCTACAGCTGCGTTTCGACGGGCCGCCTCAACCCAGCACGGCGCTCCAGAAATGGTCGGAACTCGCACAAGCTGTTGTTGATGCTGCGCGGTGTTAGCAGATCTTCTGACAAGCGCGCGCAAAGCAGCAGTCACAATGAGAGGCCGCGACTCGCGCAGGAAGGAGGTTGCGGGAACGGCGGCGAGGGATCGTGCGATGCGAGGGAGTAACATTCAGACGAGCTGGCGAGGAGAGTTCGCCGCAGGAGATAGCGACGTGTCTCGAGCCGGGATATGGTCGCGCAAGAGGTGTCGTGGCGTCTCGCAAGAGGTGTCGTGGCGTCTCGTAAGAGGTGTCGTGGCGTCTCGTAAGAGGTGTCGTCGCATCTCGCAAGAGGTGTCGTGGCGTCTCGCAAGAGGTCAATCAACTTCACCTACGGTTGCTCGAGCCAGTTTTGGGAGCAGGACTGGTCACAACCAATTTCACGAAATTGCCGAATCATGATCTACTATTTGTCCGCCTGGCAGAGCCTAGGCTATTCCGTGTGAGTACCAATTTGGACAGCGGAATCTACCACGTGGCGTACGGCTGTGAGCATTCCCACAACGCAGAGTCGAGCACCAGGCTCGACGAGTCTCAAATACTCAGAAGAATCCTGTAGATGTCATCAGCCGTGAGTTACACACACAGCGAACTATTCTTTCGCCTTTTACTAAAGAATACCGTGTGTGTTCCTCGCTGAGCGGCATATCCCAATTTTTGGAGTGCCCTTCACGGGGCGCAACAATTCAAACTTAAAACGGGATTACAAAAGAGGATTTTCCACACCACGATGGTCTAATCTTGAAGCCGAAAATACGTGCCAAGTTGCTTTGCCCACATACATTATCACTTTTACCCTTCACACTCCCCACGGTGTCCGTACCTAACATGGGTTCTGATCTGATCCAACATTTGCTACTAGAGGACCTTAGTTGCATAGGCCACCAAGCTGCTGCAACAAAATGTGCTACATCCTCAATTTTGAAGCTAAGCTACTCCTGAACTGAAAGCCATCCACAGTACAAGGTGGGAACTACTTCTCTTTTGCTGGTGCCGCCCACTGTACACCTCATCGCAGCTAGGCTCCTGCTGGGCTGATAGCCACAACATCAATAATATCCACCTCGCCATCGTCACCAGCACCACGTGCACTGCGCTTGCTGTTATCCCCACCGGCACCTTTGTTGCTGCTGCTACTGGTGGTGCTTTTAGCAGCGGAGCTTTGAGCCTTTCTTGGGAATCCCCAGCCCTTGGGCGTCCACACCACGTGGTGGCATCCCCGGCAGATCAGCAGCTCGCGCCGGGGCCCGATGAAACGAACTCCACACGAGGGGCAATCACCCTGGGAGAAAAAGCGAGGACGGAAAGTAAAAAAACTTGTGAGGGGGGAAACGAAAGAAGAGGACGCTGGTATAGGTTTACGATCAGGAGCAACCACAACCATCCACAACATCGTACTGTGAAGAACATCACACAGCAAGGTTCGAGCAAGCAAGCAGCGGAGAGGAAGATATAGCAAGGCCTGGGCTTGAAGGTGATAAAAGGATACCTCAACGAAGGCTGCTTTGGCGAGCGCCCTGGCGAGCAGCGGGAGGAGCGGGACAATGCACAGCGACCAGAGGAAGATCTGCGCTAGCCAGCCGGATATGAGGAGCCATGCAAATACCACAAACTGGGGGGGGGGGGGGGGGGGGAAGAGAGGAGCGGGGAAGAGCGGAAGGGTCGATCAGGATTCACAAGCATTAGTTCAAGATCAATGGCGCAGAGTGAGAAGGGTCAATCAGGATACAAGGCGCAGAAAAAGAGTGAGGGAGTTGAGTATAGGGAGTATAGGGAGTGGACGGGAGAGAGAGAGAGGGAGGACGGATGTAGATAAATGCCGCGAGAGCGGCGTGCGAAGACGACGACGACAGACGGACAAGGACTCGAGAAACAAGGAGCACAAGCAAACAGTGCGATGAGACAGCAGCGCGGAGCAGCTGCGAGAAACAGCAGCGAGGGACGGGAGAGCCTACCATGACGAGCTGGCCGGCCGGCGTGGTTCTGAACTCCGCCCACCGCTTCAGATACTGCGCGGGGACGAGCGCAGGCGGACGGGGGCAGAAGCGGGAGAGGGGGAGCGGGAGAGGGGAGGAGGGGGAAAGGCGGGAGGTGGGTAGGGTAAGATTTGAGATTCGAAGAAGGGGAGGGACGGATGGGGGGAAGTGGGGCGGGGAAGTGATATATCGCTCAACGAATGTGAGCGAAAAAAAAAAAAAGGTTACTTGGCTTCTTGCGATAGATGCTCTGGCGAAGAGTGGAATACGAAGGGACAGAACAGGGCCGGGGAGGACAAGGAAAGGGAGGGGAGCGCAAGAATGGGTGGGAAGAAAAGCGGGGTCCGGCGGGTGGGAGGAGGGAACAGCACGGCATTTAGAATAACTCCTCCTTTTCCCGCTATACCTTTGGTAGTTGGTACTGTATCTCCTTGATCATGTCTCGCATTCTTTGTCGGATCCGCAAGTTACAGTCCACATCGTACGCCGCACTGACAACCGCACGTTTCATCTCCTCCACTCTACTTGAAACCCCAAACTGCGCGTCGAACCGAAACGCGTGCCTCTCCGCCTCGAACGCGACCTCCTCGAGCCGCTCGTTCGCCGCGCCCACCGCCTCCCGCGCCTTTCCGCGCAAGTCATTCTCGCGCTCAAACTCCGCCACCTTGCTCTGCGCGCAGCGCAAAGCACCCGCCGTGCCGTCCGCTATTTTCCGCAGTGCGACCTTAGACTGCTTCTTGGCGGAGCGGAAAGCGCGGGAAAGCTCCTCCTGTAGCTCCTCCGGATTGATATTAAAAGGCGGCTCGCCGGGGCCGGATCCGGCTGCGGGAAAATCGGCGGCGGAGGCGGCGGCGGCTGATGCAGCGACGCGGGGGACGGCAGAAGACGACGCGGTGCGGAGGCCGGGGAGAAGCCCGCAGGGGGGAAGCGCGCAAGGGGGAAGCGGGGGGCGGATTGGGGGCGGGGTGGGCGCAGAGGTCGATTTCGAGAGGCGTAAGGCTGATCCTTTTACGGGCGACGGCGACCACATGGCTTGGCAAGACGACGACGACAAAAGGCCGGGCTGCAACGGCTTTAGGGTTAGCTTGGACGACGTTATGGGAGACGTGAGGTCTAATCGGGCCGCCATTGCGCTCTAATGCAAGCTGGGCGAGCCACGAGGAAGTTGGTGAACGCTGCTTATCAGGAGAGGACCAGCTCAGTAGCTGCGGACCAATTAAAAGCTCCTTGTCCGCGTGAACCCCTGTAACCCTAATCAATGCCGACGATGCCCGCGGTTGATCAATGAACACAAGTGACCCAGCTCCACAACCCACCTTTCCACCTTCCGTAGCTTCCAGCGTTTGTGAAGATGATTTTCCACAATTTCCTAGGTCAGCATTGCTTCTCCCAGACTGGATACAAGAGAAACACCGAGGCGATAATGGGTGCCGAGCTGAACAGAAGGAACCGAATAGAAGCGAGAAGAAACCCTCATCACCGTCACTCAAGGAACTGAACAGTGGCGACGGAGAGAATCATCCTGAGCTCGACTTCGCTCGACTTCGTTAGGCGGGCCATGGTGACTGTCTCGGACCCACTATCGTTACCCGTTGTTCGCCAGCGTTCGTCTGGCATTGCTGTGCTTGCGGTTCATCCATTTCTAGCGAATCGCGGCCCGAAAGCTGCTGTACTGCACTGTATCTAAGCCTGGCTGGCATGATCCACCACGAGAGCAGCCACGTGTGGTTGCGAAGCGACACTGGTTCCAATCCGCGACTTCCGCATTATCCACGTCAGGTTTCCCACAGTCTATGCATCCTCCTAACGTCCAATCGTGGCACATGTGGACGCGTGGACGGATCGAGCACTGCCAGACAGATCTTCACGAGCGTGTGAACCGAGTCAATGCACGTCACTCATGGTATTGTTGACGCTGAATTTCGACTCTGTACAGCCTCAATATCCCTGTGCTGGCGTGGACGTGCCGTGTCGTTGTGTGCTGGTGCGTGATCCAATGAAACTACCAATCGCATATTCGATCAAGTCCACGTCACAATACACAGCACTGCACAGCATGCAGAAAAGAACGATCCTTTACAACGTATGGTTCTCTGAATAATTATTTATACCAACACCACTACTTTTCACTTGTACGTGCATTTCTTTGTTTGGCAGCACAAAAATCTAAAATCTGGGGATTTTACTCTAATGATAGAAATCATTCAAATAATTATGTGGCCAGTTCGTGGGTCTTCCTGCCTTTTTATCAAATTTGTGGCCTTTATTGCTTTCAGATAGAGAGGCAATTTTCTAGTTTATGAGTGAATGAGCTTGGAGGAAAATCCATCCGTTCTCGAAGTCCATCTGAACCTTGTAGTGAAGCTTCTTGTCAAGTGGTAGTTATCTTTGGCTCAACCACGTGGGCGGAATCCCATTGAAAGTCCCACGTGGGAAGGAGTTCTTCACCCACGTGCTGAGAATCCACGTCGGAACAGGCCTTGGGATTTGCCAGGATTCCGTGCTCCTGAACGAGGTTCCCTAAACTTTCGCTTGTGGATCATAAAAGCTTCCGCCTCTAGTGAGAAGCAGGAACAATTGGCTTGTCCTGGCGTGCAAGCCTGAAACTTCTCCTTCTGCTCGCCACCAGTCTCATCCCCCACGTCTTCCATCTCCATTGCTCGCATTTCGCCCGATCCGCATCGTCACCGTTCAACCCGTCTTATCCAGTCCACCGAATCTTGCATCGCTCGCACCGTATTCCACCAATCTGTCGCCACAAGTCTTATCTTTCACGCCTTCCACCTCCATTGCTCGCATTTTGCCCGCTCCGCATCGGCCGCGGCCGATCCGTGTTATCCAATCCCGATCCCATCATTTACCACTGAAACCATCCCAAAAGCTCCACTCAATTGATCCCGCCATCGCATCTCACCACATACTGCCGCATCTCACTGCATCCCACCGGATTCCGACGTTTCCTGCCGCATTCCATCGCTGTAATTCACCTCTTGCACACGCAAGCAAAATATCATGGCTCCGTCACGCCGGTTGCACACTCTGATCCGCCGCGCGCTCAATCACAGCCGCCATAGCCACAGCCACAACCTTATCTCTCGTCACACTCCCGCGCTGGCAATTTCTTCCGCTGCGCTCGATCCGCTGCCGACCGCCGGCGGCGTGCTCCCGCCGCTGTGCCGCCAATTCGCGTCCGCCTCCGCCGCGGGTGGCGGAAGCGGAGCCCCGCGCGCGGCGGCGACGGAGAGCGAGGAGCTGGGCGCGAGCCGCGTGGTGGAAGCGTCGCTGACGCTGGTGCGCGAGCGAGCGCGACTCAAGGTACGAATTTTAAAGGCCAGCGGTGGTAGAGAAGCTCCGAGCTTAGGGCGCTACGAGTCGTAATGTCATTCGTAGTTAAAAGTGTACAAGTGTTAAGAGAACTCATGTGTTTTTTGAGTCGAATAACATAAGCGTCATTGATTCTGTATGCGAGCGAGCGCAACGCGCAAGGCACGGCGTTCGAGAGACGCTTAGCTTCAGCTGCTGCTTTTCATGACAAGGTGACCTTTTCCCCTGCCCCTTGTCCCCTGTCCCCTCTCCCATGTCCCCTGCCCCCTCTCCATGTCCCCTGTCCCCTTATCCCGCTATCCCCTTTCCCCCTGTCCCCTTATCCCGCTATCCCTTTCCCCCTGTCCCCTTATCCCGCTATCCCCTTTCCCCCTGTCCCCTTATCCCGCTATCCCCTTTCCCCCTGTCCCCTTATCCCGCTATCCCCTTTCCCCCTGTCCCCTTATCCTCCTGCCCTCCTGCCCTTCTGCCCCCCTTCATCACAAGCGGAGAAGGTGCGAGCAGCAGGGGGAGCAGAGGCAACAGCGTGTCTGCTGGGGGTGCCTCTGGGGGGCCACAACTCCAGCTTCCAGCAGGGCCCTGCCTTCAAATCCTTACCGCCCTCCATTCATGTTCCCTTACTCCGTCTATCCACTTCTTCTTTCTCTAACATCACAGGCGGAGAAGGTGCGGGCAGCAGGGGGAGCAGAAGCCACGGCATGCCTGCTGGGGGTGCCTCTGGGGCACAACTCCAGCTTCCTGCAGGGCCCTCCCTTCGCCCCTCTTAGCCCATCCTTTCCCCTGTCCGCCTGCCTTTCTGCCCTCCTGCCCCCCTGCCTGTTGCATCACAGGCGGAGAAGGTGCGAGCAGCGGGGGGGGCAGAAGCCACAGCGTGCCTGCTGGGGGTGCCTCTGTGGGGCCACAACTCCAGCTTCCAGCAGGGCCCTGCCTTCAAATCCTAACCGCCCTCCATTCATGTTCCCTTACTCCGTCTATCCACTTCTTCTTTCTCTAACATCACAGGCAGAAAAGGTGTGAGCAGCAGGGGGAGCAGAAGCCACGGCATGCCTGCTGGGGGTGCCTCTGTGGGGCCACAACTCCAGCTTCCTGCATTCAGGGCCCTCTCTTCGCCCCTCTTAGCCCAACCTGTCCCCTGTCCGCCTGCCTTTCTGCCCTCCTGCCCCCCTGCCTGTTGCATCACAGGCAGAGAAGGTGCGAGCGGCGGGGGGGGCAGAAGCCACAGCGTGTCTCCTGGGCGTCCCGCTGGGGCACAACTCCAGCTTCCTGCAGGGCCCTGCCTTCGCCCCTCCCCGTATCAGGGAGGCGATTTGGTGTGGCTCCACCAACTCGTCCACAGAGGAAGGTGAGAGTTGACCAGCGTTGACCAGAGTTGACTGCCTTCGCCCCTCCCCGTATCAGGGAGGCGATTTGGTGTGGCTCCACCAACTCGTCCACAGAGGAAGGTGAGAGATGAGTTGACTAACGTTGACTGGAGTCGACTGGTGTAGCGTTGACTAGAGTTGAATAGACCAGCGTTGACTGCCTTTGCCCCTCCACGCATTTGAGAGGCCATTTGGTGTGGCTCCACCGACTCGGCCTTAGAGAGGAAGGTGAGGGGAGAGAGAGGAGATAAATCAATCAGAAAAAGGTGGTAATTTGCTGAGAGTGGGGGGGCTTATCCAATCAATTCTCCAGATGTGTCAAACCAATCGAACCAATGGAACCAATCTAACAAGATTCTCCTTCTGTTGGGATTTAACAGGACCTAATTCCTTCTTTCCAATCTAACCTCCTTTATAGCAGACCTCGTTGGAACAACTTGCATTCGTTACTCCCTGTGACTTTCCATGGGATGACTTTTGAGCCGACTCAAAAGACAGAGCTCGGTGGGACATTTCGCAATCTTCTCTCGCTATGACTTTCCATGGGCTGACTTTTGAGCCGACTCAAAAGACAGAGCTCTTTGGGACAGTTCGCAATCTTTTCTCGCTGTGGCTTTCCATGGCCCCCACTGTCCCGAGCAGGCAAGGACCTGAACGACATTCGCGTGCTCACAGACGTGGGGGATGTGCCCGT
The DNA here is from genome assembly GCA_947470075.1 of Closterium sp. Yama58-4. Lineage (NCBI taxonomy): Eukaryota > Viridiplantae > Streptophyta > Zygnematophyceae > Desmidiales > Closteriaceae > Closterium > Closterium sp. Yama58-4. The sequence continues at coordinate 618,921 of CANIUD010000271.1, forward strand.
GCAGGTGAGAAGGGGTTTCTGGTGCAGGTGATATCTGGTGCAAGAAAGAGAGGAGAGGGGGGGTATTACTGGTGCAGGTGGTATCTGGTGCAAGAAAGAGAGGTGAGGGTGTGGGGGGGTGGGGGGGGGGGGGGTATCACTGGTGCAGGTGGTATGCTTTTGGTCTGCTCCCCCACTATTGCAGGCAAGGACCTGAATGACATTCGAGTGCTCACAGACGTGGGGGATGTGCCCGTGCAGGAGGGGTTACTACTGGTGGAGGTGGTATCTGGTGCAGGTGGTATCTGCTGCAGGTGTTATCTGCTGCAGGTGACATCTGGTGCAGGTGGTATCCGGTGCAGGCGGTATCCAGTGCAGGTGGTATCCGGTGCAGGTGCTATCTGGTCTAGGTGGTGTATTTTGGTGTGATTGGCAAGCTCATGCACCGTACTACATGCATCCCCCCCTTCTGTCCAACACTCCATGGCTTGATCACAACAGGAGATGCGGGATTGTGGGCTGGATGACAGTCGACTCATGCGCACTGTGTCTGACTCCGTGCGCCTCGTGCTTGCTGAGGTAATTACCCTTAATACTAGTTGATTTTACTAGGTAATTACCCTTAATACTAGTCGGGTTGACTGGGTAGTTACCCTTGTCGATGTATCAGAAAACTGTGGGCTGGATGACAGTCGACTGATGCGCACTGTGTCTGACTCCGTGCGCCTCGTGCTGGCAGAGGTAGTAATCCTGATCCTACTCTGTTTTACTGGATAGTTACCCTATCACCGTATCAGATTTCTGTGGGTTGGATGACAGCCGTCTCATGCGCACCGTGTCTGATTCCGTGCGCCTTGTGCTGGCTGAGTTAATCACCTTGTTAGCCTCGCCTTATCGCCTTGTCAACCCTTGACCACCTGGTTTGTACTACTATGTCAGCCTCGCCTTAACCCTTGTTGCTGTGTCAGACTCCATGTGCCTTGTGCTTGCAGAGGTAATACACCTATAAATAATCTGTACAAACTCCAAATGATTGTTTGGAAACGGGAAACCACTCATTCTGTGTGCCAGTCTTAGCAGGGGTGATGATTGATGACTTTGATACTAATTATAATAAGTATTTGAATGCGAGTCAAAGTGGCTCTTGAGGCTGTCGAAGTTGAGCACTGTGTTACTTTGTTTTTTAGTGCTAAACGATCCCAATGTATTCTTGATAGTTACAACATTGAGAATACATTCAAGAATGTTAACTTTCAAGAGTACATTGGGTTTAACATGAGAATGTGTTCAGATTGAGATTGTCCCCCTCTTCCCGACTCCCCCGACAGTCCCCTCTCACTCCATTGGTGCTAGGAGGCGACCACTCCATCTCCTTCCCGGTGGTGCGGGCGGTATCAGAGCATCTGGGCGGCCAGGTGGACATTCGTGAGAATCCTCCAAGTCAACATTCTCCTCCATCCCCCCTCCATCCCCCCTCCATTCTCCCCTCCATCCCCCCTCCATTCTCCCCTCCCAGTCCCCTCTCGCTCCATTGGTGCTAGGAGGCGACCACTCCATCTCCTTCCCGGTGGTGCGGGCGGTATCAGAGCATCTGGGCGGCCAGGTGGACATTCGTGAGAATCCTCCAAGTCAACATTCTCCTCCATCCCCCCTCCATCCCCCCTCCATTCTCCCCTCCATCCCCCCTCCATTCTCCCCTCCCAGTCCCCTCTCGCTCCATTGGTGCTAGGAGGCGACCACTCCATCTCCTTCCCGGTGGTGCGGGCGGTATCAGAGCATCTGGGCGGCCAGGTGGACATTCGTGAGAATCCTCCAAGTCAACATTCTCCTCCATCCCCCCTCCATCCCCCCTCCATTCTCCCCTCCATCCCCCCTCCATTCTCCCCTCCCAGTCCCCTCTCGCTCCATTGGTGCTAGGAGGCGACCACTCCATCTCCTTCCCGGTGGTGCGGGCGGTATCAGAGCATCTGGGCGGCCAGGTGGACATTCGTGAGAATCCTCCAAGTCAACATTCTCCTCCATCCCCCCTCCATCCCCCCTCCATTCTCCCCTCCATCCCCCCTCCATTCTCCCCTCCCAGTCCCCTCTCGCTCCATTGGTGCTAGGAGGCGACCACTCCATCTCCTTCCCGGTGGTGCGGGCCGTATCAGAGCATCTGGGCGGCCAGGTGGACATTCTCCACTTCGACGCGCACCCAGACATCTACCACGCGTTCGAGGGCAACCACTATTCCCACGCCTCGCCCTTTGCTCGCATCATGGAGTCTGGAGCGTGCCGGCGGCTGCTGCAGGTGGGTTTAAGAGTTCTGTTTTTTTTGTTCCAAACATAGCGTGGTAACTTACCTTCTAGAATGTATGTATGCATACATTGTATGAATAAATCTCCCGCTGTTGTCCCAAATCCACTCTAACCCTTTCCCATGCTCGCAGGTGGGCATTCGGTCGATCAACGAGGAGGGGCGGGCGCAGGGCAGGCGATTTGGCGTGGAGCAGTACGAGATGAGGCACTTCCATCGCAATCGAGAGATGCTTGAGAACCTGGTGGGTGGGGAGCAGTGGTGATGGGTGGGGCGGTGGTGGGTGGGTTTGTGGTGGTGTGGTGGTGTGCTTGTACCGACTACAGTAGGTCACTCTCACCAACTGCTGCCGTGGAGCAATATGAGATGAGGCACTTCCACCGAGGTGACTTTTGAGTCGACTCAAAAGTCACCTCGAGCAGTATGAGATGAGGCACTTCCATCGCAACCGAGAGATGCTTGAGAACCTGGTGGGGTGGGGAGTGGTGGTGATGGGTGTGCTTGCAGTGCGTTTTCTTCTAGCTATTAGGGTCAGACATGGGCTGCGTGTTGCAGTGCTTATCGGCCCATGTCCGACCCTAAGCCATGGCATTCAAGTGTAGTTTTGAGTCGACTCAAAACGAAGCCATGGCATTCAAGTGTAGTTTTGAGTCGACTCAAAACGAAGCCATGGCATTCAAGTGTAGTTTTGAGTCGACTCAAAACGAAGCCATGGCATTCAAGTGTAGTTTTGAGTCGACTCAAAACGAAGCCATGGCATTCAAGTGTAGTTTTGAGTCGACTCAAAACTAAGCCATGGCATTCAAGTGTAGTTTTGAGTCGACTCAAAACGAAGCCATGGCATTCAAGTGTAGTTTTGAGTCGACTCAAAACGAAGCCATGGCATTCAAGTGTAGTTTTGAGTCGACTCAAAACGAAGCCATGGCATTCAAGTGTAGTTTTGAGTCGACTGAAAACGAAGCCATGGCATTCAAGTGGTGGTATCAATCCACATTCGCTGCCTTGACCACCTTGGCCCCGACTGTTTTCCTCCGTTCCTATCTTACTCTTCACCCCTCCCCTTGGTCATTACTCTCCGCACTTCAGGAGCTGGGCGAGGGAATGAAGGGGGTACATGTCTCGATCGTGATAAAAGTGGTGTTTTGAGACGTCTCAAAACATCACTTCAGGAGCTGGGGAGTGGAGGGGGTATACGTCTCGATCGACATTTACTGCTTCGACCCTGCCTTTTCTCCGGGCGTCTCGCACATTGAGCAATCTCCCCTCTCGTCTCCTCTACTCTCCTCCCATTTCCCTTATTCACATCAGGAGCTGGTCCAGGGGTTGAAGGGAGTGTACGTCTCTGTCGACATCTACTGCCTCTACCCTGCATTTGCGCCGGGCATCTCCTCTCCCATCTTTATTCCCTCCTGACTGCCATCAGCAGCTGGGCCAGGGGGTGAAGGGAGTGCATTTATCCATCAACGTTGACGGCCTCAACCCCGCCTTTGCAACGGCGCGTCCCACACTGGCTCGTCTCCCCTCCCATCTTTATTCCCCCCTGACTGCCAACAGGAGCTGGGAAAAGGAGTGAAGGGGGTGTACGTCTCGATCGACATAGACTGCCTCGACCCCGCATTTGCTCTGGGCGTCTCCCACACTGACTCATTCTCCCCTCCATCTTTATTCCCCCCTGACTGCCAACAGGAGCTGGGAAAAGGAGTGAAGGGGGTGTACGTCTCTATCGACATAGACTGCCTCGACCCCGCATTTGCGCCGGGTGTCTCCCACATTGAACCGGGCGGCCTCTCCTTCCGCGACGTCATGAACATTCTGCAGAACCTCAAAGGTGAATATCCTGGTGAACATTCAAGTGAATTCTCAGTGAAACTTCACTTTTTAAGCTGCACTTTGAGCCAAGCGGTCTCTGCTTCCACAATTTCAAACGTGAATATTCTGGTGAACCTTCTGGAAGATCAAGGTGATTGTTCTCTGACTCTTCTGTGGTACATGCTCAAGTCAACCACGGGTTGGTATGTGCATTGGTGATCGGTTTTCACACATTACATTAATGTGACCTTCTGAACTCTTCTTTTTTTACATGCTCAAGTCAACCACGGGTTGGTACGTGCATTTGTGATCGGTTTTCACACATTACATTATGTGACCTTCTGAACAGGCGTTTCACACATTGCACCGTTACAATCCTTCAAACAACATCTTTCCACTGCCCTCCTCCCCTCCTCCCCTCCTCCCCTCCTCCCCTCCTCCCATTCTCCCTCATCCCCTCCCCTCGTCCCGTCGTCCCCTCCTCCCCCCTCCCCACCTCCCCTCCTCCCCACCTCCCCTCCTCCCCACCTCCCCTCCTCCCCACCTCCCCTCCTCCCCACCTCCCCTCCTCCCCTCCTCCCCTCCTCCCCTCCTCCCATCCTGCCATCCCCCTCCCGTCCCTTCTGCTTACACTCCCTCCCCATTTCCCCCCACCAGGTAATGTGGTGGCGGGTGATGTGGTGGAGCTGAGCCCTCAGCCCACAGGACACGTGTCCCCTCCTCTCCCCCCAACTCTTCATGCCTCACCCTCTGCCTCCTCACCCTCTGCTTTCCCCCACCAGGCAATGTGGTGTGGCGGGTGATGTGGTGGAGCTGAACCCCTAGTGCATTTGCCCCCCCTCACCCCCTCTCACCCCCCTCTCACCCCCTCTGCACGTCTCCCCCTTATTTTCCCCATTCCCTGCCGCCAGGCAATGTGGTGGCGGGTGATGTGGTGGAGCTGAACCCACAGCGCGACACAGTGGATGGCATGACAGCCATGGTTGCTGCCAAGTTTGTTCGCGAGCTCGCAGCTCGTATCTCCAAGTAGCGGTCGCTGGCACCTTATATTCCAGGTGGCGGTATGGTAATCACTACCACATGTTACTCCTAGTGGTAAGCATGATACATGGCAATTGTTACCGTACGTATGTGGTTAACACTGGCATCTGCTTGTTCAAGCGTCTGGAAACCTGGTACAACAAAAAGCATGGGAACAAGCATGGGAAACAGACAAATCAGACCAAGAATTATGAAATCTGAGTCCCTCATTGGCTGCCATGCCCAATTTCTGCAGGATGTCGCGATACCTGCCAAACATACACACTCACAACATATACTGTTATTGCATCGCCTCTGTTAAGCTGGAAAATACTGTTCAAAGTGAACAGTAAATCCCCCCTTAAAGTGAACAGTAAATCCCCCCTTAACACTCTCAAACAGTCTTCTTGTATATCGATAGTTGTATAGTCACGTCAAATTGCAAGGGCCCATTCACTTCCGAAAATCTTTGTTGCGATACGAGAACCCCAGTCCCCGCCCGTTTCCGACACGGTTCGCAGCGTTGTCCCTTCGAGCCGAAGCCATTGGACCCCGTGTTCCGCCTTTGTCCTACCTACTAGCCACAGTGGGTTGATACCGTGGAGCAATTTGCAAACACAAGGCCCAACCAAAACGCCCCCCCTTAGGAAACAATCCCGGTGCCTGCTGTATATGATCTTGTTGTGATACGACGATTCAGGAGGAAATTTAGGCAAGAGGTTCGCAGGGCCTGTTCGAAGTTTTAACACCAGTGTCATTTGGGGATTTTGACACGAGCATACATTGTTGGTTGGTGTCAAAAATTGCTCAGCGTCAGCCTGTAAAAATCATCGGATATCCCGCTCGCCAAGGTTCGCAGGTCACACCATCCAACCGAAATTCTCGCATCGATTAGCCTGGCGATTAGCTCTCACCCAATTATCATGTCCGTGGATTGGTGTGAAATAATCCGCGAATCGGCATCCAACACGTTGGTGTTCAGCTTCCGCTGTGTTGTTGTGCCTGACACTTTGGCACGTGCATAAATCGCACAAGGACACATTCTCTCGTCCCACCAATGAGGTTTCGTCGCACATTTCCAATGGCGCGACTCGAGTTAACCCAGAAGCTACAAGGTTTGACACGGCTAAAGTGGGCCGACTCGGGCTGACACGCATAAACAACTGGTGTCAAAACTACGGACAAGATCACAGTCTCGTGGATGTTTTCGTTCGTTGTAAAGTCGAAGGCCCTCTGAGCGCTGGAAAGTCAATTCGTGTAGCGACTGGACTGATGGGGTTATCGGTGGAGGTGTCTCAGAGACTTACAGTACATTCAAACCCGGGAAACGTTGAACATAACAGCGTAACTGCCCCTACCCATTCTGTCTCGAAGCATTCCTCCAGCGCACACCACCGCCTTTCTCTGATCGCGCATCTCCACCATCAAAGCAGCCTGAAGCTTGATTTGCACGAAATGCACGCGGCGTGCCCGCGAGAATCCTCTGCAATCCAGACTGGAGTCCGATCGAAGTTGCTCTTACCTCACGTGCTCAGTTCAGATTTATGTAGCTCCGATCCCGCCCTTGCATTCAGCCCGAGCTCTAAGGCGGGCCGTACTACTATTTGAGATTGTTCTCGAATCTCGAATTTGCAGCTTGAGGGAAGAATCCTCTCTGCTACGCGGAGATCGTCTAAATTCACGGAAAGCTGCAAGTTACGCATCAGCTAGAGCCTTCTACAGCTCACTGAACTGGCAGCCGAATATCTCCCACTACTTTTTACTAGCCGACTTTGTCGTCGAGATGAGTAGCTTGCCTTTCTCAAGCGCAGGTGCGGACTATACTATACAGTACATCTCCTCCTCCGCGATGCAGCGATGTAGTCATTTATTTGCAGTGGGACTGCTCCAGAGGAGCGTTGAACAACAGAACACGTCGTCTCGTTCGCTGTGGACTTGGGGCAGCTCGCGAGATTCGTTCCACTGGACCTTGTTCAGACGAAGCACACTGGACGGAGTCTAATTACCTCTGTAACCGTGATTAGCTCCGCGGCTAGCTCTACGAGCTTGCTAGACTATCTCCGGAAACTTAGTAACGACGAGTCGCACCATTATCATGTCGTCTCCGAGTCAGCGCGACGTTATCCTCCGTAATAGTAGCACCGAACTTGGCAATGCCCCCGCAAGGGGCGGCGGTCCGGCTGAGGCTCGTCATAATTATCCCCGAGCCGCGGACGGCAAGTTTCAGTCACCGAACTCTTCGGTTCGCCACCAACACGTCGAGTGCCTCACAGAGACTCTTTCGGCGATGGCGCATCGTCAGCGGACCGCGATCGAAGCGTGGGTACATCAGCTGCAGCTCGAAGGCAGCAGCACCAACGGCGGCATTCCCCCCGCGGCGCGCGCTGACAAGCGACTTGACGCGATCGAGTCTGCATCGGTAATGGTTGTACTTCCCACCGTGGCCAACGCGCCGTCAGTACGAGAAAATCCTAAAAGCCTCGCCGAATCAGCGCACGGTTACGAGCCAGCCCGTCATCTCGGCGCTCAAGAGCTTCCGGAGCTGCTCGAGCGGTCCGCCGAGGCTGCGCGCTTCGCGCAGCTGCAGATTCTCTCCGCCGCGGAAGGAAGAAGCTCCGCGGCGGATGCCGCCGTCGCCGGCGCAGGCGGAAACTTTCCGCGCAAGGAAGAAGCTTCTCTGCGGCGAGCTCCAGTCATCCTGCGGAAGGGTTTGCAATTTGCGAGTCCGTCTCCCGCGGTTCCCGCGTCGCCAGAAATCACCATGTCTCGCGACGCGTCGCCAGGAGTCACCATTCCGTTTCGCGACGCGTCTTTCCCCGTCATCGATCCCGTTGCTGTGACGTCGCAGAGCGTCGCGGTTACCAGCCCAAGCTGTCGCACTGTGCCACTTGTCTCGTCGCCGAACTCGCCGCAAGGTTCTGCTGCGATCGTTCCTTCATCAACCCCGAATCGCCGCGCTGGGCAGAATTTCCGTCAGCCCTCGCGATTTCACCGGCAACCAGCAGCAGCTATCCCCACCGCGAAAGACCTCGATATGGCCGACATTGAAGGAATTGTTACTAATACAGTAGCTACTAGCATCCCTACTATGGATTTAGACGGAAATGATCTCAATGCAGAGATGCTCGGAATGATGTCTTCGGGAGATGCAACTGCCGTCGCCGGCGTCGGCCCCAGCCCCTTCCCGGACCAAATACTATCGGATCGCGTTATCATGGTCGACTCAGTCATGATATCTTAAACCACGTGGGAGGCAATGAGAGATTCTTGGTGGGAGGAGGATCCTTATCAAAACTTCCGGAAATGACGGAATGGGCCCATTCACGATCTGGGGACGAAACCCATTTGGAAGAATTCCTTCGGGGTATGATGGGTCAGAGTTCGACTCCCCATGCTGGCACAGGTTCAGACAGAAATGCTACCGTTTCTGCTCGTCCGGACTTCGCCATTCCTGGAGCTCTGGTGCAACGGCCACATCACATAAGCGGCCTGCGAGCGGAAATCAGCTTTACCCCAGAAATGCTGCTGCCAAGTCGTGGAGGCTCGGACCCAAACACGACGGTGCTTGTTACCGAGCCCGCATTGCCAGCTGTGAGCGTCCCAGCCGCCCAGGACAGAGGTCCAGGAGGACACGGCACCGGCTCCATAACTGCATCCAGGGAATCCTTGGTTTTTGCTGGATCGCCTCGTGTTGCCAGATCACCGACTGCCGCTTCTGATTCACCAAATCTCTCCGAAGCTCCTTTGGCTGGATCCGCTGGCCTGTCGAGTTCCATGCCGAGGCTTTCAGGCGAAACGGCCTTGGCTGCAAGGAGTGTGGACAGCAGACGGACCATGTCATTCCCTGGCGAGAATTGCATCCCTGCAAGCGTGATGCTTGACCTGGAAGAAGAGGCACTTTTGCAGGAGCTTCTGAGATCGAACTCCAGAGGAGACCTCACAGGCATGGGCATGCTGGTTGGGGGGGTGGTTTGGATGGCAGCGGCTCTACTGCAGCAGCTGGTGTTGCAGCATCTGTGGGTGGATCCAGTGATGGTGGAGATCCTGCACCGGGCGCATCCAATTCCAGTGCTGATTTGGCAGGTGGGACACAAGCACAGCAAGCAAGTCTGGTATGTCAGTTACCCGACAGCCCTGCTGAGGGGGATTGGCGACCAAGGACTCGGACACGCTTTGATGCAGAAGCTAAAGAGCGAGGGGTCATAAAACCAAGAAGCATGCGTGAGAGGAGGAGACGAGATAAGATCAGGTATGTTCCCAGCTCTTAGCGCACATGGCAGATTCTTTGTTTTCCTTGTAGTCGCACAGGTATATAAGATTATGCTGTGTCATTGCAGTGAGGGATTGCAACAGCTGCGACGAACTCTACCAGCAGGAGAAGTGGGACCACAGATAGACACTGCTGCAATGATTGAGGTGGCCATTTCCCATATCACTCACCTTCAGGTAAGAAGGCCGCTTAAATTTCGCATTTGATTACCTGTTTTAGGTTCATTTGCAACATCTCAAGGTCATGTTTGCTTGTGTGCAGTCTCAGATAAACAGTCTAGAGAGTGCGCTTCTGGTGCAGAGCATGATGGAGCAGAGGACCAATAGGCAAACAAAACCATGACACAGGAAAGCTGTAGTGTTGAGAAGGTCCTTGATCTGCATATGTTGTTAATTGCATTGCGTTGGCTGTAATTAATTCATTTATGTGCATAATTTGATTGTATCTCGTCGGTGCACTACCCTAAAATTCTCGAAGGACATTGACCAAAAATGAACCAACGTCAGTTCCATGAACGTACAAGTCACCCGGAATCCACCTTCGTAGTTCTGTACTCACGAAGACACTCCAGCAAGCTGCTGACGCGGGAAAAGCGGAAACTGCACACGTACGCGTCCCACGCCCACATTATCGAGGCCCACGCCTACCTAGACATTGCCTCCCTTCCGGCAGCCCACAGACACCGCCAATAGGCTGAATTTCTGAGGCTTTTATCCTCCAATAGTGCCTCCAGTTCAGCAACGTGCCGCCTTTCTTTCTCTGATCAGATGCCGGATTAGGCGGCGGACGTTGCAATGGCGCCCGGTGCGCTTGAGCTCACTCCGTTCTTTCAGGCATGTCCCTTGGTCTGTTGAATAGGCAGGCCATTTACACTCGTTTTGTCCCTTCATAAGCGGCTGGTTGTGAGGGAAAAACGGGATATGAAGAGAAAGGGCCAGTCCAATACTCCAAAATTAGCCAGCCGTGCCACACACCTGTTGGGACACTTCCTATCCTAAAAAGTCTTGAATCGCGAATGCTGTAGAATCTATCGTTCCGCGCCACGCGTGCCGCGCTAGCAGCCAGAAAGCATCCTTGTATCCCGCCAGCTTGCAAACTGCATTTATGTGGCTATTAATCCGGTCTTAGGCTCCCCATTGTTTTCGGTCGCGGCTTCCAGACAAGACAATTACGCCAACTGGCCAAACCTCCAACTTCTGTCCAGAAGAATCTAGTCGATTTGATTTCTGCCACCGCCAACAAGCAGCATTCCCTCTTTGCGTAACAGACTCCCATTTTTCGTCCTACTCCGTCGCCTCTCTCCCTGCGATTCTCCTAACCTAGGAAGTCGACTTAGTTTTATGAAGAGCCGTTTGGGCAACTCGTGACGTCAGCTTGTGATCACGCCACGTCATTGAAAGGTTCTGGTGCAATGGCAACTCACCTACAATGGTCTTTCAGTGGTTGTCGAGTGATTTCACCCGTGGCGAGGGATACGGTCCACACATCGCAACCTATACTCACGAAGGGTAGTAGTACTACGTTTCTCCAAAGGTCTCCCATCCCCGTAATAAGGCGCTCCGTTACACGAGAAAGTTACACTTCGTTAAGCCAAGGACGTTAAATTCCCGGTGCCAGGCTGGCTCTGACAGCTCAAGCGGGAATAATAATAAGGACGACCGAAATAGTACACCGCGAAACGGCAGTGGGAAGGATGAAGAAGGAAAGGGCCTGGGAGATAGCGACAGCAAGAGACGGAAAGACGTTGAGGAGTCGAGGGAGCAGCAGGAAGGGTTGATTATCGAGGAGAGACGCGCGAATGCGTCTATACGGAGGTAAACGGATGCTGATGGTTCTTCCCCTTTTAGCCTAGTTCGCTGCTTCTTGGTTTCCGCGTTCTTTTTTATGGACGAATGGACGCCAGGCCTTGATAGAGGACGTATCCAGTGCCATCCATTCTCGAGGGTGCATCAGTGGTAACCATTCCCCAGGGTGTACTGGTTGTAACAATTTCCAATAATTCATCAACGGCAATTATTCCCGAAATTGTATCTCTGATTACCGTTTTTTCCCTCCTAAGCAGGTCCTCACTCCTCACCAGCCCAATCCTGTAACCTAAATCTCGTTATCCATAAAGCCCAAAATCCTGGTGTTGATCAAAAGCAGCTTTATTATCCCTCCCTTTTACCCGTTCCTTTAATCCCTTACATCCGCTGTATCTCGCAGCATTGAATCATGACGACGGGAATTTCCATCACTAACATTCTCTTGCAACTCCTTCCACAACCCTTTTCTCCCTTTTTCTCCCTCTCTCCTCCTCCTCCTCCCGCCCTCCCCCCCCCCCTCCCTCCCTCACTCCTTCACTCCCTCCCTCCCTCCCTCCTTCCCTCCCCCCCTCCTTCCCTCCCTCCCTCCCTCCCTCCCTCCCTCCCTCCTTCCCTCCCTCCCTCACACCTCATTACCTTTTTACTCTGCTGTGGTGCTTCTACACCCCACCCACTTGTCTCCTATCCCCTACCTCCTCCTCCCTCTCACCGGCACCACACACATCCCTTCCGCAGGTATCAATCAATCAGCGTGTGTCTCAAGGAGTTGTTAGCGTTGCAGAACCCCCTCCGCTTTCCATCCCCTCTCTGCTGCTGCGTCTTTTTTAGCCGCCTCTAATCTAGTTTGCTCGCTTCTTTCCTTCTTCGCAGGTATTGAATCAGCCCGTCTGAAGCAGCTGTAAGCGTTGCAGCATAGCCCGTCCAACTTCCATTCCCCCTCCCTGCTGTGCCTTCTCTCTCCTCTCCCGTATTCCCCCTTCCCAGGTATCGAATCATCAGCCCGTCTCAAGGATTTGTAAGCGTTGCAGACCCCGCTCCGTCTCCCATCCCCCCATCTGTCGATGCCGCTGCTGGTGCTTCTAACGAGGGTGACAGTAACGGAGGCGGAACTGAGAATGCCCAAAGCGGCCCGTTCGACTCTCTGGTCCAGTCAGCAAAGAATTTCTTCCTGCCCGCTGGATTTCCGGGCAGCCTGACCAGCGACTACACAAGCTACATGTAAGATCTCAGCCCTATTCTCTCTCCGTCCGTGCCTTCTAAGTATGTTTAAACCCACTTCCTCTCAACCTTCCACCCCATCTTTGAGGCGCCTCAAAAATCCTCTCCGTCGTGCCTTCTAGGTATGTTAGCCCACTTCCTCCTCTCAACCCCGTCTTTCCTCCCACCACTTTCCTCCTCCCCCTCTCTGTCCTCTGCATCTCATCCGCCTCCCTGTCTCCTCTCCTCCCCTCTCTCTCTCCCCTCTCTCCCCTCTCTCCCCCTCCTCTCCTCTCCTCCCTCTTCTCCCCTCTCCCTCTCCTCTCCTCTCCTCCCCTCTTCTCCCCTCTCCTCCCGACTCCCTCCTCCGTCCCCCCCTCCCTCTCATCCCTCCCTCCCTCCCAACAGGCTCTGTGCTCCTGGTGTGCACGAGGTGACTTTTGAGTCGACTCAAAAGTCAGGCTCTGTGCTCCTGGTGTGCACGAGGTGACTTTTGAGTCGACTCAAAAGTCAGGCTCTGTGCTCCTGGTGTGCACGAGGTGACTTTTGAGTCGACTCAAAAGTCAGGCTCTGTGCTCCCGGTGTGCACGTTACTGGGTGAGTCTCTTCTCGACCCTCGTTGCTCAAGACATCTCAAGGTCCTCCCATCTCCCTCCCCCTCTCCATCCTCCGTCCCTCCCTCCCTCACATCAGGCTCTGGCATTTGCCAGTGGCATAACGGGGTGGGCCTCGTCAACCCTCGTTGTTTGTGTGATGTGAGACGTCTCACAGATCTTACTATCCCTCCTTCCCTCCCACTCTCCCTCCCTCTCTCTCCCCATCGGCTCTGGCAATTCCCGGTGCACATAACAGGGTGGGCGTCGTCAACCCTCGTCACCCTTCTTTGCTAAGAGATGCCTCATAGTCCTCTCTTGCCCCCGCCCCCCCCCCTCCCTCCCTTGTCCACAGGCTCTGGCAGTTCCCGGTGCACATAACAGGGTGGGCGTCGTCAACCCTCGTCACATCCACGCTGCTGCAAGCAGTTGGAGTTGGGTCGCTCGTTAAATCCACAGCCACTGCTGCTGCTGGCGCTGCCGCTGCTACTGGCGCTGCTGCTACTGGCGCTGCTGCTGGTGCCGCTACTGGTGCAACCGGTGCCGTCGCAGCTGGAGCAGCGGCAACCCAGCAACCTCAGCAGCAGCAGCAGCAGCCGCCCTCCCTGCCGTAGACCCCGCCTCTGCTGCAGCCGCCACCCGCCGCCAAATGGGTGGCAAAGGACGGCATAGGCGCGGTCGGACGGCTGCTCGTGGGCGACAGTTTTCGGCAGCATCTTCGACGAGGATCCGAAGCAGTGGAGATTCGTCGCGGACCTAATCGGCTCGTCCGGGGCAATATTCGAGCTCGCCCTCCCCTCGCGCCGAACCACTTTCTCCTCCTCGCGTCACTCGAAACCTCACAAGGCCGTCGCGAAAGGGCTCAAGGACCCGTCGGCTAGGGTTATCCAGACGCACTTCGCCCTGCAGGCGAATGTGGGGGAGGTGGTGGCGAAGGAGGAGGTGTATAAGGTGATGGCGCAGCTCAGGGTTCAAAAAAACGACCGTTTTATTGAAAATTTACTGTAAAAAACGGTACCGTAAAAAACGGTCGTAAAAAACGGTTTAAAACGGTTCCAGGAGGTGTTTCCTCTATAACTAACAGAACTGCCACTTAGAGGGACCAAATTGAACCCGAAATGCAGCAGCATGAAGGGGAAGGAACCCCTTCTTGCATGTATGCGCTTGTTGCCATGATTTAACATGTTTTTTTGACCTTGTTCTTCTCTTTTTTTTTCTTGTGAACAGAGTTCTCTAAACAAAAAAACCGCCGTTTTTTTGAAAAATCGCCGTAAAAAACGACCGTAAAAAACGGACCGTATTTTACGAAAACCGTAATTTTGAACCTTGGCGCAGCTGGTGGGGCTGGGGTGTGGCGTGCTGCTGCTCAGCTCGCCCTACATCGCCGAGTCGTATTGGAGTCTGGTCACCACGTGGGCTTCATTCGGTCCACTCACCTGGCGTTCCGCTTCAAATCGCTCTCCGTCCTTGAGTTTGACTCTGTGAGTTGCTGTGTGGGGATGGTGAGGGGAATTGGCGTTGGGGGGGAAATGGAGTGCGGGCTCGGGGTGGGGTGTGGCGTGCTGCTGCTCAGCTCGCCCCTACATTGCGAGTCGTATTGGAGCCTGGTTACCAACGTGGGCTGTGATTTCGGTCCACTCACCTTGCCTTCCGATTCAAATCACTCTCCCGTCCTCGAGTTTGACTCGGTGAGTTGCGGAGGGAGGAGGGAAGGGGAAGGAAAAGGGTTCACGTGGGGGGTGGGAGGGGAGTGGAGTGGAGGAGTGATGTGGGGAGGAGTGGGGTGTGGGGTGGTGCTGCTAAGCTGCCATACATTGCCAAATGGTTAAACGAAGAGAAATATTGCTGAACCTTCCTTTCCCCCTCTTCCTTTCCTCCTCTTCTTTCCTCCTCTTCCTTTCCCCCTCTTCCTTTCCCCCTCCCCTCAGCTGAATTTCAAGCGCACGGCCATCCTTGCCCGAGCGCATGTCTCAGGGGCTGCAGAGCTGCCCACCGTGCAGGCAGTCAACCAAAGGGAGCGCCTCTGGCTGCCTCGCCGTCTCACGTCCCCTCGGATCAATCTTGGCTGCTCTCTTGCTGACATGTCCGCCTTGCTTGAACAACAGGCAACCAACCGAATAGTGAGGGTTTTTTTATTTATTATTCTTTTCTTTTCTTTTCTTTTTCTTTTCTTTTCTTTTCTTTCTTTCTTTTTTCTTTTTCTTCTGTCTCGTTCCCCACACAATCACATGTGTCCAGCCAGTCGCTGTACCAGGTGAGCAGCAGGTTCTATGACTTTTGAGACGTTTCAAATGTAGCACCAGGAGGAGTATCGTCTCAGTCCTTATGAGTTGTCGCGAAGAAAAGTACTCTTGAATAATAAAATGAGCAACTTATTACCGTTCTCAGTCCTTTCCTTTGCATCTATCCCTTTCCCTCTCCCTTCTCGCTTCTATCCCTTGTTTCTAACTGTGTCCCCATGTCATTTTCCAGCCAATCACAGAGCTCCTGTCACTCTATCGGGACGAGCAGCATGTGCTTATAATGGATGACAACGGTGCATTTTCTGTCATCTTCAAGGTACCCTATCGTGCTTTGAAACGTCTCACAACGTGTCCTCTGTCATTTTCAAGGTTCCCTATCTTGCTTCTTCTATTGTCACACACCACACACACGTGTCGTGACTCTCTTATTTCCCCCCTCTCCCCGATCCCTATGAGCAGGTCTATCACCTTCAGGTTTTTGAGAATTCTCAAAACCATCTCCCCGCTCCCTATGAGCAGGTTCTATCACCTTCAGGTTTTTGAGATTCTCAAAAACCATCTCCCCGCTTCCTATGAGCAGGTTCTATCACCTTCAGTTTTTTGAGAATTCTCAAAAACCATCTCCCCGCTCCCTATGAGCAGGTTCTATCACCTTCAGAGAATTCTCAAAAAATCTCCCGCTCCCTATGAGCAGGTTCTATCACCTCAGGTTTTGAGAATTCTCAAAAACCATCTCCCCCCCTCCTATGAGCAGGTTTCTATCACCTTCAGGTTTTTGAGAATTCTCAAAAACCATCTCCCCGCTCCCTATGAGCAGGTTCTATCACCTCAGGTTTTTTGGAATTCTCAAAACCATCTCCCCGCTCCCAATGAGCAGGTTCTATCACCTTCAGGTTTTTGAGAAATTCTCAAAAACCATCTCCCCGCTCCCTATGAGCAGGTTCTATCACCTTCAGGTTTTTGAGAATTCTCAAAAACCATCTCCCCGCTTCCTATGAGCAGGTTCTAATCACCTTCAGGTTTTTGAGAATTCTCAAAAACCATCTCCCCGCTCCCTATGAGCAGGTGGCTATCACCTTCAGGTTTTTGAGAATTCTCAAAAACCATCTCCCCGCTCCCCTATGAGCAGGTTCTATCACCTTCAGGTTTTTGAGAATTCTCAAAAACCATCTCCGCTCCCTCCCTCCCTATGAGCAGGTTCTATCACCTTCAGGTTTTGAGAATTCTCAAAAACATCTCCCCCGCTTCCTATGAGCAGGTTCTATCACCTTCAGGTTTTTGAGAATTCTCAAAAACCATCTCCCCGCTCCCTATGAGCAGGTTCTATCACCTTCAGGTTTTTGAGAATTCTCAAAAACCATCTCCCCGCTCCCTATGAGCAGGTTCTATCACCTTCAGGTTTTTGAGAATTCTCAAAAACCATCTCCCGCTCCAATGAGCAGGTTCTATCACCTTCAGGTTTTTGAGAATTCTCAAAAACCATCTCCCCCGCTCCCCTATGAGCAGGTTTCTATCACCTTCAGGTTTTTGAGAATTCTCAAAAACCATCTCCCCGCTCCCTATGAGCAGGTTCTATCACCTTCAGGTTTTTGAGAATTCTCAAAAACCAGTCTCTCCCCCGCTCCCTATGAGCAGGTTCTATCACCTTCAGGTTTTTGAGAATTCTCAAAACCATCTCCCCGCTCCCAATGAGCAGGTTCTATCACCTTCAGTTTTTGAAATTCTCAAAACCATCTCTCTCCCCGCTCCCTATGAGCAGGTTCTATCACCTTCAGGTTTTTGAGAATTCTCAAAAACCATCTCCCGCTCCCTCCCTATGAGCAGGTTCTATCACCTTCACGGTTTTTGAGAATTCTCAAACCATCATCCCCCCGCTCCCTATGGCAGGTTCTATCCCCTTCAGGTTTTTGAGAATTCTCAAAAACCATCTCCCCGCTCCCTATGAGCAGGTTCTATCACCTTCAGGTTTTTGAGAATTCTCAAAACCATCTCCCC